>CM035415.1:193998431-195198431 GCA_020310875.1 Ceratopteris richardii | reverse complement strand
TGAAAAAAAACTAGTGCACACTCCCTGCGGGATTTCATCCCGACAGCGGTTCCAGAAGAATGGTTTCAATGTCCACAGTCTGTGCATTGGACCCTGCCTGGGAACTGGGGCCTCCAGCTTCTGCCATCGTTATTGTTTGTGAGCTGGTTCTGTTGAGAATACAAAGCATGCATTACTATTGTAAGGGACAAGATAGAACGCGTCTTGCCCCCAGTATTATTGTGATGTGAGTAATGGGTTAGTGGGTTAGTAAGTGCATGATGACCGTGTGTGTAGTTAATGAATGGATAGTCCTAGGAGCTAGATGGAAAGATGCAGTGTGTGACTGATGCAGTTAGTAAGTGGAGATAAACTCACCAATTGGGGTCGGGGGGTTTATTACAAGTCTTAGGTTGCCAAACACCATGGATGGCTTTTGGTCTTGGTTTTGTGGAGACTCGGGAGGGTTGCATGAGTAATTCTGCTTGGGGGTGATGTGTCTTTGGGACCCATTTACAAGTGCGTCTGTGCATGCCTCTAGGTGGCAGTGTGTTCGAGTGTATCAGACAAGAGTGGGTGGCGGCTACTTGAGTGAGTGAACCCTGTCGTGTATGATGTGATTTGTTTGGGGCTAGTTGCGCCTGCAAGCAAGCCTTAGGCACCCAGATTTGTCTTAATTGTGGGCCAGCCTTCATCGACTTCTTGTGTACCCAGATAGTTTTCACTTTCTCAAAAGAGGTTTTGGAAGTCTTCTTATTAATATCATGCCGCTGATTACTAATAGGAAGTTGAGACAGTTGTCGTGACTTGACTGCAGTAGGCAGCTCGCCTTTTTGCACCCACATTTGTTTCACTGGCTGAGTTGTTCTGCTTTGCACTTTCTTTTGGTCTCCCGCATAGATAGTCTTCAGTAATTGATTTGCCTTTAGTGGCTGCTTTCTTCTGGCCTTTAGAAAAGAAGGGAGTTCCATCAAGGTCTTGACTTCTTTTTTGAGATCTCCATTCCTCTGCATCACATAGCTTTGGACAAGAACATCATGGTCAACTTCATGTGTACCCCTGGAAGGACCAGGAGTCTGTGCCTTTTCTAGTTCCTTGAGTGCTCCATTGTTTAACTCAACTGTAATTCTATTTTGATTCATCCACACCTGAAGAAGTCCACATCTTAGGTTTAAGTTGACTGCTTGGTCATAAATCCAGTCTTGACCCAAGACAAGAGGCTCAGTGAGGTCCTCATCCTGACACACTAGTACTTTGACTGTTATTACTTCGTCTTGAATGTAGAGGGGAAGTTCCACCTCGCCCATGCAAGGGGTTTCCACACCTCCCAATCCTATGAGATATGCTTCTATAGGATTGACAGTTAATTTCAACTCTTGACAGTAAGACAATCTAACAGCACTAGTGGCTGCACCTGAGTCAATCAAGGCTCTTACAGTCCTTGCACCTTGGCCTATATCTAAGGTTATAAAAGGACGTCGATCAATTATTCTATGTGAGCTAACACCTGAAACTTCACACATAGCCCTGTGATATCCTTGATCTGCATATGCATCTATCCTAGATTGCTCTCTACCCTGTCTTCTCATCTTCATTCTCCGGATGCGTTCCAATGCTTCTACTTGAGCTTCTTCGCGAATTCATTTTTCCTCTTCTTTGCGTTTCTTAGCAGTGTTGAGTCGACTTAACATCTCCTCTGTCAGAGGTTCCTGATATAACTTGACTCTGCATCCGCTAATGTAGCTCGGGAGAACATCACCTTCCAATGTGGCTAGTTGCACTGCTCCACTTGTTGAGATTCTATTAATGATCATGGGTCCGTAGCCTCTCTTCTCTAGTTTCCTTGCATGTTGTTTCAATGTATAAACTAAAACTAAGTCTCTTGCCTTCAAACCTTTATCCTTAACGTGGGCATCAAAAAAGCCTTCCGTCGTTTCTTTGCAGCATATATCCCTGCAGCCGCTCTCAGTCTTGTTTCTCCTAATCGTTCAAGGTAAAAAAAGTCTCGAGGAGAGTTCATGACCCGTCCATTCATTCTCTTGTGCTACTTTCAATGTAGGTATTAAAAAGTCCAACGGTAGCACTACCTTTTGGCCAAATACCATCTGAAAGGGTGTGGCTTGGAGTACCGTTTTATAGGCCACTCGGTATGCCCAAACAGCATGGTGTAGCTATTTGTCCCAATCAGAGCGTTTATTATTCACTAATTTCATCAGTACATTGCACAGAATCTTGTTTGTGCTTTCAGCCTGGCCATTTGCTTGAGGGTGGTAGGGGGCAAACTTTTTATGTACTACCAAGAACTCTTGGAGCAGATTTTCAATAACTTCATTCAAGAAGTGAGTGCCTCTATCACTGACTAGCTCTATAGGTAACTCGTATCTTGTGAATACATTCTCAAACAAGAATTTAGCAGTTGTTTGAGCATCGTTCTTCGTTGTGGCTTTTACCTCTACCCATTTCGTTAGATAGTCTGTGGCAACAATGATGTATTCAGCATGTGAACCCTTAGCTGGGGGATTAATAGGACCTACAAAGTCCATTCCCCACTTAGAGAATGCACGTCCACCCATCATAGGTTTCAGTGGCATCTCATCTTTGCGTATAGGATACTGAGTTCTTTGACAAACCTCACACCGTTTCACATAGGTATGTGCATCCATGTGAAGGGTCGGCCACCAGAAGCCCGCAAATAGTATTGCTTTGATCATCCGATCTGGTCCAAAGTGTCCTCCCGCTACACCTTGGTGAGCAGTTTCCAAGATCTTGAGATATTCACTTTCATGGACACACAGTCTCAGGTAACCATCCTTACCACGCTTGTATAAATTATCACCAATGAGTGAGTAATCCTGGGCTTCTTGTTCCAAACTCCTTTTCCTAACCAAGGTCATGTCCGGAGGGAATGTTTTCGTCCTCAGGAAGGATACTAGTGGTTCACTCCAATCTGGCACTATGGACACTTGATAAAGAGTGGCATGTTCCACAGGTGGTTTAGTGCAGCAGATTGGGCATTCCTTGCACAACTTCTGGACATCAGCTTCCATAGTCGGCCAATGCACTCCGAGTCTTCTTAGTGTCTGCAAGGTTCGTTGCTTTGAGTAGTGTTGCTCTAATGCACCTACATGTGCTAATTGCAACCATTTAGCGTACTCATCCTCTTCCACACAACAAGCCAAGATCTCTTGATCTGTGTGCTTGTACATACTACCTACCATGATGTGATACTTTTGAGCTTTTACTACCTCTCTATCCTGTGTGTTTACTACTGGGTGGTTAGGCCCGTATGTCAACACTGGCACTAATGACTTAGCCCACTGCGGCACCACTTCCAAATTAAACAAGTAAGCATCAGGAAGGTCATCTGACACTCCTTGCGGGGCTTCTCCAGATGTGAGCCTAGAGAGATGGTCTGCTCAGTAACAGAAACCATCTTACTAATCTACCTGTATTGCATGGTTTGTTTACCAAGTACAACAATGCCTGATGGTCAGTAAAAAATTTAAACTTATTTGCAAGCAAATAATGTCTAAACTTTTTAACTTCATATACCATGCCTAATCCTTCTCTCTCCGTAGTGGTATAATTTCGTTCAGCTGCGTTCAATTGTCTACTAGCATAGGCAATTGGAAGATCCATATTACCTTCACTAGTAGGTTGAGCAAGCACACATCCAATGGCATAATTGGATGCATCCACATGAACATGGAAAGGCTTATTCCAATCTGGTGTGGTTAAGATTGGTGCTAAACATAATCTTCGTTTAAGCTCCTGGAAGGAATTCTCACACTCATCAGTCCACTCAAAGTTAGTCAGAAGTCCATACATGGGCTTTGCAATGACAGCATACATGTGAATGAACCGACGGTAGTAACCACAATGCCCCATGAAAGCTTGTACTTCCTTGACATTCTTAGGCCTAGGTAACTCGGCTATAGTTCTCACTTTCTCTTCATTAGTAGATATGCCATTCTTTGACACTATGTGTCCTAGAATCTTGCCTTGCCTGACCATAAAAACACACTTTTCTAGGTTTAGGCAGACTTGATATTCTCTACATTTGTCAAAGATTTATCTGAGTTCTGGTATATGTGTCTGTCTAAGGTTGGAATGAGCACAGAGGTCATCAACATAACTTCTAGGTTCTTCCTCAGGAACTCTTTAAATACATGGCACATCAGCCTCTAGAAGGTAGCGGGTGCATTGGTAAGCCCAAATGGCATTACTCTAAAGGCAAAAATAATCCCCATTCGGTGGCAAAAGCGGTCTTATGCTGATCTTCTGGAGCTATGGCTACTTGATTGTAGCCCGAAAATCCATCAAGGAAGCTGTACACTTCCTTGCCTGCTACTCTTTCTAAAAGATGCTCTATGATAGGAAGCGGATAGTTATCTCGAATTGTGGCTGCATTAACCTTCTTCAGGTTAATGCATACACGCAACTTTCCATTTTTCTTGGGCACCACAACAATGGGGGATACCCATTCAGTGTGCTCAATTTCATACATAAATCCAGCTTCAACCAGTCTATCTATCTCCTCTTTGATCTTGGCAGCGTAATTATCATTGTATGTATATGGCTTTTGCTTAGAAGGTTTGGCATCCGAGGTCATGGGGACAGTGTGTGAGCATATGTCTGGATGAACACCCTTCAAATCCTTGTAACTCCAAGCGAATACATCTCTATATTCTCTTAGCAAGGCTATTAACGCATGCTCTTCTTCCTCTGTTAGGTCATGGCCTATGTACGTGCATCTCTCCTCTCCTTCTTCTAGGGCCACTACTATTTTTTTGGTGGTTTCTTTGTTATCATAGGCCTCTCCTGATTGTGCCTCTCGTTTAGGCATTCTAATCATGACTCTCCTGTCATCTATCTCATACTTCTTAAAATTTTCTGGGACCTCAAACAAAGATTCTTCCTCTTCTGGTGTGACTGCTCTCTTCTTTCTTTTCTTCCCTTCTTCCTTCGGGGTCACATGTGTGGCTAACCTTACATCATTTGTAAGCTCTCCGTGCCTTTGGGGTTGAAATTCTACTTCATAGAAATATTCTTCATCTGATGCAAAAGGTGGATCCATAATGATTGACTCTAGATCGGAGTCGCTCGCATCTTCAAATGCATCAGGCCTAGGTTCGCACTTTTCTAACAGTGCCTCTCCCATGATTGGCTCTATGGAGAAAACTGAAATGTCATAGCCATCCTCATCACAGTGGGGTGTCCATTGTTCCTCATTGATGGCTACATCCATTGTTGCTAAGATTTCTGCCCAGCCATGGGGTTCAAATTCCTCATCAGGAAATACTACAGGTGCATAGGCTGGGTCTTGAATGGGTCTATGTGTTTCGTTTGCACCTATTTCTCTGGCCTTTTCTCTTTTCTCCTCTTCTACTGCCACTTTGCACATCCATAAGTGGGTGTCTTCATGCATCCATGAGGATCCTGATCCTATGGAATGCACAGATTCCGTATCATCTTTGGCTCTATGGATGGGATTCCATTGGATAGGGGGGACATCTCTATGAGAGTAATCTTTGAGATTCACTTTGGTCGTAACACCTAAGTGCTGCAGGTACAAAGAATTGGTTCCCCAATCCTGTACCACTTGCAACTGTCACATAAAGGGTCGTCCCAAGATCATTTCATAGGCATGGTTCTTGCTAAAATCACATATAGCAAATGTATGCTCGAACTCGACACCACAGGTGGTGAGAGTTATTCCTTCTAGAAATCCTAAGGGCCTCTCAATATGACCATCGGCCATCTGCAATTTCATTCTCGTTGGCCTAAGTGCTGGCTTCCCCCAACGCTTCCATAGGGAAGTGGTGGCAATTGCAACTCCTGCACCTGAGTCCAAAATTGCCTTGGTGGTGTACCCCTGGTAGGTAATGGGAAGATAGGTGTTCCCTTCTTCACCTTCACACATGTCTCCTATCTTATCCAAGGGTATCTCTCGCACTGTCCTATGTGATCCTACCTGGGAATGAGGTTTCACTATCGCTGGTACTTGTTTGGCGACAAGTTTCCATAATTCAGGTCTAACCTTGAGTAGCTCTTCTAACTTGAGATTGCACTGCATTTTAGTGTTTTTCACTACCTCTGTGTTCCTAGGTAAGACTGAGTCCTCATTTCGTACCATGACCATGGGTGCTCTCATACAAGTAGACTTAGCTTCCTATGGGCCTGTGAAGTGGGGTAATTCTTGTAGAGAGTTAGACTCAAAGTCTAGTCTTTCGTGAGAGTGGGTGCTCTCCTACTCCTCATAAATGGATGGGATGTCTTGTGGGAATTGGTCGTGTGCATCATCCACCAGTTCAATGGGAGGAGGTACTTCACTTTCTTTAGCCCATTTGTCTTCTTGAATCTCTCGTAGGAATTCTGGTGTGAATCGATTCATAGAAGATGATGTGTTTGGCTCCGTAGAGGATAAGCTTTTATAGGATTGACTTCTAGTTGCAATTCTTGACACTAAGAAAGTCTAACAACAGTAGTAGCTACACCTGAGTCAATCAAGGCTTGTAAGGTTGCCAGAATGGATTGTATTTTTATATATCGCATGCACCGAAAGGGTGTGATGAAGAGATGTAACTTTTTATCCATTAATGAAAGGGCATTACGGTGTTCTTCGATGAGAGATGGGTTTGCCAGACTGTCTGTCTGGGTGATCGTGAGGAGATGCTGTGTTGTAGATTTACAGATATCTCGAGTACTGTTATTCTGTTCTTGTTGAATTGCAGTAATTCGTTATTAACACAGTAATGTTGTCTTAACATTATTAAATCTGTGCGCCTGTGTGATTGTTAATTGTGTGATAAGGTTACTGTGTAAGATAAATTGTAACTAGAACATCCTAATGGTGTAGCGGAAGTTATTGCCTTGAAAGTATAGTGACTGTTAGTTGCATAGTTAATTTGGGAAGATCAAATAAAGGGCCTCTGCACTGTCAGATCCCTAACCATCCCCAAGAACCCGAAACAAGATTAAAAGCGACTTGACAGAAGTCCTTTTAGCACTGGCACCGTATGTGGGAAGATGGAAAATTGGAGTTAATCAGTAAAGGAAGAGAAGTACGCAAGGCAAGCAGTGGAGAATAGTAACCACTAGTTGAAGAAGTGATATATGCCAGTTACTCGTTCCAGTGAGTCCTATCCAAAGTATAGGAGAGATCAACATCCTTGGGCAGTTCCAAATTTATTAGGGACACCCTTGGGTGGTAGAAGTGTAGGCCAATTAAGTTCAATTGCAGAAGGATCGGAGCCAGTCTATAGTGATTCCGGTGCTAGTTCGGTGATGCATGATGAGATTCCGATGAATTTTGGTGTGAATCTGGTACTTTCTGGAGAAGGTACAATGCCGTCTGGTTGTACAGAGACGCAGTGCGGAGTTAGTCCGACACTGTCTGGTCAGAATTTGACCCTTTTCGGTGATCAAGTTGTGTTACCAAGTAAAACCGTTTTCGGTGAAAGGATAACCTAGTTCAGTGAAAGTTTGACAAGTTTCGATGGAAGTTCGGTACCCTTTGGTGGGAATTTGAAATTTTTCAATGATAGTGCGGTACAACCTGGTGGAGGCTTATTACGTTCACCACTTTTCGGGGCAAGCCTACTGTAGCTCAGTGATGAGTAGCACGTCCTTTAATGTCAATCCGGGAAGACGTGAGGATGGTATGATGACCTTGAGCAAGTGAAGGCACAAGTGCGTGAGTGAGAAGCACACAAACATGCACACACACACACACACGCGCACACAAGGTAGGACAAAGAGAGAGAAGCAATGGAGTTCTTTAGATTAATTTCAACAAGCTCATACAAGTTCAAATCAATTACAAGCTAACCTCAAAAATGAGCTCTCTAGCTCTATTTATAGTTTTTTACTAGGTTTTGGCCTTGTCCAGACCTAGCGTCCGGCATAGTTAAAAATTAGGTTCTCTGCCCTATTTGGAGGTTCAAACGAAATCTAAAAAATGTGAAAACTGATAGATAGGTACTTCTAAAGCTCCTCAAGCTCAAGGACTCCTTGGCTTGCACAAAATGGGGCTACAAAAATATGAAATGGTATTTACAATGGTTTTTAGTGATGAAAATCACTATTTTTGTAGGAATTTCTTCTAACATTTTGACATACATTTCCTAGAGCTCCCTACTTGCTCCTTCTTCTTGTGTGCCCAACTCTTCGATGCCTGAAAAATTTAAATGGCCTACTTGCCAGATCTTCTTTGACTACTATGTCTGCTTGTGCTTTCTCTTCGCTCCGACTCCCTTCGTAGGCTTCCTTATCTTGTGAATCCTTCAGTTCCTTGACTACTGCCAACATCCCCCCCTCTCTCACGTCTATCGTCTCTGAGAGACCCTTGTCTAGCTGTGCGTTGGACATAATATTGAACAACATCGAAAGTGTTCTTCTAATCGTAGCCCCCATGCTAGGTCTGTTAACAATGCATCCCAATTCACTGGTCCTAGGATGTCTGGATGTGGCACCCGCAATTGTTCTGAATGGATGGTTCTTTCCACAGTGAATAAGTGGAGGAGATGTGAGGGCCAGGGTACAAATATTTCAGAGTGATACTCCTAGAATCCTGTTACGAACATCTCCTCGAATGTCTGTTTAAAGCAAGCTGGGAGGTACTTGATTCTGGCGTGCCAAGCATATATTACCTCTATTGATGGGGTGGTGCTCATGTCGTATACCAGATATTGGTTGCCTGTAAGGAAGCCAACTCCTGAAAAGTGGGGGTCTTTAATGTTTTCGAATGTCCTAAATGTGATTAGCATTAATTCAAAGATTTTCATGCACATTTGGGCCATCACATCGGGGGTATTCCGTAGTCGAATGCTCCAGTGACGGATGGTAGAAATCATATAATTCACAGTGGGAGGTCCTTGTGGAGGTGCTAGATAAACATAATTTAACCACTTTGCACAGCCTTTAATGTTCTTGACAGCAATGGTAAACTCGGGCCAGGTGCGTCTACGGAAGACTGGAACATAATAGGGATTGTATTTAATAAAGAGTGGCATGTTAGTCCAAGTACGAACCATCTCTGGGTAGGTCTCGAGAAGACGGATCCTCCAAGTGGGTTGATGAATGGATCCTTTTTTAGCACTCTCTGGGATATCATCAGGCCCAAATTGTGTGGTGAAAGTTGGAGCCTTGCCACATCGTCGTTGGATCTCTGCATTGTAATCTGCCAGGAGTACACAGTATGGCACATACTGATCATTGTTGGTGCTGATCCATCTATGATGAGACATACTGTGGAAATACTCTGACTTTATGATGGTGTCTTCTAATTTGGCCATTGATTGGATTTGGATTGCCACTCGATCTTCATGGGTTGTAGCTGTTTTTTCTAGTGTCTGGAGCCATTCACTTCGACTTCCAAGGTGTCCATTCCTTCTGAGGTTTGCTGACCACCTGCCATCGGCATAGGAACATATGGTTCCTCATACGTTTTGTCCACCTCAATGGGTACCAATTCATCTGGCTCTGGTTCTACAACTGGAGAGGGCTATCTTTCATATTCTAGTAACTTCTTCTGCAGATCCGCCACCTGCTCTGTTAATGCCTTTACTTCCGCTAAAGTCGAGGTTGTTTCTATGACTTTGGGTTGTGCATCATGTTCCCTGAGCTGGCGACGTAGCTCATCTCGTTCCTTTTCCAAATCGTCATGTGCTTCTAATAGATCGGCATAGCTTTCCAAGATTGTTTTCATTGTTTCTAAGGGAACTGCTTTGAATTGTTCTGGGTCGATTTCATGGGGAGAGCCTTCCATGGTAGCTTCCAGGTTTTCTTCGTTTTGCTTCTGTAGATGCTTGTTTTCTTCAAGGGTTGTAGCCATGTGTTTTCTGAGTAGAGTCAAATTTCGTCGGACTCTTAGATTATCTGTTTGGTAGACCTCTAGTAAGGCTTCGAGTTGTTTGACACCTGGCACTTGTGATGGTTGGGGTGTCTCCAGGAGGGTTTGATGAGCTTGCTCGAGTGTGGTGTAATGTTGATTGAGGTCTGCATTTTGTTCTTAGGCTATAATTGTAGGCCGTCTCTGTAGTTGTTGATGATTCGTAGTTAGATGATGATGACGGTCTTCGAGAGCCTGATACTCACTCTGAAGTTGATACACGGATTGATGTAATGCCATGAATATACTATTTACATTAAACGATGCAGGGAAAGATGAAGATGCAGGGGGAATGGGGAAGGGGAAGGGAGTTGTGAATGCTGTGGAGTCAAGTGGTGAGGTAGGTGGAGGGGGTATGGGAGATTGAGGCTGCGTGGGGGGTGGGAGTGGTGCTGTGGCTGGTGATGTTTCCATTGTGTCGAACGTGTGTGTGAGTGTGTAGATGGGAATAGTGGGTGGGGTGGATGTGATATTTGTGAAGAGTGTTGTGAAAGTGGGCATGGTAACTCCTCCGAATTGGATGCTGGGAGAGAGAGGAATTCCCATGACGACTATGGTAATGGCAGAAACAGGCGTGGTAGTGCCACATGGTGAAGTGACTTGTGTAGTGAGAGGTGAGGTGGGGGTGAGAGTGGTTCCGCCTGATGTGCTTCTGTTTGTGTGTTACCTCGTGGTTCTGATACATTGATGTGGATTTGTTTGCCGGATCGCATGGGGCGAGTAGGCACTCATTTCTCAAATCAATGAATATAAGTCATGGCTACATGAACAGCCTCATCTAAGCCTAGTGCATCTGCGTGCAGATTCATCGATTCAATAAACATGTCATCCACGCCTTCCTCGGGTAACATTTGGCTCATGTTCATCTTTCCTGTCTTGAGCGACAGTTTGTGTTGTTCTTAGACTCACTTCATAGTTTCGTATAATCTTTTTCTTTGGGCCGAGTATGCCGGGGCACTTGCTAGTTCTGAAAGTTCGTCATATTCTTGATCATACTCCTCGTTTGCCTCTTCTTCTTCTTATGTCTCTTCTTCATCCTCTTCTACTTCGACTACTCCCGGTTGGGCCGGGGCTGAAGTTGTAGTAGTAGGTTGTGGTCCTTGCGTTTGCTCTGCTTCTATCTCCAAATTAGACTCATTGATCAAGCGGGCAATTTCTTCATCTGTCAAATCAGCAAGGGTGTAACCCTGTGGGAACTCCAAGTCCGATGGAATCAGAGGGAACACTAGGTTGGGTCCTTCTGCACTTGTCCTCGGTAGGCGAACGGTAAATGGTCGGACACGCCTCGTTTGGGGAGGGGTAACTTTTGGGGTGGTGGTGGCTCCCCTGGCTTGAGCACATGGTAATTGAACTCCCCCTCTCATTTTCTTCGATGGAGGACCCGCCGTTGATAGCCGTCTTTGGAACTCTTGGGCCCTGGACCATACTAGTGCTCTTTGAATGGGCATGTCGTATGCTAAGCACCTGTAAATTATTCTTGTGAGAGCACAGCATCCATGAAGTACATTTTTCTATTTCTTATTCCACCGTTGATGGGCTAGGTGTATTTGATCGATGTTCCAATGTGGTATATTGATGGTGAGATTCTCTGTCTCCATAAGGTACAAGCTAAACCATATCTTTTTTGGTGGCATAGTGAAGCGTTTGGGCGAGAAAAGCAAAATGATGCATGATCGTTCGTAGGTGGAGAGCAATGGTAGGTGTCATTGCTACCATGTCCTTCAATTTATTGAGATCCTTATGCTTCATCCTGCCTGGAACCAACGTTTCTTTCTCAGTGGGAATATGCATACCTTGCATGTTCAATGCTTCCCGTACCAAATTGAGGGTCAGTTTGAATCTCTTGAGTTTGTGGCCTGGCAATAGTGAGGGTAGCACAAAAGTACTATCGCCTCCCTTGGCCTTGCTAGGAGTGATGGTATTGATAAAATAGGAGCAGTGTAGGAAATCTGGCTTAGGCAAATGTGCCCTGAAATAGCTATCCAAGCCCACTTTGGTCCATACCGATCGCATTACTTCTGCATTCTGATAGTTCTCAAATTTGAGAGTGAAGAAATGGTAGCGTCCCCATTTGCCATTGAACTCAATTTCTGCTTCCCAGAAGTAGGTGCCATCACCCAATGGCCCTGCGACATCACTAAACCAATGAGCGTGTTTCCCCACTTAAGAAGTGTGTCCCTGAGGAGGGTCCTGAATAGGGAGCACATGCACCGCTTGAAGTTCTTGAGGCCTCTCGGTGAGTGGTGGTTCAAAGAGGACGGTTTTAATGTCCACAATCTGTGCACAAGACCCTGCCTGGGAACTGGTACCTCTTGCTTCTGCCATTGTTATTGCTTGCTTGCTGGTTATGTGAGAATATAGAATCATGCGTTAATATTGTAATGGACAAGATAGAACACTTTTTGTCCCCGTTACAACATTATCATGAGGTGAGTAATGGGTTAGTGGGTCAGTGAGTGCTCGATGATTGTGTGTGTAGTTAATGAATGGATAGACGTACGAGCTAGATGGAAAGATGCAGTGTATGAGTGATGTAGTTAGCAAGTGAGGATGAATTTACACATGGGGTTCGGGGGTTTTGTTACAAGTTTTAGGCTGCCAAACACAATGGATGGCTTTCGGTTTTGGTTTAGTGGAGACTCTGGAGGGCTTTATGAGTATGTCTGCTTGGGAATGAGGCGTTTTTGGGACACATTTACAAGTGACTCTGTTTGCGCTTCTGGGCGACTGTGTGTTCGTGCGTATTAAACAAGAGTGGGTAATAGCTCTTTGAGTGAGTGAACCCTGTCGTGTATGATGTGATTCGTGCGTGACTAGTTGAGCCCGCAAGCAAGCCTTAGGCACCCAAATTTGTCTTGATTGTGGGCCAACCTTCATCGACTTCTTGGGTACCCAGATAAATTTCACTTTCTCAAAAGAAGTTTTGGAAGTCTTCTTATTAGTATCATGTCGTTGATTACTAATAGGAAGTTGAGATAGTTGTTGTGGGTTGACCGCAATAGGCCGCTTGCCTTTCCGCACCCACAATTGTTTCAATGGTTGAGTCATTCTGCTTCGCATGTTCTTTTGGCCTCCAGCATAGGTAGTCTTCAGCAATTTATCTGCCTTTGGTTGTTGCCTCCCTCTGGCCTTTGGAAAAGAAGGGAGTTCCGTTGAGTCCTTGACTTCTTTATTAAGGTCACCATTCCTCTGCACCACATAGCTTTGGACAAGAACATCATGGTCAACTTCATGTGTACCCCTGGAAGGACCAGGAGTCTATGCCTTTCCTAGTTCCTTGAGTGTGCCATTATCTAACTCAATCGTAATTCGACTCTGACTTAGCCATACCTGAAGAAGTCCACTTCTTAGGTTTAAGTTGACTGCATGGTCATAGATCTAGTCTTGACCCAAGACCAGAGGCTCCGTGAGATCCTCATCTTGACACACTAGTACTTTAACTGTCATTAGAATATCTTGAATGGAGAGGGGAAGTTCACCTCGCCCATGCAAGGGGTTTCCACACCTCCCAATCCTATGAGATATGCCTCTAAAGGATTGACTTTTAACTTCAATTCTTGACAGTAAGAGAGTTTAATGGCACTAGTGGTTGCACCTGAGTCAATCAAGGCCAGTGCAGTCTTTGCACCCTTTCCTTGTCCTATCTCCAAGGTTACAAAAGGACGTCGGTCAATTATTCTATGGGGGCTTACACTTGAGACTTTACACATAGCCATATGATATCCTGGGTTTGCATAGTCATCTATCCTTGGCTGATCTCGTCCTTGTCTTCTCATCTTCATTTTTTGGATGCGTTCCAAGGCTTCTGCCTGAGCTTCTTCTCGAACTCATTTTTCCTCTTCTTTACGTTTCTTGGCAGTGTTGAGTCGATTGAGCATTTCCTCCATGAGAGGTTCCTGATATAACTTGAATCTGCATCCGCTTATGTCGCTAGGGAGAATATCGTCTTCTAAAGTGGCTAGTTGTACTGCTCCACTACTTGAAATCCTGTTGATGATCATAGGTCCGTAACCACGTTTTTCTAGCTTTCTCGCATGTTGTTTCAGAGTATATACCAAAAATAAGTCTCCGGCCTTTAATCCTTTATCCTTAACATGGGTATCAAAGTACGCCTTCTGTCGTTTCTTAGCTGCATATATTCCTGCTGTAGCTCTTAGTCTGGTTTCACCTAATCGTTCAAGGTAAAAAATTCTCGAAGAGAGTTCATGACCCGTCCACTCATGCTCCTGTGCTACTCTCAATGTGGGAATCAAGAAGTCCAAAGGTAGCATGGCATTTTGGCCAAATACCATCTGAAAGGGTGTGGCTTGGAGTACCATTTTATAGGTCACTCGGTATGCCCAAACAGCATGGTGTAGCTGTTTGTCCCAATCAGAGCGTTTATTATTCACCAATTTGGTAAGCACATTGCATAGAATCTTATTTGTGCTTTCGGCTTGCCCATTAGCCTGTGGGTGATAGGGGGCAGACTTCTTGTGTACAACTAAGAACTCTTGGAGCAGATGTTCAATAACTTCATTCAAGAAGTGAGTGCCTCTATCACTTACCAGCTCTATAGGTAGCCCGTATCTTGTTAACACATTCTCAAACAGGAATTTAGCAGTTGTCTAAGCATCATTCTTTGTCGTAGCTTTTACCTCTACCCACTTTGTTAGATAGTTGATGGCAACAATGATGTATTCAGCATGTGAAACCTTAGCCGGGGGATTAATAGGACCTACGAAGTCTATTCCCCACTGAGTTCTCTGACAAACATCACACCGTTTCACATAGGTATGTGCATCCATGTGAAGGGTCGGCCACCAGAAGCCCGCAAATAGTATTGCCTTGATCACCCGATCTGGTCCAAAATGTCCTTCTGCTACACCTTGGTGAGCTGCTTCCAAGATCTTGAGATATTCGCTCTCATGGACACATAGGCTCAGGTAACCATCTTTACCACGCTTGTATAGATTATCACCAATGAGTGAGTAATCTAGGGCTTCTTGTTCTAGATTTCTTTGTCTGGCCAGTGTCATATCTTGAGGGAATGTTCTCGTCCTCAGGAAATCTACTAATGGTTCACTCCAATCTGGCACTATGGACACTTGATATAGAGTGGCATGTTCCACAGGTGGTTTAGTGCAAGAGATTGGGCATTCCTTGCACAACTTTTGGACATTGGCTTCCATAGTAAGCCAATGCACTCTGAATCTCCTAAGTTTCTGTAAAGTTCTTTGCTTTGAGTAGTGTTGCTCTAATGCACCTACGTGTGCTAATTGCAACCATTTTGCGTACTCGTCCTCTTCCACACAACAAGCCAATATCCCTTGATCTGTCTGTTTGTACATGCTTCCTTCCATGATATGGTACTTTTGGGCTTTTACTACCTCTCTATCTTGAGTGTTTATGACTGGGTGATTAGGCCCGTAGGTCAGTACTGGCACTAATGGCTTAGCCCACTGAGGTACAACTTCCAGAGTAAACAAGTAAGCATCAGGAAGGTCAAATGATACTCCTTGTGGGGCTTCTCCCGATGTGAGCCTAGAGAGATGGTATGCTCTAAAGTGAGTCTTCTCTTTCCTCACCACAACTTCAAAGTCGTATTCCATTAGTAGGAGAAACCATCTTGCTAATCTACCTGTATTGCATGGCTTGTTTACCAAGTACAATAATGTCTGATGATCGGTAAAGAATTTAAACTTATTTGCAAGCAAATAGTGTCTAAACTTTTTAACTGCATATACCATGCCTAATCCCTCTCGTTCAGTGGTTGTATAGTTTTGTTCAGCTGCATTCAATTGTCTACTGGCATAGGCAATTGGAAGATCCATATTACCTTCACCTGTAGGTTGTGCAAGCACACATCCAATAGCATAATTGGATGCGTCCATGTGAACATGAAACGGCTTATTCCAATCTGGTGTGGTCAAGATTGGTGTTGAACACAATCTTCTTTTGAGCTCATTAAAGGAGTCCTCACACTCATTAGTCCACTCGAAGTTAGTCAAAAGTCTATGCAGAGGCTTGGCAATGATGGCGTACATGTGTATAAAGTGTCGGTAATAGCCACAATGCCCCATGAAAGCTTGTACTTCCTTGACATTCTTTGGCCTAGGTAACTCGGCTATGGCTCTTACTTTCTCTTCATCGGTGGATATGCCATTCTTTGACACTGTGTGTCGTAGAATCTTGCCTTGCCTTACCATGAAAACACACTTTTCTGGGTTCAGGCACACTTGATACTCTCTACACTTGTCAAAGATTTGTCTGAGTTCAGGTATATGTGTCTGTCTAATGTTGGAATGAGCACAAAGATCATCAACGTAGACCTCCAAATTCTTCCTCAAGAACTCTTTGAACATGTGACACATCAGCCTCTGGAAGGTAGTGGGTGCATTGGTAAGCCCAAATGGCATTACTCTAAAAGCAAATATGCCCCATTTTGTGGCAAAAGTTGTCTTATGCTGATCTTCTGGAGCTATGGATACTTGATTGTAGCCCGAAAATCCATCCAGGAAGCTGTACACTTCCTTGCCTACTACCCTTTCTAGTAGATGCTCTGTGATAGGAAGTGGATAATTATCTCGAATAGTGGCTGCATTGACCTTTTTCAAGTTAATGCAAACTCGTAGCTTTCCATTCTTCTTGGGCACCACTACCCACTCAGTGTGCTCAATTTCATAGATGAATCCAGCTTCTACCAGACGATCTATCTCTTCTTTGATCTTAGCAGCATAATTATCATTGTATGTGTATGGCTTTTGCTTGGAGAGTTTGGCATCTGAGGTCATGGGGATAGTGTGTGAGCATATGTCTTGGTCAACACCCTTCAAATCCTTGTAGCTCCAAGCGAATACATCTCTGTATTCTCTTAGCAAGGCTATTAACGCATGCTCTTCTTCTTCCGTCAAGTCATGTCCTATATAAGTACATCTCTCCTCTCCTTCTT
The DNA here is from genome assembly GCA_020310875.1 of Ceratopteris richardii. NCBI lineage: Eukaryota > Viridiplantae > Streptophyta > Polypodiopsida > Polypodiales > Pteridaceae > Ceratopteris > Ceratopteris richardii. Next base: position 195,181,629 of record CM035415.1, on the reverse strand, counting down.
TTAGGGCTACCACTATTTTCTTGGTGGTTTCTTTGTTATCATAGGCTTCTCCTGATTGTGCCTCTCATTTAGGCATCCTTATCATGACTCTTCTATCATCTATCTCATACTTCTTAAAATTTTCTGGGACCTCAAACAAAGATTCTTCCTCTTCTTGTGTGACTTCTTTCTTCTTCCTTTTCTTTCCTTCTTCCTTAGGGGTCACATGTGTGGCTAGCCTTACATCATTTGTAAGCTCTTTGTGCCTTTGGGGTTGAAATTCTACTTCATAAAAGTATTCTTTATCTAATGCAAAAGGTGGGTCCATAATGATTGACTCTAGATCGGAGTCACTTGCATCCTCAAATGCATCAAGACTAGGTTCACACTCTTCCAAAACTGCATCTCCCATGATTGGCTCTATGGAGAAAACTGAAATGTCATAGCCATCCTCATCACAGTGTGGTGTCCATTCTTCTTCATTGATGGCTACATCCATGGTTGCTAGGATCTCTGCCCAGCCGTGGGGTTCAAATTCTTCATCAGGAAATACTACAAGTGCATAGGATGGGTCTTGAATGGATCTATGGGTTTCTTTTGCACCTATTGTGAAGAGAGATGGTGGATGCAATCCAAAGATGAGTAGGTGCCGCTACAACCAGCTTCACACCAGCCAACTGAGACTTCAGAGTTGATTAATAGACCCTTTGAGCTTCCTAAATCCACCAAAATATCAGCCAAGTACTTTGGAACATGTATCCCAAAAGTTTAAGTCAAGACAGACTAGTTGCGAAATGACTAGCTCCCAAAACTTGCTATTTTTGGACATACACCTGCTGGAAAAAATGAACAGTGCTCTCAACCTGGTAAGAATTTGAAAAATTCCTTTTGGGCATAGCAAATAGACTTAGCAAGCTTCTCAATCCAAGTTAAAACACTTCAAATGATGTACTGAGCACTGAGAACAAGTTTCAACAATTTCTGGAACCTCCCCACAATTCTCGGGGCTCTGCAAAGATAGACCAGTAAGCAGTAAAATGCAGATATCTCCAAAAGTATTAATCCAATGATCTTGAAAATTTTATATGCACAAAGTAGACAGTACAAAGCAAGTTAAATCACTGAAAAAGATTCAGTAGAACTCGAGATATGACCTTCTGAAGTTACTGCTCTGAGTGAGTATAGCAGAGAACAAAACAGAGAAGTAGATGATGATAAATGTATAGATTCACATATGATTACAACCACATTGGCAATGAATATTTGCACAATGGGAGTAGAATGATAGAGCTATGGAGTAAGCTCTTCAATCTCTACAAAATGACATGAAGTGGTCACGTACAAGGCTTTCTAATCGCCTCTTCCTTCTTGCTCCTTTTATAGCTATTCTTGGAGGGAGTTTTGAATTCGAATTCGAATGGCTCCACCTAAAAGTGATCCCCAAAGTTAGGAGATATTCCCTCAGCTCAAAAATTCGTGATTTTGGTAGTTATAGCCATGAATTTGCTTTTACATCATGCATGAGGTAAGCCATCCTTTTCCTTTTTTCTTTTTCCAAATGCAAGAGATAAAAATGAACTCTTTTACAAGAGGTGTTCACATGACTACTCATGTGAGTTACAAATGAGGATGATATAAAATATATCAAGCATGTAGGCTTGGGTAAAATGCACCAACAGCTCCCCCTCAAGCCTAACATGCTTGGCCTTCAAATAAGTCTTCAATTGTCCTTGATTTCCTGCAAGCCAATCATCAACTTGAATCTACTTAACTTTGTACCATCAAGAGCTTTAGTCAACATGTCTGCACATTGCATATCTGTAGAGACATAGGATAGTTGAATATCCTTGCTCATTAGCTTCTCCCTTACATAATGGTAGTGGACTTCAATATGCTTGGTTCTAGCATGGTATACCGGATTAGCTACTAGATGTAGTGAGCTTGTGTTGTCACCAAAAATATGAGGTGTTGAAGAATGAAGTCCAAGATCTGTGTACAAAGACTTTAACCACATGATTTCTTGAGTTGCATTAGCCAAACCTCTATATTCTGCTTCAGTAGAAGATAATGCCACGGTTGGTTGCTTCTTCGATGACCAAGAAATGATTTTTGAACCTGCAAATGATATATACCCTCATGTGCTTCTTCTATCATCTTTAGATCCAGCCCAATCTGCATCTGAGTAGACCTTTAGCTCAATATCTGAAGTATATGAATAGAACAAACCTTCATTCATGGTCCCCTTTAGGTACTTGAGGACTCTCTTGGCCGCTTCCATATGTGGTCTTCTCGGCTTATGCATAAACTGACTCAATATGCTAACACTATAGCATATATCCACCCTTGTGAGTGTTGCATAGTTCAAACTTCCAACCAAGCTTTGATAGCTTGTGATGTCTTCAATTGGCTCTCCTTCATAAGCACTAAGCTTATGATTTTGCTCCATAGGTGTACCTGCACACTTGGTATTTTCCATCTTGAACTTGACGAGCATGTCATGGACATACTTCCTTCGTGTGATGTATATACCTGAATCTGTGTAGATCAACTCCAATCCAAGAAAATAAGTGAGTGGTCCGAGGTCACTTATTTTGAACTCCTCCTTCATTTGACTCTTTACCTGTTTGATTCCTTCAAGATCATTGCCTGTGATAATAATATCATCAACATACACACATAAATAGATCACTTCAGATCCATTCCTCTTTATGAACAAAGAGGTATCCACCTTGCTAGCTTTGAATCCTTGGTCCTGCAAATAAGTCACCAATCTAAAATTCCAAGCTCTTGGATCTTGCTTCAATCCATACAAAGCTTTCTTTAGTTTGCATACATAGTTAGGATGATGTGCATCCTCATATCCAGGAGGTTGTGCCATATACACTTCCTCATAAATCCATCCATTCAAGAAAGCATTCTTTACATCAAGTTGATAAAGATTCCAATTTCTAGATGCAGCAAGACTAATGAGAACCCTAATTGTAGGCATTTTTGCAACAAGAGAGAAAGTCTCCTCATAATCAATACCATGGGTTTGAGCAAACCCTTTAGAAACTAACCTTGCTTTGTGTCTATTTATACTTCCATCTGGATTCCTCTTGATTTTGTATATCCATCGAGATCCGATTATCTTCATAGATGGCTTGTTAAGTACAAGCTCCCAAGTGTCATTCTCCTTCAAGGCTTCCATTTCTTCATCCATTGCATCTCTCCAAGCTTTCTTGCTTTGTGCTTCTTTGAATGTGGTAGGTTCTTCATTGGTTGAATCCTTTGCAATGTAGATTGAGTGCTTGGTGACCAAAGAAGTATCATAACCAAACCTTTCTGGTTTCTTCTTCTCCCTTTGTAGCTCAATGATGAGTAGCACCTCCTTTAATGTCAATCCGGGAAGACGTGAGGATGGTATGAAGACCTTGAGCAAGTGGCGGCACAAGTGCGTGAGTGAGAAGCACACAAGCATGCACACACATACACACACACGCGCACACACGGCAAGACAAAGAGTGAGAATCAATGGAGCTTTTAGATTACTTTCAAAATGCTCTTACAAGTTCGTTTTAATTACAATCTCCCCCCCAAAATGAGCTCTCTAGCTCTTTTTATAGTTTTTGGCTAAGTTTTGGCCCTGTCCAGACCTAGTGTCCGGCCTAGTTAACAATTAGGTTCCAGGGCTTATTTGAGGGCTCAAACGATATCTAAAAAATACGAAATTTGGCAGGTAGATACTTCTAATGCTCCTCAAGCTCAAGGACTCCTTGGCTTGCACAAAATGGAGCTACAAAAAGATGAAATGATATTTACAATGGTGCTTAGTGATGATAATCACTTTTAATGGGTGTAGAGGTTTTGAAAGATTAAGGTTGCCTTAGTGCTAAATCTGCGTGAATGTTCATAAGTGCTTCTTCTTGAAAAATTGTTGGCCTACTTGCCGGGTCTTCGTTGACTTCCTTGTCTGCTTGGGCCTTCTCTTCTCTCGGACTCTCTTCTTGTGCTTCCTTGTCTTGTCAATCCTTCAGCTCCAGCTCCGACACCCCCCCCCTCTCTCGCGTCTATCGTCCCTGACAGACCCTTGTTGAGAGGTTTTTTGGATGTAGTATTCAACGACGTCCTGCGCTAAATGATGTTCGGCAATTCGCAACCCTTTGGCCAAATCTGTCAGAAGAGCATCCCAGTCTACCGGCCCAGGAACCTCTGGATGTGGCATACGTAGCTTTTCGGAGTGGAGAGCTTGTTCCACTGCAAACAACTGCAAGAGATGGGATGGTCTGGGAATGAATATCTCGGAATGATATTCCCAGAATCCCGTGACAAACATCTCTTCGAACGTTTGTTTGAAACAAGCCGGTAGATATTTGATGCGAGCGTGCCATGCATACACAACATTGATCGATGGAGTTGTGCGCATGTCGTATACAAGATCCTGGTTCCCTTCATTAAATCCTAGTGCTGAGAGATGCGGTTCCTTGACATTTTTGAAGGTCCTGAAGGTGACCAGCATAAGTTCGAAAATTTTCAGGCACATCTGAGTCATGATATCAGGAACATTCTTGAAACGGGCCCCCCAATGCCGGATCGTTGAAATCATATAGCCAATTGTGGGTGCGCCTTTAGGGGGTGCGAAGTACACGTAATTTAGCCACTTCTCGCATCCTTTAATCGTCAGCACTGTATGTGTGTACTCCGGCCAGGATCTCCTTCGGAACACAGGGCAATAACATGGATTATATTTGATGTACAATGGCATGTTGTTCCACGTTCTTACCATTTCCGGATAGGTTTCGAGCAGTCGAATTCTCCATGTTGGTTGCCGGATATGTCCTTGCTTGGCACTCTCTGGGATGTCATCGGGTGCAAATTGGGTGGCAGAGGTGGGTTCCCTTGAGGTGTGGCGCTTGATCTCCGCATTATAATCCGCCATCAGTACGCAAAAAGGTACATACAGATCATCCGATGGCCCGATCCACCTATGGTGTGAAAGATTCTGGAAATAATCAGATTTTATTACCACTTCTTCCAATTTTGACATCAATGCGATTTGGACGGCCACCCTGTCATCATGCGTCGTGGCTACTTTCTCTAACTTTTGCATCCATTCCGGTGCCTCGATCTCAATTGTGTCCATGCCCTGTTCTATGCGCTTACCTCCGGGTGTTGGCATCGGGACATAGGGATCCTCAAATGTTTCTTCTACCTCAATTGGCACCAGGTCGTCAGGCTCGGGGTCTACCAGAGGGGAGGGCTGACGCTCATATTGCATAACCTTGCTGCGTAATTCCTCAAGTTCGGCCCGGAGTTTACTGACCTCTTCAGATGTTTCTGCTGCGGTTATGCTCGGGCTGGGTTCTGTTTGTCGAGTGGCCAATTGTCTTCGTAACTCATCTCTTTCTTTTTCTAAAGCGGCATGGGCCTCCATTAAGTCTGCATGAGTTTCTAACACCACCTGCATATTCTCAGAGGGTATCGCCTTGAATCGTTCTGGGTCAATCTCTTGTGGGGAACCCTCCATGGCCGCTTCCAGGTTTTCTTCGTTCTGTTTCTGTAATCTCTTATTCTCTTCTAACGCGGTCGACATATGCTTGCAGAGGAGGCCCAAGTTCCGTCGAAGTTTCATGTTCTCTGTGATCTGAGAATGGAGGAGCTCGTCCATATGTCGTCGTTCTTCATCATCTGTTTGAGGTGGGTTGGCTTCTAATTGTGCGTATTGCTCCTGTAATGTCACGTGCTTCTGTTCTAATTGCTGCTTCTGCTCTTCAAGATCCCTACATCTTTCTTGGAGATCTTCGTGGCGTTGGAAGAGCCTTGTATGTTGGTCGTCCAAGTGTTGGTAATGTTGTTGGAGTTGGGCCATACATTGATGCATATTATTAAATAGGTTACCGAGAGGAATAGTATTGAATGCAGAGGGGTAGGGAAAGGGAAAGGGGGTTGTGAATGCAGTACTGGGGACGGGTGAGGGGGGCGGTGGGGGAATGGGAGATTGTGGGTAAATGGGGGATGGGAGAGGTGCAGAGGTGGGTGATACCTCCATGAAAGTGGGGTTCGTGGTGGGAGTGACTGTGAATATGGGGATTGTGGTAGCGGTGAGGGTTGTGAATGTGTATAGAGGTGTGTGTAATTGTGAACTTCTAGGAAGTGTGCTCGGGGTGGTGAGGTGTATCGTGGCTGTAGTTAAACTCGTGTTTTCAGTGGAAGTAGAGTGCGTGGGTGGACTGATGGTTTGTGTGTTGATGTGTGTAGTGGTTTCAGAGGTGGTGACAGTGGAGGTTACAGTGGTAGAGGGAGGTGAGTGAGGTCGATGTGGGGGAGAAGGTGGTAAGGGAGGTGATGGGGGTGCACTCGATGTGTGGGCTTCCTCGGTGGCGTGAACTGTGTGTGTCGTGCCAGTGGTTGTGGGTGTGCCTTGTGGTCCTGATCCTAATACATTCATTTGTTTTCCCGTGCGTGGGGGGCGTCTTCCATATCTTCTCTCTGTTCTTCGTGAGTGCACTAGTGCGGTATGCACCGTTTCTGGTACTCCTAAAGCATCTGATATCATTTCCAAGGTGGCACGGTACTGTTCGTCCACACCTTCCTCCTCCAGAATTTGGTTCATGAGAGCTTTACCCGCAGCTAATGAGAGCCTGTGTTGCTCTTGAACTCGGTTCATTGTATCATAAAGCTTCTTTAATGCGCTAGTGTAGGCGGGGGCACCTTCCAGTACTTGTAGGGCTTCTGGATCATACTCTTGTTCTTCTGCTTCTGAGTGTCTGCCCTGTGTCTCCCCATGAGCTTCTTCTTCAGTGTCCACGTTGACTACGTCTGGTTGGCTGGGCTGTGCTTGATCTGGGACCGTTTGCTGTCCACTGGCTTGCTCTTCTTCAACTTCTGCATTTACAGCTTCTATGATTCTTGCAACTTCTTCGTTAGTTAAGTCCTCTAGAGTGAACCCATGCGGGAACTCCAGATCAGTCGGTACTGGTGGGAATACAAGATTGGGGCCATCTGTGCTGTGCCTGGGTAGCCTGATAGTAAACGGTTGCACTCGTCGGGGGAGTCTGGGGGTTGTCTCAGGCGTCAGGGTTGCCCCGCGAGCTTGTGCACAAGGCATCTGGACGGTGCCTCGCATCTTCTTTGAGGGAGGCCCTACAGCTGATAATCTGCGTTGAAATTCCTGAGCTCTGGACCAGATCAGAGCCCTTTGCACCGGTACATCATAGGCGAGACATCTGTATACAATTCTTGTGAGTGCACAGCAACCATACAATACAGATCTTTGCTTCTTATACCATCTCTGATGAGCCATATGAATCTGGTCGATAATCCAGTGGGGCATATTGATGGTCAACTCAAAAGCATCCGCTAGGTAGAGGCTAAACCAAATCTTTTTGGGAGGCATTGTGAATCTATCCTGCGCGGGGAAGGCGAAATGTTGCATGACCATACGTAAGTGGATGGCGATCGTGGGTGTCATTGCAACCATGTCCTTCAGCTTTGTCAGATTCCTGTTCTTCATGTTGTCTGGAACCATTGTCTCTTTCTCTGTTGGAATGTGCATTCCCTGCATGTCGAGTGCTTCTCTTACCAGATTGATAGTTAAGCAGAAACGCTTCAGCTCGTTGCCCCTTGTGAGTGATGGGAGCACAAAGGAGCTGTATCCTTTCTTGTCTTTGCTGGGGGTGAGGGTACTAATTAGATATGAGCATCTGAGGAAATCTGGCTTTGGTAGTTGGGACTTGAAGTAGTCATAAAGCCCTGCCTTCTTCCAGATCGGCTTAAGTCCTTCGTTATTTTGCAGCCTTTCAAATTCCCTGGTAAAGAAATGGTATCGGCCCCATCGTCCATTGAATTCGACTTCGGATTCCCACATATACGTGCCTTCACCCAGGGGGCCAGCAACATCACTGAACCAATGTGAGGCTTTGCCCACCGGCATTGTGTGTCCCTGCGGGGGATTCTGAATTGGTATTGCGTGCAATGCCCGTAATGCCGCTGGTCTTTCCTTTAACTCCTCCTCGACTGGAAGACTTTCGATATCCATCACTTGTGGGCTGGAGCCTGCCTGGGAGCTAGTTCCTACTGTATCTGCCATTTTACTTCTTGCTGTCTGTCTCTGTGAGAATATACAAACAGGTGTTAATATTGTACAGGACCAGTGAGGACCGTTGTTCCCATCACAATATTAACATAAGGGTCGGGAGCGAATAATGGGTTAGTAAGTGTTCGGTGCACGTGTGTGTGGTTAATGCTTGGGTAATCCTAGGAGACTAATGAAGTTAGCAAGTGGGGATGAATTTACAAATTGGGGTCGGGGGGTTTATGACAGGTGTTAGGCTGCCAAATGCAGTGGATGGGCTTTGCTTTCGGTTTCGTAGAGACTCTAGAGAGCTTTCTCGGTGTCGCGGTTTGAAAATGAGGCTTTTTAGGGACCCATTTACAATTGATTACATGCATGCTCTTGGGTCTTGGTGTGTTCTTGAGCGTTGAGAACGAGTGAATACGGGCAGTATGCGTAGCTGCGTTATGCTGTTTAAGTTGTGGCCTCGACGTAGCTACTTGTGCCCTCAAGCAAGCCTTAGGCACCCAAATTTGTCTTGATTGTGGGCTAGCCTTCATCGACTTCTTGGGCACCCAAATAGATTTCACATTAGCAGGAGAATTTCTGCAAGACTTCTTATTAATGTCATGTTGTGGGTTATTAATAAGAAACTTCGCCCGTGTCATTGACGGTGGTGCAACCGGTTGTTCGCCTTTCCGCACCCACACATGGTTTATTTTCTGGGACATTTTGTTGAGCAGGTAGTTTTGATCTCGGACATAGGTAGTACTCTGCTTCTTCTGCCTTTGATCCACCTTGGGTTGCTGCCTCCTTCTGGCCTTTGGAAAAGAAGGGAGTTCCGTTGCATTCCTGACTCCTTTTTGGCGAATATCATTCCTCTGCAACACATAGTTTTGGACAAGAACAGCATGGTCATCTTCATGTGTACCCCTGGAAGGACCAGGAGTCTGTGCCTTTCCTAGTTCCTTGAGTGCTCCATTGTCTAATTCTACTGTAACTCGACTATGATTGATCCAAACCTGGAGAAGTCCACTTCTTAGGTTTAAATTGACTGCTTGGTCATAGATCCAATCTTGACCCAGGACAAGAGGTTCAGTGAGATCCTCATCCTGACACACCAGTACTTTAACTGTCATTGCCTCATCATGAATGTAGAGGGGAAGTTCCACCTCGCCCATGCAAGGGGTTTCCACGCCTCCCAATCCTATGAGATATGCTTCCACAGGATTGACAGTTAACTGCAACTCTTGACAGTAAGACACTCTAACAGCACTAGTGGCTGCTCCTGAGTCAATCAAGGCTCTTACGGTTCTTGCACTCTTTCCTCGTCCCATATCTATGGTTATGAAAGGACGTCTATCGATTATTCTATGCGAGCTTGTTCCTGCAACTTCACACATGGCCATGGGACATCCTTGATCTGCATAGTCATTTGCTCTAGTCTGATCTCTACCTTGCCTTCTTAGCTTCATCCTTCTGATGCGTTCTAAAGCTTCTGCTTGAGCCTCTTCTCGAATGCGCTTTTCTTCCTCTTTGCGTTTCTTAGCAGTATTGAGTCGGCTGAGCATTTCCTCCGTGAGGGGTTCCTGATACAACTTGACTCTACAACCGCTAATATAGTTAGGGAGAACATCACCCTCTAATGTGGCTAATTGTACTGCACCACTCGTGGAGATCCTATTGATGATCATTGGTCCATAGCCTCTCTTTTCTAGCTTCCTTGCGTGTTGTTTCAGTGTATAAACTAAAACTAGATCTCCTGCTTTCAAACCCTTATCCTTTACGTGGGCATCAAAGTATGCCTTCTGTCTCTTCTTGGCTGCATATATTCCTGCAGCGGCTCTCAGTCGTGTTTCTCCTAATCGTTCAAGGTCAAAAATCCTAGAGGAGAGTTCATGGCCTGTCCATTCGTGCTCTTGTGCTACTTTCAACGTAGGAATCAGGAAATCCAAGGGTAGCACAACGTTTTGACCGAATACCATCTGAAAGGGGGTGGCTTGGAGTACCGTTTTGTAGGCAACTCGGTATGCCCAAACAGCATGGTGTAGCTGCTTGTCCCAATCAGAGCGTTTAGTGTTCACTAATTTTGTCAGTACATTGCATAAGATCTTATTAGTGCTCTCAGCTTGTCCATTAGCTTGAGGGTGATAAGGGGCAGACTTCTTGTGTATTACCAAGAATTCTTGGAGTAGATTTTCAATCACTTCGTTCAAGAAATGAGTGCCTCTATCACTTACAAGCTCTATAGGTAGCCCGTATCTTGTGAATACATTCTCAAACAAGAATTTGGCAGTTGTTTGAGCATCGTTCTTTGTCGTAGCCTTTACCTCTACCCACTTGGTGAGATAATCTGTCGCAACAATGATGTATTCCGCATGAGAACCCTTAGCTGGGGGATTAATAGGACCTACGAAGTCTATTCCCCACTTAGAGAATGCACGTCCACCCATCATAGGTTTCAGTGGCATCTCATCTTTGCGTATAGGATACTGAGTCCTCTGACATACATCGCACCGTTTCACATAGGTATGTGCATCCATGTGAAGGGTCGGCCACCAGAAACCCGCAAATAGAATTGCCTTGATCACCCGATCCGGTCCAAAATGTCCTCCTGCTACACCTTGGTGAGCAGTTTCTAAGATCTTAAGATACTCACTTTCATGGACACACAATCTCACGTAACCATCTTTACCGCGCTTATATAGAATATCACCAATGAGTGAGTAATCCAAGGCTTCTTGTTCTAAACTCCTTTTCCTAGCCAGAGTCATGTCTGGAGGGAATGTGTTTGTCCTCAGGAATGATACTAGTGGTTCGCTCCAATCTGGCGCAATGGATACTTGATAGAGAGTGGCATGTTCCACAGGTGGTTTAGTGCAACAGATTGGGCATTCCTTGCACAACTTGTGGACATCCGCTTCCATAGTTGGCCAATGCACTCCGAATCTCTTTAGAGTCTGTAAGGTTCATTGCTTTGAATGGTGTTGCTCTAACGCACCTACATGTGCTAATTGCAACCATTTAGCGTACTCATCCTCTTCTACACAACAAGCCAAGATCCCTTGATCTGTGTGCTTGTACATGCTTCCTGCCATGATGTGGTACTTCTGGGCTTTTACAACCTCTCTATTCCGTGTATTTACGACTGGATGATTAGGCCCGTAGGTCAATACTGGTACCAATGGCTTAGCCCACTGCGGTATAACTTCCAAATTAAACAAGTTAGCATCAGGAAGGTCATCTGACACTCCTTGTGGGGCTTCTCCCGATGTGAGCCTAGAGAGGTGATCTGCTCTCAAATGAGTCCTACCTTTCCTTACCACAACCTCAAAATCGTATTCCATTAGCAAGAGAAACCATCTCACTAATCTTCCTGTATTGCATGGCTTGTTTACAAGATATAACAATGCCTGATGATCAGTAAAAAATTTAAACTTATTTGCAAGCAAATAGTGTCTAAATTTCTTGACTGCATATACCATGCCTAATCCTTCGCGCTCTGTGGTGGTGTAATTCCGTTCAGCCGCATTCAATTGTCTACTGGCATAGGCAATTGGAAGATCCATATTACCTTCACCAGTAGGTTGTGCGAGCACACATCCAATAGCATAATTGGATGCATCAACATGAACGTGGAATGGCTTATTCCAATCTGGTGTGGTCAAGATTGGTGCTGAACACAATCTTCGTTTAAGCTCCTGGAAGGAATTCTCACATTCATCCGTCCACTCAAAGTTTGTCAGAAGTCCGTACATGGGCTTTGCAATGACAGCATACATGTGTATAAATCGTCGGTAATAACCACAGTGCCCCATGAAAGCTTGTACTTCTTTTACATTCTTTGGCCTAGGTAGCTCTGCTATGGCTCGCACCTTTTCTTCGTCAGTAGATATGCCATTCTTTGACACTATGTGTCCTAGAATCTTGCCTTGCCTGACCATAAAAACGCACTTTTCTGGGTTCAGGTAGACTTGATATTCTCTACATTTGCCAAAGATTTGTCTGAGTTCAGGAATATGGGTTTGTCTAACAATAGAATGAGCACAGAGATCATCAACATAGACTTCTAAACTCTTCCTCAGGAACTCCTTAAACACATGGCACATCAGCCTCTGGAAGGTGGCTGGTGCATTGGTAAGCCCAAATGGCATTACTCTAAAAGCAAAAATGCCCCATTCTGTGGCAAAGGCTGTCTTATGCTGATCCTCTGGAGCTATGGCTACTTGATTGTAGCCCGAAAATCCATCAAGGAAGCTGTACACTTCCTTGCCTGCCACTCTTTCTAAGAGATGTTCTGTTATGGGAAGCGGATAGTTATCTCGAATTGTGGCGGCATTAACCTTTTTCAAGTTAATGCACACACGCAGTTTGCCATTCGTCTTGGGCACCACTACGATGGGGGATACCCATTCAGTGTGCTCAATTTCATAGATAAATCCAGCTTCAACCAGTCTATCTATCTCTTCTTTGATCTTAGCGGCGTAATTATCGTTATATGTATAAGGCTTTTGCTTAGAGGGTTTAGCATCTGAGGTCATGGGAATAGTGTGTGAGCATATGTCCGGGTCAACCCCTTTCAAATCCTTGTAACTCCAAGCGAATACATCTCTGTATTCTCTTAGCAAGGCAATCAATTCATGCTCTTCTTCTTCTGTCAGGTCATGGCCTATATACGTGCATCTCTCCTCTCCTTCTTCTATGGCCACTAATATTTTCTTGGTGGTTTCTTTGTTATCATAGGCCTCTCTTGATTGTGCTTCTCGTTTAGGCATTCTTATCATGACTCTCCTGTCATCTATCTCATACTTCTTAAAATTTTCTGGGACCTCAAACAAAGATTCTTCCTCCTCTGGTGAAACTTCTTTCTTCTTTCGTTTCTTTCCTTCTTCCTTCGGGGTCATATGTGTTGCTAATCTTACATCATTTGTAACCTCTCCATGCCTCTGGGGTTGAAATTCTATTTCATGGAAGTATTCTTCATCTGATGCAAATGGTGGGTCCATAATGATTGACTCTAGATCGGAGTCACTTGCATCCTCAAATGCATCAGGGCTAGGTTCACATTCTTCTAGAACTGCCTCTCCCATGATTGGCTCTATGGAGAAGACTGAAATGTCATAGCCATCCTCATCACAGTGAGGTGTCCATTGTTCTTCATTGATGGCTACATCCATTGTTGCTAAGATTTCTGCCCAACCGTGAGGTTCAAATTCTTCGTCTGGAAAAACTACAGGTGCATAGGCTGGGTCTTGGATTGATCTATGGGTTTCTTTCGCACCTACCTCTCTGGCTTTCTCTCTCTTCTCTTCTTCTACTGCTACCTTGCACATCCATAAGTGGGTGTCTTCATGCATCCATGAGGATCCAGACCCTATGGAATGCACAGATTCCGTATCATCTTTGGCTCTATGGATGGGATTCCACTGGATAGGAGGTACATCCCTATGAGAGTAATCTTTGAGATTGACTTTGGTCGTAACACCTAAGTGTTGCAGGTACAAGGAATTGGTCCCCCAATCCTGTACCACTTGCAACTGTCGCATAAATGGTCTTCCCAAAATCATCTCATAGGCATGATTTTTGCTGAAGTCACATATAGCAAAACTATGCTCAAACTCAACACCACAAGTGGTGAGAGTTATTCCTTCGAGCAATCCTAGGGGTCTTTCAATATGACCATCGGCCATCTGCAATTTCATTCTCGTTGGCCTGAGTGCTGGCTTGCCCCAACGCTTCCAAAGGGAAGTAGTGGCAATTGCAACTCCTGCACGTGAGTCCAAAATTGCCTTTGTGGTGTAGTCCTGGTAGGTGATGGGAAGATAGGTGTTCCCTTCTTCACCTTCACACATATCTCCTATCTTGTCCAAGGGAATTTCTGGCACTGTCCTATGGGATCCTCCCTTGGAACAAGGTTTTGCAACTTCAGTTACCTGACTGGCTACATATTTTCGCGCTTCTGGTCTATCCTTGGGCAGTTCTTCCAAAGTGGAATCGCGCTGCACCTTGGTGTTCTTTACTACCTCCGTGTTCCTTGATATGACCGAGTCATCGTTCCTTACCATGACTGTGGGTGCTCTCATACATGTGGACTTTGCTTCCCATGGGCCTCTGAAGTGGGGTAGCTCTTGTATGGAATTAGACTCAAAGTCCAATCTCTCATGAGACTGAGTACTCTCATGTTCCCCGTAAATGGATGGGATATCTTGTGGGAATTGGTCGTGTGCATCGTCCACAAGTTCAAATGGAGGGGCGACCTCACTTTCGTTATCCCATTTGTCTTCTTGAATCTCTCGTAGGAAATCTGGTGCAAACCGATTCATAGAAGAAGAAGTGTCTGGCTCCGTAGAATTGGGCACATAAGCAACCTGGGAAGGAGGGCTTATTCTATCGTTGGCTCTCTCCTCGTTCCCATAGATGGCTGGAGCACAAGCTTCTTGGGGAGGATTACTTATTCTATTACTTTTCCTAACAGGCTCATACGCTCTCTGAGAAGGAATGTAGGTCACCTGTGGAGGTACGTAAGCTTTCGAGGGAGGCTCATGTGACTTTTGGGGCGGAAGATAAGCTTCTTGAGGAGGCACATGGGCTTCCTGAAGAGGCTGGCTTATCCGTTCTCTTGCCCTTTCCTCTCTTTGAGGGGCAGGTTCCTTCTCTGATTGTGCAATTAGCTTCTCTATTCGTTCTAGCAGTCCATTAAAGAGTAACTGCGTCTTAGCTGAGCTAGAGATATTAAAGAGGCGGCTGGCTTCAAACATGGTCTGAGCCAATTCCACCATTTTGGCACAAATTTTGGTTCGTTCAAGCTCTAGCTCGGCTCTAGGGTAGCATTTTTCATGATCGGTTATGGTTGGCCCTTCGTGGATTCTGGCCTGATATGCTTTCAGCATCATGTTTAGGTCTTCGGGAGTGGGATCAGCTAGGACTGATCCTACTCTAGGGGGTGGTGGGATTTGATGAGGCGGTGGGGGAGGTGGTGGGTCGGATGGAGATGGGAGTGGTGGAGGCGGGATAATGTGAGAGGGAGTTTGAGTTGTGAGTTCAGTTATCCTCGCTTTGGTTTCTCTTATGCTTTCCTCAAGCTCACTCATCTTTTTAGCCCATTGTCTTTTCATTCTTTCTCGACTATCTTTCCACGCTCTAGTCCTTTTCTTTGTCACGCTCTCGGTTTCACTAGCCTCTGGGCCCTTTTCCTGGCTTGCCTCTTGGTTTTGCTGCAATGCCTGAGCTCTAGTAACCACCTGCATTGGTGTAGTGGAAGTGACACTTCCTGAGGCATCCACAACCAACCCAATCACATTGATAGGAGTGATTTTTGGCATATTATTGGGGTTCTTTGGGCAATCTCGTAAGAGATGCTCTTTTCCACAATCTTGGCAAAAGCCTTGGATCGTCACGGACTGATTTTGTGTAGGTGGAGGTAAGGGACAATCACGAATGAAGTGATCTCCCTGACATCGGTAGCATGGTCCTCTAGGAAATGGTGGTCGTACCTGCCTAGGTTGAGGCCTAGGGTTGGGGTTTGCATACATGACATTTGTGTAGTCTGACTCCCAACTAGGTTCACTCGGTTCTTCACTATAGTAGGACTCACCATGTTCTGGCGACTGCATGTAGTAAGCCTGGGGACTATCAACATGGGTAGAATCAAAGCTATGGTCACTCGGGTCACTTTCTGAGATCAATGGGGTTACTGGTACTATGGCCCTATTCAGGTTTTCTTCTGCCACAGCATACTTTACTGGAATCACGTTAGCGGGGTTTGGAGGCTGTTGAGCTAGCACCGGTTGGGGTCTCTGTTGGGCCTGATATTGTGGTTGGTAGGTTTGTTGGGGTCTAGCATATTGTGGTGGTGGAGGGTACTGGTTCTGGTATCTGCCTTGTTGGTAGGGCTGAGGGTAGGGTTGCCTAACAGCCTGCTTGTTGTATGCGCAATCTTGTGCAGTGTGGTTTGTGTACTTCCGTTCTATGGTGCAATATTGGCTATTTGGATTGACCTGGGGTTGAGCCATAATGGGGCACACGTTTGCCATGTGGTCGCCACCGCATGTATAGCACCTCTTCGCTGGAGCAAACCTTGGGATTTGTTTGCTAGTTACACCTAATTTCTGAGCTACTTTTTCGGCAAGTTCCTCAATTGATGTGGACTGCGTGGAAGAGTGACTAGATGCACTATCTGAATCTTTGTAGATTTTGGAAAGCTCTAGTTCTTCCCCTAGGTTATCTTCAATGTCAATGCACATGCGTACACACTCTTCTATAGTCCTAGGGTCCTTCAGATACACATAGGATCTCAATTTTGTACTCAACAATCCATCAAGGAATAAGGCTACTTGTTTAGCGGATGTGGGTAGCTCCGAAATAGGGCACCTTTCAAGATATTGTCTAAATCTCCTTCCGGCCAATCTGACAGTCTCTTGGGGGGTCTGTTTGAAGCTGTGAATCAATGAGGATGTATTATGTCGTATGCCGCTCTTAGAGAACTCTACAATGAATGCCTCTAGGAGTTGGTCTATGCTCCTGAACTGACGCTCATCTAATGGTTGAAACCATGTAAGTGCTGTGTTCCCAAGGGTTAGACCAAAGGCATTGTACTGCGTGAACAGATCTTCCACTTGTTCAGCTCTCAAGACTTGCTTGAACTCAGCCACATGATCATAGGGATCTCCTGTGCCGTCAAAGTAATTCTTCATGGACTTAACTAGTTGGGTGGGTCTCAAAGTTCTTGTGTGCTCTCTAGGCCTCGGCAGAGGGAATCCATCTACGTTTCTTTGGTTCCTGTGGGCTCTATGCATCTCAGGTTCTACCCTATTCGTCTCTGTTCTCGTTCTTTCTCTGCCCACTGGGTTGGCAAAACTTACTTCTGGTCTATCTCTACTTCTGTCTCTTTGCGTACCATGAGCTTGGGAAGTTCCAGCCCCAGGGTGACCATAGGATACATTTGATCTTGGTTGAGGGAAAATAAATTCACCCTTCCAAGTGTAAGCATGCCTATCATTTTCTGTCACCACAAAGATCCGTTCTGAAGCATGATCTAAGTAGGTCACTCTGCCTGGGCTATCCGGATCCTTGAACTCATAGATCATGATATTTCCTATATCAGTTGGCTGATTGGATTTATACCTCCAAAAGGCTTCATCAGTTTCTCGATTGAGGAGCAACTCTATGCTCTTGTTGTCTTGGGGGACCCACTCAGGCGTGATAATCCTAGTGAGAACCGATTTACCTCGAGGGGTTCTAGGTTCCGCACCCATGTTCCCTTGTTCTAGGTCACCTAAGTCCGCTTCTAAGATTACATTACCAAATTCATCTGTCCTATCCGGGTGACTAGTGACTACATATATAGTTCCTTCTTTGTCCAGGTATGCACCGTTTTCGAACTTGACAGCTGGGTGCTCTAGTCCAATGGATTGATCAGGATTTCTAATCTGGACCACGGATCTTCCTAGGCCGTCCTCATAGATGCTAGCACCTAATCAGTTGGTCCTAAGGTACTCTAGCTGCGTTTTGTAAGGGCCTTCTACCCTGTACAGGTAAGGCACACCTGAACTTCCCGTAGGTCTGTCCATGCCTTGAGACATCCCTGATTCACTGGTATCCGAGCTAGGGTAATGAGAGTGGTGACTCAACTGCTGGGCCCAAGACCTTGCAGTATGATTGACACTAGCCTCTGAAGACCTAAGGCTTTGTCTCTCTCTTGCTAGGTGTCGTCCTGATCTAAGGTTCATATGCCTAACTGATTAACCCAATTTTTTGCCTAGAGTACAACCTCGTTGCCGATCAATTGGTATCAGTCACTTGATTCTTTTTAGTTATTTCTCGTGTTTAAGGTCTTGTCTGATATTTCGTCGTCAGGAATACTTGAATGTTCTGCGCACTTTCAGGTTGATCGTTCCCGGTTAGGTTCTTTACCTTAAGGTTATCGACAGTACAGAGATTATGTTTTTATCTTGAACTTGAGTTTCTAGGTAGTCTTCAACTTGATAATTGCCTACCGTCGCCCTGGCTTACTCCTACCTCTGATCGTTCTTAGCTTAAGCTAGGGATTGACAAGGGGAGTTGAGAATTTCCAACCTTTTTGTTTCCTGCTTGGTTGCCTTTGAATGCCCAGGAAGTGTGTTCCCAAGCTTGCACTTACACTTGCTCAAAACGCCTTGCGATGCTCTCAATAGATCTGTAAGAGTTCCAAAGTTAGCTCAAGACTTAAACTCCAAAGACAGAACCAATGATTTTCATTCAGGTAGCACAAACACAAACTTGTATAGTGATTTTCAAGAAAGCAATCCTAAGAACCCCTGACTTTGATCCCCCTTGATATGGTCAACTTCAATTCACACTATCTGAAAATCAACGCATTATCTTTATAAAAAACAGTTGAGGGCGTGTAGTATATGCCACGAGCTTTCCGACAAGCCCAGGAGCTCAAAAAATGGATTTCGTATGGAAAAGTTATGACTGTTCAGGGTTTAGGGGGTTAAAACAGGATTCAACTGGCTGACAGATCCTAAGATTTTCTCCAAGACACAAGTGTAGGAACCTCAAAAATGCTAATGGATTGACTATTGTGCCCCAAAAATTGCCCCAAATTTTGAAATAAAAAACCCTAATTTTTTGGCCGAAAAGCCTGTCAATCGCGATCGACGGGTCTGTCAATCGCGATTGACAGAGGTGTCCGTCGGGGCTGTCAGTCGCGATTGACAGTGTCAATCGCGATCGACAGAGTCGATCGTGGCTGTCAATCGCGATCGACAGTATCAATCACGATCGACACGTTTTCCGGAATTTTCGCCGAGATTTCAGTCAATCGGGGGCCTATCAGTCGCGATGGACACGTGGCTACGCGCTAAAGTCAATCAATCGTGGAATTTCAGTCAATCGCGATCGACGGTATCAATCGTGATTGACAGAGGTGTCGGTCGTGGCTGTCGATCGCGATGGACGGTATCAATCGCGATTGACAGGGTCCTACGTGGCAGTCAGTCGATCATGGAGGTCTGTCGATCGCGATTGACAGAGGCTGTCGGTCGCGATTGACAGGGTCTGTCAATCGCGATTGACAGAAGCTGTCGGTCGCGATTGACAGAAAACCTCGGAATTTTTCTACTGTTTTTAGTGTTTTGGAAGGTGCTCCTTGTGCTTGTTCTAGTGGTGTACTCACTTTTGTGAAAAGTCAGAAATTTCTGTCAGTCGCGATCGACAGAAGCCTGCGACTGCGAGACAGTTTCTTCGAATTTCGTACCTGCGCGCAGCGTGCTGGGGATGATGATGATGGCAGTACCTGCAAGAATCACAACAACATGCAAAAACAGTGCAAGCAATATCGCTCTCTCGCTCTCTCTCACAAGTGGAATGGAGGAAATGAGGTGGAGATGGTGATATGATCAAAACTGAAACTTTTCGCGATGATGGAGATGGAGGTGGGAGATGGTGATGATGATGATGGTGATGAAAATGGTGAAGAAAGTAAAAGAAAATCGATGAGAGTGAAGAAAATACCTACAACTCCAACGCGTCAACTCTACGTCTTACCATCACACGCTCGTCCTCAAAGCTCGATCCCCGGCAACGGCGCCAAAATTTGGTGTAGCTCAATGATGAGTAGCACCTCCTTTAATGTCAATCCGGGAAGACGTGAGGATGGTATGAAGACCTTGAGCAAGTGGCGGCACAAGTGCGTGAGTGAGAAGCACACAAGCATGCACACACATACACACACACGTGCACACACGGCAAGACAAAGAGTGAGAATCAATGGAGCTTTTAGATTACTTTCAAAATGCTCTTACAAGTTCGTTTTAATTACAATCTCCCCCCCAAAATGAGCTCTCTAGCTCTTTTTATAGTTTTTGGCTAAGTTTTGGCCCTGTCCAGACCTAGTGTCCGGCCTAGTTAACAATTAGGTTCCAGGGCTTATTTGAGGGCTCAAACGATATCTAAAAAATACGAAATTTGGCAGGTAGATACTTCTAATGCTCCTCAAGCTCAAGGACTCCTTGGCTTGCACAAAATGGAGCTACAAAAAGATGAAATGATATTTACAATGGTTCTTAGTGATGATAATCACTTTTAATGGGTGTAGAGGTTTTGAAAGATTAAGGTTGCCTTAGTGCTAAATCTGCGTGAATGTTCATAAGTGCTTCTTCTTGAAAAATTGTTGGCCTACTTGCCGGGTCTTCGTTGACTTCCTTGTCTGCTTGGGCCTTCTCTTCTCTCGGACTCTCTTCTTGTGCTTCCTTGTCTTGTCAATCCTTCAGCTCCAGCTCCAACACCCTTTAAGACCTTCTAAGTGGTTGATGTGAGCTCTCCGGTCCATATGTAGCATCCTGCATCTTTGCTTTACCTTTGTTCTTCCATAGCTTTAGTCTTTCCAAGTCTTCTATGTCAATCTCCGAATCACTTTCTTCAATCTGCTTTGGCTCCTTTGGTTGAAGTGATGGAAAGTCTTCATCCAAGTCATATGGCAGCTTCACTTTCCTGTCATCATCAAACCATGATTTGTTTTCATCAAAAATTACATCTCTACTCACAGAAAATCCTTTATTGGTTGGATTGTACAATCTATATCCTTTTTGGTTTTGGTCATAACCAATAAATACACACTTCTCTGCCTTGGGATCCAATTTCCCTCTTACTTGAGAAGGAATGTGAGCATAGGCTAAGCATCCAAAGATTTTGCAATGCTCTAGACTAGGTCTTCTTCCATTCCACACTTCATATGGAGTGGTTCCATCTAGTGACTTAGATGGAAGTCTATTTATGAGATATGTGGCTGTCGACACAGCCTCTGCCCATAGGTAGTTTGGCAATCCCTTTTCGTTGAGCATGGACCTTGCAGCTTCGACAATAGCTCTGTTCCTCCTCTCTGCTACACCATTGAGTTCGGGTGTATACCTTGTAGTGACTTCCCTTTTAATGCCTCTTTCATGCAAGAAGGCATCAAATTCAGAAGAGAAGTATTCTCCTCCACCATCTGATCTGAGTCTTTTCAAAGTCCTACCTGTTTGGTTTTCAACAAGAGCAATATACTTCTTAAAGCAATTAAACACTTCATCCTTGTGCTTCATGAAAAACAGAATGGTCCACCTGCTACAATCATCTATGAAAGACACATAATATCTTGAGCCTGATATAGATGGCTCCTTACTTGGACCCCACACATCCGTGTGCACTAGATCCAAAGGATTTTGATACATATATCCTTTCTTATTGAAAGGTTGTCTATGAGCCTTGCCGAGTTGACAAGCTTCACACTTATAAATCATGTGTTGCCTTGTGATATTAGGCAAACCAAGTACACTTTGGTCCCTGCAAATTTGTTTGAGTGTCCTCTCTGTTGGTGCAGATCAATCACCAATTGAATGTTTGAAGACTAAAGAATGAAGGATGAGATCAATTCTTGAAGCTTGGAAGGAAGACACATTCAGAATATGTGAGGAATGTACACATATGTACATAGTTCACTTAGATCTTTGATTAGTCATAGACTTGTACAAATTTATCTATAAATACCATGAAAATGTCGAGGCGTGATATGAGAGCATATGTGAGAATAGATAGAAGTCAAGAATGAGGAAGATAGATGTCATGAGACATGTGAAAAATTAGTTGAGTTTCCTCTCATCACTCAACTGTAATTTTTCTGAGTTAATGAAGAAATATTGCACCCGATCTTTTCGTGTCTGCTCCATCTGTGTTTGATCAATTGAGAAATCCTTTTGAGGATATCTAAGTTGTTAGTTAATGAGCCTGTGACCTGAGTTTCAGAGTCTAATTGCAAAGAGGCTAGGAGAATTGTAAGTAGGAACATTCATATGTGTTGAGTGTTCACAGTTCTCTGAAACAGGCGCAAATTTCGATCTTAATCTTTTGGTCAGTTCTCACTCCATAGTTTAAAGTTTTGTGCAAGAAAGCACTTAATCTTTAAGTTGGAAGGTAATCTACTCGTGGCTAGAAGCATTTGCTTAAACGGGGTTTGTACTGAGAGAATTGAAGTTAAGAAGTTAGGGGTGTCTAAATCGACTTCTCAGAAGTACAGATTCAGACATAGGTAACTTGTGAAGTTGATTTCTCAAGTTATACAAAACCTTTTGAAGAACTTTAACTTGGAGGAGGTGCGCAATCTCTAGGCAACACTCCATACAAAATTTCATAGAAAACTTTACATATTTGATAGGTCAATTAGAAGAAATTGTGCAGCAGACTTTCTGTGTTTCATCTTCTTCACAGAATTTGTCAAATTTTGATAATTTGGAGATTGGACCTCTAATTTAGTGAAGGTTTTGACTTACTCTTGATATAGAGGTGTTCTAAATTCAAGAGTAGGTTATTCTTTTGGAGATTAACACTCTCCATCAGTGGTATCAGAGCAGGAGATATCAAATCAAGGAAAGGAAGGTCCCGACTGCTGCAGATTCAAGAAATTCAACAATTGAAGAACTAAAAGGTGAAAGTTTGAAGGCAAAGCAAGAGGAGGAGACCATACGACATCAAGAAGGACAAAAGGAGTCTAATTCGAAGTAAAGGTACATATATTGTTCATAAAGCTTGAAGATTTCAATACTCAGGTAGACAGAAGATGGGAGATTCTCTACAGATAGAGAAATTGGATAGGGAAAACTATCCTGCATGGTCAATGAGGATGGAAGCTCATCTTATGAGCAAAGATTTAATTGCTTACATCACAGGAGAAGAAGAGAAGCCACAGTTCTGAGATCCTAGTGTTCCAACTAGGGAAGAGTTAGCAGATTTGAAAAATTGGATGAAGAAAGATGCTCAAGCTAGGAGCATTATCTATATGGCAGTCAATGATTACTTGTTACCTCATATTCGAGGTCTTGAAAGTGCAACTGATATTTGGAATGCTTTGGAGGAGCATTTCCAGAATACTACAAAGTCAAGGAAGGCATCCTTATGGGCAGAGTTTACAACTTTTAAGAAGAAGGCCTCTCAATCTATTTCAGACTATGTAACAAGGATGAAAGACATTGCAGATGCATTAGGAGCTGTTGATGAGGACATTGAGGAGGATAAATTGGTAAGGCAAATCCTTACAGGTTTGAGAGGTGATGACAAATGGAAGCCATTCATTTTGTCTACAGAATTATCACTTGACCATTTCACTCCTGATTTAAATCAATTGCTAGGTCATATGCTAACATTTGAGCAGGATGTTAAAGGAGATGGTGACAAGAGTGCAGGTCATGCAATGTACTCAAAGGACAAGAAGAAGAATAGCAAAGGAAAACAACAAGCAGGTGAAGATGAAGGAACAACTACTCAAGCCAACTTCCTAAGAGGAAGAGGAGGTGGCAAAGGTAGAGGAAGAGGCAGAAATAACAAGGATGAAGGCAAAGCTTGCTGGATTTGTGGTAAGAAAAATCACTTAGCTAATGATTGTTGGCATAATACTCAGAGTAATAATGGATATAATCAAAATTATAACTCAAGAGGAAGAGGTGGCAAAAATCAAAGAGGTAATTTCAGAGGCAGAGGTGGTAGGAGTTACTTTGGAAGAAATGCAGGTAGAGGATTCCAAAGTCAACAATATAACAACACCTACTACAATTATGCTTCAGATCAAAAGGAGGATTCAACATTGATAATGAATGCAACTTGTGAAAGGCAGAGTGAAGATCAGAGAGTCTTCTACATTGACTCAGGGTGTAGCAATCACCTGAGTGGTAATATATCCTTGATGACTGATTTGGAGAATAATGTTTTTAATCATGTTGTTCAGACAGGTGACAACACAAAGCACAATGTGAAGTCAATTGGATGAGTGAAGGCCAAGGATGGTAGCACCTTATTGAGTAAGGTCTTGTATGTTCCTACAATCCCTAAGAATTTGATAAGTGTAGGACAAATTGTTGAAAAGGGATATGAAGTAAGATTCACTAATGATGGAGTATATGTGGAAGACCCTAGCCAAGGGTATAAACAGATTGTTTCAGGGAAAAAGGAAGGAAGATTATTTACATTGAAGATTCAAGGCAATATTGGTCATGCTATGTTCACATATGGAGGACATAAGATTTCTGAGTTAGATCTTTGGCACAAGAGGCTTGGACATTTCAATGAAAGAGGTATTAAAGATATGGTTAACAATGGTTCAGTGCTTGGATTGCCTAATGTTGCAGGTCAACATATGACATACAAATGTGAGGCATGTCAATTAGGTAAGGCTCATAAGAACTCTTACTCCAAGCATGGTTTTATGCACTCAGAGAAGCTTGAGTTGGTACACACAGATGTGTGGGGACCATCAAAGGATTTCAGTATAAATGGGTCAAGGTACTATGTGATTTATGTTGATGATGCTACTAGATGGATCACTATCTATGTGATCAAAGATAAGTCAGAAGTGTTTAATACATTTAAACACTATCATGCATATGTAGAAAGAATTACAGGTCATAAGTTGAAAAGACTAAGGTCAGATGGAGGGGGAGAGTATTTCTCTAATGAGTTCAGTGATTACTTATGGAATGCAGGTATAAAAAGAGAAGTTACTTGTAGGTACTCTCCTCAACAAAATGGTGTTGCAGAAAGGAGAAATAGAACACTTGTTGAGTTTGTAAGATCCATGATGAAGGAGAAAAATTGCCCTAATTATTTGTGGGCTGAGGCTGTAAATACAGCCACTTATTTGGTCAATAGGTTACCATGTAAAGCCTTGCAGGGTATGACACCATATGAGGCTTGGTGGGGTAAGAGACCTACCTTGGATCATTGCAGAGTTTTTGGATATGTGGCATATGCATATGTGCCATCACAATTAAGGCACAAGTTGGAGCCTAAAGCTGAAAAATATGTTTTCATTGGTTATGATGATAAGCAGATGGGCTATAGATTGTGGAGTCCATCTACAAAACAATTCATGGTTTCTAAAGATGTTACATTTGATGAGCAAAGCACTTGGTATGCAGGTACAATCAATATCAATACAGGTGATGAAGAAGAAGTGAGCCAAAGGAAAGGTAAATCAAAGGTTCAGATATTTAATGAACAAGAGAATAATGAAGTGCAGGTTGAAGTGGAAGAAGCCCCAAGATTTGATCCTGAACATGAAGAACCAGAAACCTCAAGAAGTGGAGAGCTTAGGAGGTCTACAAGGAATAAGTGGCAACCTACAAGGTATAGTTATGATACTTCATTTTTGGCCACAAAAGATTATGCTTATATGGTAAATACAGATGAAGACCCTTCTACATATGAAGAGGCAAAAGGTAAGGAAAAATGGGAGAAAGCTATGCAGGAAGAATATGATGCACTATTGGAGAATCAAACATGGGATTTGGTTCCAAAACCAAATAGTCAGAAAATCATTGGATGCAAGTGGGTCTACAAGACCAAGAGATTTGCAGATGGAAGAGTGTCTAGATACAAAGCTAGACTTGTTGTCAAAGGGTTTGCTCAGACTTATGGTGTTGACTATGATGAGACTTATAGTCCTGTGGCAAAGATGACAACCATCAGGACACTTATTGCTATTGCTGCATGTAAAGGTTGGAAGTTATGTCAACTTGATGTGAAAAATGCTTTTTTGAATGGTTATATTTCAGATGATGTATTCATGGAGCAACCTCAAGGGTTCAGAGATAAAAGGTATCCAGATCATGTGTGCAAGCTCAAGAGAGCTTTGTATGGCTTGAAGCAGGCCCCAAGGGCATGGAACTATAGACTTGTGAAGTTCCTAAAGGAACTTGGATTTCAGGTGTCTAAAGCAGATAGTAGCTTGCTTGTCAAAGCAAGTGATAATGGTTTCATATACATGTGCATATATGTTGATGATATAATCCTTACAGGTACAGATGAAGAAGGAATACAAAGACTCAAGAGGCAAATGGAAAAGGAGTTCAAGATAAGTGACTTGGGAGACTTGTCATACTTCTTGGGCATGGAGATTACATATACTCAACATGGAGTATTTGTGACCCAAGAAAGGTATTTGAAGAACTTGTTAATCAAGTTTAAAATGGATGATTGCAGGGTAGCACCTACACCAATGGAGGTGAATCATAAATTGAGTAAGTTTGGAGGTGAAGATTTTAAGGACATGAGACAATATCAGAGTTTGGTTGGTAGCCTTATCTATGCTACTTTAACTAGACCTGATTTATCATATGCAGTTGGAGTTTTGTCTCAATTCATGCATTGTCCTAGAAAAGAGCATTGGATTGCAGGTCAAAGAGTGTTGAGGTACATTAAGGGTACACTCAATGAAGGTTTGTATTATGGGTTTACCTCAGATACAAATATCAAAATTTATAGTGATGCAGATTGGGCAGGTAACCCAGATGACAGAAGGTCAACCTTTGGATATATGTGTTATGTGGGAGATAAACTTATCTCATGGTGTTCCAAGAAGCAACATACAGTTGCTTTATCTTCTACAAAAGCAGAATATAAAGGCATGGTTGAAGCTGCAAAGGAAGTAATTTGGGTCAAGACATTGATGAAGAGTTTTGACATTGTGCATGGGATACCAATTATATATGGAGATAACATGAGTTCATTGTATTTAGCTGCTAATCCTGTTTTTCATGCCAGGACCAAACATATTGAAATACAGTATCACTTTCTAAGAGAGAAGGTGATGGATAAGGAGATTGAAGTCATACATACTTCAACAAAAGATCAGATAGCTGATATGCTTACAAAGAGCTTGGATGGACCAAAGCTACAGAAGTTTAAAGACATGGCAGGTATAAAGAAGAAAGGAGAAACCTCAATTGATGATTGAGGGGGAGTTGTTGGTGCAGATCAATCACCAATTGAATGTTTGAAGACTAAAGAATGAAGGATGAGATCAATTCTTGAAGCTTGGAAGGAAGACACATTCAGAATATGTGAGGAATATACACATATGTACATAGTTCACTTAGATCTTTGATTAGTCATAGACTTGTACAAATTTATCTATAAATACCATGAAAATGTCGAGGCGTGATATGAGAGCATATGTGAGAATAGATAGAAGTCAAGAATGAGGAAGATAGATGTCATGAGACATGTGAAAAATTAGTTGAGTTTCCTCTCATCACTCAACTGTAATTTTTCTGAGTTAATGAAGAAATATTGCGCCCGATCTTTTCGTGTCTGCTCCATCTGTGTTTGATCAATTGAGAAATCCTTTTGAGGATATCTAAGTTGTTAGTTAATGAGCCTGTGACCTGAGTTTCAGAGTCTAATTGCAAAGAGGCTAGGAGAATTGTAAGTAGGAACATTCATATGTGTTGAGTGTTCACAGTTCTCTGTAACAGGCGCAAATTTTGATCTTAATCTTTTGGTCAGTTCTCACTCCATAGTTTAAAGTTTTGTGCAAGAAAGCACTTAATCTTTAAGTTGGAAGGTAATGTACTCGTGGCTAGAAGCATTTGCTTAAACGGGGTTTGTACTGAGAGAATTGAAGTTAAGAAGTTAGGGGTGTCTAAATCGACTTCTCAGAAGTACAGATTCAGACATAGGTAACTTGTGAAGTTGATTTCTCAAGTTATACTAAACCTTTTGAAGAACTTTAACTTGGAGGAGGTGCGCAATCTCTAGGCAACACTCCATACAAAATTTCATAGAAAACTTTACATGTTTGATAGGTCAATTAGAAGAAATTGTACAGCAGACTTTCTGTGTTTCATCTTCTTCACAGAATTTGTCAACTTTTGATAATTTGGAGATTGGACCTCTAATTTAGTGAAGGTTTTGACTTACTCTTGATATAGAGGTGTTCTAAATTCAAGAGTAGGTTATTCTTTTGGAGATTAACACTCTCCATCACTCTCACCAATGTGAGCAAGCCTTTTGTGCCATATCTCCAACTCTGTAAGAGTTTGAGATCCATAGCTAAACATAGCTATGTTCTTTGTATCTTCCACTTCAAAAGTGAAAAGCCTTCCTGTCTTTTCTCCTTTGGCAATCCTTCGAAAGCCTTGCCTTGGGTCTTCAACATATGCTCCAAATCGATTGAATCTAACCTGCAATC
The DNA here is from genome assembly GCA_020310875.1 of Ceratopteris richardii. Lineage (NCBI taxonomy): Eukaryota > Viridiplantae > Streptophyta > Polypodiopsida > Polypodiales > Pteridaceae > Ceratopteris > Ceratopteris richardii. Next base: position 195,153,640 of record CM035415.1, on the reverse strand, counting down.
CTTTTTCAACAATCTGTCCAACACTTATTAAATTTTTGGTAATTGTAGGGACATACAAGACTTTGCTTAAGAGGTTCATATTCCCATCTGATGTCTTCACATTACCTATCTTCTCCACTAAGTGTTTTGTGTCATCTCCTGTCTGCACTTCATGCTTGTTATGAGGATCTTCCAAATCAGAAAGTGTTGGAAGGTGTATTCTTGGAAAAGCATTTTTGATGTAAAAAAATTAGTAAAAAGTCAAAAAACTTGTAAAATATTTATGCAATGGTTGTAAAAATAAGGAAGAGTCTTCCTTATGTGGTTGAGGATCTCATGTAATTTTTGTAGAATTTTTAGAAACTCTTAGATAGCATTTTTTAGAAAATTAGAGAAAAAGACCTAATTTCAAGTGTGAAAAGGGACACTTAAAAATGTATATAAGTCAATTTTCTCTATTTTGGAGAGGTTGGTTAGTCATTTGCTCAAGCTATCAATAGAGAAGAAAGAGTTTCTGCAAAAATCGTGTTTTCTCCTGTTGAGTGTATTTCCTTTGATGTGTGAGCTTGTCTCTTGCTTAATCATGGAGGTTTGTGAGTCACATTTGTGTATTACTGAGTAAGTTGTATGAAGAGAGAGACCTATTGCTGTAATGAGTGGAAAAGGACTGAAGGAAGTTCCAAAATTGTGAAAATCGTCTGTTGGTACAGAATCGCGATTGTCTCGTCTTTGTGATACAGGTGATATTTTTCAATTTTGAGTTCATATTTGTATTCTGCTAATGAAATGGCATGGTTTTGACATAAAGAACATAGAAAATGATGGAGATTTGCCTTAGTTATGGTAAACTCAAGATTTTCTCTTCATCTTCAATTTCTCTCAGCAATCCAGCCATCAATCTCTTATTTCCTTGAATCTATTATCTTGAAGGGGCTGTGGTCTTATGGATATTCCTAGGATTGACAAAATAAAGATGATTTGTTGATTCTTTGTTACTTCATGATTGGAGAGGACAACTTGGAGTCCAAAACAAAACATTTTTTGGCGCCGTTGCCGGGGAACATTCCAAGAACTTCTTTGAAGTTGGACCTTTGCTGGATCTTCAGTTGATGATGGTGAACAAGGTAAAGCTCATCAATTAGGAAAAGTGCACATGGATAGGTAGATATCATTGTTTGTCTTTAGGGAAGAAGAAAGCAATGGATGTCTTGTAGAAGTGGAAGTGCTGAAATCTTTGTAAATTGATAGTTGCTCATCATATTGGTGAAGTAAAAGTGCAGGTGTGTGGAGGATTTGAGCCAAGGAGCTGAAGATGGAGGTAACTTGAATCTATTTTTGCATTTCTAGATTTCTTTTTGCCCAAGTACTAGACACCATGGGTGATCTTGGGAAGATAACATGGTGTTATTAAGGAAAGGACAATTAAAGTAGCTAGATGTAAGAATGAGGGATTCAGTTGTTCACCAAGTCTGAGCATTAAATCTTGAGTTGTTCTGCATTTTGAAAAAAACATATGATTGAGTTTATCTTTACAAAATTTGATTGCCTTTCATAACACTTTCTCATTGGAGAACCTTTCTTTGGTACTTTAGTGATAGCTAAGGACATAGAAACTCATAACCAATCAAGAACCATAGGATCAGTTGATTTCCAAAACCAGAAACCCTAAGTAAAGTGTTCACCTTTATTTTTAGGGCAAAAATACCAAACAAATTCACAAAACTCATAAAAAACAATCAAACAAATTTCTTTTCTTGATAAGAAGTTGAAGTGAGGTGTTGTGGTTAGGAGTGATTGTGGAAAACTGGAAAAGAAAACAAAAAATGATCAAAAAACCAGAAAATTAAAAAAAACACGATTCTCTGCACAGAATCGCGACTTTCTGAAAAAAGTGATTGATTTTGAAATAACATTTTAAGTGAAAGTTGAATTGAAGTTGTTGAAGGGTTTTGAAGGTAATCAAGAAGAAAAAACTACTCAAAGTGGCATAAAATCAAAAATAGAGAAAAACACGACTTTCTGCACAAAGTCGCGATTCTCTGAGGAAGATTGTGATTTTGGTGCAAAAATTCAGGAGCAGAGTTAATTACAAAGAAAAGAAGGAATTGAAGCAAAACAAAGAGAAAGAAAGTTTAAAAAATAAAAAAGTTATCAAAAAACCCAGAAAATTAGAAAACACGATTCTCTGAACAGAATCGCGATTTTCTGTAAAAAGTGTTGTTTTGAAATAACTTTTCAGGTGACTCATGTATTGAAGTTGTGAAGGATATTGAGAGAAGGCAAGGACATAGAATACTCAAAATTTGCACAAGAAAAGATCTACAGAAAAAACACGATTCTTTACACAAAATCGCGATTTTCTGTAAAGAAAGTTTTTTGGAATCTGTGGTAAATTTGGGTACATTGAGACAAGGAAGTGTAAGGAAGATTAGGTGGATTGAGTAAGTGAGGAGGAATAATTGAAAGAGTGTGAAAAACTGAAACTTGAACAAAATCGCGACTTTCTGAGTACAAAATCGTGATTTTTTGAGCACTATATAAGCAGATAATTGAAGAAAAAACTCATTTGAGAGTGAGAGTGAGGGAGAGAGAGAGTGAGCAGAGCTGCCAGAATCGCGACTTTCTGCAAACAGTGGATTTTGGAGCAATTTTCACCCAAGCAAGAAAGGTAAGAATCCTAACATCATTTTTGAACACATATTTTTGGTTTTAAGTGGAAAATAACATCAAAAAATAGAAAAAAATCAGAGGAGGACAGAATCGCGATTTTCTGAATTCTTGAGTTTTTACTAAGGAATCATTAGTTTTTGCTTTAGTTGCTTCATTGCATGTTAAAATTTTGATAAGGCGATTCTATAGATGAAAAAATATTGAAAAAAACAATAAGTTGAAAATCTGCCAAATTTTGGACAAAATCGCGATTCTGAGTTTTAACTCAAAATCGCGATTCTGTGAAAAGTGTCATCAACATCGCGATTCCCAGAACGCGATTTTCATAAGAAAATCGTGTTTTTTACAATCTGTGAGCAATCACGATTGTCTGGGAACAAAATCGTGGAAAACACGATTTTGTGAACAAAATCGCAAAAAACACGATTTTGACACAAAATCGTGAAGAACACGATTTTGACACAAAATCGTGAAAAACACGATTTTGACACAAAATTGCAAAAAACACGATTTTGACACAAAATCGTGAAAAACACGATTTTGACACAAAATCGTGAAAAACACGATTTTGACACAAAATTGCAAAAAACACGATTTTGACACAAAATCGTGAAAAACACGATTTTGACACAAAATTGCAAAAAACACGATTTTGACACAAAATCGCAAAAAACACGATTTTGACACAAAATCGTAGAAAACTCGATTTTGAACACAAAATCGTGAAAAACACGATTTTCAACAGAAAATCGTGAAAAAACTCATAAGTAGGTAGAAAATCGTGAAAAACACGATTTTCAACAGAAAATCGTGAAAAAACTCATAAGTAGGTAGAAAATCGTGAAAAACACGATTTTCAACAGAAAATCGTGAAAAACTCACAAGTAGGTAGAAAATCGTGAAAAACACGATTTTCAACAGAAAATCGTGAAAAACTCACAAGTAGGTAGAAAATCGTGAAAAACACGATTTTCAACACAAAATCGTGAAAAACTCACAAGTAGGCACAAAATCGTGAAAAACACGATTTTCATCAGAAAATCGTGAAAAACCCCAAATCCATCAGAAAATCGTGGAAAAGTCTAATTGCATCATAAAATCGTGAAAAAACACGATTTTCATCTGAAAATCGTGAAAAAACACTACTGGCAGTAGAAAATCGTGAAAAAACCCTAAATTCATTAAGAAGTTGTGAAAAGCACAAAACATAGGAAGAAAATTAAAACACACACAATTTTGGACAGAAAATTGTGGAAAACCAATATATTGGTTAGGAAACTGTGACAAACACTCTTTTGAGTATTAGAAATTCGTCAAAAATAGTTGAATGATACTAAGGTCTGGAAATAAAATAAATTCACTTCCTAAACAAGACCTAACAAGGAAGGAAAAAGAGCCAGGAAGTAGTAAAAGATCAGAAAGAAGTTTAGGCCAAGAAAATAACATGGAAAACCTAAATGAAACAAATGAGTCAATAGAAACTGGGGATTTTAGAAACATCCTTAAATACATGTATACAAATAGGTTTGGAACCTATGTATACCAGGATGGAATGCATAAATTCCTCATTAGACTGAGAAATTTAGAAGTTCCCCTGAATATAACTCCAGTAGCCCAATTCAAAGATGGAAGATATGAAGACAGGCAAGGATGTGTATACATCTTCTCTCAAGACCCAGAAAATTCAAATGATCTAGGGCAATGTGCTGACAAAGGACCTTGGGAACATAACATGGGACAACCAGATATACCTAGACCAAATGAAAACTACACTAATAATGAGCAACATCATGGGAGAAGGACACATGCTTCACCAAATCCCTTTGACAAAGAACCAGAAGGATACAATGACTTCCCACTCAGAAGAAGACCTCATTGGCAACGTCAGGGTAGGATGCTTAGACCATACCAAGTAGCCAAATGCATGAAGAACCAATATGAAGGGTATTCAGATCCTCATGCTCATGCTGCAGAATTTAGACAACTGATTAGAGCAGAGGAAGTAGAAGATTACAAGGTACAATTTGAGGCATTTGGTCTAACCCTAACAGGGCCAGCCTTATCATGGTTCATTCCTTTGAGAAAAGAAATGTACCTAGACATTGAATCTTTCTTAGAAGCTTTCATTGGTGAATTCTCTAAGACTGGAATCAAACATAGTACAGCCACATTGATACACAGCTTCAAACAACAAAAGGAGGAAAATGTTAGAGAAGCAGCCAGAAGGTTTAAACAGTACATTGATAGATGCCCAAGAGAAGAAGTACCTTCCATGGCAAAACAAGTATCCTTATTCATTGAGGGTTTGAGAAGTGCCCAATTAAGGACCCTAGTGTACTATAGGAGATGTCCTGATTTAGCAGCCTGTGTTAAGGAAGCAATAGATTTGGAGGACAACAGAGGTCAAGATTTGTTAGCATTTGATCAACCAAGATCTTATGAAGACAAAATTCCTCCAGCAGAAGAGTTGGCTCAGGCTATTGCTAAAGCCCTAGAGGTAAGCACTAAAACTAATCTGATAAACTCTAGGATAAACACAAACAAGAAATGTTATATTTGTGGAGAAAATCATCTGGCACAACAATGCCCTTATCAGAAACCACAACACTTACAAGATAGGAAGACACTCAAGTATTGTACACTAGAGAGAAAATGGACAAACCATACCAGGGAGGAATGCTTCTATAACAAACAACCTGTCAAGGAAAGAGACTACATGGCTCAGAGGGAATCAGGTTATACTGAGCAACCAAGACCAGTATTGGGACAACAACCTCCTATTCCAACTAATGTGGTACCAGTCAAATATACACCCATTGACGAAGGAAATTCAAGATTCAGATCACCTTATAAGGAAGAGTATCAATGGAGTGAGGGACATCAGGAAGAATGGGAAGATTATGAAATAAGGGAACCTGAGCTTAAAGCCCTAGATTTGGGAACTGGAAAAATTGAAATGGACACAGCAACATTCATGTACATTACCAACAACTACATGTCCAATCAAAAACCTCAATTCAAAGGGGGACCAAAGATAACATGTTATAGGTGTGGGGGAGAGCATTTCATTAGAGATTGTCCACAACCTCCAACATTCAGGATAGAGGGAGCATACTGTAAGGATTGTGGTAGAGAACATCTGATCAAGGACTGTCCAAAAAATCCCCAAAAACAACAGAACACACCTAATAACATACCTTTAAAAACAGTTAAAATTATGGAACAAGAGGAATTGAGTGACAATGATCAAATTGAACTTAATGTTATAACAAGGGCACAAGCCAAACAACAAGGAACAATTAAAGAACAAAATGAGGGTTCTACATCAAAAGGGAAGAAAAATAGACAAAAAGGGAAATGGGAAAAGAAAAGGAAAGTGGGCAAAAGTCTGGAAGAAGACAATCAGGAACAAACAAATTCAAAACATACTTCTCCTCAAAAGACCCAGAATCTGTCTGAATTAGGAAATTCTCAGAGCCTAGACACCCTCATCAAAGCCTATAAAGGAAGGATTCAAGAGGGACCAAGCCCTGCAGATCATGCAATGGCTTATCCCATACCGGATTTAGAGCATGAAAGGATGCTAAAATGCAAACAAATTATCCAGGAAACACAACTCAGATTAGGGGAAGAAGACAGCTCTCGGAGAACATTTGATCAGCATGAAAAAACAAAAACCAAGGAAGATGATAAAGAAGGAAATCCACAAATAACATTCCAAATGATCTTAGATGAACATTGTAGTATTACATGTCATACAACATGGGAAAATTTGTTGAAACAAAATCCTCACCTACAAAACAAGATGAACAAAGGAGAAACAATATCTGGAAACCTTCATTCACCAACACAAGAATTAGAGGAACTATGGTATATTCCTATTGACAAAATAGGAGGATATTGTGAAGGAGAAGAAGGGAATTCAACCTTAAAATTACAATATGGAAAACATTCAGCAAAAGCCATTTTGGATAGTGGATCAGGAGTGGCTATAATGACTAAACAAACCTGGGAGAAATGGGGAAGAAATGAATTACTACCCACTAAAATGAGATTACAACTTGCAGATGGACATATAGAAAAAACCCTAGGAAATTGGGAGAAAGTGATTGTGGACATATGCGGCATAGAAATAGAGCACACCTTTGCTATAGTAGAATTTCCACAATCCACATCTTATGAAATTATCCTAGGAAGACCCTTCATGAGACAAATGCAAATTGTACAAGATTGGGGTAATGATTGTTTGTATCTTCAGAACCAGGGGAGAATAACAAGAGTAAACTTAAGAAATGGCCACTATTGTGACATATCTCCTAGAGAATGGTATAAAATACATCAAAATCAACAAGAAAGTGAAGAATCAGAGAGGGAGGATCAGGAAGAGGGTGAATTAGGAGTTTGGAAGTGTAACATATTAAGAAATATCACAAATAGGAAAAGGAAGTTAAGAAGAGAAGATTGTGTGGAAGAAAGAGAAATACAAGATGAGAGTTATGTGCCTCAACAATTCAAAGATGAAGAGTTTGAGCCTTATGGATGGAATCAAATCTTAGCTACCATGGATTTGGCCAGTGAGGAATATGTGGGAGTGGAATTCCAAAATGAGGAAGGATTTGATATTTTCCACATTGGCATACACATGATAGGAGTATCAAAAACAGAAGAGGATCAAAATCAAGAAATGATATTAAAAGAAGGAAAATCACAATATTTGGAAACAGTAAAAGCTGAGGATGCAATCAAAGACAAAATCTCAGGCAAATACAAGGAACATAAACACAAAGAAATAGAAAGAGACCAGGAGAAAGAAAAGAAAGAAGAAGAAAGTATTAGAAAGGAGGCTCAACTAGAAGCCAAAGAGAGAATTAGAAAATTGAAACAAGTGTGCTTATGTGAAAACACTCTAAAGCAAAAAGAACATTTGCCTTTGATTATGATGAATTATCAGAATGAAAACATAAGGGTTTTGATAGATTCAGGAGCTCAAGTGAATCTAATTAGCTCAGCCTTGATCAATAAGTTTAACCTTAAGAGAGCTGAAAGCAGAATTTTGATCAAAACCCTGGGAGGGAAAAGAATTCAGAGCATATCTTCACTTTCTATTAAAGTTAAATTTAATAATGAATATATGGAGATAGATTGTGAAGAGTGGCCAGACCATTTAATGGCTGAAAAGCTGATTTTAGGGCAACCATGGCTCAAACAAGGTAAAGTCATCTTAAATTTTGAAAAAATGAAGCTTAATTTGACCATCAAGGACAAAAAGTTTTTAATGTTCTTTCTGAGTAATGAAGAACAGGTAGTTCATATGGATGTTCATGACCCAGATCTCGAAGGATTTACTTTCTCAATGGAGGACAGGAACATTTTGACAATACAAAGTGATCAAGCTTCATACACTCAAGACCAACAAAAGACTGAAGAGGTAAAGGTGGATGAGGAGACAAAACAAAGAAGACTATTATTGCCAAATTTGCAATATCAACAAATCAGAACAAGAGGAATATGGAAACAGGTCATGCACAGTTATTGCTCACCAAAACAGGAAATTAGAACAAAATGGATATGGAAGCCAAAAAGTGTCACAAAATGTTCATCCACAGAGCATGGATATTTCCATAACAGAAGGACAAATGGAGTAAAACATTACTGGGTGAAAAAATCAGAATTGGGTCAATGGAAGAGGGATAATCTACAGTGGACCTATCTTTGGAATTTTGAAAATGACAAAAAAATATTTCCTTCTTTCCCCTTAGAAGAAAATTAGGAGGGGAAGGAAAGAAGACAAAATATATATATATATATATATATATATTATTTTCTTGATTTTCTTTCTAAAATTAAAAAACACAAAGCAAGATATAGGGAGGGAAAGAGTAACTTATTATGGAAAAAAGTTGTTTTGTCTTATTGTTGTTTAATTTTTTGTGATCATTTTTTTTTACCACTACTTTTTCAAGTTTCTTCATTAATCATCTTTTCTAGCATCATCTCTCTATTCAGGAATTGTTTTTTGAGCAAGGAAGTGACAATTGGAGAGAGCACATTAGATGTCTTGCTACACCTGTGTTGCTCACTTAAAATTGAGTCTCTTGGAAAAAAGCAAAAATTGCTTGGAACTTGTCTTTCTTATTTTTTATATGCCAGCAACATTCCAGAATAATATAGTATTTTCTTGTGAAATCTTGTGACTCATGTGGGTGGAGTATTTTCTTTTCTGTTATATATAAATACAGGATGGTGAATGCAAAGGAGTTGACAATCCATGACTTCAAAGCTGATTCAGTGACTTTGTCCAGAGGACACTGGTTTTTGGATAGTGATGCAGCTGAAGAACAAGTGGACTTAGAATCAGATGAAGACCAAGAAATCCCAGAAGCTGAAAAAATAGCAAAAGAACTTAAAGAAATTCTGGGAGTAATAGGACAGCATATCTTCACAGTAGCAGTGGGAGGATATAAGTACACTATGCTGTGCCAGGAATTTTACAGGTTTCAGAAAACTTCTGTCAACCTCAAGAGATGGAAAGCTGTGGGATTGCACAAGCTCTTGGAAGAACCTATTTTCTTTATTGACTTTGAAAGAGTAGCACAAGTGATGGGTAGTTTAGAGGAAGTGGGAAAAGGTAATGATGCCTACTTCAGATGCAAAGTGAAGAACAAGGACAATCAGGAGGTACGGATAGTTATCAAAGCAGAACATATCAGAGCCGCCTTACAGTTCTATCCAATGGGCACCAAACTGGACCAAAGTTTTGTCAAGAAGAATAAGGAGACTTACACTGGATATGTAAAGTTCACTGACTTCAAGGGAAGAGAAAATGAAGAATATGCTATAAGAATGTTCTTGCAGTTCTTTTGTTTTCCAAAATTACCAAGGTACACCATGCCTCATAAGTCAGTAACTCTATTGATGTTCAATAACAAAGATAGAACCAAGCCATTTGGGGTGATGGATGTCTCACCATACATCCATGAACAGCTGAAGGAGGCAGCAAAACATTGGGAGCAGAAGAAATTCATGAATGGAGCCCAGTATTTGACAAGAATCATTTATCATGTTCTAGGAATGGAAGAACAGTTAAAGTTAGCTCCTGAAGCACAGTACTTCAAAAATCTGATGCCAGGAATCAAAAGTCCCCCAAGAAAAGCACTTGGAAAAGAATCAGAAGGACAAACTCGCATGAGGGGAACAGGAATGAAGAGAAAAGTAATATCTGAGGAAGTGATTCCAGTAAAGAAAAGAAAGTTGGACCCCAGAAAAGTAGAATTAGAACAGGCAGAAGAAACAAGAGAGGAACAGGTGGCAGCACAGAAAAAGGTACAATCCTCCAGTGAACCTCACCCTCCGCAGACAAGTAAAGAACAACTTTATACTTATCTCATTCAAGGAAATAACAAAAGAGCTATATATGAGGCACAATATCAAAAAATGTTGGAAGATTTTTCATGCAAAGCTACAGATTGGATCCAAGAAGAGGTGGAGCACTATGAAGCATTACATGAAGAAATGATGGCAGCCGAAACTGAAGAGATATTTGTGAAGAAGGAGGTAGAATTGCTGGCATACTTCAAGGAGTTGCAAGGACCTCCAGAGGCCAGGACTACTATGATAGTGAAAAAGAAGATGCCAAGGAAACCTGTCCAAAAGAAGAAGATGATAAAGAAAGGGAAAGGAAAAATGGCAGATGAACCTGTGATAAAAGAAATGGAACAAGTAATTACAAAAGAAACACAGAAGCTAATCATGGTAAAGGAAGTATCAAAGTCTACAGAACAAGAAGTAGGAGGATCCTCACGATTCTCATCTGATTCAGATAGTGATATTGAAAGCTTCTTGTTAAAAAGTCTAAATCTTTCAATACCAAATACTCCTAATGCGGTTACAGAGGCCACAGAGAAGCTGAAGACACCTGAGGATTCAAGTAAGAAATCTCAAGAGAAGCAGACACAGGAGGAAATAGTTCCACAGATGAGTGCTGAAGAAAAAAGAAGGCTGTTAAAAGGAAAGGCAAGAATGACAGAAGAGGAAAACCAGAAGAGAGATGAAGATAGCTCTGGAATAATGAATGTTGATGAAAATTCAATATGGACCAAACCTTCACAGACACAATTCCAATTGAATGCAAGATTGACTGCAAGTTTAGAGGAACTAGCAAAGAAGGTATTCGACAGTTCAAATAATCAGCAGAAGGATGCATCTGAAGAACAGGAAAGCAAGAAGTTAGAACCAGAAAAGAATGCTCAAGAGGTCTTGGGACAAGTAATGGAGGAAGGAATTGTTCAAAGTATAAAGGATGTGCTGCAGGATATAAAAAGCAGTGGGGAATTTACATCTAAGAATGATCAAGAACAAGAGGTAGAAGCAGATTTTATGGACATTGAGGAGCAAGATCAAGAATACACAAATGAGAAAAGTAATGACCAGGTTGCTTGTACAAAAGAAATTGAATCAGTTGAAGTTCAGGAAAAACAGGAACAGGAAGAGCAACTCAGGAAAGTTCAAAAAACTCTTGTTGGAAAGGACTCAAACAGAAGTCAGGAAACCCTAACACAAGAGAAGGAGATACAAACTAAGGGAGACCAGCTCTTTACAGAGAAGCAACAAGTATTGGAAGAAAAGAAGTCATTAGAAAAGAAGAGGGCTTCAGATTTTTCAGAGCAGAAGAGTGCAAATGACAAAGCACTAGTTTATGAAGAGGATGATACCAATCAGGATACAAAGAATGATGATCACAGTTATGAAGAACAAGACATTCAGGACATAGAAGATGAAACAGCAGCAGAAGAAGATGATGTGGGTAAAGAAGATAAGCAAATTGAAGTTAGACAGACAGAAATAGAAGTAGGGTTGGAAAGAATACCCAAAAATATAAGATCAGCTTGTCAAATAATTATGAGCAACATTGAACAGTTCAGACCATCTAGCAGAAATATGATCATATCAGGAATGGTGGCTGAATCAGAATTTGAAAAAGGAAGTTTAATTATCAAAGAACACAAGAGGGAAAAAGAGCAGATGACAGAGCAATTAAGGGTAATGAAGGAAAGGAATGAAGAATATATCAATAGAATCATTGCTTTGGAAGAAGCTGAGGTTCAGAAGCAGAACAGGATCCAATATTTGGAAGAAAAGAGTGTAAAGTTATCAGAGCAGAATGCCAAAATGGAAATGGAACTAAAAGCCCTAGGAGGAAGATACAGAACTTTACAAACATCCTATCAAATTCTGACTAGAGCACATGAAGAGATTAATAAAGTATTGTTAGAAGAAGGTCAACTACAAGATGGAGGTAAACCTGTTCAATTGATAGAGGAAGAAAAGGAAGAGCTGCATAAAGAAATTCAAAGACTTCAAATAGAATTAAAAGAGGCCAAAGAAATGGAGAAACAGGCAAACACTCATGCTGCCACATCAATGAGAGGGTATCATCAATTACATATGGAGGTAGAGAAGGAAAGAAGTGAATGGCAAACAAAGATGGAGAAAGAAAGAAATGAGTGGAGGAAGGAAAAGGAGTTATGGGCAGCTCAGAACAAAAGTTCAATGATGACTATAGAAGAATTACAGAAACAGTTGGAGAAATCAAAAGTTCAAGAAGAAATTCAAGATCAAGTACAGGCAGAAGATACAGATAAAAGGGAATATGAAACAGGGGATTTTGACAGGGAACAAGAGAACAAGGAACCAGCAGCCAAAGAAACAGAGGAAAAGTATTCTGAAGATTTTGTCCAGAAATTATTGACCAATAGAGAGTCAAGAATGGAATTTATCAGAAAAATGCATGATGAGTATGAAGATCAAATAGTTACCTTTGCTCTGAATAAAGGCATTAATCCAGATCAGCATCATTGGGCTGCAGATGGATTGGGAATACCTTTCTGTATGATTTTGGAGAGTATAAAGAATTATCAATTGGCCAGAGTAGGGCTATCTCCAAACAAATACCTTGAGTATGAAGAAGATATTAATGTCACGAAGGAGTTATTTGAAAGAGCAAATCCTAAATGGAGAAATAAGTGGTTGGATGCCAATAAGGAATGTAGGAAAATCTGGAAAGAGGCACCTTTGCATTTAAAGATCAACCCAGCTTATTGCCCAGTTGCCAGAAGAAGAGAATGGACTGTTTTTTGGGAAAGAAGAAAAACAGGGCAGATTCCAGCAAAATGGCTGAACTTTCCAAAAATAGCAGGTTTAAAGGTAGGAACTTGGCCTACAAAAAGTTACATGGTGAACACTGCTGAGTTAGTTTTAACAACATATAAAGATGTTAATGATCCGGCTTGTATATTACTTGTCAGAATAATGAGGTTGATTCTAGCCTGTATAGAGACCTACACTGATACAGATGTTAGAATTTTGAACTACATAGGTTTTAATTCGCCAACAGATGCTCTTTTGTTTGATTTGAGTGAGACACCAGACAGGATTTGTTTGATGGCCTACTACAGTAGAATAATATTTTTGGGCAGTCATTTTTTGCAAATATTTGAAGATGCTTTTGATTATGGATTCTTTGAAAGGGAGTCAGAAATTTTTGGAAACTTATCTGTTGTTACAAAAGCAAGACTTACTGCCTATGAAGCTGCTTATACAGAATATTTGAAAAAGGACTTTTATTGACAAACCTGAAGCTGCGATACAATGGAGAAAAGCTTTGTTCGAGATGGTCAACAATTTGAATGTAACAGAAAGAAAAAGCCATGATTTACTGTCACAGGTATATCAAAGAAAGAAGAAATGAAGAAAAGTGACCAAAGTAGAGGATCAGAAAAATCTTTCGTCAGGAGCCGAAAGGCTTAGGAGGGGAAGGATGTTGGAAGGTGTATTCTTGGAAAAGCATTTTTGATGTAAAAAAATTAGTAAAAAGTCAAAAAACTTGTAAAATTTTTATGCAATGGTTGTAAAAATAAGGAAGAGTCTTCCTTATGTGGTTGAGGATCTCATGTAATTTTTGTAGAATTTTTAGAAACTCTTAGATAGCATTTTTTAGAAAATTAGAGAAAAAGACCTAATTTCAAGTGTGAAAAGGGACACTTGAAAATGTATATAAGTCAATTTTCTCTATTTTGGAGAGGTTGGTTAGTCATTTGCTCAAGCTATCAATAGAGAAGAAAGAGTTTCTGCAAAAATCGTGTTTTCTCCTGTTGAGTGTATTTCCTTTGATGTGTGAGCTTGTCTCTTGCTTAATCATGGAGGTTTGTGAGTCACATTTGTGTATTACTGAGTAAGTTGTATGAAGAGAGAGACCTATTGCTGTAATGAGTGGAAAAGGACTGAAGGAAGTTCCAAAATTGTGAAAATCGTCTGTTGGTACAGAATCGCGATTGTCTCGTCTTTGTGATACAGGTGATATTTTTCAATTTTGAGTTCATATTTGTATTCTGCTAATGAAATGGCATGGTTTTGACATAAAGAACATAGAAAATGATGGAGATTTGCCTTAGTTATGGTAAACTCAAGATTTTCTCTTCATCTTCAATTTCTCTCAGCAATCCAGCCATCAATCTCTTATTTCCTTGAATCTATTATCTTGAAGGGGCTGTGGTCTTATGGATATTCCTAGGATTGACAAAATAAAGATGATTTGTTGATTCTTTGTTACTTCATGATTGGAGAGGACAACTTGGAGTCCAAAACAAAACAGAAAGTAAAGCCACATTTCCTGCTACATGGTTCGAGCATCCCGAATCAATGTAAAATATGTGATCATCATCCTTACCCTTCTTCGTTGATAGATTCATAATCAATAATGAATATTCTTGACTTTGGTCCTCTGCATAGTTATTGTAATCTCTTCTTCCTCTATGGCCACTTTGATAGTTGTTGTTGTTGTAATTGTTGTTGTAGTAGTAGTTGTTGTTGTAGCCTCCATTGGATCTACCTCTATTTGATCCATAGCCACCTCTATTGAATCCTCTTCCTCTTGAGTTCCTTGGATTTCTGAAACATTCTTCAGTGGTATGGTTAGATAAGCCACATATGTTGCAAGGTTGAGATGATTGGAATCTCCCCCTGCCTTGCTTTCCACTTCTGCCTCTTCCTCTAGCTCTTCCTCTACCTGCAAAGTTTGCTTGGAAAGAGCTACCTTCATCTTCATTCTTCCTATTCTTTGACTTGTCCTTGACCTTAGCTTTATCAAAATATAAGGCAGAAGTTTGATTACCTCTTGAGGACTCACCACCTTTGCTAATCTTTGCTTCATGAGTGAAGAGTTGGCCCATGAGTGTGTTGAGGTCGGGTACATGCATATCCATGTATAAATCCATGGCTATTGTGAATGACTCCCACTTGTCGTCTGCTTTGATTCCATTCATGATTTGTCTTATGATTTGCTCCTCGTCAATTACCTCTCCAATGCTTCCAAGTTGGTCGGAAATCTCCTTCATCTTTGTGACATAATCAGTCACATTTTGCTTCGGGCTTTTCTTCATTGTTGTGAACTCCATCCACAATTGGTTCTTCCCTGCTCGAGTGTTGGAAGAGAAGAAAGAAGCAAGTGCATTCCAGTTCTCTCTTGATGTCTTGCATCCCTTGACATGAGGTAAAAGAAAATCAGAGATTGAGTTTAGAATATAAGACCTTGCAAGTGCATCCTTTGAACACCAATTTGAAAGTCCTTCCACTTCTTCATGTGATGGTTGCCCTTTGTTCCTCATGGTTGGCATTGCTTCATCTCCGGATATGAATCCATATAGATTCCTCCCTTGAAGGTAAGCCTCCATCCTTAGAGACCATGCCGGGTAGTTGTTTCGATCCAATTTGTCAATTGTTGATGGAAATCCATCTCCCATGTTGCTTGACTATGCTCTGATACCACTGTGAAGAGAGATGGTGGATGCAATCCAAAGATGAGTAGGTGCCGCTACAACCAGCTTCACACCAGCCAACTAAGACTTCAAAGTTGATTAATAGACCCTTTGAGCTTCCTAAATCCACCAAAATATCAGCCAAGTACTTTGGAACATGTATCCCAAAAGTTTAAGTCAAGACAGACTAGTTGCGAAATGACTAGCTCCTAAAATTTGCTATTTTTGGACATACACCTGCTGGAAAAAATGAACAGTGCTCTCAACCTGGTAAGAATTTGAAACATTCCTTTTGGGCATAGCAAATAGACTTAGCAAGATTATCAATCCAAGTTAAAACACTTCAAATGATGTACTGAGCACTGAGAACAAGTTTCAACAATTTCTGGAACCTCCCCACAATTCTCGGGGCTCTACAAAGATAGACCAGTAAGCAGTAAAATGTAGATGTCTCCAACATTATTAATCCAATGATCTTGAAAATTTATATGCACAAAGTAGACAGTACAAGATATCCAACGCAAGTTAAATCACTGAAAAAGATTCAGTAGAACTCGAGATATGACCTTCTGAAGTTACTGCTCTGAGTGAGTATAGCAGAGAACAAAACAGAGAAGTAGATGATGATAAATGTATAGATTCACATATGATTACAACCACATTGGCAATGAATATTTGCACAATGGGAGTAGAATGATAGAGCTATGGAGTAATCTCTTCAATCTCCACAAAATGACATGAAGTGGTCACGTACAAGGCTTTCTAATCGCCTCTTCCTTCTTGCTCCTTTTATAGCTATTCTTGGAGGGAGTTTTGAATTCGAATTCGAATGGCTCCACCTAAAAGTGATCCCCAAAGTTAGGAGATATTCCCTCAGCTCAAAAATTCGTGATTTTGGTAGTTATAGCCATGAATTTGCTTTTACATCATGCATGAGGTAAGCCATCCTTTTCCTTTTTTCTTTTTCCAAATACAAGAGATAAAAATGAACTCTTTTACAAGAGGTGTTCACATGACTACTCATGTGAGTTACAAATGAGGATGATATAAAATATATCAAGCATGTAGGCTTGGGTAAAATGCACCAACACCTATCTCTTTGGCTTTTTCTCTCTTCTCCTCTTCTCCTGCCACTTTACACATCCATAAGTGAGTGTCTTCATGCATCCATGAGGATCCTGATCCTATGAAGTGCACAGACTCTGTATCATCTTTGGCTCTATGAATAGGATTCCATTGGATAGGAGAATGGACCTGTAACATACCCACAGTTAGCTCAAGATTTAACTTTAACTGTTTCCCTTAGAGATCCCTCAACTATCTCACCCCTGTAGAAGGTCAACTTCAAAATACCCTATCTATAACTCCATGTATTAGTTTTACTAGAAACCGAGTTCGTATGAAGAATTTATGATAGTTCAAGTAACTGGGGTTAAAATAGGGTTAAAACAGGCTAACAAGCAAATAGGATCTCTCTAGTTATTCCCTCAGGGGCCTCACTACGCACCAATTGCTTGAACTGTATTCCCAACTTTGCCAAAATTTTGAAAATTAAAAGCCCTAAAAATTTGGCCGAAAATGCCTGTCAATCGCAATCGACACAGCTGTCAATCGCGATGGACAGAGCTTTCCGTCATGGGTGTCAATTGCGATCAATGTGTCAATCATGATTGATGGTTTCAGTCACGATCGACAGAGTCGATCGTGAGGGTTGTGAATCGGGATCGACGGTATCAATCACGATTGCCACTTTTTCTATAAATTCTGGCGTAATTTTAATCAATCGTGGGTGTGACTGTCGCGATGAACACGTCGACATGTGATTTATTGTGTCAATCATGACGGTCACAATCGACGATATCAATTGCGACTGACAGAGGCTTATGTGGCAATCTGTCGTGGCTATCGATCATGATCGATGGGTCAGTCGTGATTGACAGGGTCTGTCGATCAGCTATGTCGATCATGGCTGTTGATCGCGATCGATGGTATCAATCGCAATTGACAGAGGTTTCCATCATGGCTATTGATCACGATTGATAGAGAATTAAGGAATTTTTTAACTATGATTAGTGATTTAGAATGTGCTAGTCATGTATATTGTGGTGGTGCACTTTGTTTTACCAAAGTTCAAACTTTTTTGTCGATTGCGATTGACAGAGGTCAATGCCTTGGGACTTGCACAATCAATTTTCTCACCTGGTGGAGCTATTGCAGCTGCTATGGAAGTGGTACCTGCAAGAAGACTCAAGAAAACACAGAAAACAAGTGCGCATACAAGCTCTTTCTAGCTCTCGCTCTCAACTCGAAATGAGGAAACGAATGGAGATGGAGGTATATGGCCGTAGTGGTGAGGATGATGATGAATGGATATGGTTTTTAGAAGTGAAGAGGAAGGTAAAATCAAGTAAAAGAAAATGCTTACCTACTCTTCCAATGCCTCTACTCTATGTCTTACCTTCATACACTCGTCCTCAAAGCTCAATCCGTGACAACAATGCCAAAATTTGGTTTCGCTCCTATTGTCAATCCGGGAAGACATGAGAATGGTATGAAGACCTCAAGCAAGTGATGTGCACAAGTGGTGATGGAGAAGCACACAAGCATGCACACACATACACACACACATGCACACACGTAAGAACAAAGAGTGAGACAATTGAAGCTTTGATTAAGATCAAAACACAATTACAAGAGCTCTTCTTTAGTTCAAAATACAATTTGTTCTCCCCAAAAATGAGCTCTCTAGCTCCTTTTATAGTTTTTGACTAGCTAGTGGCCCTCTCCATACCTAGTGTCCGGCCTACTTAAAAACAACATGCACAATATCCAGTTAGAAAAGATGAAATGCCTTTGAGGCCAATGATGGGAGGACGTGCATTCTCAAAATGGGGAATGGGCAAGAACGCTGTGCTACCATTAGATTTCTTAATCCCTGCCTTAAAAGTAGCACAAGAGTATGAGTGGAATGGGCATGAATTGTCCTCTAGGATCTTTGATCTTGAATGCTTAGGTGAGATGAGGCTACGAGCGGCAACAGGCATCTACGCTGCAAAGAAGAGGCAAAAGGCATACTTTGATGCACACATCAAGGATAAGGGATTGAAAGAGGGAGATCTAGTGTTGGTTTACACACTAAAACAACATGCCCGTAAGTTGGAAAAAAGAGGATACGGACCCATGATCATTAATAGAATTTCCACTAGTGGTGCAGTTCAGTTGGCCACTCTAGAAGGAGATATCTTGCCAAACTATATTAGTGGATGTAGAGTCAAGTTATACCAAGAACCTCTTACAGAGGATATGCTGACGAGACTCGACACGGCCAAGAAGCAAAAAGGAGAAGAGTTAAGAGTGAGAGAAGAAGCACAGGCAGAGGCCAGAGAGCGTATTAGGCGAAATAAGTTAAGGCGACTAGGCCTAGATGTCAACTCAAAAGCCCCAATATCACATGGATATGTGCCCAAAATCAGGCATAGCGACTTCTCAAGTCATTGACCGAAGACCCTTTGTGACCATAGAGGTCGGACAAGGGAAGGGTGCAAGGACGGTGAAAGTATTGATTGACTCAGGTGCAGCAAGTAGTGCAGTTAGACTTTCCTACTGCCAAGACTTGTAGTTGAACATCAATCCCATAGAATCTTATCTCATAGGATTGGGAGGCGTGGAAACCCCTTGTTTGGGCGAGGTGGAACTCCCCATCTACCTTCAAGATGTTCCAATGAAAGTCAAAGCGCTAGTGTGTCAAGATGAGAATCTTACAGAACCACTTGTCTTAGGACAAGATTGGATTTATGACAATGCAATCAACTTGAACCTAAGAAGTCAACTTCTTCAAGTTTGGGTCCAGGGACAATGCTTTACATTAGAACTAGAAAATGGCATACTCACAAATCCAGATGTCACATCTTGCAGTTCTCCTAGGACTAATCTTAGCAAAAGAGATGTTGTATGCACCAAAAGATCTATGTCGCAGGAGAACTCAATCATGGAAGAACAGGCTCAAAGACAAGCGGACTCCTCCTCTGGTGCAAGGACTAATGCCGCCACTACAACTCAAGCAACAAGGCAAGCACAACAGAACAGGACCACTGCTATATCAAATAGACAATGGGATTTCCAAAGGAAAGTAGTGCTAGGCATGAAGTAGATCTGGATACGAAAAGGAGAGCAGCCATCACCCTTGGCCCCACAAACCCCATCCAGACAAGTCAACCAGGCCAGAAGACGAAGGGAGAAGATCGAACAAGCTCAACCACAAGATCTCCGACAAATGTGGGTGCCTAAGAAATTAGTTGCAGCTCAACAAGGGGGCGATTACAGATGTGGGTACCTAAGAAGCCCTTACATCTACAACAACCTATGTTCTCCCACATGCGAAAGGTCTCAACAAAGAAGCCAAAAGGAGAAGAGGGTAAGAACCACGTACAGAGACCGAAAGGAGATCAAATCAGCTCTTCCACGATAATAGGAAGACGTGCAAAAAGGATATGGGTTTGGAAGCCAAAAGTACAAGTAGCCTCCATCGAACCAAAGAGCCAACCACACTGGATACCACAGTTCAGAAATCATCCAACAAGGAAGACGCCTGATGTAATCTCTACAGTGCCAAATGCTGTTCTAAAATGGATCCCTATCAAGAGGAAGGATCAGTGGTCATCTCGAGATCCAATGGATACCTCCAACAAAGATGACATCAACATTTGTAGGTGACATCAGGCCTCGACGAGCGACAACCATGTGCTCCTTGCACAACCCTATCTTTTGCACCATTTAGGTCATGCATTTCCAAAGTATGCATTAATATAGGGCCACATTACACGGTCGTGCATAGACACACTTGAGAATCCCAAGCACAAGAGCACAGTGACACATGTCAAATATTTCTATTGATACTAACTTTTGTGTTCTTGTTTTGTGATATCTTGTTCCAAAAAAAAAGGGAAGAAGAGAGAGAGGAAGCACTTGTTCCCAAGTTTGGCTCATGAAACATGAATGAGTCATGCTTAGTGGCAAGTGGAACTGTTGATTACTGAGCATTTATTAGTTTGGATAGAAGTGGGTCTCGGCTAGTAGATGATAGAGTTGTTGCCTTATCTGGTAGATGTCAAGAACTTGGCATAAACATGGCATCCACAACTATGGTTTCCTCTTACTATGGTAGGAGTGAAGAGCTTGAAGGTCTGCAACTTGAGTGATGCTTAACAACTGCATGTACAAGAGCATCCAGGGAGATATCTGCAAGGGGTAGTTCTGGTACCCTGCAAATCTTTGTATGTATACTGGATCAGAAGACTCCTGCTTATGGTGAACTAGAGAGAATATGTGAAACTAAGCTTGGTGTAGTTCTCGAATGTTGTTTGTCAAGGAATATAAAGAAATTCAATTCTTTGTATTTGACAAATGATGCTTTGAAAAGAGGAGACAGGATGAGCCACTCAAAAGATCTCATAAGGGGACCATCAACATGGACATTCATCAACAATGTTCCATCCCAAAGGCCGAGTGTACAACATGAAGAGATGAACATCGATAGCCCTTCTCCATGGTAAGTATCTTTAATTCGGAAACATCATAGCCATGATAGCTTAGGAAACCTCTTCGTCGGCATACCCTTGAGCACTTAGCTCAAGACCCCCAATTTTTGCACCATACTTCTTCCAATGCATTTCCCAAATAAGCATTCATAGGGCTATATTACAAGGCCATGCACAAGGCACATATTTTCCTCAACCCATGCACGAACACACTTACCCATCACTCACTATGGGTTACGAGTACTTGGCATGATTCCTATGAACATCAACTTTGGAAGATCTAGAAGACACCAACGGAGACTCACACAGTCACGCTGGAATCAAAGGCAAAAGCACATACCAAGGGACCACAACGCGCAAAGAATCACAGTGACAGATGAAGAACCAGACAATCAAAACTGCCACATCTGGAAGTCAGACGACTTTTGTTCGTACAAAAGGGATACTCCCTCTCAAAGCACTACTTGGAACAACCACTACAACAAGGGTCTGTCAGGGACGACAGACTCGAGAGGGGGGGGAGTGTTGGAACTCAAAGTCAAGCACAAGCATGGAAGCACATCAGAAAGGTGGACACACACAAGAAGAAGGAGCAAGTAGGGAGCTCCAAGAAGTGTATGTCAAATTTTCACAAGAATTCCCTACAAAAATAGTGATTTTCATCACTAAAAACCATTGTAAATACCATTTTCTATTTTTCTAACTCCATTTTGTTCAAGCCACGGAGTCCTTGAGCTTGAGGAGTATTAGAACTATCATCCTACCAATTTTCATAATTTTTAGACTCCATTTGAGCCCTCAAATAAGCCCTGGAACCTAATTTTTAACTAGGCCGGACACTAGGTCTGGACAGGGCCAAAACTAGTCAAAAAACTACAAAAAGAGCTAGAGAGCTCATTTTTGAGGTTAGCTGGTTAGAGAATAGAGCTTTTGTAAGAGAACTCTTTTGCAATCAAAGCTTTCCATTGTTCCTCTCTTTGATCTTACTTTGTGCGCGTGTGTGTGTATGTGTGTGCATGTTTGTGTGCTTTCACTCACGCACTTGTGCCTTCACTTGCTCGTGGTCTTCATACCGGTCCTCACATCTCTGCGGATTGACAAGTAAAGGAGGTGGTGCTTACGTTTGAGCTACATTGTGCAATTGAGCCGACACCGTCAGGTGAAAGAATACCCTGGTTTGGGGAAAGTTCGATAAATTCCAGTGATAGTTCGGTACAAGTTTCGGGGAATTTACAGTTTTCCGGTGACAGTGTGATATTCCCTAGTGAATCTTCACTGCAGACACCACTGTTTGGGGCAAACTTGCCTACTTGGGATATCAAAGTTGAGGATAGTCTCTTTGATTTGGAGATCCGTAAGAGATTGAACACCATTTTCAAGCCGAAAGGTGAGCAGTCTGACCATACAGGCTCCGAAGGACCAGAAACACCTCTACAGAATTGAGGAGACAGCCACGGTACCACTACTAACACCATGAGTGGCCAACAACAACAACAACAGAAACAGCAACAACAGCAACAACAGCAACAACCACCTCCACTTCGACCGGTTCCAACAAGGGTTACTTACACAAAGTTCGGTGGATTTCCAGGTGACAACCATGATGCACATGTACGCACCTTTGAAATAAGCTATGCAGTGCTAAATCATCCACCCGATCCGGCATACAAGGCCATCGTATTTCAGTCAACATTAGTCAATGAAGTAGCAAGATGGCTAACCGAGTACGATTTCAACCATTTCGTTACCTATGAGGCGGTAAGGGATGCGTTAATGCAGTAGTTCTGGCTGAAAAAGAACCCTGCTGAAATTTTTTATTACTTGCAGAACAATAGACAGAAGCCGCACCAGACAGTTCAGGAATATGCCACATTATTTAGAACTCATTTAAGACAATTGCCTCCGGCACATGCTAATTTACCGGATGATGTTATAACCCAGTGGTTTATTAATGGGTTGACCCCATAGCTAAGACAAATCATGATCATCCGCTGTGTGGGAGCTATGACACTAGATGCTCTTATTGCGATGGCCCTGCAACTAGAGCATAAGGTTGGAGGATTCACCGAAGACTTGGAGTGGCTGAAGGCCAGTAAAAACATTACAGATGATGCGGCTAAACAGATGTATTGCACTAAGTGCAAAAATCCCGGGCACATCAGTGCCACCTGTGCCCTTAATCAGATGTATTGTGCCATCTGCAATATCACCGAACACTCAACCAAAAATTGTGCGTATAATGCCAAAGTGCAGGGACGAGCAGCTGTAAACGCTATTATACAAGAACCAGGGCAGCCAACAACTCACTATGTGCCACCACAGATTCGAAACACTCAGCCGCAAGGATATAGAAATTACCGGGGATAGTAGACTACCAATTTCAATACAAATCGATGGCAGACAGGTACATCAGCGGAAGGTAATTCCTTGCCATCACCTCGATGTCACTTTTGCGGTGAGATTGGCCACATCCGGAGATTCTGTAAGGATGCAGCCGAATATGACAAAAGAAAGAAAGATCGTCAGAACCCGATGACCAACATGGTCTATATCTCACCAGTGGAATCACAAGCAGGAGTGGTCCAGACAAGATCGGGTAAGGAGCTGCAACCCGCCGCCGAGGTGTTTGAACCAGGTATCCGTGAACAGCAGCGAATGTATACCAAAGCTAGTCAATTGGCTGCTAAAGATCTGTTGACCTAAGTATCAACTTAGGGACTTGCGGAGAAAGAGACTATACCTCAATCCCCTCACAAGTGCATATAGTGGGGATACACGCTTTTAATTATCAATCCAAAGAGTATACAAACCTAGCCGAGTGTATGAAGACATGCAATCATGTAATGGTCAATGCAAATGAACTACTCAAAGAATGAAAATGAGACAATGACTTATCCAAACAAGCTCCAACTGTTGGTCAAGGCGAAACGATACTTGGTGCAGCAGCCGTCAGTATTTTGGACTTTTCTTCTAGCTCCGAACTCCAAATATAGCAAATAGCATATGCGTTTCGAAGCTCTCGAGAAGATGCATCCAATGGCAGTGGTTTCACTCAATTCCGACGCTCCTACTTCAAGTTATGAGAGAAATACTGAGTCGCGGGAATACTTTCCTACACTTCAGCACTTCCTACACTTCGCACACACCTTTCCTACAGCAAAGAAACACTCTCAAGTACAGACAACACTCACAAGCACTCTTTCCAAGCAATACACATGCATACAAGCTCGCGAAGAAGAAGATAAGGAGGGAAGAAGACACAAATTCGAATTTCTGTGCTCTCTATTCTCACAATGGCAAAAAGTTCTTTACAAAGAGTCACATTTGACTTATATACTAGTGCCCTAAAAATGGTCCTTTCACACAAGAGACCGGCACTTTATTCACTAAGAGACTAATTTCCTACTATTGTACATGGGTATTCTCTACTTTTCTGTGGGAATGCATCTAGAGGACTCCTCTAGTGCATTTACATGGAAAAATATATTACAAGGATGAATATGATACAATAATATGTAGTCCAAATCGGAAAAATTTTGGGGCCCGTCTTTTTCTCTGCTTTGTGTGCTCTTTAGCTCTGCAACACTCTCCCCCTCTTCGTCTCTGTCGTCCCTTGACAGACTTTGCTTCGCGCACGCACCCAGTGGTCAGTATTGTCGGATTCTTGATCTTGCATTACGTTTTAGAGGCGCTCTGATTTGTCCTGGTTGCACACGTTGGACCTGGTTGATTCGGTTTGCCACGCACGCCATTAGTGCACATATGCGGATGTAGCTCGTAAGCCTTGATCTGAAACCTCTGCTACTCAAGAGGTTGAAGCATCCACATAGGTGATACATGTTGGCCCTGATTCCTTCTTCCAGCTGCGTGCTTTTCCTTGGTGTGTGCGCCCCTGCGGGGCTTCCTGCAGAGATGTATCTTCAGATCTTGCCTTTTAGTGAAGCTGTTTCTTTCGTTGTTTTCTTCTTTTCTTCTTTTTACTCGTCTCGCCCTCGACACTGCCCCCCTCCTGGACTCTGTCGTCCCCGACAGGCTTTTTGTGGCGACGTGTATAGGTTTGAATGGCTTGTTGCTTTCTTTGATTTAGCAGATTAGCGTGACATAGCATGAACTCCTTCCATTGTCGAGACTTTACTCCGTCCTCTGGTGCCTGTCTATGGTCAGCAAAGAAACTTATCTCGTATGCCACCAGTCGTGCATTCAAATTGGAGGTCATTTTAATAAAAATCTCGGAATCCATTTCAAAGAAGCCCGTAAAGAATGCTTCTTCAAATGTCTGCATATATATCGATGGCAGAAACATGAGACGAGAAAAATATGCCATAATTGTTAACCGGCTGGGAATAGTAGATAAATCAAAAATTAAAGCCTCCGAGCCCTACGTAATGCCGATGAAATTCAAAAATGTATACTGTGCATGTTGGAACACTTTAATTACTGTAAGGAGCATGCTAAATATTTTATTTGTCATTTTGACTGCTAGGTCTGGAACGGTAGCATATCTTGCAAGCCAAAATTCCATGGTTTTGACCATGTATTCCTCTGTCGGTAGGTAGTTGTGTGGTGGACTAGGTAATAGCGGATAATTTAGCCATTGGTTATTAATACTACGTTGGCGCTGGCCTTCCCAAAATTGCATCCATGCTCTTCGACGGGGTAGTGGGCAAAATGATGGGTTTACTTGAAGCTCATACGGGGATGCTTCCCACTGTACCCGTAGTGTAGGGTGCTTTTCCAAGAGCTTTCTTCTCCAAATTGGATTTGCTGCCTCAAACTCTACCTGAGTATATTTAAAAGTATCATACCGAAAATGGAGATTGTGATCAAGTTCCTTATTGGTAGTATGTTTTATGTAATGCCTGGTTTGTTCCTTCAAAAGCCCGTATGGTACATTGAATGGCCTTAGTATTTGCTCCAGTTGCTTGCTGTCGATTTGAGCCTCTTTCATTAAATTGATGATTTGATCTTCAAATTCCACCGTAAGCTGGGACACCAGTAGTGCCCTTTCTGTTCTGCTCAGCTCTGCAATTATTCGTGTGTTAGGTTCTAATGGAACCTCCTTTTCCTCCCTTATTGGTGAATGATACGAGGGGGGAGAGAGAGGGCGTACCTCTTCCTCCACAGTAGCCGAGGTCCCTGGCGGAACTACTGGTGTCCCCTGTTGTGCTCGCTGCTCTAATTGCTCCTGAAGTCGTTTGATTAAATCATCTTTTTGTTTGTTTTCCTCTTCGGCCTTAGCAATAGTTGCTTGATGTTTCATTAATTCTTGGGCCACAATGTTCATGTGCTCTGTGTCTTCCTTGCACTGTCGTAGGTAGTTATTTTCTGCTTTTTTCCATTTCATTCTGAGGGCCGCTGTGTCCTCCATATACCTCTTTTCCCAATCCATTATGACATCTTGCTCCTGTCTGAGCTGGTCTTGTAATTTAGTGATCTGCTCGTCCAGGTTTTTGACATTTCTTTGTGGGTCATCAGCAATTGCCAATGGTTGATCACTAATAAGAGCTGTCATTAATTCCTTATTTCGCTGTCGAATGTTGTCAGCTTCCTCCATACTGGCTTTGAGCTGAGACTCTAAGATTTTGCTGCGTGCTTGAAGACGTGTCTTCTCATTCTCACTCATCTCTAATTTCTTTGTTAATTCCTGGACTTGGTCTTTTAATTTTATCTGCTCCCGCTCTAGCATTTTGTTTTGTGATTTGACCTCTTGAAGTTCCTTTTCTTTTATCAGAGCTTGTGCTTGCACCTTGGATAGTTCTTCAGAAAGATGTTCACCTGCCCTTTCCAGTTCCTTCTTGTCTCGCATGGCTTGGTCGTAATCTTCATCAGCATCAAGCATTAACTGTTGTGTATCTAGAGCTGTTCGAATCATATCTTGCACAACAGGTTTGAGCTGAGCTATGTCTACATTTAGCCATGTCTTTGCTATTTCAGGAGTCTCTCCTGTTTGCACAACTTTGCCTTCTGCCACCTGGAGTGTCTCGTTGTGCGGCTGTCTAACTTGCAGTTGTATCTTGGGTTCCTCATTATCTCCTTTTGCTTCATTCTTTTTGGTAGCACTCCCCTGAAACGTGACATCCATTGGGGAAGGTTCTGCTACAACCCTGATTGGTGTGAAGGGTTCTTCTGTTTCTATATCCTGATCTTCATTTTCCTTTTTCGAAATCTCCTCATCTGTCTTTGTGCTTGTGGTTTTCTGATTCATTTTTATATCTTGATCAATCGGTTTGGGGCATTCTGGTTCTTCACCATAATCCACTTCATTGAGTTCGGTCCATTGCCCACCATCTTTGGATTCGCTTCGAATATCCACATCTAACAACGATGTGTCCTTTTCTTCTTTGTCTTGAGTAGATGAGCTGGAGTTGTCTAATCCGATTTCGCGGTATCGGTGGACTTTAGTGAGTCTTCTTTTTGTTTTTGACTCCTGTTGTGACTGCTGATAGTGATGACCTTGCACTGGTAAGTTGACTTGTCCCTCCGTATATTTGTGTGTCTCTTCGAGTGCTTTAGTCAATTCTTCTTCCGTGATTTGTTTCTGTCCTACAAGTGTCACCTTTGGAAGTACATGGACTCTTTTTGTCATAGGTGTTCCTTCTTCATCTGTCTTGACTTCTCTTAGTCTTTTTGTGCCTCTCATTCTTGGCTGAGAACTAGTTCCTGCCTGTTCCATACCTGTAACAATTTTCTTCTTTTTGGGCACTGTGGCGGGTTTCACATATCTAGCCAGCCCTTCTGAGGTTGGCATCTCCCTTAAACAGTTCTTCATGTCCAAAGCTTCATATATCAGTAATGTCAAAGTTGAACTGCCATTCAGAAATTTCTTCTGGCCCCATTTCTTTTGGGCTTCAAACAATCGTTCTTGTACATAACCTGTTAGATTCACTTTGTTGCCTATCTGTCTCATGGCATGCGATAGTAGTTGGACTACTATCTTTTGAGGTGCAGTGTACCTGTGCATACTTGGAAAACAGAAGTGTTGATGCACCAGTCGTACAGCATCCTCTATGTCAATTCTATTGATTTCCAGGAATGATCTCTTCTTTGGATCATGGCATTCTTCCTTCACACTAGTAATGCCTGCTTGATTCCATCCAAAAGCTTTATTAATCAATTCATGTGTGAATTGTATGGTCTTCCATGTCCCGACTTTGTCCAATACTTGCGCTTCTGGGACTGAGATTTTTGTTGCAGCAGGTTGCATGGTGTTCATTACCTGTGTACACCTCTGAAAATCTGGTACATATATAGGTAACTTGAGGAATGCCTCTATGCCCGCTTGTGTCCACACGTCCTCAATATGAGGGAGTCCTTGTATTATTGTTTTGAAATCTTGGGACATGATAGGGAAGTAATGGTCCGTGTCCATGATTTTGATGGTAGCCATGAAAATTAGCTCCGCCACTGGTTGATCGTCCCTGAACCAGTGACCTCTTGCTTTTGTTACCGATTCCATCGGAAGAAGTTGCACCTCTTCTTGCTGTGTGGATTCGGAGTCAGTGGAAGCCATCTGCACTCAATATAGAGTATGAATTAGTATCCATATGTCTTTTTTTCAGAAATCCTCCTCCATATGTTGATTAATAATTCGATGTTGCTCCGAGTGCACGGTGCCGTCCCTTTCCCGTGGGTGTGAGAAAGGTAATACCTGAATTTTTTTCATGTATTTTTATAATTTTTGCTGAAAAGAAAACATAAAAGTTAGTCCATAGCCGAAGCGGTTAGTAAATTTTTTTTTTTGAAGTGAAATTTTTTTTTTTGAAGTAATATTTTTATGTATGTACAAGTGCTCTCCTATTTCCAAAGGGAAAATGTGCGTGACTATCCAGAAGTAGAAGAAAGAAGTGCCGAATGCTAGGCCTTGTAAGGTGGCCCTATCATGCATACTTTGGATCTCGATAACTCCTCATGTGTGCAATTGGAAGTAGTTTCTTGATGTATGCAGCTTGTCTTGTCTTTCGGCACCCAAATTTGCTTCACTTGGATGGAATGTCCTGTCTTCTCCACCTCTTTGATGAATGTGGTTCTTCTTCGGTAGTACGTCTGCTTATTCTGTTTTGGGAATCTCAAGTTGGTTTGTATTGCATCTGTAGATTCCTTCTTCCTCCAATAGGTCCTCTTTCTCGGCTGGTGTGCCTGTTGACCATGTTGATGGTGATAGCCCTTCTGAGGATGTTCCTTGTTTGGGATGGTCGTCCTTGGAGTACATGACTTTGGGATCCATATTTTTGTTCGATCAGGTTGTGCAGTTATCAGTTTCTTTGGGATCCATATGCTAGTGAGTCGTGGTTGACTGAAGTGTTCGAAATTCTTTGTCTTCTTATTCGATTGGACACTGTGATGTCGAAGACTTTTCTGTAGCTGAAGGTATGCCTTCTTTTGATCCTTCCTTATCCAAGCTAGTGTAGAATGTGGAATAGGGTATACTTTAGGGGGTGTAGACTTCAATTCTTGCAGAGGAGTATTCTCTCTTGTGCCTTGTGTTTCACTGGGCTTAATTTCATGTTCCTGTGCACTCTTTTGACTCTCTATACTCAAAGATGGAGTGCACACAGGACTCACGATATTCTCACATGAAGTACTTGACGATGGGGTTTCTATAGTGCTAGTGAACATACAATCATGACTTTGTTCATTGGGATGAACTTCTGGCTCTATATTAGCAGCTTTGGGTGGTCGTTCGTCTAGCAAACTAAATACCTCACGAGGTCCTATTCTGGCAGAGATGTATCCTAAAGCCAATTGAATGGTTACCTCATATTCATAGATCCAATCTTGACCTAACACAACATCTTCAAGCAGATCCTGGTCCTGACACACTAAGAGTCTCTGCTCCATAGTGTTGTTCCCCATATGTAAAGGTAAAGTTATCTCACCTACACATTGAGTGATTTTTCCTCCTATTCCTATTAGCTGTGCCTTCGATGGGCGTAACTCCTCTTTAAGTCTCTGAGACAAAGAAAATCTGATGCAGCTTATGGCTGCTCCTGTGTCTATGAGAGCATCCACTAAGTGGTACTCTTTTCGTCCTGCTCCCAGATTCAAGTAAGGTTGTCTTCTTTGTTGCCCTGAGTTCTCAGTGGCTCTAAAATTAGCCATTGGGATGAGTTCTTCTCCTATTCGATATCTCTCGTCTCTTTCTCTCATCCACTCTTTCTGTTTTCTGATGCGTTCTAGGGCTTCCTGTCTCGCTTCTTCTCGTATTCGTTCTTCTTTCTTTTTCCTACTTTGAGCTCCTAACAGGCGTGCTAGCATTTGATCCGTCAAAGGCTCCATGAATCTTTTCACTCTGCATCCACTGATGTAGTTCGGAAGAATGTCTCCGTCTAGTGTGGCGAGATTGACTGCACCACTAGTAGAGATTCGATTTATAATCAGGGGTCCATATCCGCGTTTTTGGAGCTTCTTTGCGTGTTGTTTGAGGGTGTATACTAGGACTAAGTCGCCTTCTTTTAGTCCCTTGTCTTTTATATGTGCATCATAATAAGCCTTTTGTCTCCGTTTAGCGGCATAAATGCCTGCTACCGCTTGCAATCTAGTCTCGTGCAGTTTTTCAATTTGATCTAATTGCTGAGACAATTCATGACCGTTCCACTCATATTGCTGGGCCACTTTCAAGGTAGGTACTAAGAAGTCAATTGGCAAAATTGCATTCTGCCCATACACTAGGTTGAAAGGTGTAGTTCCAATGGCCGTTTTATATGCCACTCGGAAGGCCCAAATTGCGTGATGTAATTGTTTGTCCCAATCTGACCTTCCATTATTGACAATCTTTGTCAATACAGTACATAGTACCTTGTTGGAACTTTCAGCTTGTCCATTAGCTTGAGGGTGGTATGGGGCTGATTTTTTATGAATCACAAGAAAGTCATTCATTAGCGACTCAATGACCTTGTTTAGGAAATGCGTTCCTCGATCAATCACTATCTCAATCGGTAGTCCAAAGCGTGTGAAAATGTGCTCAAAGAGAAATTTTGCTGTGGTTTGAGCATCATTCTTTCTAGTGGCTTTTGCTTCTACCCACTTGGTTAAGTAGTCGGTGGCTACGATGATGTACTCCGCATGTGATCCTTTGGCCGGTGGATTAATAGGTCCTATGAAGTCAATTCCCCACTTGGTAAATGCTCTTGCACAAACCATCGGTCTTAAAGGCATGTCGTCTCTTCGAATGGGATATTTCGCTCTCTGGCATGTTTCGCAACTTCTCACATATGCCTCCGCATCCATATGTAGAGTTGGCCATCACAAGCCTGCAAAGAGAATCATCTTGACCGTTCTGTCTGCTGAGAAGTGTCCTCCCGCAGCTCCTGCGTGTGCCATTTCTAAGAAAGAGAGATATTCATTTTCATGAATGCACATTCTTAGTTGGTTATCCTTTCCGCGTTTAAAGAGTTGTTTTCCTATGATGGCGTAATCCTTACTCTGTTCTTCAAGAGCACGTTTCCTTGCTAAGGTAGCTCCGTTAGGATACTCTCGAGTTTTCAAGAACTTTACTAGAGGCATGCTCCACCTTGGTGCTATTGTAGAATAGCATAATGTAGAGTTCTCGTCTGGGATTTGTTCTTGACAGGTTTGACAGGTTGACACATGGTTATGTGCATCTCGTTGCATGGTTGGCCAATATATACCAAATCTCTTGAGTGTTTGCCACGTTCCATTTGCATTCAAGTGAGTGTTCCATTGGTTTATGTGTGCTTTCTGAAGCCACATTTCTTGTTCCCCTTCTTCCACGCATCTCATCAGCAGTCCGCTTGAATCCTGGTGGTACAAACTTCCCGCAATAATGTGAAGGTTTTTAGTCCTCCAAAGATCTTGCTTTTGGTTTGGCGTGATCCCATCTTTAGGTCCATGTGTAAGTATCGGGATCAATTTTTCGGCCCATTGAGGACATACTTCCAAGTTAAAAAGATAAGTATCTGGCAGATCATCAGGAACTCCTATGGGTGGTTCTCCATGGGTCATACGAGATAAGTGGTCTACCCTTATGTGGGTGTTTCCTTTCTTGACTATTACTTCAAAATCAAATTCCATTAGCAGTAAAAACCATCGTACTAGTCGTCCTGTATTGCAAGGCTTGTTGACTAAGTACAATAGGGCTTGATGATCAATGAAGAATTTGAACTTGTTTGCCAGTAAGTAATGTCTGAATTTCTTGACTACGTACACCATCCCTAGGCCTTCTCTCTCCGTAGTAGTATAATTGCGTTCCGCTTGATTTAACTGTCTACTGGCATAGGCTATTAGGTGGTCTAATTTACCTGTATCAGCTGGTTGAGCTAAGATGCAACCAATGGCAAACTTGGAAGCATCAACATGGATGTGAAATGGTTTATTCCAGTTGGGGACTCGAAGGATGGGTGCTGAACTCAATCGATTCTTCAACTCATTAAAAGCTTTTTCGCATTCTTCGGTCCAATTGAATTGAGTTAATAATGCATAAAGAGGTCTAGCAATTATGGCGTACATATGTATGAATCTTCGATAGTAACCACAATGTCCCATAAATGCTTGAACTTCTTTAGCAGTTTTAGGTCTCGGTAAATCCAAAATGACTTTAATTTTGTCTTCATCTGTGGAAATTCCATTCCTAGAAACAATATGTCCTAAGATTTTCCCTTGTCTCACCATGAAGACACATTTTTTAGGATTGAGGCATACTCGATATTGTCGACATTTAGCAAAAATCTTTTCAAGTTCAGGGATGTGCTCTGATCGTATAGCTAAATATGTACACAGATCATCCACGTACACCTCCATGCTTTTTCTCAGAAATTCCTTGAACACATGACACATCAATCTTTGGAATGTAGCTGGGGCATTCGTTAAACCAAAAGGCATGACTCTAAAGGCGTATACTCCCCATTCAGTTGCAAATGCAGTCTTATGTTGGTCCTCAGGAGCAATGGCTACCTGATTATACCCTGAAAAGCCATCCAGAAAACTATAAACTTCTTTGCCTGCTACCCTTTCCAAGAGGTGATCAGTGATTGGTAAGGGATAGCTATCCCTTATGGTTGCGGCGTTCACTTTTTTCAAATTGATGCACACTCTTAACTTCCCATTTTTCTTTGGCACAACCACCAAGGGTGATACCCATTCCGTGTGCTCAATTTCGTAGATGAATCCAGCATCTAACAACTTATCTATTTCTTCTTTTATCTTGGCTGAATATACATCATTATAAGTATAAGGTCTCTGTTTCGAAGGTTTTGCCTCGGATGTCATGGGGATTCTATGCGCACATATAGATGGATCTACTCCCTTTAAGTCCTTATAAGTCCAAGCAAAGACATCCCGGTATTCTCTTATGAGTCGAATTAACTCTTGTTCTTCTTCTAATGAGACATCCTGTCCTATGAAGGTACATCGTTCTTCTCCTCCTTCCATAGTCACGACTATTTTTTTGGCTTGCTCCTTATTATCATATGCTATTCCAGGTTGTGCTTCTCTTTTAGGCATTTGAATAGCAATTTTCCTCTCTTCCACTTCATATTTTTTAAAATGAGCTGGTACCTCAAATTGGTCTTGAAGTTTGTTTTCTTCATCTTCTAACTCCCTTTCGACTTCTAATTCTTCTTTTTGTGTGAGTTCCTTATGTTTTTCTTTGGCAGTGATATCTATGTTGGTGGTATTAATCCCTAAATCCATGGGTTCTGGTTCCATTTCAATGCTCTCGTAGTCCTCCTTCCAGTCTTTCTCAATCACTTCTCCTTCTCCTGCCTCCTGAAGGACTACCATATACAAACTAACATCATAACCCTCTTCATCGATACATTCGTTCATGGTCACTACTTCTTCATTTACACAGACATCAAGGGTGGCTAAGATTTCCATCCAACCGTGAGGTTCGAATTCTTCATCCGGAAATACTTGTGGCATATAGGCTGGATCTTGTACGGATCTCACTATTCCTTGTTTCTGCTGCAATCCTTTTCTTCTCTCTTCTTCCTTTTTTTTGCAGCTTGGCATATCCATAGATGAGTGTCCTCGTTCATCCAGGATTGGTCACTAGAACCTGCACTATGAACCGATTGATCGTCTTCCTCTTTATGGATTTGATTCCATTACAGAGGTGGCACATCTTGATATGTGTATGTATGTAGGTTGATCCTAGTGGTGATTCCTGCGTGTTGTAGGTACACTGCATCTTTTCCCCAATCTTGTACGACCTTTAGCTGCCTCATGAATGGCCTTCCCAAGATCATTTCATAATTGCTTGGCCTTTCGAAGTGACAAATTGCTAAAGTATGTTCGAATTCCACTCCGCACGTAGTGAAGACTACTCGTTCCAATAATCCTAAGGGTCTTTCCGTATGTCCATCTGCCATTTGAATTTTCATGCGCGTTGGTCTCAATGCTGGTTTTCCCCATTTCTCCCAAATTTCTTTGGTAGCAATGCCAACACCAGCTCCTGAATCTAGTATGGCTTTGGTAGTGTAACCCCTATAGGTGATTGGTAGGCATGTATTTCCTTCATCTCCTTCGCTAAAGTCTCCTACTTTATCCACTAGAATTCTCACCGTTTTCACTTCGTCAGCAACCTCCTTCTTTTCCTCCTTGGCTTCCCATTGATTGATCAATTTCTCTTTTAAATGTGGTTTTACCTTTAACAGTTCCTCGAATGTTAGGGTACATGGGATTTTCACCTCTCTAAGACGTTGTATGATCTCCGATGTTTGAACTGATGGATTCGTTTCTCGTCTCGTTATTGATGGAATGCGATACAATTCTGAGTTGTGCTCGTATTCCCCGGTGTAGTTGGGTAGTTCCTGTACATCTTCCTCTTCTTTGTCACTTGCATCCATTGGAAAAATTTCTTCTGAATTGAGTTCACGTATTGAACCCTCTATTTCGTTTTCTGCTTCTAATTCTTCAAAGGGCGGTTCCATTCCTTCTACCTTTTTCCACTTGTCCTCTTGAACTCGTGCCCATAGATCCTTAGTCCAGTCTCCTTCTATTTCAGGGACTATGGATCCTTCCTTTCTCTCAATACCAATTTCATCATTCAGAGGTCTATTTACGTTAGGCTTTTCGTTAGTGTTTAGGCACTCTTGGAATTTTTCTTCGCAAATTCGGTTGTTTGGTAAAGGTGATGCGGGTTTTTCTAATGTTTGTTAGGCAACTTCTATCAATTTTTTGCAGATTTCCAGTCTTTCTTTCTCTAAGTCGCCTCTCGGATACTCTCTCTCATGTTGTTCTATGGTAGGTCCTGTTTTTATTCTTGCCTTGTATGCCTGAATCCACATGGCTAATTCTTCAGGCATTGGGTCTGCTAATACTGATCCTACCTCCTCCCTTTTATTCTCCTTTTTATTTTCTTCTTCCACTTGTGATTCTTCTGTTGATTTCTGTTTACTCTTTTCATTTTCCTTCTTTTGTAATAACTTTTTTTCTCTTATCCTGTCTCTCCGGTTCTTCCATCTTTGTGATCTTTTACTGGCAATACTTCTCTCTGGTTCCTCGGAGTCTTCCACTCTGTGAGGGATGGGTGTATTTCCCTCTTTGTCACTTTGATTACTTCCGTCTGTTTTATCAAGGTTCTCTCTAGCCTTTGCTCTTGTTATGGCCTTTAAAGGTATAATGTACTCTTTGTCACTCCCTGATGATTCAATCACTTCTATCACATTAATCTGCACGTTAGATGTGACTTTGTTGGGGTTCTTAGGACAATCTCTGAAAAGATGTTCCTTACCACAATCGCTACAGTAGCCTTCCCAAATTCGTTGTGGTGGTGGTGGGTTTGGTAATGTACATTCTCTAATATAGTGGTCACCTCCACATCTGTAGCATGGCCCTCTGGGTACAGGCGGTCTATTCATTGGTCGAGGTGGCATGGTTGCTCTAGGAGCTGTGTACATTAAGGGCACATAATCCTGCTCGTGTCCGTATGAGCTGTCTGATATTTCCATGCCATAAGCATATGGTTCATATTGTTGCCCATATTCCATTATTGAGCTCTCATAACCAGGGTATGTTCCTTGACTAGGTTCGTAAAATGAGTCATATGGTTCACTACTAGTCAAAGGTGTGGCTGGTACTATTGCCCTTTCTAGGTTTTCCTCTGGTTGTGCTATCTTAACTGGGACAACGTTCTGAGGGTGGGGCGGTTGTTGTCCTAGCACTGGTTGAGGTTGCATATATCCCTGATATGCGTATGGTCGTGGTATTGGTGCCTACGGCTGATATGAGGGATATCTAAAGGCTTCTCCTCCCTGCTGGTTCTGCGGATATCCATATGGTCTCACATAATGCTGGGTGGGTCTGGTTTGCCTATTGTAAGGGCAGTTCTCGGTGCTATGGTTTGTGTATCTCTGCTCTATACTGCAATATTGTAGCGGTCCGGGGACAGAGGGTCTATGAGGAGCATAGGCAGGTGGTGGGACTACTCCCCTAGTACACAAATGAGAAGGATGATCTCCTCCGCACTGCATGCATCTTCTAAGCATAGGCATTCTCATAGGATTGGTGGGATAATTCCTCTGTCCTTGAACATTTAGTTTTTTTGCTAACAAATCGGCAATTTCCTCTACGTTGTTTTTGGGGTTTGATGTGCTACTTGTTGACTCTTCGCTTTTCAAACTACCTCGGGGTATTTTCAAGTCTTCTGCAAGGTTATCTTCTAGGTCTATACATTCCTTCATACACTCTTGCAAAGTTTGAACTCTCTTTACATACACTAGTGACCTCAAAGTTCCGTTCAACAGTCCTTCTAAGAACAATGATACCATTTTGTTTTGCGTTGGTCTCTCTTCTACGGGGCATCTATCCACATACTGCTTGAATCTCCTTGCTGCCAATCTCACTGACTCGGTAGGGACTTGTTTGAAGCTGTGGATTAATGACGAAGAATTGTTTTTAATTCCAGATTTGGTAAATTCTTCAATCATTTCTTGATATACCTGATCCATGTTATGAAAGGTATTTGGATCCAATGGCTGAAACCAGGCCAAAGCTGTGTCTGACAAGGTAAGGCCAAAAGACTCATATTGAATCATGAAGTCATCTACCTGCTCGGCTCTAACTACTTATTTAAATTCTGCTATGTGATTATAGGGTTCACTAGAGCCATCATAATGATTTCTCATGCACTTGGCCACTTGAATCGGCCTTAATCTCCTTCCAGCTTCAGGTTGTCTAGGCATTACAGGGTAGTTGGGTCTTCCTATTGGTATGCCTGGTCCTCGTACTACCTGTGGTCTGACTGGAGCATGAACTCCATGTCTTGGGTCAATGGCTGGTTGTGGCCGGT
Organism: Ceratopteris richardii; assembly: GCA_020310875.1. Lineage (NCBI taxonomy): Eukaryota > Viridiplantae > Streptophyta > Polypodiopsida > Polypodiales > Pteridaceae > Ceratopteris > Ceratopteris richardii. The sequence continues at coordinate 195,116,393 of CM035415.1, read as the reverse complement.
AGTTAGGATTAGTGGCAGGCATTGCGAATTGTACATGTGGTCTGACGGGGATCTGGGTTTGTTGAGTTTGTTGTGTTTGTCCCGATTGTTGAATTGAATCATTTTGAGAAGTTCCATGTGGATTCCGTGACGTAGTGGCTTGGTCCCTTGGGGGGAACACTGGGATGTTCTGATATTTCAACTCAGCTCTCTCTAATTCTGTTATTGGCCAATATCTTCTGTGATTTTTATCCAAATATGTGATGATGGTGGGGAACTCAGGATCTTGTAACTCAAAGATGGTAACTGGATTAGGAGCAGCTTCCCATATAGAGGAATGGGCTCTGAGCAAGTGCTCCATCCCGTTGATTAAATACACATCTATCAGAGTATCATCCTGGGGAATCACGTCTCCTCTCCAAAGTTTAGTAATTGTTGATCTCCCTCTAGGAGTAGTTACTTGTTCTTCGTTTCCACATCCATTTAAGCTCGAAGCATTATTTTCCTCACCACGCTCATTAATGATTTTCGGGTGTTCTGTGACCACGTATTGAATGTCTTGTTTGTCCATGTACAGTCCTCCTATGTACTTAACTGCTGGTCTTGGCACTATGTAGGCCTCCGAAGCCTTCCTCAGTCTGGCCACTGATCTGTTTAGGCCATCCAAATAGATAGGGATCTCATTATGGTTGGTGTTCACATACTCTAAGGAAGTTCTGTATTCTCCCTCAATGATGGACATCTGGCCAATCATGGGTAGAGTGTTTTGCATATCCTCTGAAGCCATGGGGATTTCTCCTTCTGACTCACTGGAGGTCTCAGAATAGTGTGAACGGCTACTTGGTTCGGCTACACTCCCTACGGAAGAGATTACACTTCTTCGACTTCCTAGGGTTCTTCCAGATCTCAAGTTCATTCACTTAAGAACTCTGTTCAAATATTGTCCACCTCTAGCCTCTAGAATTCTAAGCTATGGCTTAGAAGTCTAGGAAAAAAAATTAGGCTGGAAAATGACTGAAGCAGAAATTTTCAAACCACGATACTTGGCTTTCCAAATTCCACGATCTTTGGCTACAGACGATACTTGGAACTGACGATACTCACCCTCCGACGATACACGATATCTGACCTTCACGATCTCTGGCAAACGATCTTGACCAAACGATACTTGATGGACACGATACATGATATCTGAGTGAAAACGATATACGAGACCTGAGTCCAGACGATACACGATACACGATACTTCCCCAAACGATCTTTGGCAAAACGATCTCTGGACTCCACGATCTTTGGTCAAAACGATACACGATCGACGATACTTGGTTCAAAACGATACGCGATCGCTGGTAAGTATCGCGATCTCTGAGACGCGATACACGATACTTGGACCAAACGATACACGATCTCTGTCAATACGATACTTGGTTAAACGATACACGATACTTAACAAGTATCGCGATCTTCAGGCCACGATACACGATATTTGACGAAAACGATATTTGACACACGATACTCGACCAAACGATCGACGATCTTTGGCAAGTATCGCGATCTCTAGAAAACGATATCCGATACTTGGCCAAAACAATATCTGACCGAAAAGATACCGATCTTTAACCCCAACGATCGACGATCTTTGGCAAGTATCGCGATCTCTGGAACACGATACTTGAGCCAACGATACACGATCTTTAGGCTCAAACGATCTCTGATCGAGACGATACCGATATTAGGGAAATATCGCGATGCTCGACCACAGGAGTCCACGATACTTGACAAGTATCGCGATACTCGACCGCGGGAGCAAAAACGATACTTGACCCTATTTCAAATTTTTGCAGATGTTTTTGAGATTTTGATTTTTCCCCCTTGCTTACCTAGCTCTTCTCTCTTACCCTCACTCACTGTATCAATCAACATACAACCTTTAGCCCCCTGAGAGCCCCAACAATACTCAGCGCAGATCGTTTTTTCTTTCCTAGGTTGAAATGCTGAGAATTTTTTGATCAAAAGGGTGGTTTAGTTTACCTTGGTATCACCTATGATCTCTTGGTCAAACTCCCTTGCTCTGTGCACTTCCCTATTGCTTGTTTTCCTCGCCCACGATCTCTGCTAGCTCACGCGATACTCGACACAGGAACTCTCGATACTTGTTCACACAAGTGATTTGAAAAATGAAATTTTTTTGGCTTTTATACTTGGAAGTTTCTAGCTTACAGAAAGGAAAATTTTTTGAACAAAACTAAAACCTACTCTAATGATTTAGTCCACTCTCTACTCACTCCTACTCTACTCCTTCTACTCTCTTCCCTAATCTATCAACTCACTACACACACTCCACGAATGAGAAGTAGCAAGTGCGGTTGAAAATGACTTACCAAAGAAGAGAAGATTTCTGCTCCTCCACGTTCTTCAATGCAAAAAGCTACTTACCATCACACGAATGCCTCGGTTTGATTCGTCACTCCCCGGCAACGGCGCCAAAAAGTGTGTTGACCTAAGTATCAACTTAGGGACTTGCGGAGAAAGAGACTATACCTCAATCCCCTCACAAGTGCATATAGTGGGGATACACGCTTTTAATTATCAATCCAAAGAGTATACAAACCTAGCCGAGTGTATGAAGACATGCAATCATGTAATGGTCAATGCAAATGAACTACTCAAAGAATGAAAATGAGACAATGACTTATCCAAACAAGCTCCAACTGTTGGTCAAGGCGAAACGATACTTGGTGCAACAGCCGTCAGTATTTTGGACTTTTCTCCCAGCTCCAAACTCCAAATATAGCAAATAGCATATGCGTTTCGAAGCTCTCGAGAAGACGCATCCAATGGCAGTGGTTTCACTCAATTCTGATACTCCTACTTCAAGTTATGAGAGAAATACTGAGTCGCAGGAATACTTTCCTACACTTCAGCACTTCCTACACTTCAGCACTTCCTACACTTCGCACACACCTTTCCTACAGCAAAGAAACACTCTCAAGGACAGACAACACTCACAAGCACTCTTTCCAAGCAATACACATGCATACAAGCTCGCGAAGAAGAAGATAAGGAGGGAAGAAGACACAAATTCGAATTTCTGTGCTCTCTATTCTCACAATGGCAAAAAGTTCTTTACAAAGAGTCACATTTGACTTATATACTAGTGCCCTAAAAATGGTCCTTTCACACAAGAGACCGGCACTTTATTCACTAAGAGACTAATTTCCTACTATTGTACATAGGTATTCTCTACTTTTCTGTGGGGATGCATCTAGAGGACTCCTCTAGTGCATTTACATGGAAAAATATATTACAAGGATGAATATGATACAATAATATGTAGTCCAAATCGGAAAAATTTTGGGGCCCGTCTTTTTCTCTGCTTTGTGCGCTCTTTAGCTCTGCAACAAGAGCCAATGGTGTTCTCAGATCCAGTTCCGGTGACACAGACTCCCTTGCCAAAGGCGAGAGCACATGAACAAGACTCTACCCCAGTAATAGGAGAATCATCATCAGAATCGGTGAAGAGTATAATTCAGACAGAGCAAGTTTGGGATATTCTCTGTAAGACTTCAATTACACTCCCTTTGGGGTAGCTACTCGCCTTGGTACCCGGAGTTAGGCAGCAATTCCAGCAACAGGTGAGTCCTAGACCGCCCATTACTCCGACGACTGCAACAATACAACCGGAAACTAACTCTACGGTGGATCATTCAGTCCCCTTAATAACTATCTGGCATAAAAATCACAAGATTATGCAAGTGTTAATTGATGGTGGTTTGGGTGTGAACATAGCAACTGCAGCTCTCTGCAAAAAGCTGGGGTGGATGCAAATGAGCCCGTCCAATTCTTTGTTAGAATGGCAGATCAATCCCGAGTCCATCCAGTGGGACTAGTCCGGAATATCCCGATTACTTTGTAGGGTACCACGTTCAAAATGACTTTGTAGTCTTAGAACTACTAGAATCCAGTCTCGACTATAATCTCCTTTTCGGTCGACCATGGTTGAAACAAGCCAAAGTTATACAGGATTGGTCCGCGCAGGAATTGACTTTCAAAGATAATCACCGTAAATATGTTGTTAAATTGGATGCCATTCAGCCTTGCGAGCTTCATGCCAGACCATATGTAGCGGAGCCGGTCCACATGTTGGATGGTTTATCTGAGGATGAAGAAGAGGTGTTTCTGAAGAACAATAAAGATTTGATTTCCTTAGGTACTATAGATCTTCAAGTTGTAGCAGACAACTAGAGTCCGGCAGCCTGTACGGTTGTTCCTGTGACTGGAGATACAAATGCAGATGATTATGGTACTATGGATGGAGCCACTCTACTCAACTTTTATAGTCAGCTGACGACTTGGGGAAACCTCCTCAATTTTATGTCCTGGAAGACCAGTTAATAACCTATAATTTGGGTGATGAAGTTAACCCGCAACCTGTTAAGATTAAAGCAGGACTGTCCGAGGCATTCCAAGATGATTTGATCCGACTCCTGCATGATTTTTTTGATGTTTTTGCTCGGGACTATCGCGATATGAAAGGTCTTGATCCGCGGATCTATCAACATTGGGTCGTGCTTAAGCCAGAAAGGAAGCCAATTAAACAATCCAGTTACCGAATGAACCCCAATTATGGAGCACATGTCAAAGCAAAACTCGATCGGTTATTGAAAGTAGGATTCATCCTACCCATCGAACACGCAGAATGGATCTCTCAGATCGTGATTGTGCCAAAGAAAAATAAACAGCTCCGAATCTGTGTGGATTATCGGAAATTGAATGCGGCCACGGTACCTGATCCATTTCCTCTCCCCTTTCTCGACACAATGCTAGACAGGTTGGCCGGGCATGAGATGTATTCATTTCTCGATGGTTATAATGGTTAACCAGGTGCGCATGGCCGAGTAGGACATACCTAAAACAGCCTTCATTACAAATTGGGGTGTGTATGCTTGTACAGTCATGTGGTTTGGCTTAAGAAATGCTCCCAGCACATTTCAATGCTGCATGCAGGAAGTCTTTTCACCCTACCTGACTACTTTTATGCAAGTCTGTTTAGATGACTTCTCCTTATTTGGAAAGATTGTGGCGCATCTGTATCATTTACGGTGCTGCTTTGAGAAATGTCGTGAATACCGACTCTGCTTGAACCTGAAAAAATCTATTTTTGCGGTTTCTTGTGGTAAACTCCTTGGACAGATATAACTCTACACAAGGTATCCAAGTCGATCCAGACAAAGTTGTAGCTGTGTTGGAAGCACCTGTCCCTACAACGCCGAAAGAAGTTATGCGCTTCCTGGGTCAAATCCGGTGGCATGGCAGGCATCTATGGTGGTTAGCCCATTTAGCAACACCACTTAATTGGCTAATGACTAGTACTCCATGACAGTTCGAATGGACTCCGGAATGCCAAACTGCATTCGATCGTCTAAAAGGATTATTGATGCAGGCTCCAATGTTGCAACCTCCTGATTGGAACCGCTCATCCCATGTCTTTGTAGATGCATCGGATATAGCCATTGGCAGTGTTTTAATGCAGCAAACGGATAAATGGTTTCGGCCTGTCTACTATGCAAGTTGCCGACTCGCTTCTACGGAAAGGAATTATTCAATTACCGAAAGAGAATGTCTCGGGTTGGTGTATTCCATGAAGAAATTCCGGCATTATTTGCTAGGCTGAAAATTCACCTTTCACGTGGATCATGCCACACTTGTATATCTGGTCCGGTAGCAACATTTAGGTGGTCGCTTGGCTCGTTGGGTTTTATTGCTGCAGGAGTTCGATTATGAAGTGATTCATCGACCCGGCACGGCACATGCATTAGCAGATTTTCTCTCTCGGTTGGATTTCGGTGAAGCTCCGGTGGGTGTTGATGACACCACACCAGCAATTTACATTACTGAAACGGCTCGTGACAAATCGGCAGAACCTCCTATACTGTCTACCTACTATGATATGTTGTTAACTTTTCCAACTGATGGATGTCTTCCTCCTCATACACCTTCTACTATGCACTGAAAAATTGCAGTTTCCAGTCACAGATTTTGGTTGATTGTAGGACAGTTGTATTATATGGATCATACGGGTGTCTTACTTCGCTGTATTCCCCCACATGAAGCAGACTCGGTTATTGCTATGGCACATTCAATACCCTCCGGTGGACATTTTGCAGCAGATCTTACTCACCGGAAAATTCTACAAAGTGGCCTTTGGTGGCCTACTATGTACAAAGATGTGACTCTATTTGTGCAGCAGTGTGACACTTGTCAGCGATCTGGACAGCCATTACAACGCCACTTCTTTCCTCTGCAACCTATCTTACCTTTGGAACCTTTTCAGAAGTGGGGTCTTGATTTTATTGAACCAATCACACCACTAGCGACCCTTAGTAATAATTTCTACCTCCTGACGTGTACGGATTACTCTACCAGGTGGGCAGAAGCTTGGGCCTTACGGTCAACCACCACTGTTTCGGTGCTAAATTGCCTGATGAAGGACGTTTTTCCACGTTATGGATTACCTCTGGAACTTGTGACAGACCAAGGAACCCATTTTGCTAACAACTTAATGCGAGTACTAATGCATACTTTTCAAATTCTGCATAAATTCAGTTCACCGTACTATCCTCATGCTAATGGTTTAGCTGAAAGTACCAACAAGAAATTATTGAGTATGCTTCGTAAATTGATCGTGGAATCTCCAGAAAGATGGGATCAGTTACTACCTACAATATTATGGGCATACCGGACTACATACAAAGTTGCAACCAGAATGACCCCTTTCAAGCTTGCTTATGGGTTGGAAGCAATCGCGCCGATGGAGCTCGTAGTGCCAAGCTTACGTGTGGCCCTCACTCACAAATTACTACCCGAAGACTCTTTGTCCTTTTGGTTGGACACACTCAGAGATTTGGATGAACAGCATTGGGAAAGCTTCCTCACTCTTCAAGAAGTTTAGTTGCGGCAAGCCCGTACCCATGATCGGTTCCTCAAAACTCCAGTTTTTACAATGGGCCAACTTGTGTTGTTTCATAATGCTAAATCAAATCGTTCTGCTGGAAAATTTAAATTACGGTGGTTCGGTCCTTACCGAATTAGTGAGCAAGTGGAACCAGCTACTTTTTGATTGATTAGCTTGAGCAGAATTCCTCTTCCTAAAGTGATTAATGGTTCAAAGTTATGCCCATATCACCAACCGCCTTATCACCGCTGAAGTGTCCCTCGTTATTTCGCGTGTCACTTATTTTCTTTTTATTTCCGTATTCTGGCTGACTATAAATCGTAAACCTCCTTGTTTTGCTACCTAAATATGATTAAGCCGCCCCGTGTTATTGATTCTACTCATGCATGCACACTGTAATTATGAAGGTTATCATTTTGCATACCGCACGATGATTAGGGTTTTCGTTTCCCTCCCGTTACCAAGTTTCTACTTAATCTTCTTCTTTTCACTGTTAATCGCTATTGTGTCTGTGTGTTCTGTGCGTTGTGTTTTTGGTGTTTGCTTAGTATTCGTGTTCTTGTGACTTCGCGTGCGCATCATGGACTCCCTCAGGATGTGAGTGAGTTCTTGCGTATCTGCGGCCTGTCGAACTTCGCTGAATTGCCTTGGCATTCAGTGGAGTGTCACTCTTTTTACGCGCAAATTATTGCTGCCATCGTCGCCACACCTGCTATGGAGCAGAGTTGGCGGATTACCTGTTTACCGTCTCGCATAGTAATCACGTTAGCATCATTCGCTGCAGCTTTCCATCTTCCTATGGAAGGATTGGATAATGGTCCTCTCCTTCCAATGGCCACTATGGTCGAATTGTTCCCACGGCACTCATCGAATGAGTATGCCATTTTGTGTTGCCCTGACCCTAAATGCAGTGCATTACAATTCTTAGTTGCTATCCTTAATTTACAGAAACGTACTTACGGGATTTCACGCCCATTTTATTCGATGATTGACATGGCTTCTCGTGAGCCCTTTAATTTTGCCTCTTATTATTTCCGGTGCATTCACCGTGAATGCGTTACAATTATTGTTGGAAGCAGCCAGAGGCATAGAAGACGCGGAAGCATGTAACAACGGAGCAGGGAGACAGTCGAATATTTTTTTCAAAGAATTATGTTTTAAAATACTTTTCAAAAACCTCCAATAGTGATTTTTATCACTATTGTAATATTTGTAACATAGAAAAACTCTTTTCTTAATTTCTAGCTCCATTTTGTGCAAGCCAAAGAGTCCTCGAGCTTGAGGAGCTTAGGTAGAATGAGCGTATCAATTTTGGTTATTTTTAGACACCGTTTACCCTTTCAAATAGCATCTAGGACCTATTTTTTAACTATGTCGGTCACTAGATGTGAAACCGATCAAAAGTATTCTAGAATCTATAAAAAGAGCTAGAGAGCTCATTTTTGAGGTTAGCTTGTTTGAGTAGAGAAGAGCTTAGAGCTATTTTGAGCTTGTAAGAGTGTTCTTGAGCAATAGAGTTGATTTCTCACCTTCCATTGTGTCTTGCTTGTCTCTTCGTAGTGTGTGTGCATGTGTGTGTGCATCTCTATGCTTCTCACCTTCACTCTCACTTCATCTCACATTCACGATCTTCATATCACTCCTATCTCTTCCGCGGATTGACATTAAGGAGGTGGAGCTTCTTAACGTGGTTCTCACCATTGTGCTAGAGCAACACCAAATTTGGCGCCGTTGCCAGGGATCGAGTCTAGGACGAATGTGTGATGGTAAGAGTATAACAAGAAGTGGCGTTGGAAGGTAAAAATGTCAGTCTTTGTTGTTGTTTTCATTTAGTTTTTAGTGTTTTTCACATCCCCCACACTCCATCTTCATCACCACATCATCATCTTCATCTCCAAAAAAATCAGAAAATTCACCATATCCACCCATTCTCCTCATTTCCCCTCATTTGTGCATGCGAGAGAGTGAGAGAGAGCTTTTGTGCTTGTGTGTACTTGTCTGTTTTTGAGTTTTCTTGCAGGTACAGAGCTCCAGTGCATCAGGAAAGCTTGGAAAAGGTAAAATTTCACTTTCTGTCAGAGATCTGCCGAGTGTGTTAGACCATCGCGATGGTCTGCAACCTTCGGTATTTTTGGTAAGCGAGTTCATAGGCATGTAGGTGACCATTGCGCCTCTAGGAATCCACATATGCATCTGCAAAATTATCATTTTGGTGGACCATCGCGATTGGCTCAGACCATCGCGATTGTGTCACACCATTGCGATTGGCTCACGCCATCGCGACAGCTCGGCCGGACCATCGCGACGGTCTCATGCCATTGCGACGGTTCACTTGAACCATCACGATGGTTCGCTAACCATCACGACGATCCCGTCAACCCCACACCATCGCGATTGGCTCACGCCATCGCCACGACAGTGCCACGTGTCAAGTTAGACCATCGCTATTGCTCACTAGCCATGCCATCGCGACGACACCCTTACACCATCGCGACAACTCAAACTTTGGACCATCGCGATTGGCTCACGCCATCGCATCTGTGACCATCGCGACGGCTCACTTTGGACCATCGCGATTGTTCACGTTGACCATTGACTGACGCCATCGCGATTGTCCGCTTGATCGAGCCATCGTGACGGTTCACATTCACGCCATCGCGATCATCCATTTCACGCCATCGCGACAGCTCGCTCCATCAGACCATCACAATTGTAGCATGCCATCGCGACGGTTCGCGTGGACCATCGTGACGGTCCCAGACCATCGCGATCATCTTAGACCATCGCGATTGCCCACCCAAATGCAAATTTTAGGGTTTGATTTTTTGGCCAATTTTGGGGCTATTTTTGGGTTATTTTTGGGTGATTAGACTCATAGGAGACCCCTTAGCTCATATTTGAAGAAAAACTTGTTTGTTAGTTTTTACCCCTGAGGGCCTGAACGGTCATAACTTTTTCATCCGAAGTCCATTTTTTGAGCTTTATAGCTCATTAGAAAGCTCTTGACGAGTACTACGTGACCTCAACTGTTTTTTTTCTTAAAGAATACGTCTCTTTTTAGATAAGCTATTTTGAGCGTGACCATCTGTGGGACTAGGAAAGAAAGGGGGCTTTGGAAGAAAATTTTGCCAAAGGTTAAGGGACTTTAAGGGTGTATAAGCTCAAGTGCTTGATCATCCATTTGTGATATTGGTCTAATATTGAATTTTTCTAGGTCTAGCAAGGGCAATCAAAGGCAACCAAAGCAAGGCAGTGAAGGGCATAAAGCTTGGGAAGCGCGGCTTCTTGGGCATCAGAGCAACCAGAAAAGCTGACTCAAGGTTGGAAGATTACTCAGCCCCCTCAGTCAATTCTTAGCTTAGGATAAACGTTAGCATTGTGGATTCAAGACGATAGGAACAGCTCAAGTTCAAGAGAATTAAATTTATCAAGTTCAAGACTAAAGTAAAGGTGTGTGACACGAAAACCTAAAGGAAAGAACATAAGTCTGACAGAACGAGAACTCAAAGTACCATAGAAAGTCGAATTCTTGACGCATACATTAAGATAAGAATCTAGAGAAATTTAAAAAGAATCAAGAAATTAATAACAAAGAATCATTGACGATCTGAGCATGTACTGAGTGTGCAAGGAAGAAAATTAATGAACCAGAGATCGGGCAAACATATAGGTAAGTCAGACCGACGAAGCCTTAGATCATCAGAGGCAAGTGTAAGAACTACTGCATGATCGTGGGCTCAACAATTGAACACTAGTTATCCCTACGAGAGCTTAGATACTAGCGAATCAAAAATGGCATTTAGAACAGAAAGACCAGAAGGAGGGTCGAATGTTGTATATCTAGAGAGACCTGAAGGACCCTATAGGACTCAACTAGAGTTTCTCCGAACCAATCGATTAGGTGCTCGCATCTATGAGGATGGTTTGCGAAGGCAAGTGGTGCAAATGCACAACCTCGATCAACCCATTGGATTGGAACATCCAGTGGTGAAATTCGAGAGAGACGCGTACATAGACAAGGAAGGAACGATGTACATCTTAAGTACGCAGCCAAACAATACGAATGAGTTTGGTGTGATTCAGATAGAGACAAAAGCAAAATCTCAAGGAAAAGAACCATTAGAAGAGCCTAGAACACCTAGAGGGAAATCTATACTGACACGAGTACTAGTTCCAGAATGGACTCCTCAGGACAACAAAAGCATAGAGCTGCTTGTAAATAAAGAAACAGACGAAGCATTTTGGAGATACAGAACGGAACAACCTAGCGAGGTAGGTTCCATTATAATCTATGAGTTCAAGGACCCGGATACACCTGGAAAGTTTGTATACTTGGATGAGACTTCAGAAAGAGTCTTTGTGGTGCCTGACCATGCTAGAAACACATACACATGGAGAGGTGAATTGGTATTCCCTCCATCACAAACAAACGTAAACGCGAACCAACAAGGGGCAGGAACATCCTCAACCCATGGCATGCAAAGAGAAAAGAATAAAGAAAGACCCGAAGTAAGCTTCACTCATCCCATAGGGAGAGATAGAACAACCACGGACACTAATAGAGCGGATAGACAAAGAGATCATGGAATACCAGGTGGTAGAGATGATTTTCCTCTACCTAGACCATGTGAACATGCAAGAATATTGAGACCCACTTAGTTAGTGAAATCCATGAAAAATTACTTTGATGGGACAGGAGATCCCTATGACCATGTTGCAGAATTCAAGCAAGTACTAAGAGCCAAAAAAGTTGAAGACATGTTCACGCAATACAATGCATTTGGACCAACATTAAAGAACACCGCTTTAACTTGGTTCCAATCGTTGCAACAGAGGCAATTTAGAGACATCCATCACTTTTTAGAGTCATTCATCACTTAATTCTCTAAAAGTGGAATCAGACATGACACGTCTTCATTGATTCATAGTTTTAAACAGACCCCTCAAGTAATAGTTAGACTGGCAGGACGTAGGTTTAGACAATATGTTGAAAGATGTCCAATGCAAGAGCTACCCTCACAGGCCAAGCAAGTGTCATTGTTCCTAGATGGCTTGTTGAGCTCTAAACTACGCTCCTATGTGTATCTAAAGGAACCCAGAACGCTAGAACAATGTGTAAGAATTTGTATAGACATTGAGGACAACTTAGGAGATGAATTGGAACTCTCAAAGGTCTATAAGGACTCAGATTGTTCATCTCTAGCATCCACAAAATTGTCTAGCTCGATAGAAGACCTAACAGAAAAAGTGGCACAGAAACTAGGAGTTTCTAGTAAACAGATGCCTAAGTTAACAACTAACATACATTGTTACACTTGTGGTGGAAATCATTTGGCAAATGTGTGCCCCAATGCAACACAACCGCAAGCCAACCCTAGTGGCCAATACTGTACAATTGAGAGAAGATACACAAATCATACAACACAAGACTGCCCATACAACAAACAGACTGTGAGACAGAACTACCCGCAAACATACGCACAGCCCGGTAGGTATCAAGGCCAATACAATGCTCAACCTTATTACTATAGGCCTCCTCAGAACTACCCATACCAAGCTCAATAGAGACCTCAACCTATCTTAGCTCAGCAGCCACCCCCACCAGCGAATGTCATCTCAGTCAAATACGCTACTGCAGAAGAGAACCTAAGTAGGGCCTTAGTGCCTTCTTCACCTTTGATCACAGAGAGTGACCCGAACTCAAACAGTTTTGACTCTACACATATAGATAGTCCACCCGCATATTACACGGAGTCACCAGAACATGTGGAGACATATCATTATGATAGTCCACTAGTGGAACCTAGTTGGGAGCCAGACTATGCTAATGTGATGTACACAAACCCAAATCCACAGCCCCAAGTAAGACAACAGAGACAAGAGGGCCCTAGAGGACCATGCTTTAGGTGCCAAGGAGATCAATTCATAAAGGATTGTCCACATCCTCCAATAGCAGGACAGTCACAATACTATAACATCCAAGGCTTTTGTGCCGATTGTGGCGAAGAGCACATAATCAAAGATTGTCCTAAGAACCCAGTTAACGCTTCAAATGTGACACCAATCAACGTGATAGGTATTGTAAACAACACAGATGGATCCAAACCTACATACGTGCCTATCCAAGCTATAACAAGAGCCCAGGCGCTCTTACGGAACCAACAACTTAATCAAGAGAAAGTAGTAGGAACTAGTGAAGTTGCAGAATCTAGTAGTAAAAAGACGAAGTCTTGGAAAGATTCTAGAGAAAGAATTAAGAGAAAATGGAGTAAAAATATAACAGAGTTGGAAGGAATTTTGAAGGAATCTAGAGCCAAAATCCTAGAGTTGACTTCACAGGAATTGAATCAAGAGAATCCAGCTCAGAAATCAGGATCAGTTTTAGCGGAACCCATACTAGAAAATCTAGACATGATGTTTTGTGCATATAAGGCTAGATTAAAAGAGGGACCTCAAGTAGTTGAAATGAGTAAGAACTACCCACAAGCTGATCTAGAAATTGAGAGAACTAAACTTTGCATGAAGATGGTAGAATTAGCACAAGCTTTGTTCGAAGCCTCTAGATATCTTAATTGGAATAACATGGCAAAACCGGAACTACATTTTCAAGGACTAATGGACAGGCTAGAATACTTGATAGAGAGCAAAGAGAAAAAGGATCAGCATAGGAACCCTATTGTCCGAGAGCTACAAGAAAAGAATGTACCATCCCTGTCTCAAGTACCCAATACAGAAAGTCAAGACAATTTGTCTTCCATACATAAATATTCACATGAATTTTTGAGAGAAATCCAAGAAGATAAATGGAGAAAAGAACAAGGAACCCAACCTCCTATTCAAGAAATAGATGACTTGCAGGAACAATTTCCCCAAGACATTCCCTCTATTTACGATGGTCTAGAGGAAGAACAACTGAGCGAAAACACAAGATTTGAATCTAATTCTTTACAAGAATTACCTCAGTTCACAGGACCTTGGGAAGCAAAGTCTATTAGTATGAGAGCAGCCACGATAATAGTGAGGAATGAAGAATCAGTAATCCCTAGAAACACGGAAGTGACCAAGAACACTAAAGTACAGTGTAATCTCACTCTAGAGGAGTTGTTAAAGGTAAAACTAGAATTGTGGAAACATGTAGCAAATCAATTCCAGATGAAGAATTCGAACCCCATGGTTGGGCAGAAATCCTAGCAACCATGGATATAGCCATCAATGAAGAACAATGGACACCCCACTATGACGAGGATGGCTATGACATTTCAGTCTTCACGATAGAGCCAATCATGTGTGATTCAATTTTAGAAGAGTGTGAACCTAACACTGATGCATTTGAAGATGCGAGTGATTTTGATTTAGAATCAATTATCATGGACCCACCCTTTGCATCAGAGGAAGAATATTTTTACGAAGTAGAAACTCACCCTCAGAAACAGGAAGAAGTTATGAGTGATGTGAGAATAGCCACCCAAGTGATTAGCAAAAGTGAAGGCAAGAAAAGAAAGAAGAAAGAAACCATGTCAGAAAAAGAAGAACCTTTGTTTGAAGTACACGAGAACTTCAATAAATATGAAATCGAAGATAGAAGAATCATGGTACGAATGCCTAATAGAAAGGCGAATGACGGACAAGTATATGATAACCGAGAGAAAACCAAGAAAATAATAGTTGCTATAGAAGGAGAAGAAGAAAAGTGTACATACATAGGGCATGATTTGACAGTTGGAGAAGAAGAATAATTAGTTGCCCTATTGTGCGAATATAGAGATGTTTTTGCGTGGAGTTACAAAGATTTGAAAGGAGTAGATCCAGACATATGTTCTCATAGAATCCCTATGACTCCAGATGCAAAACCGACAAAACAGAAACCGTACACGTACAATGATAATTACGTTGCGAAGATTAAAGAGGAGATAGATCGGCTGATAGAAGCAGGATTCATCTACGAAATTGAGCATACCGAGTGGGTATCCCCCATTGTGGTAGTGCCCAAGAAAAATGGAAAATTGTGTGTATGTATTAACCTTAAAAAAGTTAATGCCGCCACGATTAGAGACAGTTATCCTCTTCCTATCACAGAACACTTATTGGAAAGAGTTGCGGGCAAGGAAGTTTACAACTTTCTTGATGGATTCTCAGGCTATAATCAAGTAGCGATTGCTCCTGAAGATCAACACAAGACGGCTTTTGCCACCGAATGGGGCATATTTGCATTTCGTGTAATGCCATTTGACTTAACAAATGCACCCGCCACTTTCCAGCGACTCATGTGTCATGTTTTTAAGGAATTCTTACACAAGAGTTTGGAAGTTTATGTCGACGACTTATGTGCTCATTCAAATGTAAGACAGACACATATCCCGGAGTTAAGACAAGTATTTGACAAATGTCGAGAATATCAGGTTTGTTTGAACCCAGAAAAATGTGTTTTCATGGTCAGACAAGGCAAAATTCTAGGACACATTGTGTCAAAGAATGGAATTTTTACAGATGAAGAAAAGGTGAAAGTAATTGCAAAATTACCTAGACCAACTAATGTGAAAGAGGTACAGTCATTTATGGGTCATTGTGGTTATTATCGGAGATTCATACACATGTATGCAATCATAGCCAAGCCTTTGTACTCTCTTTTAACCAATTTTGAATGGACAGATGAATGTGAAAATTCATTCAATGAAATTAAACGATGCTTGTGCTCAGCACCTATATTGACAACCCCGGATTGGAGTAAGCCATTCCATCTACATGTGGATGCATCCAATTACGCCATAGGATGTGTGTTAGCACAACCCACGAATGAAGGTAATATAGATCTCCCCATAGCTTACGCGAGCAGACAATTGAACACAGAAGAAAGAAATTACACCACGACGGAACGAGAAGGATTAGGGATGATCTACGCGGTAAAGAAATTCAGACATTATTTGTTAGCAAACAAGTTCAAGTTCTTTGTGACGCAGGACGATTAATACGATGGTTTCTATTACTCATGGAGTACGATTTTGAACTGGTAGTCAGGAAAGGAAAGACACATCTTAGAGCTGACCACCTCTCAAGATTAACCTCAGGAGAAGCTCCTCAAGGAGTAGTGGATGAGTTACCCGATGCATATTTGTTTAACCTTGAGATAGCACCAGAATGGGCTAAGCCAATAGTCCCTATTCTGACGTATGGACCCAAGAATCCAAGGATAAGGATCAAGGAAGGAGAGATTACCAAGTCTCAGAGATACCAAATCATAGCAGGAAGCATATATAAACAGGATAATCAAAAGATTCTTGCTTGTTGTGTAGATGAATCAGAACATGCGAATTGGTTGCAATTAGCACATGTAGGTGCATTGATGCAACATCATTCGAAACATCGAACATTACAGACTCTGCATAGACTAGGAGTATATTGGCCTACGATGGAAGCAGACGTCTACAAATTGTGTAAAGAATGCCATGTTTATTGTGAAAGACCACCAGTAGAACATGCGACGTTATATCATGTGTCTCTCACACCAGACTGGAGTGAACCTTTAGTGACATACTTGAGGACGAAGACATTCCCTCAAGGAATGACCTTAGCTCGACAACGCAGTCTGGAGCAGGAAGCTCAAGACTATTCACTTATTGGCGATAATCTATACAAAAGAGGACGAGATGGATATCTAAGACAATGTGTTCATGAAAGCGATTATCTGAGCATACTAGAGACTGCACACCAAGGTGTTGCAGGAGGTCATTTTGGACCCGATAGGATAATCAAAGCCATCCTCTTTGCAGGATTATGGTGGCCCACTCTTGACATGGATGCACATACCTATGTCAAGAGATGTGATGTGTGCCAAAGAACTCAGTTTCCTACTCACAGAGATGAAATGCCATTGAAACCCATGATGTGAGGACGTGCATTTTCTAAGTGGGGTATAGACTTTGTAGGACCCATTAACCCCCCTGCAAAAGGTACACATGCTGAATACATCATTGTCGTGACGGATTATCTTACCAAATGGGTAGAGGCAAAAGCCACAAAAAAGAATGATGCACACACAACTGCAAAATTCTTATTTGAGAATGTCTTTACAAGATATGGATTGCCTATAGAGTTAATGAGCGATCGCGGAACTTACTTTCTAAACCAAGTCATTGAATATTTGCTACAGGATTTTATGGTGATTCACAAGAAATCCGCACCATATCATCCTCAGGCCAATGGTCAGGCTGAAAGCACTAATAAGATCCTTTGTAACGTACTGACGAAACTCGTGAACAACAAACGTTCAGATTGGGACAAACAGTTACACCACACTGTTTGGGCATATCGAGTGGCCTACATGACCGTACTCAATGCAACTCCCTTTAAGATGGTTTTTGGTCAGAATGTTGTGCTTCCTTTGGACTTCTTGATACCGACCCTTAAGGTTGCACAAGAACAACCGGCCATGAATTATCAGCGAGAATAATGGACTTGGAACAATTAGGAGAAACCAGGCTGAAAGCAGTAGCAGGAATATATGCGGCAAAGAAACAACAGAAAGCCTATTTTGATGCGCATGTGAAAGATAAAGGCTTGAAAGAAGGAGATTTAGTTCTAGTATATACGTTGAAGCAACACGCACGGAAATTAGAAAAGCGAGGTTATGGACCTATGATCACTAACAGACTCTCGACAAGTGGAGCAGTACAATTAGCCACCTTAGAAGGAGACATAATGCCTAATTACATTAGTGGCTGTAGAGTCAAATTATACTAGGAACTTCTTACTGAGGATATCCTTAGACGACTCACGTTGGCAAAGAAGCGTAAGGAGGAAGAAAATAGAACACGAGCTGAAGCTCAGGCAGAAGCCATAGAACGCATTAAGCGCATGAAGCTAAGAAGACAAAGACTAGGGAGAGAACATTATAACCCTCTGGAAACATCACCCAGATATCCCATGGCCATGTGTCAAGTAAAGTCAACCACTCATCCTAGCATAGTGGACAAGCGACCATTCATTACAGTCAGGCTAGAGCACGGTAATCCTTGCCAAAACCTCAGGGCTTTAATTGATTCAGGTGCAGCAACTAGTGCGATTAGATGGTCCCACTATAAGGACTCAGGGATAGAAATGCGGCCAATTGAGGCATACCTCATAGGGCTAGGAGGCATGGAAACCCCTTGCATGGGTGAGGTGGACCTTCCTATCCTCATTAAGGATGTGACCATGACAGCGAAGCTACTAGTGTGCCATGATGACGACCTGATAGAACCCCTAATCCTTGGCCAAGATTGGCTATACGATCACTCAGTGGACCTAAATCTTAGACAATGCTCCTTGCAGATTGGAACCTTAGATTAGAAACGAGTGATACCGCTTGACTTCCCTAAGGGCATTTCGACTGAGGTGTGTAACCCTAGACCCCATGAAATGCATGCGTCGGAAGACCGAAAGATCTTTGGTCAGATCAGTCACGTTACGTCTACACCAACCCACTCGGGCTTGGCTATACACAGTTGTCAATCAGAAGGATGTCAGGAGATTTTCCCTGGGGCTTCCTGCAAACTAGAAGGGGCAATTACCCAACCGCTAGGGCAGATGGACACAATCAGCGGTCAGGTGGGTTACATCAACGGACGCATGGGCAAAACGCTCTGCGGTGCCCATCCTTCCACACTTACTGCGGACTGGCCTAGATCTGTGGTACAGAATGCCTCACTTCCTAATGGGCAGGTTTCACAAGTGTTGGACCTCCCTTCTTTTCCAAAGCAGAGTGTCCATTCGACCTCTCAACCTCAACCACAACAGAGTCAACCACGACGAATGAACCCAGACCGATGGCAATATCAGATGACGCAAAGAGTAAAGCGGTCTCAGCAACACAAAGTAAGTGGCACAAGACAAATATGGGTGCCGAAAGAACAGAAAGCACCGAGTGATTTCAACAACGCAGACATTGATAAGAAGAAGTCAAGACAGAGACAGAATCAGTATCCAACATCCCCTCGACCTTCTTCTACGAATACGAACCTTCGACAAATTTGGATCGCCAAGAAGTACCTTATGAACAGACCCACACCCACGCAGATTTGGGTACCCAAACCATGTATTATAGCTCAACCCTCAAGCCATGTAAAATACACCCTTTGGAAAGCTTTTCAGCCCTCCATATCACCAAATCCGATATCATCTTTTGTCCCTCTGTAGAGACCTATCACCCGATCACAAAATCTTAGGAAGTGGATACCAAAACGTATCCAGAAGTCTTCTCCTAACCCATTGTCTAACATAACTCCCACCCCGACTAATCTACAACCATGTAATAACTCATTCATGACCGAACCTTGTATAAATCCACACACTATAACCCAACATTATCTGTAATAACACCTCATCAAGAAATGCATGTATCATCTGAAAGCATGTAGGTGTCTAGAGACCTGCACTAGTTCAGCAAGAAGCATTTCATCAATCACATTACAACACTCGGCTACACGGGTTACACATCGGTTATGGAAAGGGATTGCGGTCTCACTTTAATGGGATCATAATTAATTTCCATGCTAATGTGTTAATCTTTTGTAGCAGATCCGCCACACACTCGCATCATACATCATGCAAGCAGAAGGACAATCAGAAGCGGGCCCTAGTGCACCAATGGCCAACATTGGGGATTTACTAGCGGAGCCCCATCCGACGGCTCAACCACCGGAGTTCCAAGGATTTCCAGGACCGATGCCGATTGACGACCCTCCTAGAGGGTATACTGAGAAAATTCATCGGAATTCCCACTAGTTCCAAGGACTTGCAGGACCGTTAGCGGACGCAGATTTTATATTTGAAGCCAACTTGGCCTTTGATTATCGTACATGGGCCAAGTACGAGTTCTTTTCAAGAGAATTCAAAGGATTGCAGAATACAGCAGACCTAATGCATTTTAGTGATCCTTTGCCTAAGCCTGACTTTTACAGATGCTTTTACTTAGTAACCACTTTGACTGCTTCGGAGAACAAGGACCTACCCGGCACATTTATGTTGCCATCCTTGGTGAATGACCCTCCATTCAGAAGGTTTTATTTGTCCAAAGATTTAATTCGTTCAGCTCTCAAAATACATGGAACACACACTCCGACAGAGCGCGAATGGCTAGTTCTAGAGCCAATGAAACGCGGTGATGTTACTAAGTGGGAGGATATTTCAGCTATAACCCCTGAGCTCTCCAAACCGTTGAGGATATGCATGCAGCATTTTGCTTTCCCCGCTCAGGATAGATTTACCATGCCCCACAAAAGAATCTGGTTTGGATTATACTTAGCATGCATTGGCCCTCAAACAGTAGACCTTGCAAGCTGGATAATTGATCAATTGTACTTAGCACAACATAGATGGGAAAGAAAGAAGGTCATCAATGGATGTTGCGCGCTTACAAGAATTATATATATGTGCTTGGCATATGATTTGCCGATTGAGCGTGCCATGACCAACGACGAGTTGAAAGCATTCAAAGGGACTACTAAGAAGGCTAGAAAGTCTAGCAAAGGATGAGCAGGAAAATGAATGAGAGGTACTATCCCGTGCCTTCAAGTCCCAGAATCACCGTCACCTCAACCATCACCTGAACAATTGCCGACAGAAGCCGCTAACCTTGTGCAACCTATTCGCATACGGTTCTCCCGACCAGTCACAATAGAGACCACTACCAGTACGGTTGCTCCTCAAGCAGCCACAACCCCAGAACCCACCACCACGATAGCAGAAGTTCCCACCACTATTGGTGCAGAAGCCTTTTCTTTTCCGATACCCAATATGGAAGCAGAAACAATAAACACGACATTTGATTTCGAGATGCACGATGTGTTTTCTAGTGAATTTCAGTTCTCAGAAGGACAGATGTTTTCTCAAGAATATGAACGTCCAAGTTACCCGACCACACCCCGAGATCAGCCACATGGACAAGTAGTGTCGAGCTCAGAAGAAGAAAGAACAGAAACCGATGAAGATGAAGGCGACGATGAAGCCAGCCAGGGCACACATGACTCCCAAGAATATGTACAACCGGATGAACAAGGACAACAAACGGACACCCACGGTGATACAAGTACACACGAGGATGAGACATTTGAAGCTGCAGCTTATACACTGGCCATTAAAAAGTTATACCGTACTATCGAAAAGGTTTGGGCGCGTAAGAAGCTAACTAATGAAGAGAGCCAAACCCTCATAGAACAAGAGCTTGTCTCGGGCGAATTTGAAGAAGTATATATCAGTGGTTTCAGAGAGCTTGTCAAATCAGTCAGACCTACCGAAGCCTTAAGGTATTTGCAGAGCAAACTGTTACCGCAGTATGACCCTCGCAGAGTTCGCTTATTATCTAAACCTGGTGAATATATTCGAGTGCCGATAGGTGCTCAGTCATCCCAGCAGGCCCGAGAAGCACGCCTGATTCCTGAAAGACCTGCGATCGAAGAAGCTATCCTCATCGACTCCCCACCCCACCCCACTAATGTACAGACCACCACGGTAATCGAAGTACCTGCCACCCCAACTACTCCTCCTTCACCTCCTGTCTCTCCCATTCATCCACTATCTCCTAGACCAGCCACATCTTTCGACAACGTCAGAGCAGAAGCCTTTGTCGCATCCATTTCCATCCCCATGCCCACACCCATTCAACGGGGTTTCCCCCTTCAGACACCCACCTTACCATCTACTCCCTTTCCCCCTCCATCTTTCCCATCCTTCCCCACACCTCCACGACACCTTTTCCCATATCTACCCCCATTAACTTTTTCCCCTGTCTCACCCCCCCAACCTACCGTATTTCTGTTTCCCCCTTTCCCCCGAGGAGTACAATAAAACCCCCCTGTAAATTACTCTTCAACATTTGTAAATCCAGTATTTACACCATCACAAGCACCCACAATCACACCATTATTCACAGTCACCGCACTTGACACGTCCAGTGACATGGATATCTCAACGCCCACCGCACCACCACTCACTTCATTCACGGCACACCCATATTTAGGCACATCACAATTTTCCACAATCACCACCGCATCCACTCTCCCACCCCCATTCCCCATTCCCATTGCATCTACATCCACTGCATCTTTACTTGGAACATTTGTAATATTATCATTATCTCCCACTGTAGATACCGCATTTCGACAGATGTTCGCTTGCATGACTCAAGTACGAAAGGAGTTCACATCTCTAGGAAACAACTACCAGACGCTGCAGAACACGACGAATCAATTACAGTCGCAGCTTAAATCATTGTCGATTGCGAATGCCTCATTGAATACTCGGTACCAAGAATTACGAGAGGCATACCAGAAGCTGGAATTAGAAAGTGAAGAGAAAGTCAAAGAGGCCACTGCTGATCTTGACAATTTATTAAGGGCCCAGACAGTTCGCAATGCGACGCTTACATGGAACATGGGCTTACTCAGAAGACATCTAGGAGCAGCAAAGGAAGAGAACCAGCGGCTACAAGAGCAGAACAGAGAAAATTTAGAAGCTCCTTTTGATCATCCAGATCAACCGTTAAGCCCTAGTAGGTTCAAAGCCGTTCCCTCAGAATCAATGAAGATGCTGCTAGAGGATCATGTTAGACTTCTCGATGAATACGATCACATGAACGAGGCCTATCAAAAGCTAAAAGATGATCATAAACTACTGCAGCTACGAGCACCAGTACCACAAGGATTACCAGCTCCTATGGACCCTTCTCCTGACATTTTAGAGGAACTCAATGCATTATGGGCCCAAGTATCAAATCTTGAATCATGAATCGCAGTTTATGAAGCACCACCCCGACCAGATTCCCCACCAGAGCTCCCAGCAGATGAAGAAAATGTAACCATCCCGGTGGAGGAAACATTTGAAGAAGCCTACAAACCACAACCCATCCCAGGCGGACGAGTCACGGCTGAAGGCTAGATGACTTATGAACTTCCAACCCCCGCATGGATGAATATAGTGGAAGAGCTTGGAACCACCCACTCAGCACGAGTAGAGGCGCAGCTGCATGCAATGGCAATGATTGAGGAACGAATTTTACAGTCGCCCTACTTTGCTCATTTGGCCCCTCGCAGATATATATCAGGGCATGAGTTAGAGTACAAACCATACTTTATGCTAATGGCCGAGTATCAGTTGGCCATAGAGAAAGAAACAGGCAAGAAATCGTCTCACGCTACTCAATTTGAGCCTGATGATTTGCCACTGGATGTGCAGCAAGGCGAGATTTATCAACCAGAGTGGCGTAAAGACCTTTTACAAGAATATCGTGAGATGATGAGCACTTGGGCAAAGGCACCACTACATTTGAAATACAACCCATGTTGGGGACCAGTGCCACGTCGCCGCTCCTGGACAACATTTGCTATTAAAGTACAGAACAACAAGCAATGCCAAGATTGGTTAAATTACCCATATTTCAAGCCACCCATAGAACTACCGATAGTGGGATACATGATGGCTACAATTCGTCACTGGCTCCCTCGCTTGAAACACATGGAAGATATAGCAGCGCACATGACGGTCAAAATCTTGATGCAAATGGTTTTTAAAGTCTTCCGTCGTATAAAGGCACCTCATGTAAACACCCCGGGTTTCGAGCATGGCAATTTAGATCTTGCATATGATATGAGTACAACGCCATCGCTACGGGTGTGTTATGCTTGGCATTGCAGAATTAAATATTTACCGGCGTGCTACAAGCAGACTTTCGAAGAGATGTTCACAACCGGTTTTTGGGAATACCATTCCGAAGTGTTCATCAGCAGGCCCACCCACCTCTTACACTTATTCGCCTGTCAACAGATGGTATATTCCACACATTATCGGCTCCCACCACCCGATGAACCGCAACCAATTGATTGGGAGAAACTCGAGGCAGATTTGGCCTGAGGCATTCGAATATCAGAACACACCCTCGCTCAGGAACTACTCCAAAATTACATCCGACAAACCACACAACAAGGTTCTGTCAAGGACGACAGAAGCAAGAGGGAGGGGGGTGTTGGAAGCAGCCAGAGGCATAGAAGACACGGAATCATGTAACCACGGAGCAGGGAGTCAGTCGAATCCTTTTTTCAAAGAATTATGTTTTAAAATACTTTTCAAAAACCTCCAAGAGTGATTTTTATCACTATTGTAACATTTGTAACATAGAAAAACCCTTTTCTTAATTTCTAGCTCCATTTTGTGCAAGCCGAGGAGTCCTCAAGCTTGAGGAGCTTAGGTAGAATGAGCGTATCAATTTTGGTTATTTTTAGACACCGTTTACCCCTTCAAATAGCACATAGGACCTTTTTTTTAACTATGTCGGTCACTAAATGTGAACCGGTCAAAACTAGTCTAGAAACTATAAAAAGAGCTAGAGAGCTCATTTTTGAGGTTAGCTTATGTGAGTAGAGAAGAGCTTAGAGCTATTTTGAGCCTGTAAGAGTGTTCTTGAGTAATAGAGTTAATTTCTCACCTTCCATTGTGTCTTGCTTGTCTCTCCGTAGTGTGTGTGTATGTGTGTGTGCATTTCTATGCTTCTCACCTTCACTCTCACTTCATCTCACGTTCACGATCGTCATATCACTCCTATCTCTTCCACGGATTGACATTAAGGAGGTGGATCTTCTTAACGTGGTTCTCACCATTGTGCTAGAGCAACACCAAATTTGGCGCCATTGCCGGGGACTTATGAACTTCCAACCCCGGCATGGATGAAGACCATTAAAGAGCTTGGAACCACCCACTCAGCACGAGTAGAGGCGCAGCTGGACACAATGGCAATGATTGAGGAAAGAATTTTACAATCGCCCTACTTCGCTCATTTGGCCCCTCGAAGATACATATCTGGGCACAAGCTCCAATACAAACCATACTTCATGTTAATGGCCGAATATCAGTTGGCCATAGAGAAAGAAATAGGCAAGAAACCATCTCATGCTACTCAGTTCGAGCCTGACGATTTGCCACCGGATGCGCAGCGCGGAGAAATCCATCAACCCAATTGGCGTAAAGATCTTTTACAAGAGTATCCTGAGATGATGAGTACATGGGTAAAGGCACCATTGCACTTAAAGTACAACCCATGTTGGGGACCAGTGCCTCGTCATCGCTCCTGGACAGCATTTGCTATTAAAGTACAGAACAACAAGCAATGCCAGGATTGGTTGAATTATCCATATTTCAAGCCACCCATCGAACTACCAACAGTGGGATATATGATGGCCACGATTCGTCACTGGCTCCCTCGCTTGAAACGTATGGATGATATCGCAACGCACATGACTGTCAAAATATTTGACATGATGCAAATGGTTTTTAAAGTCTTCCGGCGTGTCAAGGCACCTCATGTTAATACCCCGCGCTTCGAGCATGGCAATTTGGATCTTGCATATGACATGAGTACAACGTCATTGCTACGGGTGTGTTATGCCTGGCATTGCAGAATCAAATACTTAGCGGCATGCTACAAGCAAACGTTCGAAGAGATGTTCACAACTGGTTTCTGGGAATACCATTCAGAAGTGTTCATCAGTAGGCCCACCCATTTATTGCAATTATTTGCCTGTGAACAGATGGTATATTCCACGCATTATGGACTCCCGCCATCAGATGAACTGCAACCAATCGATTGGGAGAAGCTCGAGGCAGACCTGGTGTCACTCTAGCACAATGGTGAGTACCAACATGAGGAGATACACCTCATAAATGTCAATCCGTGGAGACGTGAGGACCGGTATGAAGACCGTGAGCAAGTGATGGCACAAGTGCGTGAGTGAAAGCACACAAGCATGCACACACATACACACACACGCGCACAAAGTAAGAGCAAGGAGTGGAACAATGGAAGATATTCAATTATACAAGAGCTCTCTTACAAAGCTGAAATCTACCACAAGCCAACCTCAAAAATGAGCTCTCCAGCCCTTTTTATAGTTTTTGAGTGGTTTTGGCCCTGTCCAGACCTAGTGTCTGGCCTAGTTAAAAAATAGGTTCCCGGGCTTATTTGGGGGCTCAAACGGAGTCTAAAAATTATGAAAATTGGTAGGATGGTAGATCTAATACTCCTCAAGCTCGAGGACTCCTCGGCTTGAACAAAATGGAGTTACAAAAATGGAAAATGGTATTTACAATGGTTTTTAGTGATAAAAATCACTATTTTTGTAGGGATTTCTTCTGAAAATTTGACAAGTGCTTCTTGGAGCTCCCTACTTGCTCCTTCTTCTTGTGTGTCCACTTCCTTGATGCACTTCCATGCTTTGTCCTTGACCTTGAGCTTCAACAACACTCCCCCCCCTCTTGAGTCTATCGTCCCTGACAGACCCTTGTTGTAGTGGTCGTTCCATGTAGTACGTTGAGAGGTAGTGTCCGTTGCGTCCAACAGGGGCGATCCCTCTTCTCAATGTATCCTGGTCGTTTGTCTGGTTCTTCACTTTGCCACTGTTATCTCTTGCAGTTTGTAGTCGCTTTGTACGTACTTCTGCCTTGTATTCCATCTGGATGGTGCATTTGTGAGTTTTCCAAAACTGCTAGCTGCTCGAAGGAGGTGGTCAATGTTGATTGTGAGCAACTCTCGGTGGTGGATGGCTTCCTTGCTCCTGTTGTTGTCATCTTGATGTCGTCTGGTTCTTCCCAAGATGGCTTTTCATAGTTTTTGTGCCAAGTACTTGTAACCCATAATGAATGGTGGGTAAGTGCATTAGTGCATGGGTTGAACAAAATATGTGCCTTGTGCATGGCCTTGTAATGTGGCCCTACATATGCGTACTTGGAAGATGCATGGCAAGAAGTATGGTGCAAGAGATTGGGTCTTGAGCTAAGTGCTCAAGGGTATGCTGACGAAGAGGTTTCCTAATCTATCATGGTTATAGTGTTGTTGAAGCATACACGTCTTACCATGGTGAAGGGTCCGTTGATCTTCATCTCTTCGTGTTGTGGTTCCCTTATGGTGTTTGACCGTCGGCTTGTCCTTTTTGTTGAGGGATGTCCTTGCTGGAAGTTCGCTGATGAGCATTTTCAAGCACATAGTCTTCTTTTTTTTTTTTTTTTTTGCACCCAATGGCATGCAACAAGAAGAAAGAGGTTAGTATCAATAAAATATTTTACATGTGAAAATTTGTGTCTCATGTGCCTGGGATTTTTCAATTGTGTCTATGCACGGCCATGTAAGGTGGCCCTATATTGATGCATACTTTGGAGATGCATGACCTGAATGGTGCAAAAGACAAGGTTATGCCAAAGGCACATGGTTGCTGCACGTCGAGGCTTTTGATGTTACTCGCATAGTTGATGCATTCTTTGTTTGGAGGTGTCGATTGGATCTCGAAATGATGTAATCCTCCTAATGGGAACCCATTTCCGAATAGTATTTGGCCCTGTAGAGATCACCTCAGGCCAGTTCTTCTTTGGATGCTGTCCAAACTTTGGTATCCAGTGTGGTTGGCCCCTTGGTTCTGTGGATGTTGCTTGTGCTTTTGGCTTCCAAACCCATATCCTGGGTGAGTGCCTACCTTTTTTTGTAGAAGGGTTGAGTTTAGCTTCTTTTGGTCTTTGTGCTCTGTTCTTACCCTTTGCTTTCCTTGGCTTCTTTGTTGAGGCCTTTCGCATGGTGGGGAGCATAGGTCTTTGTATGTGTAAGAGCTTCTTGGGTACCCACATCTGTAATCGCCCTTGTTGAGCTCTAGCTAATTTTTTAGGCACCCAAATTTGTACCTGACTGTGGTCGGCCTTCACTGATAGCTTCGGTACCCAAATTTGATGGATTCTTCGTGCGTGAACCTGTCGTAGGTGCTTGGTCCTTCTGTTGTCATGGTCGATCTGGTTGGGTGGGAGTTTTTGAGGCAACATCGATGGTTGTACTCCTTTCTTTACCCAGATCTGTGTCATGCCCAACACTTCTTTCCTCTTGAAGGTTCTTTGTCTATTTGATAGACTGGCTGTCTTGCACTGTTTCGCTTGCTTCTGAGGTTGAACTACTGTGGATGCTTTACTCTTCGAAAAACAAGAAGAAGGTTCATCTTGCCTTTGCGACTGTCCTTCCGTGATTGTGTCTGTCTGGATCATAGAGCTTTTGACATCTACAACATCTTGTTCGAGAAGATTAGCCTTAGAGGGACAAAGAGAGTGTGTGGTGTCAGTGTCAGTGGGCATGCGATTCTCCAATTCTAATGTAATGCATTGATTATATACCCAAACTTGAAGAAGTTGACTTCTTAGGTTCAAGTTGACAGCATGGTCGTAAATCCAATCTTGACCCAAGACAAGTGGCTCTGTGAGGTCCTCATCATGACACACTAGCATTTTGACTTTTATTGGAACATCTTGAAGGTAGATGGGAAGTTCCACCTCGCCCAAACAGGGTGTTTCCACGCCTCCCAGCCCTATGAGATAGGCTTCTATGGGCTTGATGTCCAATTGCAGGTCTTGGCAGTATGAAAGTCGAACTGCACTAGTTGCTGCACCTGAATCAACTAATGCTCTCACAGTCTTTACACTCTTTCCTTGTCCTACCTCTATAGTCACAAAGGGCCGTCGATCAATTATTTGAGAAGTAGATATGCCCGATTTTTGGCACATGTCCATGTGATATTTTGGAGCTTTTGTGTTGACATCTAGGCCTAGCCACCGTAACTTATTTCTTCTGATGCGCTCTCTAGCCTCTGCTTGTGCTTCTTCTCTAACCCTTAACTCCTCTTCTTTTCGCTTCTTAGCAGTGTTGAGTCTCGTGAGCATTTCCTCTGTAAGAGGTTCTTGATATAACTTGACTCGGCATCCACTAATATAGTTGGGTAGGACATCACCTTCTAAAGTGGCCAATTGAACTGCACCGCTAGTGGAGAGTCTATTAATGATCATGGGTCCATATCCTTGTTTCTCCAATTTGCGGGCATGTTGCTTTAGCGTATAAACCAGCACTAGATCCCCTTCCTTCAATCCTTTATCCTTTACATGGGCATCAAAGTATGCCTTTTGCCTTTTCTTTGCAGCATAAATGCCTGCTGCTGCCCGTAGCCTTGTCTCACCTAAGCGTTCTAGATCAAAGATCCTGGAAGACAACTCATGTCCATTCCACTCATGCTCTTGTGCTACTTTCAAGGTTGGAATTAGGAAGTCCAATGGTAGCACGACATTCTGTCCAAAGACCATCTGAAATGGGGTAGCATTGAGTACCGTTTTGTAGGCAACTCGGTATGCCCAAACAGCATGATGAAGTTGTTTGTCCCAATCAGAGCGTTTATTATTTACAAGTTTCGTCAATACGTTACATAGGATCTTATTCGTGCTCTCGGCTTGTCCGTTAGCTTGTGGGTGATAGGGGGCAGACTTCTTATGTATCACCATGAATTCTTGAAGGAGATTTTCAATGACCTCATTCAAGAAGTTTGTACCTCTATCACTAACCAACTCTATTGGTAACCCATATCTAGTGAACACATTTTTGAATAAGAACTTAGCCGTCGTTTGAGCATCATTCTTTGTCGTGGCTTTTACTTCCACCCACTTTGTAAGGTAATCTGTGGCTACAATAATGTAATCTGCATGGGAGTTTCTAGCTGGGGGGTTAATAGGACCAACAAAGTCTATACCCCATTTTGAAAATGCACGTCCTCCCATCATTGGCCTTAAAGGCATCTCGTCTTTTCTTATCGGATATTGGGCACGTTGGCATGTGTCACATTTCTTCACATAAGTATGTGCATCCATATGAAGAGTGGGCCACCAAAGTCCTGAAAATAGAACGGTCTTAATTACTCTGTCAGGCCCAAAGTGTCCACCTGCAGCACCGCTGTGTGCAGTTTCTAAGACTTTCAAATAGTCTGATTCATGAACGCACAGTCTTAGGTAGCCATCCTTGCCTCTTCGATATAGGTTGTCTCCTACTAAGGCATAGTCTTGAGCCTCTTGCTCCATGCTCCGTTTTCTTGCAAGACTAGCCTGATTGGGTAATGTTCCCGATCTCATGAACTCAACCAATGGAGCACTCCAATCTGGGATTAATGACACATGATAAAGAGTGGCATGCTCCACTGGGGGTCTCTTCTGGCACACTGGACAATTCTGGATCCACTCCTGTATTTCTTTGTCCATGCTAGGCCAATACACTCCTAAATGTTTTAGATTCTGCAATGTTCGTTGTTTAGAGTAGTGGTTTCCTAGCAATCCCTCATGGGCTTGTTGCATCCAACTAGTATGTTCGTCGTCCTCAACACAACAAGCTAATACGCCCTTGGTATCTTGCTTGTACATACTTCCGGCCAATATTTGATACTTTTGTGATTTTACAATTTCTTCTTTGCTTGTCTTCACATTTTTATTTGTAGGCCCAAAGGTTAGGACTGGTACCAACTTATTTGCCCATTTAGGAACAACTTCTAAATTAAACTGATAAGCATCGGGCAATTCATCAGACACTCCTTGCGGTGGCTCTCCTGAAGTGATGCGAGAAAGATGGTCTGCCCTAAGATGGGTTCTACCTTTCCTGACAACAACTTCAAAGTCGTATTCCATTAGTAAGAGGAACCATCTTACTAAGCGGCCTGTATTGCAAGGTTTATTGACCAAATATAGTAAAGCTTGATGATCAGTGAAAAACTTGAACTTATTGGCCAATAGATAGTGTCTAAACTTCTTCACAGCATATACCATACCTAAACCTTCTCTCTCCGTTGTGGTATAATTTCGTTCAGCTGCATTTAATTGCCTACTAGCATATGCTATCGGCAAATCTAGGTTTCCTTCACCTGTGGGTTGTGCTAGCACACATCCTATTGCATGATTGGAGGCATCTACATGGACATGAAAGGGTTTGCTCCAATCCGGAGTAGTCAATATTGGTGCTGTGCACAAACGTCTTTTCAGCTCGTTGAAGGAAGTCTCGCATTCTTCGTTCCACTCTGTTGGAACTCAAGGTCAAGCACAAGCATGAAAGCACATCAGAAAGGTGGACACACACAAGAAGAAGGAGCAAGTAGGGAGCTCCATGAAGTACATGTCAACTCTTCAGAAGAATGCCCTACAAAACTAGTGATTTCCATCACTAAAACCATTGTAAATACCATTTTCTATTTTTGTAGCTCCATTTTGTGCAAGCCGAGGAGTCCTCGAGCTTGAGGAGCATTAGAAGTACCATCGTACCAATTTTCATAATTTTTAGACTTCGTTTGAGCCCTCAAATAAACCCTGGAACCTAATTTTTAACTAGGCCGGACACTAGGTCTGGACAGGGCCAAAACTAGTTAAAAACCTATAAAAAGAGCTAGAGAGCTCATTTTTGGGCTAGCTTCTTGTAGATTTCAGCTTTGTAATAGATTTCTTTTGTAATCAAAGTCCTTCCATTGTTCCTCTCTTTGATCTTACCGTGTGTGCGTGTGTGTGTATGTGTGTGCATGCTTGCATGTGCTTTCTCTCACACACTTGTGCCTTCACATGCTCGTGGTCTTCATACCGGTCCTCACGTCTCCGCGGATTGACAAGTAAAGGAGGTGGTGCTTACGCTTGAGCTACACCAAATTTTGGCGCCGTTGCCGGGGAGAGAGCTTCGAGGACGAGCGTTGTGATGGTAAGATCGTAGATTTGCGACGTTGGAAGGTAAAAAAACTGTCATTTCAGTTCATTTTCTGTTTTTTCCTCTTCATCTTCATCATCATCATCATCTCCACCTTCTTCCATCTTCTTCTTCATAGAAAATTCTTGTTTTTTAGTGCATTTTCACCATCTTCATACCATTTTTCATGCATTATTGTGTGGGAAGGAGTTAGGAGAAGCAAGGGAGAGCAAGCGCTGTGTTTTTTTCATGATTTTCTGCTCATACGGAGCTCGCCATAGCCGGCGCTCAGAAATTTGAATTTCCCGCCAAAAAACGCGATTCTGTGATGAAAATCGCGATTCTGTGAAAATTCAAAATTTTTTGAAAAATCACGATTTTCAGTTTTCCCGCCTAAAAGTTGGTTGAAAAGAATCGCGATTCTGTGTTTTTTCTCAAAAAAACACGATTCTCTGCTCAAAATCGCGATTTTCTAAAAACACGATTCTCTGCTCAAAATCGCGATTCTCACCAATCACGATTTTCAGCAAAAACACGATTTTGAGAAAAACACGATTCTCTGCTCAAAATCGCGATTCTCACCAATCACGATTTTCAGCAAAAACACGATTTTGTGAAAAACACGACTTTCTGCTCAAAATCGCGATTCTCACAAATCACGATTTTCAGCGAAAAATACGATTTTGAGAAAAACACGATTCTCTATGACAAAATCGCGATTTTCATGCCAAAAACACGATTTTGTGAAAAACACGACTTTCTGCTCAAAATCGCGATTCTCACAAATCACGATTTTCAGCGAAAAATACGATTTTGAGAAAAACACGATTCTCTATGACAAAATCGCGATTTTCATGCCAAAAACACGATTTTGTGAAAAAGGCGATTCTGTGAAAACACGAATTTTTGCTCAACATCGCGATTTTCAAAAACACGATTTTGTGCTCAAAATCACGATTTTCATGTCAAAAAATACGATTCTCTAAAACACGATTCTGTGCTCAAAATCGCGATTTTCAGAAACACGATTTTGTGATCAACATCGCGATTTTCAAATCACGATTTTCTGCTCAAAATCGCGATTTTCAAAAACACGATTTTGTGATCAACATCGCGATTTTCAAATCACGATTTTCTGCTCAAAATCGCGATTTTCAAAAACACGATTTTGTGCTCAACATCGCGATTTTCTGAGTTCACAAAATCGCGATTCTCTGAAAGTTCACAAAATCGCGATTTTCTCCAAAGGCCCTGTTTGCCTGTTTTGACCCCCAGGAGCCTGAATTGGCATAACTTTTTCATCCAAAGTCCATTTTTTGAGCTCTATAGCTTGTTGGAAAGCTCGTTTCAAATCCTACACGACCTCAACTGTTTTTTTCAAGAATAACGCGTTGATTTTGAGATAGGATAATTTGAAGTTGACCCTCAAGTGGGACTAGGAAACCAGGGGGGCTCCCAAGGATTTTTGAGCAATACAAAGGGGGAGAAAATTGTGTCATGGGAAAGAAAAAAGCAAAAGATAGAAGAAAAGGGGCTAAGATCGAAAAAACGGAGGGCGATAAACATGAAATACATGAGATAATATCACATCAAGGTGAAACATTTAGAGAAAAATTGCAAGGAGTCAAGGACACGGGGGAAATGTCTAAGGGGGTTGGATCCTTATTTGCAACAAGAGAATATGATAATACTTTTGTGCATATCAGAATAGGATATGACCTTAGAAAGTTGGGTGTTTATATCAATCCTAATTGTGAGTGGAATTTAATTCATATTGAGCTATTGACCTTTATCTTTGAGAACATTCAACCAACAACTCATCCTTCTATCCTCATGGATGGGGAACATTATGAATGCATGGGTAAAGTTGTGTTGCCTGTTATGGTGGATGATATGCAATTTTCGGAAACATTCTTTGTCATGGATTGCATAGATGAAGACTTGATCATTGGCACCCAAAGGTTCATTACACAAAATCATCAAGAATTTGAGGTGTCTTCTCCACCTATTACCCGTGCTTCTACATATTTGTCAATGGAAAATCCTAATGACTATCTGCCTTATGATAATTGGGGGCAAAATCATCTTTCCAAAGAGTGTGCTTTTCATGAAAAAATTTTTCTTTCTACTCATGTTTTTGAATCTAATCCTTCTTTGAGTAAATCACAGGAAACCTTAGAGAATGGAGATATGGAGGACTCCAAGTGTTTGGGGGATGTGGAAGGACCCTCTCTTCCTGTAAATTTGGATTCCCCTCATGAAGCCATAAGTAGGGATGATCTACACTCAGATGGTCAAGAAGGAGATGATCAACCACTGTTGTGTATCACTGATGTGGAAAAGGAGGTCGACTCTAGGGTGAATCATGACAATCCATCACCCATTTGTACACCTAGGGATTCTATGTGTAATAAGGATAAATGTCTCGATGAATCTCTAGATCAATCTCAAACCACACAACCCATTAATCCCTTGCATGAGTCTGATGTAGGTATAGAAGATCAACCCTTGTTGCACTCCCCATGTAAAGATGAGTTTTGTCAAAAAACTCACATAGAAGGCCCAAAAGACCCTTACATCAAGAAACAGAAATCACATTTTCTTGGTAATGTCAAGCAAATTTGGGTGGCCAAGAAATTACTTAGAGCCCAACCCAATCGCACTATGATATGGGTACCAAAGAAAGCCCTGGCACAAAATCAGTCCCCTCACACTAGCCTTCAAAATCTATGGTCTAGGCCTACCACGACTTATCCTCAAGAAAGACCACTTCCAATCAAAGGATCCCAAGCAATCAAGCCTAAGCTCAGACAAAATCCAAGGAGGGACATCAAGGCACCAACCTGCACAACAAAGACACCAAGGCGAGGTAAAGAACTGAATCAAGCACAGAGCTCCAATACAGATCAAAGAACCTCTTCTGCAAGGATAAGGGTTTGGAAGACAAAAGTACCGATAGCATCCACCAAAATAAAGAGCCAGCCACGATGGATCAAACCCTCAGGAGATCATTCAAACACGAAGTGGCCAAAGGTGATCTCTACCCAGTTGCAGACTGTTCTCAAATGGATCCCGATAAGGAGGAATGATCAGTTGTCCTCTCGAGATACAATGGATACCTCCAACAAAGATGGCATCAATATCTGCAAATAACATCGAAAACCTCGACGAGCGACAACCATGTGCTCTTTGCACAACCCTGTCTCATGCACCATTCAGGTCATGCATTTCCAAAGTATGCATTATTATAGGGCCACATTACACGACCGTGCATAGACACACTTGAGAATCCCAAGCACAAGAGCACATTGACATATGTCAAATCTTTTCTATTGATACTAACTTTTGTGTTCTTGTTTTGTGATAATTTTTCCCAAAAAAAAAAGAAAAAAAAAAAAAAAGAGAGAGAGAGAAGAAAAGCGAGAGAGAGCTTGTTCCTAGGTTTGACTTATGGAACATGAATGAGTCATGCTTATGTGGACCATCAACCAGGGCATTCATCGACAATGATTGGTCCATCATGATGAAAGATGTACAACACGAAGAGATCCGCATCGACTGAGCTTTCCTTATGGTAAGAATCTCCTACTTGGGCCACATTATAACCATGATAGAGTAGGAAACCTTGTCATCAGCATACCCTTGAGCACTTAGCTCAAGACCCCAAATTTTTGCACCATACTTCTTCCAATGCATTTTCCAAGTAAGCATGCATAGGGCTACATTACAAGGCCGTGCACAAGGCACATATTTTTTTCAACCCATGCACTAACACACTTACCCATCATTCACTATGGGTTATGAGTACTTGGCATGACTACTCTGAACATCATCTTTAGAAGCGCTAGAGGACATCCTCGGGGCAACATCAATACCTAGGAAGCGATTCGAAGCCAGTAGTTGCTCCACTCAATCTTGATAACCTCTTTTGAGCAACTCACAATCTTTGAAAGCTCACAACGATGCACTCATGTGGAATCCACGAAAGAAGCACATACCAAGGGACTACGCCTTGCAAAGGCTTGCAGTGACAAATGAAGAACCTGACAACCAACGCTTCCAAATTTGGAAGATAGAGGGCTATTGTTCACACAGAATGGATACTACCTCTCAAAGCACTACATGGAACAACCACTACAACAAGGGTCTGTCAGGGACGACAGACTCGAGAGGGAGGGGAGTGTTGGAACTCAAGTTCAAGCACAAGCATGAAAGCACATCAGAAAGGTGGACACACACAAGAAGAAGGAGCAAGTAGGGAGCTCCATGAAGTACATGTCAACTCTTCAGAAGAATGCCCTACAAAACTAGTGATTTCCATCACTAAAACCATTGTAAATACCATTTTCTATTTTTGTAGCTCCATTTTGTGCAAGCCGAGGAGTCCTCGAGCTTGAGGAGCATTAGAAGTACCATCGTACCAATTTTCATAATTTTTAGACTTCGTTTGAGCCCTCAAATAAACCCTGGAACCTAATTTTTAACTAGGCCGGACACTAGGTCTGGATAGGGCCAAAACTAGTTAAAAACCTATAAAAAGAGCTAGAGAGCTCATTTTTGGGCTAGCTTCTTGTAGATTTCAGCTTTGTAATAGATTTCTTTTGTAATCAAAGTCCTTCCATTGTTCCTCTCTTTGATCTTACCGTGTGTGCGTGTGTGTGTATGTGTGTGCATGCTTGCATGTGCTTTCTCTCACACACTTGTGCCTTCACATGCTCGTGGTCTTCATACCGGTCCTCACGTCTCCGCGGATTGACAAGTAAAGGAGGTGGTGCTTACGCTTGAGCTACACACTCAAAATTTGTTAACAACCTATAAAGAGGTTTAGCTATGATGGCATACATGTGGATAAACCTACGGTAATATCCACAATGGCCCATAAAGGCTTGTACCTCTTTAACATTCCTTGGCCTGGGCAGCTCTGCTATTGCTCTTACCTTGTCTTCATCTGTTGAAATTCCATTCTTAGAAACAATGTGACCTAAGATTTTACCTTGTCGTACCATGAACACACACTTCTCTGGGTTCAGACAAACTCGATAATCTCTACACTTGTTGAAGATCTGTCTGAGCTCAGGGATGTGGTAACTTCTTTCTTGGGAATGAGCGCATAAATCATCCACATATACTTCTAAGCTCTTTCGCAAGAACTCTTTGAAGACATGACACATGAGCCTTTGGAATGTTGCAGGTGCATTGGTGAGCCCAAATGGCATCACACGAAATGCAAAGATTCCCCATTCTGTGGCAAAGGCCGTTTTGTGTTGATCTTCGGGGGCAATGGCTACTTGGTTGTAACCTGAAAATCCATCAAGGAAGCTATAAACTTCCTTGCCTGCAACACGCTCCAATAGATGTTCGGTGATTGGAAGAGGATAACTATCTCT
Organism: Ceratopteris richardii; assembly: GCA_020310875.1. NCBI lineage: Eukaryota > Viridiplantae > Streptophyta > Polypodiopsida > Polypodiales > Pteridaceae > Ceratopteris > Ceratopteris richardii. The sequence goes on along the minus strand of CM035415.1, from coordinate 195,079,552 downwards.
GATCGTAGCGGCATTAACTTTTTTAAGGTTAATGCACACTCGCAATTTCCAATTCTTCTTGGGCACCACCACAATGGGGGACACCCATTCAGTGTGCTCAATCTCATAGATGAATCCAGCTTCAATCAGCCTATCAATTTCCTCCTTTATTTTGGCTGCATAATTGTCATTATATGTGTAGGGCTTTTGTTTTGTGGGCTTGGCATCAGCGGTCATCGGAATCGTATGCGAGCAAATCTTTGGATCTACTCCTTTCAAGTCTCTATAGTGCCATGCGAACACATCCCTATATTCCCTTAATAGAGCTACAAGCTCTGCTTCTTCTTTTGCACTTAGGTCATCTCCTATGTACGTACATCGTTCTTCGTTCCCTTCAATGGTCACTACAATTTTTTTGGTCCTTTCTTTATTGTCATATGCTTCTCCTATAATGGCCTCTCTCTTAGGCATTCGTACCAAAATTTTTTGGTCTTCCACTTCATATTTCTTGAAGTTTTCTGGTACTTCAAACAATGATTCTTCCTCTTCTTGTTTCACTGCTTTTCTTTTCTTTTTCTTTTGACCTCCTTCACTTCCTTCCTTTGAATTTATCGTTTTAATACTCGTGAGGGGTTCTTCTTCTTTTTGGGTTAACACTCCTATGTCTTCTAAATAGTGTTCCTCTGAGTCAAAGTAAGTATCCATCACAATGGATTCTAGATCATCGTCATTCTCTTCTTCTTCTATGAACTCATTAGGATCACACTCTTCCAATAGTGGCTGACACATGAACAGTGAAATATCATAACCCTCCTCATCACAATGAGGTGTCCATTGTCCTTCATTGATTGCAATGTCCATGGTAGCTAAGATTTCTGCCCAACCATGAGGCTCAAATTCCTCATCTGGAAATATCATCGGTGTATAGGCTGGGTCTTTTATTGGTCTATCTCCTGGGGGAGTTCCTTCTTCTCTCGCTTTTAGGCGCTTTTCCTCTTCCTCTGCGACCTTGCACATCCACAAGTGAGTATCTTCATGCAGCCAGGATGGATCAGGTGAACTTCCAGAATGCACAGAGATTGAATCTTCTTTCGCTTTGTGGATAGGATTCCACTGTAGGGGTGGTACATCTCTGAAGGTGTAATCCTTCAGATTGACCTTGGTGGTGACCCCTAAGTGCTGTAAGTACAAGGAGTTGGTTCCCCAATCCTGTACTATTTGCAATTGTCGTAGGAAGGGTCTTCCTAGGATCATCTCGTAGACATTATTTTTTTCAAAGTCACATATAGCAAATGTATGTTCAAACTCTACACCACAAGTGGTTAGAGTTATCCCTTCGAGCAATCCTAGAGGTCTTTCAAAATGACCATCTGCCATTTGAAGCTTCATTCTCGTTGGTCTTAATGTGGGTTTGCCCCATCGCTTCCACAAGGAAGTGGTTGCAATAGCAACACCAGCACCTGAATCTACGATTGCTTTGGTTGTGTAACCTTGATAGGTGATCGGAAGATAAGTATTACCTTCTTCACCTTCGCTCATGTCTCCTATCTTGTCGAGAGGTACCTCTGGAACTTTTTTCTTAGAGCCTACTGTTGGCATATTGGATTCAAGTTCTGGAACCTGATCCTTCACATGATTCCAGAGCTCAGGTTTTGCTTTGAGCAGCTCTTCCACAGTGAGATGACATTGAACCTTAGTGTTCTTCACAACATCAGTGTTTCTTGGAATCACTGAGTCTTCATTTCTTACCAATATTGTGGGAGCTCTGATCTGGATAGATTCAGATTCCCATGGGCCTATGAAATGAGGCAACTCTTGTAAAGAATTAGATTCAAAATCTAATCTTTCATCTTCTTGTTGCTCTGCTTGGTCTCCATAGATAGACGGAATGTCTTGGGGAAATTGATCATGAAGATCATCAATCTCAGGAATAGGAGGGGAGTTACCCTTCTCCTTGGCCCATTTCTCTTCTTGTATTTCCTGCAAGAGCTCTTGAGAGTACTATTGAATTGAAGGAGGTATTCCTGCATCCGTGGAATTAGGAACATAAGCTCCCATTGGTGGTGAGCTTCCTCTTTCAATAACTGGTTGAGCCTGTGGAGGTAAAGAAACTTGTGGTTTGTTTACCAACTACTCTAATCTTTCTAGTAAGCTTTGGAAATGCAAATCCGGTTTGACAGAGTTTGTCTGATTGAACTTTTGACTAGTCTCAAGTATAGCTTGAGCTTGTTCTACCATTTTCATGCACATTTTCATCCGTTCAATCTCTAAATCTGCTCTAGGGTAACTCTTGTCTAGGTTTGCAGCTGTTGGCCCTTCTTGAAGACGAGCCTGGTAGGCCTTGAACATCATGTCCAAGCCTTCTGGGGTTGGATCTGCAAGAACAGACCCTGGTTGTGGGTTATTTACAATGGGTGGTGGGGTGGAATGAGGTGGAGTGGATGGAGCTTCGGTATGTGAGGGGCTTTGAGATGCAATGTCTTCTATTTTTGTTTTGGCATCTTTTAGACTTTCTTCTATTTCAGATATCTTTTTGTTCCACTTGCGATTAGCCTTCTCTCTGGTATCCTTCCATGTTCTTGGTTTCCTCTTACTAGGTTCTCCTGACTCACTTGACCCCGATTGCTCAGATGGTTTTGCTTGTTGTGCAGCCTGTGCCCTAGTGACTGCCTGTACAGGAGCCACATTACTACTACTTGGACTTGAATCTGCCACTAAGCCTACCACATTGATGGGTGTAACCTTGGGTGCACTAGCGGGGTTTCTCGAACACTCTCTAGGAAGATGTTCCTTGCCACACTCAGGACAAAAGCCTTGTATGGTAATGTTTTGCCCTTGTCCCATAGCTGGTTGGTGGGGGCATTCACGAATGAAATGGTCGCCCTGACATCTAAAGCATGGTCCTCTAGGGGCTTGTGGTCTTACTTGTCTCAATTGGGGCCTAGGATTTGGATTTGTATACATGACATTGGAGTGTTCTGGCTCCCAATTTTGTTCCATAGGTGGTGCCTCATATTGATACTGAGAAGTCTCACTTTGCTCAGGTGACTCTATATAATAAGCATGTGGACTATCTTCATGGAAGTAGTCTGAACCATGAGCGTGAGAATCATTTTCTGAGACCAATGGGGTTAGTGGCACCAATGCTCTATTAGGTTTCTCCTTCGCCATTGTATACTTAACTGGGATCACATTGGCAGGAGCTGGCGGTTGGTTTCCTAGGACTGGTTGTGGCCTATATGGTGCCTGATATTGCTGCTGGTATTGAGGTTGATATTGTTGTGGCCTATAATATGGCTATTGGTACTGATTCTGATACCTACCCTGCTGGTAAGGTTGCTGATAATTTTGTCTAACAGTCTGCCTGTTATAGGGACAATCTTGGGTCGTATGATTTGTATATTTCCTCTCAATGGTGCAATATAGAGCATTAGGGTTTCCTTGGGGTTGAGTCGTCAACGGGCAAACATTAGCCATGTGATCTCCTCCACATGTATAACATCGCTTCACTGAAGTGACCCTTGGCATTTGTTTATTTTGAACTCCTAGTTTTTTGGCCACTTGCTCAGCTATCTCATCTATCTCAGTGGAGGTTCTAGAGGTATGACTTGTAGAACAATCAGAATCCTTATAGAGTTTGGATAGTCCTAATTCCTCACCCAAGTTGTCTTCTATGTCAATGCACATCCGTATACACTCTTCTATGGATCTAGGCTCTTTCAAGTATACATATGACCTTAATTTTGTGCTCAATAGGCCATCTAAAAACAGTGCCACCTGTTTGGCTGGTGTGGGTAATTCTGGTACAGGACATCTTTCCAAGTACTGCCTAAACCTTCTTCCTGCAAGTCGTACTGTTTCTGGGGGTGTCTGCTTGAAGCTGTGGATCAAGGATGAGGTGTTATGCCTGATACCGCTTTTGGAAAATTCCACAATGAATTCTTCTAGCAGCTGACCTATCTCTCTATAGTTGCGACTGTTTAGAGGTTGAAACCAAGCTAAGGCAGTACCCTTAAGAGTCAAACCAAATGCCTCGAACTGGGTGAATAAGTCTTCAACCTGTTCAGCTCTTAGCACTTGTTTGAACTCCGCCACATGATCATAAGGATCTCCAAATCCATCAAAGTAGTTCTTCATTGTCTTAACCACTTGAGAGGGTCTAAGTGTTCTTGAGTGCTCTCGTGGTCTAGGCAATGGAAAATCATGTTCATCTCTTTGGTGCCTATGAGCTCTATGTCTCTCCCTTTTAGGTCTTTCCATTCCATATCCTGATCTGTCTCTGCCCATGGTGTCTGCAAAGCTTACCTCCGGTCTCTCTCTAGTTCTTTCACTGTGGGTTTCATGACCCTTGGATGATCCGGCTCCTTGGAGGCCCTGGGAAACATTAGATCTTGGTGGAGGGAAAATTGATTCACCTTGCCAAGTGTAAGCATGTCTGTCATGATCTGATACTAAGAATAATTTCTGAGATGTGTGATCTAGATAGACAGCTTTCCCTGGTGTATCTGGGTCCTTGAATTCATAGATGGTGACTATTGGGCTGGGTTGATCTGGCCTAAATTTCCAAAAGGCTTCCTCCGTTTCTCTATTCACGAATAGTTCTATGCTTTTATTATCTTGAGGAATCCAATCTGGAGTGATCACTCTAGTCAAGACTGACTTACCTCTAGGGGTCTTGGGTTCTCCTCCTAGGTCCCCTTTCTCTAAGTCTCCTATCTCATTCTCAGGAATGATATTTCCAAACTCATCTATCCTATCTGGTAAGTTGGTAACCACATACATTGTTCCTTCCTTATCAATGTAAGCACCCTCTTCGAACTTGACTACTGGGTGTTCAAGTCCAAAGGGTTGGTCAGGATTCTTGAGTTGAACCACTGATCGCCTTAGACCATCCTCATAGATGCGAGCACCTAATTGGTTGGTCCGGATATACTCCAATTGGGTCTTATAGGGGCCTTCTGGTGTCTGTAAATGAGCAGTGCCTGAGCCCCGTGTGGGTCTCTCCATGCTAAAAGACATTTTTGAGTCACTGGTTTCTGAACTTAGCGTGTAAGGACAACCACTAAGCTGTTGAGCCCAAGATTTGGCTGTATGGTTGACACTAGCCTCAGATGATCTGATGCTTTGTCTATCCTTGCCTAAGTGTCTGCCAGATCTCAGATTCATAAGCCTTGGCTTCTAGTCCCAAAGTTCTCTTATATTGCTCAAAATCCTTTGGAACACCTTGATTTTCCAGTTTTCCTGAGGGTCAACTTCAAAATACCCCACGAGCTTTCCAACAAAACCAAAATCACAGCAAACGGATTTCGTATGAGAAAGTTATGCCAGTTCAGGGTTCTGGGGTTTAAAACAGGGAAACAGGATCTCTCTGGGAACTCAGAACAGGCGATACGATACCAGATTTTCCACGATACGATACCTTTGTCTTACACGATACCCGTTCAGACGATACCACCTAGACGATACGATATCACTAGGATAACTGCGATCGCGATACCAACCTCACGATACGATACTGCTCTCTTAGGCGATACGATACTGAAAGTGGTCACGATACGATATCTCTAATTTGCGCGATACGATACCAACCTCACGATACGATACCTCAAGGTGCACGATACGATACCGGAATATCAGACGATACGATACTGTGACCATCGCGATACGATACCACGGGATTGGACGATACGATACCGTTGAGGCGATACGATATCTCTAGTTTTGCACGATACGATACTTGATTAGTTGGCGATACGATAGCAGTGATTAGGACGATACGATACCACTCCAACCGCGATACGATACTGCTTGTGCCACGCGATACGATACCACAAAGTGCACGATACGATACCAGAAATTTGACGCGATACAATACTAGTATAGCCCACGATACGATACCACCGGGGCGACCGCGATCGCGATACCAACACTTGACGATACGATACCAGAATGGTATCGCGATACCTCAAGTGGGCATGCACGATACGATACCTCAACAAGTATCGCGATACACGGGAGTTCTGGTATCGCGATACCACAACTCAACCGGACACGATACTTGGAGATTTTGACACCCAAATTCAAAAATTTTTGCAGATTTGTGTACCTTGTGTCCACCTTGTCACTTCTATCAGCCTGTAGATGCAAAGTCACTCTCCAAAGTCACGATACAACGCTCGCGATACCAGGCGCTGTTCCTCTCACGCCGCGATACCACCGCTTAGATTCTGGTGTTTTTGAGAGTTTTTCAGTGTTTTTCTTCAGCGTTTTTGGTTCTAAGTTCCTCCTAAGCTTGTTCCTCACAGCCACGAGTAGAAAACGAGTGAATGTAGTGACGAAAATAGAAAAAATCAGAGAATACGAAGAGTGAAGAAGATGATGATGAAGGTGAAGATGAAGAAGAAGAAAAAACTCAGAAACTGAACTGAAAATGGTGATTTTTTACCTTCCAATGTCGCTACTCTACGTCTTACCGTCACACGCTCGTCCTCCAAGCTCTCTCCCCGGCAACGGCGCCAAATTTGGTGTCACTCTAGCACAATGGTGAGTACCAACATGAGGAGATACACCTCATAAATGTCAATCCGTGGAGACGTGAGGACCGGTATGAAGACCGTGAGCAAGTGATGGCACAAGTGCGTGAGTGAAAGCACACAAGCATGCACACACATACACACACACGCGCACAAAGTAAGAGCAAGGAGTGGAACAATGGAAGATATTCAATTATACAAGAGCTCTCTTACAAAGCTGAAATCTACCACAAGCCAACCTCAAAAATGAGCTCTCCAGCCCTTTTTATAGTTTTTGAGTGGTTTTGGCCCTGTCCAGACCTAGTGTCCGGCCTAGTTAAAAAATAGGTTCCCGGGCTTATTTGGGGGCTCAAACGGAGTCTAAAAATTATGAAAATTGGTAGGATGGTAGATCTAATACTCCTCAAGCTCGAGGACTCCTCGGCTTGAACAAAATGGAGTTACAAAAATGGAAAATGGTATTTACAATGGTTTTTAGTGATAAAAATCACTATTTTTGTAGGGATTTCTTCTGAAAATTTGACACGTGCTTCTTGGAGCTCCCTACTTGCTCCTTCTTCTTGTGTGTCCACTTCCTTGATGCGCTTCCATGCTTTGTCCTTGACCTTGAGCTTCAACACCTGGCCCGAGGCATTCGAATATCCGAACACACCCTCACTTAGGAACTACTCCAAAATTACATCCGACGAACCGCACAACAAGGTTCTGTCGAGGACGACAGAAGCGAGAGGGAGGGGGGTGTTGGAAGCAGCCAGAGGCATAGAAGACGCGGAAGCATGTAACGACAGAGCAGGGAGCCAGTCGAATCTTTTTTTCAAAGAATTATGTTTTAAAATACTTTTCAAAAACCTCCAACGGTGATTTTTATCACTATTGTAACATTTGTAACATAGAAAAACCCTTTTCTTAATTTCTAGCTCCATTTTGTGCAAGCCAAGGAGTCCTCGAGCTTGAGGAGCTTAGGTAGAATGAGCGTATCAATTTTGGTTATTTTTAGACACCGTTTACCCTTTCAAATAGCATCTAGGACCTATTTTTTAACTATGCCGGTCACTAGATGTGAAACCGATCAAAAGTAATCTAGAATCTATAAAAAGAGCTAGAGAGCTCATTTTTGAGATTAGCTTGTTTGAGTAGAGAGGAGCTTAGAGCTATTTTGAGCTTGTAAGAGTGTTCTTGAGTAATAGAGTTGATTTCTCACCTTCCATTGTGTCTTGCTTGTCTCTTCGTAGTGTGTGTGTATGTGTGTGTGCATCTCTATGCTTCTCACCTTCACTCTCACTTCATCTCACATTCATGATCTTCATATCACTCCTATCTCTTCCGTGGATTGACATTAAGGAGGTGGAGCTTCTTAACGTGGTTCTCACCATTGTGCTAGAGCAACAGTTATTAAGCAAGTTAACAAAGGTGATCTTCCACGATCACGTCTTCTCCACATCCTTACGTTCCTTTTTCCCACCATTCAAGCCGCGCAACCTCCACCCAATGCACCGTTCTTACTACGTGAAGAATCCACTAGGATGCTTGAAGATGAAGACGAGGATGATGATGCCGATTTGTTTCAACTCCTTCGCCGGAAACACCATTGCATAAGCCCGTCTGAAAGTCAAGTGCAAGGTTCCACCGCACCCAATGAAGAAGAGATCTTCCATGACACCGCAACTTCAATCCACCTTGATTCTTCTGACCACTCTTCTCCCCTCCAACAACATGAACAAGGCGTGTCTACTGCTGATTCCGAAGTAGGTTCTTCTCGGGAGGATTCTCAGCAACAGACCCAAGCAGATCTGCAAGCCATTGTCGCCAACATTGTTAATGAAGTGATCACTTTGGTGGAAACGACAATTAACAGAATTGAAGCGACTACGCAACAGAATCCCGGCATAGTTTTGGTATCCAACACTCTTATACCCACTCCTCCACCAATGCCTCCGGTCGAGCCCATTGTACCTGTTCAACCTATTGTCCCTGAAGCACCGGATTCCTCATCCTCTTCGCCTAATTATTCTCCACCATCCTCCCCTCACCTCTTATTAGCCTCTTCATCCCAGCCACTTCCTCCTCCTCCTCTTCCGGTTCCCATGTTTACTGAATTAGAGCCCATGGGTCGATTGCTCATCCAATTCTCACAGCAGCTACCGATGCAACTTCGAATAGTCACTGATAATATTCGTCAAGAATTACAGCATAAAGTGGATATCTTAGAAGCATATATTACTCCACTACAGGAAGAAGTCGATGCAGTTAAGGCAGAAAATCATGGCCTACACTTACACATTCAACGGCTTCAAGATCAGCTAGCACAAAAAGATGTTTTGTTGTGTCAAAAGGATACAGAAATCAGCATGTTGAAGCAAGAAATCACTGATAAAACAAATGCAATGACTGCCATCGGCAATGAACTGCATAACACGTGGGAAGCATACAGCATATTAGAAGAAGCCTCTCAGTCTCTGGCCAGCAATGTACTTAAAGCTAAAGCAGAGCTGCATAAGACTACCGAAACCCTATTCAAGCGTGATCAGGAGTTACAGGAAGAGCTTGGTAGATATCTCAAATTGAAGAAGGAATTTGAAGGAGTGTAGAAGGAAATCAAAGCCTACTACAAAACCATGCAGTTTCATTCTGAAGAACTGGAGAGAAGAGAAAAGCAGCTCGGTTATCAAGCAGAGCGTTTATCCAGAATAGATAAACAGATTGAAGATATGAAATTGAGCCGTGACGCAGCCCTTGCAAATGATTTCTACCTGCAAGAGGCATTTTTGCATACACAGGCTGACATCTTAATGAGTCAAGTGATTGCTGCAAGCTCTGTTCGTACTAGCGCAGAGTTAGTTGAACGAGAAACCTTAAAACTAATGCTGGATTCTTTGAAGCAGAAGATTTCTAGAACTTTTAAATTAGCTCACACAATGTATATACAGGGCATAGTAGACGAGCTCTAAATTTTGTTTCCGTTGCGGGTTCAAGTCCATCGTGCGTGCCAGTTTAAGCCGCCGGATTGGCATATTGTAATTTCACATTTTTTCCATACCGCACGAACCGAAAGGTCATTGCAAAGTGATGTCGATCAATGAAAAGACATTGCGGTGACCCTCCGGCAACGACAAGCGGGATCGCCAGACTGTCTGTCTGGGCGATTGCGGCTTGTGGAGTCATCGTAGTGTAGTATTCGTGAAATCTGAGTATTGTCATTATTACCTTTGTTTAGTTACATTAATTTGTGATTAACACAGTAAGGTTAAGTATGGAAACTAAGTTTGTGTGACGGTAATGAATATTCCAATATTACGTACTGTTAAAGTTTAACCAAAGCTTTGACAGTAATGTGTATTAATCAGAGCCTTGAACATTAATGTACTGTTAATTGAACAAGTTGATTGGGAAAATCAAGTTACAGGGCCTCTGATTTATCAGACCCCTACCACTCCCAAGAACCCGAAAGAACTTTAAAATGCCTGTAATTTAAAAAGCGCATTTTAACAGGATATTGTTGGCATACAAGTCATAAGCAGAGCATATAGAGCCGCAAAGCAGCAGTCATGCACAATACGGCAACAAGGCCTAATCATTTTTTCCATGGACTATTCGCAACTCAAGTGATTTTAATCACTATGCAAACATTGTAAATTCCATTTTTGGTAGAATAGACTCCATTTTGTTCAAGCCGAGGAGTCCTCGAGCTTGAGGAGTATTAGAATTATCTACATATCAATTTTCATAGTTTTTAGACTCCGTTTGAGCCCTCACATAGGCTCTAGAACCTAAGTTTTAACTTTGCCGGACACTATGTCTCGACAAGGCCAAAGCTAGTGAGAAAACTATAAAAAGAGCTAGAGAGCTCATTTTTGGGGGGAGATTGTTGGTGAATAGAGCTTATGTAAGAGACTTTTTGACTAATGCAAAGAACTACATTTTCTTATCCTTGTCACGTGTGTGTGTATGTGTATGCATGTATGTGTGCTTCTCACTCACACTCTTGTGCCTTCACTTGCTCATAGTCTTCATACTAGTCCTCACGTCTCCACGGATTGACAATTATGAGGTGGATCTCCTCACGTTGGTACTCACCATTGTGCTAGAGTGACACCAAATTTGGTGCCGTTGCCGGGGAGAGAGCTTTGAAGATGAGCATGTGATGGTAAGATGTAGATTTGAGACATTGGAGTTATAGGTAATATCCTTTCTTTTCCTTACTTTTCTTCATTCTTTATAGTTTTTTGCATCACTATCATCACCACCATCATCCTCACCATCTCCCACCTCCATCTCCATCTTCACCAAAATTTCAGTTTTTGTTCATATTCCACTCCCCACCTCATTTCACTTGTGAGAGAGAGCGAGAGAGAGCTAGAACAGAAAAACTTAATATTTTTTGAATGCATGTTTGGCACCATAACCTACACCATGAGAGCACTCCAAATCACTAAAAAATTCTAAAAAATTTGCATTTTTTCAGTCTATCATGACATATATCGTCTATCGCGATAGACACCGTCTATCGCGATAGACACCGTCTATCGCGACAAACAGCATCCCATGACAGAGGCCATCTATGGCGACAAACAAGGTCTATCGTGACAGACAGGCCCACGATAGACGACAGACACCATCTATCGCGACAGACACCCGTCTATCGTGATAGACAAGACCCCACAATAGACCTCGTCTATCGCGACAGACACCATCTATCGTGACAGACCAAACCACGACAGACGATAGACAGCGTCTATCCTAACAGACACCCGTCTATCACGATAGACAGGACCCCACGATAGACCCCGTCTATCGTGACAGACACCGTCTATCGCGACGCACCAAACCACGACAGACCACAGACAGCGTCTATCGCGACAGACACAAGTCTATCACGATAGACAGGACCCCACGATAGACCCTGTATATTGCAACAGACAGCCCACGTGACAGCTAGTGTCTATCGCGACAGACACTGTCTATCGCGACAGACAGCCCACGCGATAGCGAGTGTCTACCGCGACAGACCGTCTATCACAATAGACAGATATTTTTGGCAAAAAACTAGAGGGGTAAATTTTTGAAAAATTAGGCTAAATTTTGGTCATATTTGCATACTCAATTACTCCTACACTTACAAAGGCCTTAGAAAAATACATTAAACTCTTGAAAGGTTCTATTTGTCTATTTAACCCCCTAAACCCTAAATTGTCATAACTTTTTCATATGAAATCCGTTTTTTGAGCTCTAGGGCTCGTCACAAAGCTTGTGGCATATACTACACGCCCTCAACTATTTTTTATAAGAATAATGCATTGATTTTCAGATAGGGTATTTTTTGAGGAATCACTCACAAAATTGACATACAGACAGACATAAAAGAAAAAGAAAAAGAAGCGGAATCTTCAGAAAATCAAAAGCCTCATTGAAGTGACAAATTCACAACGGAATTGTACAGCGTGCGGAATCAGTCCGTTAACCAGAATCAAGAATTGTACGAGTAACAGAGCAATAAACAGCGGTGTGCGCATAATGTGTGCATAACGTGAATTAAAGAATGAGAGCGTGGAAGAGCGCAGAAGAAAAGGTGTGTATATATATACCAAGGATTAAAGGACTCGGATGATGATGATGAAGAGAGCGTGAGAGACGCAGACGCGCTAAAAGACATCAAGCAAGCAGAAGTGAGGAAGTGCGTGAGAAGAGTGTGCAGTATAAGTAGAATCATATAGAATCCAAGTATAAGTTTAGAAGACGCCAGAGATCGCGTATGTACAGATGAATAACAGAAACCTGGAATGTCAGGTATTCATCTGAGAGAGATGGTAATAAGAAACTACTCAGTATAGGAGAGTTTCTACAGCTTGAGCAAGAAGAGGCCAAGCTAAGTTGTACACATCTTCTCTAATAGAAAACACATGTTCATGTGGATGTTTGCGTGCAATCTTCGTATGTGAAGAAACCTAAGTATTTTCATGTTATGGTGTAAAAGTCATTAATCGTTGTTTTCTCAGTAAACGGATGTTTCGGTTATATTTCTGTTAGTTACGATTCCTTCAGTAAACATGTTTTCTGGTAAAACAACGAAGTATATCCCGCAGTAGAATTTGAAGCTTTGTATGAGAGATAGCTCATCTTGTAGCTAGACGTCTCTACTTTAAGCTGATCACAGTTTTCGGTGAAATGGATATGTACACACAGTACAAAGGTTAATCGGAAAGTGGCACTTCAAAACTGTGAAGTTTTCCTTAAACTTCAAGGAGAAGTTCATTCAGTGAAGGAAGCTCATGCATCACTTCCTTACTTCACATAAATTCATTTGAAGTAATTACGAGCAGAATTGAAGTTCATTCCAGTGAAATTCCGGTAACATTTCGGTGACGTCCCAGTGACAGTCCGGTGAAGTTCCGGTGAAATTCAAGTCGCAGTTTAACACAGTTAAGCAACAATAATCTTGCTAAGTTATTGTCGGTTATGGAGGTATTCTAGTATCTCTCTAACTTAGCAAAACCCTTCGGTGGCGCGGCAACCTTCCGCACACTTGACAAGATTCAAGCCTTGCCGTGACGACCATCAACAAGTGGTATTAGAGCCGGAAGAAGGCTCTTCAGTGGTATCAGAGCAGGTTAGTTCCACGAGCGGTATTAGAGCCAAAAGACTCTCAAAGGCAACCTATAGCAAACAAGACGATCATGACAGATCATGTCCAAATTGATAAGCTAGACAGAGATAATTATCCTGCATGGGTAATGCGCATGGAAGCCTTACTTATGAGTAAGGACTTAATGATGTATGTGACCGGAGAAGAAAAGAAGCCGACCTTCAAAGATGATAGCCAACCGGAAAAAGAAGAGATAGAAGCTTTGAAGCTGTGGCAGAAGAAAGATGCAACGGCAAGAGCCTACATTTACAACACTGTTTCAGATCATCTACTACCGCACATTAGAGGTCTGGAGAAAGCGGAGGACATATGGAGCGCATTGGAAGACCACTTCCAAAATACTACGAAAGCTAGAAAGGCTAGCTTATGGTCTGAGTTCACAACGTTCAAAAAGAAGCCGAGTCAAAGCATTAGTGACTACATCACTAAAATGAAGGATCTAGCAGATAGTCTTGGATCCATAAATGAAGATGTCAAAAATCACAGATTGATAGCGCAACTGCTAACAGGGTTAAGAGGAGATGAAAGTTGGAAACCTTTCGTACTCTCAACTGAACTTTCCTTAAATCACTTTGTACCAGATTTAAATCAGTTGCTTGGTTTGATGCTCACATATGAGCAAGATCTCAGAGGAGATGGAGATAAAGGACAAAGCTCTGCAATGTACATGAAGAACAAAAAGAAAGGAGATAAAGGTAAGACAAAAGATGAAGAGGAGTCGAATTCTCAGGCTTATTATGCAAGAGGTAAAAGCAGTGGCAGAGGAAGAGCAAGAGGTCTTGGAAGAGGAAGAAGTAGTCAGAATACCAACAAGAAAGCTTGTTGGATTTGTGGACTAAGTAATCATCTGGCGCATGACTGTTGGCACAACCAACAAGGATCAAATCAAAATCAGAACAGTAATAGCAGAGGCAGAAGCAGAAGATATCAAGGTAACTTCCAAAAGGGTAGACAAAATCAAAGAGGAGGCTACGGTAGAGGTGGAACAAGAAGTTGGGGACAGGGCCAATCCTACAACACCACCTATAACAACTACGCAAATGACACACAGAATGAAAATCATACATCATTGATGATGAACTCAATCAACACATCTGATAATGAAGATCTAAAGGTATTTTACATTGACTCTGGATGTTCTAATCACTTCTCAGGAAACATAGAACTGATGTCAGAACTGGAAAAAGGAAGTTCGAGTCATACTGTTCAAACAGGTGACAATACAAGACATAGCGTACATTCAATTGGAAAAGTGAAGTGTAAGAGTGGAGCACATTTGCTAACCAATGTTTTGTATGTTCCGACAATACCAAAAAATCTGATTACTGTGGGACAGATAGTTGAGAAAGGATTTTAGGTCAGATTTACAAACAAAGGCATATTTGTAGAAGATCCCGAGAACGGATATAATCAGATCGTCTCTAGTAAGAAAGAAGGAAGAGTCTTTACTTTAAGAGTACAAGGGAACATTGGCCAAGCGTTTCTCACACATGATGAAAAGGTGATTATAGAACTTGATCTCTGGCACAAGAGATTAGGTCATTTCAATGAAAAAGGAATCAAAGCAATGATAGCGAATCAGTCTGTACTGGGATTACCAAACGTACAGAACCAACATATGATTCACAAATGCGAAGCTTGTCAGATGGGAAAAGCCCACAGGTTACCTTTCCAGAAAGGATTCAAACATGATGATGTGCTAGAACTCATACATAGAGATGTATGGGGACCAACAAAAGAAGGATCAATCAGCGGATCAAGGTATTATGTCCTTTTCATTGATGATGCAACAAGATGGATAACTCTTTATGTTTTGAAAGAGAAATCAGAAGTGTTTGGAGCCTTTAAACATTTTCATGCATATGCTGAAAGACTCAAAGGTCGAAAGCTTAAAAGACTGAGGTCTGATGGAGGTGGAGAATACTTCTCCCGAGAGTTCAATGATTAACTTTGGAATGCAGGTATCAAGAGAGAAATAACCTGCAGGTATACACCACAACAAAACGGTGTAGCAGAAAGAAGGAACCGAACTCTAGTCGAGTTTGCACGAGCTATGCTGAAAGAAAAGAATTGTCCAGATTATCTTTGGGCTGAAGCCGTAAATATAGCTACATACTTGGTAAACAGATTACTGTGTACAACGTTAGAAGGAATGACCCCTTACGAAGCCTGGTGGGGAAAGAAACCAACACGTGATCATTGTAAAGTGTTTGGATCACTAGCGTATGCTTATGTACCGTCACAACTGAGACATAAGCTTGAACTGAAAGCAGAGAAATATGTGTTCGTCAGATATGATGAAAAGCAGATGGGTTACAGGTTATGGAGTCCTCTAACCAAACAATTTACTGTTTCCAGAGATGTAACATTTGATGAACAGAAAAGCTAGTATGCAGATTAGAGTCATACAGCTGAAGAATTTGAAGAAGAGATAAAAAGAAAAGAGAAAGGTAAATCAATCGTGCAGGTGAATAAAGATGAAGATTATACGTAGGCAAGTACGTCCAGGACCGGATCAGGTATGAGAAACAAAGATGAAGACATGTATTCAGATGCACACGAAGAATATGAGCTAAGGAGGTCAAACAGAGTAAGAAGACAACCAGAAAGGTACTCGTATGATACATCGTATATAACTCAGAAAGATTATGCATATATGGTCAAAGATGATGATGAACCTCAGAGCTATGATGAAGCTAAAGGCAAGAAGCAATGGAAGAAGAATTCAGCACACTGGAGGAGAATAAGACATGGGAGCTTGTTCCTAAACCAAATGGTAAGAAAGTAATCGGAAATAAATGGGTTTTGAAAGTTAAGAAACTTGCAAATGGAAGGATAGCCAGACATAAAGTGAGATTGGTTATCAAGGGCTATGCTCAGACGCATGGCATAGACTATGACGAGACGTTTAGTCCGGTGGCAAAGATCTCAACCATAAGGACAGTGATTGCTATAGCAGCATCAAAAGGATGGAAGCTAAGTCAACTAGATATAAAGAATGCATTCCTGAATGGATATATATCAGACAAAGTCTACATGGAACAACCAGAAGGTTTCGTAAATTCCAGATACCCAGAACATGTGTGCAGACTAAGAAAAGCACTTTATGGACTGAAGCAAGCTCCAAGAGCTTGGAACTACAGACTTGTGAAGTATCTCAATGAACTTGGATACCAAAGTTCGAAGACAGATGCAAGTCTACTCATCAAAAGAACAGAAGAAGGAATGATCTACATTTGTATCTATGTAGATGACATAATAATTACAGGTACCTCAGATGCAGGAATCACAGAGGTGAAGAAACTGCTCGAAAAAGGAATTCAAGATCAGTGACCTGGGAAAGTTATCATACTTTCTAGGTATGGAAATCACATATACAGATCATGGTCTATATGTCATGCAAGAAAGGTATCTCCTGAACTTACTGAAGAAGTTCAATATGGAGAATTGCAGAGAAGCTTCAACACCGCTTGAAGTAAATCATAAACTCAGTAAATATGATGGTATAGAGTTCAAAGATATGAAGAAGTATCAGTCTTGAGTAGGAAGCTTAATTTACACTATGCTAACAAGACCGGATCCCAGCTATCCGGTGGGAGTCCTTTCATAGTTTATGCATTGTCCGACAGATCAACATTGGGTTGCGGGACAAAGAGTTCTTAGATATATCAAAAGAACTATAAAGGAAGGATTATATTATCCTTTTACATCAGATATAAAGCTGAGAGCATTCAGTGACTCAGACTGGGCAGGAAGTCAAGATGACAGAAGATCAACACACGGGTATATGATATACCTAGGAGATAAGCTAGTAAGCTGGTGCTCAAAGAAATATCATACAGTAGCTTTATCGTCAACAGAAGCAGATTATAAAGGATTAGTAGAAGCCGCGAAAGAAGTAATATGGATGCAGACCTTGTTCAAAAGCATGGGTATTGACCAAGACGTACCTATCATACATGGAGATAATATGAGCTCGCTGTATCTTGCAGCAAACCCAGTATTCCATGCACGAACAAAGCACATAGAGATTGAGTATCATTTCCTGAGATAAAAGGTAATGGAGAAGGAGATAGAAATAGTCTACACTCCTACGAAAGATCTAATAGCAGATATCTTGACAAAAAGCTTGGATGGAACAAAGACAAGTAGATTCAAAGAAATGGAAGGTATAAAAGAAAGAAAGATATATGAAAGACTAGAAGAAGTCAAATTAGTGATTGAGGGGGAGATGTTGAGGAATCACTCACGAATTTGACATACAGACAAACATAAAAGAAAAAGAAAAAGAAGCGGAATCTTCAGAAAATCAAAAGCCTCATTGAAGTGACAAATTCACGACGGAATTGTACAGGTGCGGAATCAGTCCGTTAACCAGAATCAAGAATTGTACGAGTAACAGAGCAATAAACAGCGGTGTGCGCATAATGTGCACATAACATGAATTAAAGAATGAGAGCATGGAAGAGCGCAGAAGAAAAAGTGTGTATATATATACCAAGGATTGAAGGACTCGGATGATATGATGAAGAGAGCGTGAGAGACGCAGACGCGCTAAGAGACGCCAAGCAAGCAGAAGTGAGGAAGTGCGTGAGAAGAGTGAGCAGTATAAGTAGAATCATATAGAATCCAAGTATAAGTTTAGAAGACGCCAAAGATCACGTATGTACAGATGAATAACAGAAACCTGGAATGTCAGGTAGTCATCTGAGAGAGATGGTAATAAGAAACTACTCAGTATAGGAGAGTTTCTACAGCTTGAGCAAGAAGAGGCCAAGCTAAGTTGTACACATCTTCTCTAATAGAAAACACATGTTCATGTGGATGTTTGTGCGCAATCTTCGTATGTGAAGAAACCTGAGTATTTTCATGTTATGGTGTAAAAGTCGTTAATCGTTGTTTTCTCAGTAAACGGATGTTTTGGTTATATTTCTGTTAGTTACGAGTCCTTCAGTAAACATGTTTTTCGGTAGAACAATGAAGTATATCCCGCAGTAGAATTTGAAGCTTTGTATGAGAGATAGCTCATCTTGTAGCTAGAGGTCTCTACTTTAAGCTGATCACAGTTTCTGGTGAAATGGATATGTACACACAGTACAAAGGTTAACCGGAAAGTGGCACTTCAGAACTGTGAAGTTTTCCTTAAACTTCAAGGAGAAGTTCATTCAGTGAAGGAAGCTCACACATCACTTCCTTACTTCACATAAATTCATTTGAAGTAATTACGAGCAGAATTGAAGTTCATTCCGGTGAAATTCCGGTAACATTTCGGTGACGTCCCAGTGACAGTCCGGTGAAGTTTCGGTGAAATTCAAGTCGCAGTTTAACACAGTTAAGCGACAGTAATCCTGCTAAGTTATTGTCGGTTATTGAGGTATTCTAGTATCGCTCTAACTTAGCAAAACCCTTCGGTGGCGCGGCAACCTTCCGCAGACTTGAAAAGATTCAAGCCTTGCCGTGACGACCATCAACAAGTGGTATTAGAGCCGAAAGAAGGCTCTTCAGTATTTGGAAGTTGACCCTCTGTGGGGTAGACACACCAAGAGGGCTCTAGAGGAAATTTTTTGGCAATAGAAAAGGGGGAAAAAAAGGGTCATTAAAAGTGTCTGAGATAAGTTGTCTTTCAATTGAAGGATCAAATTGGAGCTAAACTTGGGATTTTTTACAGGATTATCGAGAGCTCTTGGAGAAATCAAAGCAAGTGCCAGTGTGAGCAGGCTTGGGAACGTGCTTCCTGGGTAGACAAGCATAGCAAGGAGGAGCGACTTGAGGTTGGAACATCTCTTAACCCCCTCAGTCCATTCTTAGCATAGGCTAAGTGCAAGTAGTGGTCCAAATTGACTAGGGATACGATAGGAATACGCAAGTTCGAAGAGCCTTTAATTTCTCAAGTCTAAGAATAGGCTAAATTGCACTCAAGGGACAACTTAAAGGAAAAGAACTTAAACTAAGTGGACGAAGAACAACATGTACGACACATTCAAGTATTCCTGACGACGTTGAATTAAATACAAGAACACACATACAAAGGAACTCAAAAGGAAAAAGTGATTGGTATCAAAGAATCAGCAACATGGTTGTGCAAGGATCATTGAGTTAAATTGGTAGGGCATATGAACCTTAGATCAGGAAGACACCTAGGGAGAGATTGTCAAAGTATTAGATCATCCGAGGCTAGTGTCAACCATACCGCGAGATCTTGGGCCCAGCAATTGAGCGATTACCCCTATGCTCTAGACTCAGAAACTAGTGACTCTGAGATGTCTTATAACATGGAAAGACCTGTCGGTAGCTCGGTAGTTGTGTACCTAGAAAGACCTGAAGCTCCCTACAAAACTCAACTGGAATATATCCAGACCAATCGCTTAGGTGCTCGTATCTATGAGGATGGTCTCAGAAGATCTGTTGTCCTAATTAAGAACCCGAATCAGCCCATGGGACTAGAACACTCTGTAGTCAAGTTCGAAAATGGTTCCTACATTGATAAATAAGGAACAATGTATGTGGTCACTAGCCAACGAGAAAGAACAGATGAATTTGGCAACATAATCTCAGAGGTCGAAATAGGTGACATAGAGCAAGGGAACTTAGGAAAAGAACCAAAAACCCCTCGTGGCAAGTCAGTTCTGACGAGAATAATCACTCCAGAATTGGTTCCCCAAGACAATAGGAGTATAGAGTTGCTCGAGAATCGAGAGACAGATGAGGCTTTTTGGAGGTATAAGCCTGAGAAGCCTAATGAAGTAGGAGCTCTTACCATCTATGAATTCAAAGACCCCGATAGCCCAGGTAAAGTGATCTACTTAGATGATGCTTCGGAGAGGATTTTTGTGGTCTTAGAGCATGGAAGACACGCATACACTTGGAAGGGTGAATTTCTTTTTTCCCAACCCCGATCCACTGTGTCTTATAGTAACCAAGGAGCTGGAACATCTCAAGCTCATGGGACTCAAAGAGAACGGAGTAGAGATAGACCCGAGGTGAGCTTTGCTAAACCACTTGGAAGAGAAAGAACGAGGATTGAGACGGATAGAATGGACAGGGAGAGATATAGGGAACTGAGGAATCCAAGAAATGTAGACGAATTCCCTCTCCCAAGGCCTAGAGAACACGCTAGAACCTTAAGACTTACACAATTAGTAAAGTCCATGAAGAATTGCTTCGATGGCACAGGAGATCCATATGACCATGTAGCAGAGTTTAGGCAAGTTTTGAGAGCTGAAAAGTGGAAGACTTGTTCACTCAATAGGATGCTTTTGGCCTAACACTCAAGAACACTACATTGACTCGGTTTCAACCACTTCACCAAGACCAGTATAGAAGTATAGACCAACTTCTAGAAGCATTCATCATTGAGTTTTTCAAGAGTGGTATTAGGCATAACACATCCTCCCTGATATACAGCTTCAAACAAACACCTCAAGAGACAGTGAGGCTCGTAGGGAGAAGGTTAAGGCAATACCTAGAGAGATGCCCTACTCCAGAGTTACCCACTCCAGCCAAATAAGTGGCCTTATTTCTAGACAGATTGTTAAGTACCAAATTGAGATCATATGTGTACTTTAAGGACCCTAGATCCATAGAAGAGTGTGTACACATGTGCATAGACATTGAGGATAATCTAGGGGAGGAATTAGAGCTCTCAAAGATCTATAAAGATTCAGATAGCTCTACTAGCCTCGCTTCCTCACAATCCACATCAATTGAGGATCTAGCAGAAAAGGTAGCTCAGAAATTAGGTGTCTCTAGCAAGCAGATTCCTAGATTTGCTCCAGCAAAATGATGCTACACATGTGGAGGAGACCATATGGCGAACGTGTGTCCTATCATGGCTCGGCCCCAAGTGAACCCTAACAGCCAATACTGCACCATAGAAAGGAGATACACGAACCACACTGCACAAGACTACCCTTATAACAAACAAGCTGTTAGACAAAATTATCCCCAGACTTTCCCACAACAAGGAAAATACCAGAATCAGTACCCTTAACAGTAGTATAGTAGACCCCAACAACCCTACCAACCACCCTATCAAGGGCAGCAAAGGCCTCAACCAGTCCTAGTGCAACAACCCCCTCCTCGAGCCAATGTGATCCGAGTGAAGCATGCAGCTGCAGAAGAAAATCTAAGTAGGGCTCTAGTGCCAATGACACCATCGCTTTCAGAAAGTGACCCAAGTGAGTCTAGTTGGGAGTCAGAATGTGCGAATGTCATGTATGAAAACCCCAACTCTAGACCTCAACCTAGGCAGATAAGACCTCCATTTCCTAGAGGACCATGCTTCCAATGTCAGAGAGTTCACCTCATTCGTGATTGCCCTCTACGTGCACCCACACAAACCCAATCTGTGACAATTCAAGGCTTTTGTCCAGATTGTGGAAAGGAGCATTTGTTATGAGAGTGTCCCAAGAACCCTGCCAATATGCCAAGAATCGCTCCTATCAATGTTATTGGCTTAGTGGTAGACTCCACGGGAAGTGTGACTTCCACAGCCCCAGTACAAGTCATCACGAGAGCTCAGGCACTTAAGCAAAACCAAGACTTAGGCCAAGAAAAGAATGCGGAGGTTAGCAAGACTGAGGGCCAGAATAAGAAGAGAACAAGAGCTTGGAGAGATAGCCGTGAACGTATGAAAAGGCAATGGGCAAAGAGGATGAGCAAACTTGAGGAAATTTTGCGAGAGACCAAAGCCAAAATAATAGAAATCACATCTCAAACGCACTCTCACACCCTACCTCCACTACCATCCCCATCACCTTCCATTCCTCAACCTTCTAATCCACCACACGTAACCCCACCACCACCCCGAGTAGGATCAGTCTTAGCAGATCCCACTCCCAAAGACATAGATATGATGCTTAGAGCATATCAGGCCAGGATCCAAGAAGGGCCAAATGTAATAGATCATGAAAGATGTTACCCTAGAGTTGACCTAGAGCTTGAACGAACCAAGTTGTGTGCCACGATGGTTGAATTGGCTCAAGCCATGTTTGAGTCCAACTGCCTCTTCAATTACTCTAGCTGCACTAGAACACCATTGCATTTTGATGGTTTATTAGATAGACTGGAGATGATAATTGAAAAGTCTAGAAAAGGAGCCAACTCCCAATCTAAGGATATGGAAAATGATAGAATAAGCATTCCTCCCTGGGAAGCTTATGTGCCTAACTCCACTGAACTAGACACCTCTTCTTCCATGAATCGGTATTCACCAGAATTCCTACGAGAAATTCAAGAAGAGAAATGGGCCAAAGAAAGTGAAGATCCTCCTCCAATCGAACTTGTGGATGACACACATTATCAATTCCAACAAGATATTACTTCCATTCATGGAGAGCAGGATAGTACCCAGTCTCATGAGAGGTTAGACTTTGAGTCTAATTCCTTGCAGGAATTACCTCATTTCACAGGTCCATGGGAAACTAAGTCTACGTGCATGAGAGCACCCACGATCGTGATAAGAAACAAAAACTCAATCATACCTAGGAACACAGAGTTAGTGAAAAATACTAAAGTACAGTGCAATCTCACTTTAGAAGAGCTACTCAAGGTCATGACTGAATTGTGGAAACATGTAGCCAAGCAAGTGCCAGACATAGCAAAACCTTGTTCTCATGTAGGATCTCATAGAACAGTGCCAGAAATACCCTTGGACAAGATAGGAGACATGAGTGAAGGAGAATAAGGAAACACCTATCTTCTTGTCACTCGTCAGAGTTACAGAACCAAGGCAATTCTGGACAGGTGCAGGAGTTGCAATTGCTACCACTTCCCTATGGAAGCATTGGGGCAAGCCAGCACTTAGACCCACCAGAATGAAGCTACAAATGGCGGATGGTCACATTGAGAGACCCTTAGGACTACTAGAAGGAATAACTCTCACCACTTGTGGTGTAGAGTTTGAACATACTTTTGCTATATGTGACTTTAGCAAGAATCAGGCCTACGAGATGATTATGGGGAGACCCTTCTTAAGGCAATTGCAACTAGTGTAGGATTGGGGGACAAACTCTTTGTATCTGCAACACTTGGGTGTCACAACCAAAGTGAATCTCAAAGACTTCTCTCATAGAGATGTTCCCCCTATTCAATGGTGTGGAGAATGAGTTCTCCTATGCGCAACGGAAGTGTGTAGTGAGCCCTTGTATGTCCAGCACTTGGACAAACATCTGCACCTTAGATAGCTTGCTGCTCTCAATACAAAACTCAAATGGACTTGAGACTTTAGTCAATCAAAGTAGACAAAGAGAGCTTTCTAACAAGCTATAAATGACTTAATTTGGACAAGTTTTGATTAGGAAACACAACTGTCAAAGATGAACTACCTGTCCACACAGGTATGCTGAAGAACTGAGCTTCACTCTCGGACTGATAGCTCTCTGAATATATATCCTTTGAGAAAGATATTTAGTTCAGAGAAAGTAGACACAAGTAGCTTTCCAACAAGCTAAAAATCAAGTAATTTGGATGCGTTATGATTAGGAAACTCAACTCACCAAGATAGACCACCTGCACAATAGAGCCAATCATGTGTGATCCAATCATTGAAGAATGTGAACATAGCACTGATGCATTCGAGGATGCAAATGACTCCGATCTAGAGTCAATCATTATGGACCCACCATTTGCATCAGATGAGGAATATTTCTATGAAGTAGAAGCTCATCCTCAGAGACACGAAGACATTACAAATGAGGTGAGATTAACCACACAAGTGACCACTAAGAGTGAAGGAAAGAAGAGGAAGAAGAGAGAAGTCTCACCAGAGGAGGAAGAATCTTTGTTTGAGGTCCCAGAAAACTTTAAGAAGTATGAAATAGAAGACAGGAGAGTCATGATAAGAATGCCAAAATGTGATGCACAAGCAGGAGAGGCCTATGATAACAAAGAAACCACCAAGAAAATAGTGGTAGCCATAGAATAAGGAGAGGAGCGATGCACATACATAGGACATGAATTAAGTGAAAATGAGGAGCAGGAGTTGATAGCCTTACTACGAGAATATAGGGATGTGTTTGCATGAAGTTACAAGGACCTGAAAGGTGTAGACCCTGATATATGTTCACACACGATCCCCATGACCTCAGAGGCCAGACCCTCTAAACAAAAGCCATACACATACAATGACAACTATGCAGCCAAGATCAAAGAAGAGATAGATCGCTTGGTGGAAGCTAGATTTATCTATGAAATCGAGCACACTGAATGGGTGTCCCCCATTGTGGTGGTGCCCAAAAAGAATGGCAAATTATGTGTATGCATTAACTTGAAGAAGGTTAACGCAGCCACTATCAGAGATAGTTATCCACTTCCTATCACTGAGCATATATTAGAGAGGGTAGCACGCAAAGAAGTATACAGCTTCCTAGATGGGTTCTCTGGGTACAATCAAGTAGTCATTGCACCCGAAGATCAGCATAAGATGGCTTTTGCCACGGAGTGGGGTATATTTGCTTTTCGGGTAATGCCATTCAGGCTCACCAATGCTCCTGCAACCTTTCAAAGACTAATGTGCCATGTATTTAAAGAGTTCTTGACAAAGAATTTGGAAGTCTATGTTGATTATCTCTGTGCTCATTCCAACATTAGACAGACCCATATGCCCGACTCAGACAAATCTTTGATAAATGTAGAGAATATCAAGTCTGCTTGAACCCACAAAAGTGTGTTTTCATGGTCACGCAAGGCAAGATTCTAGGACACATAGTGTCAAAGAACGGTGTCGAGATGAAATCCCGCAGGGAGTGTGCACTGAGTTTTTTTCAAAAGTTCATTGTTTCTGAGTTTTTGTGTGATGTTTTGATCGAGAGAGTGGTATATTTTGTACATATTTTGGCCGAATTAATTGATTGTGCGATGCGAAAACAAGTTTGAGATGTGTGTTAGACCCATGTATATAAACAACAGACATTAGACCCATAAAAGCCTAGGTTTGACCCTTCAAAACCCCTAAAAATGTGGGTTTACCCAATGAAAATCAGACTTGAACCCTTGGAAACCCTTGGAGTTTAGGTCCAAATTGTAAATAAACCCTTGGATTAATGTGTTTGAGTTAATTGTGATCAAAACCATCATTTTCTCGACCAAAAACCCGAGGTCGGGCCCTTGGAAATGGCAGTTTCTGTAGGTCAAACCCTAAAAACCAATTAAATTGCGAACATCGAGTGTGAAATCGAAACCTTGGTTTAGGGAAAAATTAAAAGACTGCCAAAAGTGGAAAGTTCATTGAGGAGGTTAGAACGTTCTAGAAGGAAGTCCTAGGGAGGGGCCTATAAATAAGTCCAAACTCATTTGTTTCTTCCCCATCCTATGGATTGCCCTTGTGGATCGTCTCCTCCAGGTATGCTCCTTGTAGCTCAATGATGAGTAGCACCTCCTTTAATGTCAATCCGGGAAGACGTGAGGATGGTATGAAGACCTCGAGCAAGTGGCGGCACAAGTGCGTGAGTGAGAAGCACACTAGCATGCACACACATACACACACACGCGCACACACGGCAAGACAAAGAGTGAGAATCAATGGAGCTTTTAGATTACTTTCAAAATGCTCTTACAAGTTCGTTTCAATTACAATCTAACCTCAAAAATGAGCTCTCTAGCTCTTTTTATAGTTTTTGACTAGGTTTTGGCCCTGTCCAGACCTAGTGTCCGGCCTAGTTAAAAATTAGGTTCCAGGGCCAATTTGAGGGCTCAAACGGAGTCTAAAAAATACGAAAATTGATATGTAGGTACTTCTAAGGCTCCTCAAGCTCAAGGACTCCTTGGCTTGCACAAAATGGAGCTACAAAAATATGAAATGGTATTTACAATGATTGTTAGTGATAAGAATCACTGTTAAAAGATGTAGATTGGAAAAATTGAAGGGCCTATCTGCCAGATTTGCGTCGACTGCTTTGTCTACTTACTCCTTCACCTTGTTCTGACTCTCTCCGTTGGCTTCCTTGTCTAGTCAATCCTTGGGTGCCCATACTGCTCTCAACACCCCCCCCTCTCTCGCGTCTGTCGTCCCTGACAGACCCTTGTTGCTGGGAGTGTTGGATGTAATATTCCACAACCTGAGTGGCAAGCTGATGTTCTTGTAAGCGTAGTCCTCTGGCCAAATCTGTCATCATACGATCCCAATCGATTGGTCCTAGAACGTCCAGATGTGGCAGACGTAACTGATCTGCATGGATCGCTTGTTCTACTGCGAATAGATGTAGCAAATGTATGGGTCTGGGAATGAAAATTTCGGAATTGTATTCCCAGAAGCCCGTAGAGAACATTTCCTCAAATGTTTGCTTGAAGCATGCGGGCAAGTACTTGATTCGTGCATGCCAAGCAAAGATGACAGTGACCGAGGGGGTTTGGCTCATGTCGTAGACTAAATCCTTGTTGCCTTGAGCGAATCCAGGGGCGGAGATGTATGGAGCTTGGACATTCCGAAAGGTTTTGAAGACAATGGTCATGAGCTCAAAGATCTTCATACACATTTTCGCCGCGATGTCGGGTACATTATTGAGACGTGTAGACCAGTGTCGAATTGTTGATATCATGTAGGCTACGGTTGGAGGTCCTCGAGGTGGAGCAAAATACGGATAGTTAACCCAAGCCGAGCACTCTTTATTGTTGCGTACCTTGATTGCAAATGCTTGCCAGGATCTGCGACGTACCACTGGACAATAGCATGGATTATACTTGATATAGAGTGGCATGGTAGCCCAGGTACTCATCATCTCTGGGTAATCGGTGAGTAAATGTGCACGCCAATTAGGTTGGAAAATCGAGCCAGCACGTGCATCGGTCGGTAAATCCCCTATCTCAAATTGAGTAGCGAATGTGGGCTCCTTCCCTGTATGTCTTTTGACTTCTGCATTATAATCATGTAGTAAGACAAAATAATGCATGTATTGCGATTCTGATGTTGTGATTAACCGTTGATGGGATAATTGTTGAAAGTAGGAAGACTGAAGGACCGTTTCTTCCAGATTCGTGAGAGATTGCATTTGCACGGCCACACGATCATCATGTGTCTTACCCACTTTCTCGACCCTTCTGACCCAATCTGGGACTTGAATTTCTAACGTGTCTTGTCCTTCTTCTGTAGTTCGACCACCAGGCGTCGGCATAGGCTCGTAGGGCTCTTCGTAGCTGTCCTCGACGGGGATTTCCACTACTGTTTCAGGTTCTGATTCTTCAATGGGTGAGGGTGATCGTTCATATGGTAAGAGGCGTGCTTGGAGTTCTGCCACCTGTTTCCGAAGGGTCTCCATTTCTTCTGTAGATTGTTGCAAGATTACCGGCTCCGGTTGAGCAGTGGGTACACTGGCTAACTGTTTCTTTAGATCGGCACATTCAGTCTCTAGTTTTTCATATGACTCCAGGAAATTTGCATGCTCCTCAAGTAAAATGCGGATGTCTTCTGATGGAACTGCTCTATATCTGGTAGGGCTAATGGTTGCTCCTACGGTGCCTTCCATAGCCGCTTCAAAGTTGTCTTGATTTTGTTGTTGAAGTCGTTTGTTCTCTTCTAGTGCTGCGGCCATATGCTTCCTTAATAGCCCAATGTTGCGTCTGAGTGTGGCGTTAGATATCATTTGCGCTTGAAGCACTGTTTCTAGTTCCTTGACTGCTTGGTCATCTACAGTTGATGTTTTTGCTTCCAATTCGGAGTGAGCCTGTTGTAGTGTGGTATGCTCGGTTAGGAGCGTCTGGTAGTCAGCTTCAAGAGTGGTGACTCTAGCTTGCAGACGTTGAGATTCTGCCTGGAGGGCAGCAGTGCGTTCTTCCAATTGATGGTAGTCTTGTTGTAGCTGATGTGCACACTGAAGTAATGTGTTGAACGTGCTATTTACATTATGAGATGCAAGGGGAAAAGTTTGAAATGCAGGGGAGGAGGGATTGGGTAGGGGGGTAGTGAATGCTGTGTGTGCCAATGATGTGAGTGGTGAGGTGGGGGGTAGTGGAGGGGGAGAGGGTGGAATTGTGGGGAGAGGTGCTGTGGTGGGTGAAATGTCCATCGGGTCAGACAGAGTGGTGTGTATAGGGGCTACCATGTAGTGGGGTATGGTAGGTGAGGTGAGTGTGGTGTTCGTGTAAATTGATGTCGTTGCGAACAGCGGGGAAAGGTGCCTTTGAAACATTGGAGAGCGGAAGAACTGCTCCACAAAGGACGGGTATTGGGGTGATGAGGTCCGGTTGAAAGAGGTGTAGGGGCCAGCTGGGAAGTGAGGGTCATGGAATGGAGGTACTCGTATTGGGGGATAGGTCGGGAAACACAGGGTGCCTTCTGTGGGTGCTGGGTTTCCAACTACACTTGTAATTATGGGGTGGCCAGTCATGGGTTCAGAGGATAGATGGGTCGAAGTGTACAAGGGGTTGGTGACGAAGGAGAAGAGGGTGTCTTGTGAAGTGGGTTCTCGAAAAGAGAATGATGTGAATGAGGATGGGTTATAAGTGAAGGTAGAGGTGATGACTGTCGTTTCTGCCAAGGTGGGAGGTGGTGGTGGGGGTGGAGAAGGTGGTGATGGAGGACGCTGGGGTGAGATGGGTGATGTCTGAACGAAGGTTTCAGGGGAGAGGTCAGTGGTGGTTGTGGGAGTGGCTGTGGTCTCAATAGGTACTTTTGGTTCTGTGACGGGTATCCTGATAGTCTTACCTGCTCGTGGTAACGTGTCCACTCTGCGTTTGTCATACCTTACGGACTGGCGGACAGCGGTGTGGACAGCCTCTGGAACTCCTAAAGAGTCTGACACTAATTTGAGGGTGTCAATGAAATGTTGGTCCACTCCTTCATCTGATAGCATTTCTTGCATCAAAGCTTGACCTGATACTAGAGAGAGCTGATGCCTTTCTTGTACTGCTTTGATAGTGTCGTATAGCCTTCGTAGTTGAGTTGTATATGCAGGTGCACCTACCAGTTCTGGCACTTCTTGTTGCTCCTCTTGTTGCTCTTGATCATACTCCTCCTCATCATCCTCCTGTTCTTCATCTCCGTCATCTTCTTCCTCCACTTCAACAGGGGTGACCGGTGCTTGGGAGGTTGTGGCCTGCGTTTGTACATTTTCCGCTTGTTGTGCCTCTTCTGTCTCCAGCTCTACATCTTGTAGTAGTTGTTCGAAGTCTTCATTAGTGAGTTCTTCCAAAGCTGCACCACTAGGAAATTCAAGATCCGTTGGGATGGGAGGAAATATCAAAGTGGAACCATCGGTGCTGCGTCTTGGAAGTCGGAGTGTGAATGGTCGGACTCTTCGGGGTGGCGGGGTGACGTCTGGTGTTAGGGTGGCTCCACGTGGCTGAGCACATGGGACTTGGACCGTGCCTCTCATCTTCTTAGAAGGGGGTCCAGTGGATGTCCTGCCTCGAAACTGCTCTACCCGTTTCCACATCAGGGCTCGTTGGATTGGGATGTCATAAGCCAAACACCTATAGATGATTCTTGTCAGAGCACAGCAACCATATAAAACCTGTTTCCGCGGCCAGCGTTTGTGAGCTAAGTGTATCTGATCAATTATCCAGTGGGGTAGGTTGATGGTGAGGCTCTGTGTCTCTGCCAGATACAGGCTAAACCAAATCTTTTTGTGCGGCATGGTGAATCTATCCTGCGCCGGGAAAGCAAAGTGTTGCATGCACATGCGAAGGTGTATTGCAATATTAGGCGTCATGGATACCATGTCTTTGAGTTTGGTGAGACTTCGATTCTTCATGTAGTCCGGTACTAGGGTTTCCTTCTCTGTAGGAATATGCATGCCGCGCATATCCAGAGCTTCTCTCACCAAATTGTTTGATAGCCTAAACCTCTTGAGCTCATTCCCCTTTGTCAGAGATGGAATCACAAATGAGCTTGCACCTTTTGGGTTCGGATTTGGAGTCAAGGTGTTGATGAGATAGTAGCATCGCATGAAGTCAGGTTTTGGGAGTCGGGCACTGAAATAGGCACTCAATCCGGCTTTTTCCCATATCGGACGTAGACTTTCCGCATTTTGTAACTTCTCAAATTCTCTTGTAAAGAAATGGTATCTGCCTTGCTTTCCATTGTAGTCTAGCTCTGATTCCCATAGATACGTTCCTTCCCCCAAGGGTCCTGCTACCTCGGTAAACCAATGTGAAGTCTTTCCCACGGGCATGGTGTGGCCACGCGGAGGGTCCGCAATAGGTATGATTTTGACGGCCTGCAACTCTTCTGGTCTTTCAACTGTCTCAGGCAAAACGGGTAAACTATCCAAGTCCACCACTTGCGGGTTTGTTTCTGTGTGAGAGCTAGTTCCTGCTGCCTCCGCCATGTTGAAAATGTCGCAGCTGATTCTGTGAGAATATATGAATAAACGTTAACATTGCAATGGACACAAAAATGACATGGTGTCCCTTGTTACAATATTAACTTAAAGTTCTGGAGTGGTTAGGAGTTAATAAGTGCTCGGTGCTGGTGTGTGTAGTTAGGAGTTAGGTAGACCTAAGAACTAAGCGAAATGATGCGAATTAAGAGTGAAGCGGTTAGTAGGTGGTCATGGATTTACAATAGGGTCAGGGGGTTTGTTACAAGTCTTGGGCTGCCAAATGCAGTGGATGGGTTTTACTCGTGGTTCCGTAGAGATTCTCGAGAGCTTTATAGGTGTGTCAGCTTTAACTTGAGGCCTTTTAGGGGCCCATTTACAACTGATTCTGTTCGTGTTCATGTGCCTTGGTGTTGAAAATGAGTGGATGTAGGCTGTGCGAGTGAATGAATCATGCTGTGTAGGGTGTGTTCTTGGTGTAGCTATTTGAGCCCGCAAACAAGCCTTAGGCACCCAAATTTGTCTTGATTGTGGGCTAGCCTTCATCGAACTTTTGGGCACCCAAATAGATTTCACGTTGGCAGAAGAATTTCCGGAAGACCTCTTATTAGTGACGTGTTGATGGTTATTAATAAGAGGCTTCGCCCGTGCTGTTGGCGTGGGTGCAACCGGGTGTTCGCCTTTTCGCACCCACACTTGGTTCACTTGTTGAGACATTCTGCTACGCAGGTTCTTTTGATGTCCAGCATAGGTAGTACTCTGCTTCTTCTGCCTTTGCTCCACCGTTGGTTGTTGCCTCCTTCTGGCCTTTGGAGAAGAAGGGAATTCCTTTGCATCCCTGACTCCTTTTTTGCGAATATCATTCCTCTGCAACACATAGTTTTGGACAAGAACAGCATGGTCAACTTCATGTGCACCCCTGGAGGGACCAGGAGTCTGTGCCTTTTCTAGTTTCTTGAGTGCTCCATTATCCAACTCTACTGTAATTCGACTATGATTGACCCATACCTGAAGAAGTCCACTTCTTAGGTTTAAGTTGACTGCTTGGTCATAGATCCAGTCTTGACCCAAGACAAGAGGTTCAGTGAGATCCTCATCTTGACACACTAGTACTTTAACTGTCATTGCCTCATCATGAATGTAGAGGGGAAGTTCCACCTCGCCCATACAAGGGGTTTCCACGCCTCCCAATCCTATAAGATATGCCTCCACAGGATTGACAGTTAACTGTAACTCTTGACAGTAAGACATTCTAACAGCACTAGTGGCTGCACCTGAGTCAATCAAGGCTCTTACAGTCCTTGCACTTTTTCCTTGTCCTATATCTAGGGTTACGAAAGGACGTCGATCAGTTATCCTAGGTGAGCTGGTTCCTGCGACTTCACACATTGCCATATGATATCCTTGATCTGCATAGTCATTTGTCCTAGGCTGCTCTCTACCTTGCCTTCGTAATTTCATCCTTCTGATGCGTTCTAAAGCTTCTGTTTGAGCTTCTTCTCTAATTCGCTTCTCTTCCTCTTTGCGTTTCTTAGCAGTGTTGAGTCGGCTGAGCATTTCCTCCGTGAGGGGTTCCTGATACAACTTGACTCTGCATCCGCTAATATAGTTAGGGAGAACATCACCCTCTAATGTGGCTAATTGTACTGCTCCACTCGTGGAGATCCTATTGATAATCATAGGTCCGTAGCCTCTCTTTTCTAGCTTCCTCGCGTGTTGTTTCAGTGTATAGACTAGGACTAGATCTCCGGCTTTCAAGCCTTTATCCTTCACATGGGCATCGAAGTATGCCTTCTGTCTCTTCTTGGCTGCATATATTCCTGCAGCGGCTCTCAGTCTTGTTTCTCCTAATCGTTCAAGGTCAAAGATCCTAGAGGAAAGCTCATGACCTGTCCATTCATGCTCTTGTGCTACTCTCAATGTAGGGATCAAGAAGTCCAAGGGTAACACAGCATTTTGGCCGAATACCATCTGAAAGGGGGTGGCTTGGAATACCGTTTTGTAGGCAACTCGGTATGCCCAAACAGCATGGTGTAGCTGTTTGTCCCAATCAGAGCGTTTAGTGTTCACTAGTTTTGTCAGTACATTGCATAAAATCTTATTAGTGCTCTCAGCTTGTCCATTGGCTTGAGGGTGATAAGGGGCAGACTTCTTGTGTATTACCAAGAATTCTTGGAGTAGATTTTCAATCACTTCATTTAAGAAATGAGTTCCTCTATCACTTACAAGCTCTATAGGTAGCCCGTATCTCGTGAATACATTCTCAAACAAGAATTTGGCAGTTGTTTGAGCGTTGTTCTTTGTCGTAGCCTTTACCTCTACCCACTTGGTGAGATAATCTGTCGCAACAATGATGTATTCCGCATGAGAACCCTTAGCTGGGGGATTAATAGGACCTACGAAGTCTATTCCCCACTTAGAGAATGCACGTCCACCCATCATAGGTTTCAGTGGCATCTCATCTTTGCGTATAGGATACTGAGTCCTTTGACAGACATCACACCGTTTCACATAGGTATGTGCATCCATGTGAAGGGTAGGCCACCAAAAGCCCGCAAAGAGGATTGCCTTGATCACCCGATCCGGTCCAAAGTGTCCTCCTGCTACACCTTGGTGAGCAGTTTCTAAGATCTTAAGATACTCACTTTCATGGACACACAGTCTCAGGTAACCATCCTTACCGCGCTTGTATAGATTATCACCAATGAGTGAATAATCCTGGGCTTCTTGTTCCAAACTCCTTTTTCTAGCTAGAGTCATGTCTGGAGGGAATGTGTTTGTCCTCAAGAATGATACTAGAGGTTCACTCCAATCTGGCACAATGGATACTTGATAGAGAGTGGCATGTTCCACAGGTGGTTTAGTGCAACAGATTGGGCATTCCTTGCACAACTTTTGGACATCCGCTTCCATAGTTGGCCAATGCACTCCGAATCTCTTTAGAGTCTGCAACGTTCGTTGCTTTGAATGGTGTTGCTCTAACGCACCTACATGTGCTAATTGCAACCATTTAGCGTACTCATCCTCTTCTACGCAACAAGCCAAGATCCCTTGATCTGTGTGCTTGTACATGCTTCCTGCCATGATATGGTACTTTTGGGCTTTTACGATCTCTCTATTCCGTGTGTTTACCACTGGATGGTTAGGCCCGCACGTCAATACTGGTACCAATGGCTTAGCCCACTGCGGTACAACTTCCAAATTAAACAAGTAAGCATCAGGAAGATCATCTGACACTCCTTGTGGGGCTTCTCCCGATGTGAGCCTAGAGAGGTGATCTGCTCTCAAATGAGTCCTACCTTTTCTTACCACAACCTCAAAGTCATATTCCATTAGCAATAGAAACCATCTCACTAATCGTCCTGTATTGCATGGCTTGTTTACAAGATATAACAATGCCTGATGATCAGTAAAAAATTTAAACTTATTTGCAAGCAAATAGTGTCTAAATTTCTTGACTGCATAAACCATGCCTAATCCTTCTCGCTCTGTAGTGGTGTAATTCCGTTCAGCCGCATTCAATTGTCTACTGGCATAGGCAATTGGAAGATCCATATTACCTTCACCAGTAGGTTGTGTAAGCACACATCCAATAGCATAATTGGATGCATCCACATGAACATGGAATGGCTTATTCCAATCTGGTGTGGTCAAGATTGGTGCTGAACATAGTCTTCGTTTAAGCTCTTGGAAGGAATTCTCACATTCATCCGTCCACTCAAAGTTTGTCAGAAGTCCGTACATGGGCTTTGCAATGACAGCATACATGTGTATAAATCGTCGATAATAACCACAATGCCCCATGAAAGCTTGTACTTCCTTGACATTCTTTGGCCTAGGTAGCTCTTCTATGGCTCTCACTTTTTCTTCGTCGATAGATATGCCATTCTTTGACACTATGTGTCCTAGAATCTTGCCTTGCCTGACCATAAAAACGCACTTTTCTGGGTTCAGGCAGACTTGGTACTCTCTACATTTGTCAAAGATTTGTTTGAGTTCAGGAATATGGGTTTGTCTAACATTAGAATGAGCACAGAGATCATCAACATAGACTTCTAAACTCTTCCTCAGGAACTCCTTAAACACATGGCACATCAGCCTCTGGAAGGTGGATGGTGCATTGGTAAGCCCAAATGGCATTACTCTAAAAGCAAAAATGCCCCATTCTGTGGCAAAGGCTGTCTTATGCTGATCCTCTGGAGCTATGGCTACTTGATTGTAGCCTGAAAATCCATCGAGGAAGCTGTACACTTCCTTGCCTGCCACTCTTTCTAAGAGATGTTCTGTGATGGGAAGCGGATAGTTATCTCGAATCGTGGCGGCATTAACCTTTTTCAAGTTAATGCACACACGCAGTTTGCCATTCTTCTTGGGCACCACTACGATGGGGGATACCCATTCAGTGTGCTCAATTTCATAGATAAATCCGGCTTCGACCAGTCTATCTATCTCTTCTTTGATCTTAGCAGCGTAATTATCGTTATATGTATAAGGCTTTTGCTTAGAGGGTTTGGCATCTGAAGTCATGGGGATGGTGTGCGAGCATATGTCCGGGTCAACCCCTTTCAAATCCTTGTAACTCCAAGCGAATACGTCTCTGTATTCTCTTAGCAAGGCAATCAATTCGTGCTCTTCTTCCGCTGTTAGGTCATGACCTATGTACGTACATCTCTCCTCTCCTTCTTCTAGGGCAACTACAATTTTCTTGGTGGTTTCTTTGTTATCATAGGCCTCTCCTGCTTGTGCCTCTCGTTTAGGCATTCTTATCATGACTCTCCTATCATCTATCTCATACTTCTTAAAATTTTCTGGGACCTCAAACAAAGATTCTTCCTCTTCTGGTGAGACTTCTTTCTTCTTTCGTTTCTTTCCTTCTTCCTTCGGGGTCATATGCGTTGCTAATCTTACATCATTTGTAACTTCTCCATGCCTCTGGGGTTGAAATTCTACTTCATGGAAGTATTCTTCATCTGATGCAAATGGTGGGTCCATAATGATTGACTCTAGATCGGAGTCACTTGCATCCTCAAATGCATCAGGGCTAGGTTCGCATTCTTCTAGAACTGCCTCTCCCATGATTGGCTCTATGGAGAAGACTGAAATATCATAGCCATCCTCATCACAGTGAGGTGTCCATTGTTCTTCATTGATGGCTACGTCCATTGTTGCTAAAATTTCCGCCCAGCCATGGGGTTCAAACTCCTCATCTGGAAAGACTATAGGTGCATAGGCTGGGTCTTGAATGGGTCTATGAGTTTCGTTCGCACCTACCTCTCTGGCTTTCTCTCTCTTCTCTTCTTCTACTGCTACCTTGCACATCCATAAGTGAGTATCTTCATGCATCCATGAGGATCCCGACCCTATGGAATGCACCGATTCTGTATCATCTTTGGCTCTATGGATGGGATTCCATTGGATAGGAGGGACATCTCTATGGGAATAATCCTTGAGATTGACTTTGGTTGTAACACCTAAGTGCTGCAGGTACAAAGAATTGGTCCCCCAATCCTGTACCACTTGCAACTGTCGCATGAATGGTCTTCCTAAAATCATCTCATAGGCATGATTTTTGCTGAAGTCACATATGGCAAAGGTATGTTCAAACTCGACACCACAAGTGGTGAGAGTTATTCCTTCTAGCAATCCTAGGGGTCTCTCTATGTGACCATCGGCCATCTGCAATTTCATTCTCGTCGACCTGAGTGCCGGCTTGCCCCAACGCTTCCAAAGGGAAGTGGTGGCAATTGCAACTCCTGCACCTGAGTCCAAAATTGCCTTAGTGGTGTAGTCCTGGTAGGTAATGGGAAGATAGGTGTTCCCTTCTTCACCTTCACACATATCTCCTATCTTATCCAAGGGAATTTCTGGCACTGTCCTATGGGATCCTACCCGGGAATGAGGTTTTGCAACTTCAGTTACTCGACTGGCTGCACATTTCCGCGCGTTTAGTCTATCCTCAGGCAGTTCTTCCAAAGTGCAATCGCGTTGCACCTTGGTGTTCGTTACTACCTCCGTGTTCCTTGGTATGACTGAGTCGTCGTTCCTTACCATGACTGTGGGTGCTCTCATACATGTGGACTTTGCTTCCCATGGGCCTGTGAAGTGGGGTAGCTCCTGTATGGAATTAGACTCAAAGTCCAATCTCTCATTAGACTGAGTACTCTCATGTTCCCCGTAAATGGATGGGATGTCTTGTGGGAATTGGTCGTGTGCATCATCCACAAGTTCAAATGGAGGGGCGACCTCACTTTCGTTATCCCATTTATCTTCTTGAATCTCTCGTAGGAAGTCTGGTGCAAACCGATTCATAGAAGAAGAAGTGTCTGGCTCCGTAGAATTAGGCACATAAGCAACCTGGGAAGGAGGGCTTATTCTATCGTTGGCTCTCTCCTCGTTCCCACAGATGCCTGGAGCACAAGCTTCTTGGAGAGGATTACTTATTCTATTACTCTTCCGAGCAGGCTCATACGCTCCCTGAGAAGGAATGTAGGTCACCTGTGGAGGTACGTAAGCTTTCGGGGGAGGCTCATCTGCCTTTTGGGGAGGAGGATAGGCGTCTTGAGGAGGCGCGTGGGCTTCCTGAAGAGGTTGGCTTATCCGTTCTCTTGCCCTTTCCTTTCTTTGAGGGGCAGGTTCCTTCTCGGATTGTGCAATCAGCTTCTCTATTCTTTCCAGCAGTCCATCAAAGTGTAACTGCGTCTTAGCTGAACTAGAAATGTTGAATAGGCGGCTGGCCTCAAACATTGTCTGAGCCAATTCCACCATTTTGGCACAAATCTTAGTTCGTTCAAGCTCAAGCTCGGCTCTAGGGTAGCATTTTTCATGATCGGTTATGGTTGGCCCTTCTTGGATTCTGGCCTGATATGCTTTAAGCATCATGTTTAGGTCTTCAGGAGTGGGATCTGCTAGGACTGATCCTACTCTAGGGGGTGGTGGGATTTGATGAGGCGGTGGGGAAGGTGGTGGGTCGGATGGAGATGGGAGTGGTGGAGGCGGGGTAATGTGAGAGGGAGTTTGAGCTGTGAGTTCAGTTATCCTCGCTTTGGTTTCTCTTATGCTTTCCTCAAGCTCACTCATCTTTTTGGCCCATTGTCGTTTCATTCTTTCTCGACTATCTTTCCATGCTCTAGTCCTTTTCTTTGTTACGCTCTCAGTTTCACTCGCCTCTGAGTTCTTATCCTGGTTTACCCCTTGATTCTGCTGCAAGGCTTGAGCACGAGTGACTACCTGTACGGGAGCAGTGGAAGTGACACTTCCTGTGGAATCTACCACTAACCCAATAACGTTGATTGGAGTGATTTTTGGCATATTGTTAGGATTCTTAGGGCAATCTCGTAAGAGGTGTTCTTTTCCACAATCTTGGCAAAAGCCTTGGATCGTCACGGACTGATTTTGTGTAGGTGGAGGTAAGGGACAATCACGAACGAAGTGATCCCCCTGACATCGGTAGCATGGTCCTCTAGGAAAGGGTGGTCGTACCTGCCTAGGTTGAGGCCTAGGGTTGGGGTTTGCATACATGACATTCGTGTAATCCGACTCCCAACTAGGTTCACTTGGTTCTTCACTATAGTAGGACTCACCATGTTCTGGAGACTGCATGTAGTAAGCCTGGGGACTATCGACATGTGTCGAGTCAAAGCTATGGTCACTCGGGTCGCTTTCAGAGATCAAAGGGGTTACTGGTACTATGGCCCTATTCAGGTTTTCTTCTGCCACAGCATACTTTACTGGAATCACGTTAGCGGGGTTTGGAGGCTGTTGAGCTAGCACCGGTTGGGGTCTCTGTTGGGCCTGATATGGTTGCTGATAGGTTTGTTGGGGTCTAGCATATTGTGGTGGTGGAGGGTACTGGTTCTGGTATCTGCCTTGTTGGTAGGGCTGAGGGTATGGTTGCCTAACTGCCTGCTTGTTGTATGGGCAATCTTGTGCGGTGTGATTGGTGTATCTTCGTTCTATGGTGCAGTACTGGCTACTAGGGTTTACTTGGGGTTGAGCCATAATAGGGCAGACATTCGCCATATGG
Source organism: Ceratopteris richardii (assembly GCA_020310875.1). NCBI lineage: Eukaryota > Viridiplantae > Streptophyta > Polypodiopsida > Polypodiales > Pteridaceae > Ceratopteris > Ceratopteris richardii. Next base: position 195,041,125 of record CM035415.1, on the reverse strand, counting down.
TCACCACCGCATGTATAGCACCTTTTCACAGGAGCAAACCTTGGGATTTGTTTGCTAGTTACACCTAATTTCTGAGCTACTTTTTCGGCAAGTTCCTCAATTGATGTGGACTGCATAGAAGAGTGACTAGATGCACTATCTGAATCTTTGTAGATTTTGGAAAGCTCTAGTTCTTCCCCTAGGTTATCTTCAATGTCAATGCACATGCGTACACACTCTTCTATAGTCCTAGGGTCCTTCAGATACACATAGGATCTCAATTTCGTACTCAGCAATCCATCAAGGAATAAGGCTACTTGTTTAGCAGATGTGGGTAGTTCCGAAATAGGGCACCTTTCCAGATATTGTCTAAATCTTCTTCCGGCCAATCTGACAGTCTCTTGGGGGGTCTGTTTGAAGCTGTGAATCAATGAGGAGGTATTGTGTCTTATGCCACTCTTAGAGAACTCTACGATGAAAGCCTCTAGGAGTTGGTCTATGCTCCTGAACTGGCGCTCATCTAATGGCTGAAACCACGTAAGTGCTGTGTTCCTAAGGGTTAGACCGAAGGCATTGTACTGCGTGAACAGATCCTCCACTTGTTCAGCCCTCAAGACTTGCTTGAACTCCGCCACATGATCATAGGGATCTCCTGTGCCGTCGAAGTAATTCTTCATGGACTTGACTAGCTGGGTGGGTCTCAAAGTTCTTGTGTGCTCTCTAGGCCTCGGCAGAGGGAATCCATCTACATTTCTTTGGTTCCTGTGGGCTCTATGCATCTCAGGTTCTACCCTATTCGTCTCTGTTCTCGTTCTTTCTCTACCCACTGGGTTGGCAAAACTTACTTCTGGTCTATCTCTACTTCTGTCTCTTTGCGTACCATGAGCTTGGGAAGTTCCAGCCCCAGGGTGACCATAGGATACATTTGATCTTGGTTGGGGGAAAATAAATTCACCCTTCCAAGTGTAGGCATGCCTATCATTTTCTGTCACCACAAAGATCCGTTCTGAAGCATGATCTAAGTAAGTCACTCTGCCTGGGCTATCCGGATCCTTAAACTCATAGATCATGATATTTCCTATGTCTGTTGGCTGATTAGACTTGTACCTCCAAAAGGCTTCATCAGTTTCTCGATTGAGGAGCAACTCTATGCTCTTGTTGTCTTGGGGGACCCATTCAGGCGTGATAATCCTAGTGAGAACTGATTTTCCTCGAGGGGTTCTAGGTTCCGCACCCATGTTCCCTTGTTCCAGGTCCCCTAAGTCCGCTTCTGAGATTACATTCCCTAAGTCATCGGTCCTATCAGGGTGACTAGTGACTACATATATAGTTCCTTCTTTGTCCAGGTATGCACCATTTTCAAACTTGACAGCTGGGTGCTCTAGTCCTATGGATTGGTCAGGGTTTTTAATCTGGACCACAGATCTTCCTAGGCCGTCCTCATAGATGCTCGCACCTAATCGGTTGGTCCTAAGGTACTCCAGCTGCGTTTTGTACGGGCCTTCTACCCTGTACAAGTAAGGCACTCCTGAACTTCCCGTAGGTCTGTCCATGCCTTGAGACATCTCTGACTCACTGGTCTCAGAGCTAGGGTAGTACGAGTGGTGGCTCAACTGTTGGGCCCAGGACCTAGCAGTGTGGTTGACACTAGCCTCTGAAGATCTAAGGCTTTGTCTTTCCCTTGCTAAATGTCGTCCTGATCTAAGGTTCATATGCCTAACTGATTAGCCCAATTTTTTCCAGAGTACAACCTCGTTGCCGATTAATTGGTATCAGTCACTTGATTCTTTTTAGTTATTTTATCACGTTTGAGTTCTTGTCTGATATCACGTCGTCGGAATACTTGAGTGTTCTTCGTACTTTTAGGTTGATCGTTCCACGTTAGGTTCTTTCCTTTATGTTACCGACCGTACAGAGATTAGATTTTTATCTTGAACTTGAGTTTTTAGGTAGTCTTCAACTTGATGACTGCCTATCGTCGCTCTGACTTACTCCTACCTCTCGTCGTTCTTAGCCTAAGCTATGAATTGACAGAGGGGGTTAAAAGTGTCCAACCTTTTGTTTCCTACTCGGTTGCCCTTGAGTGCCCAGGAAATGTGTTCCCAAGCTCGTACTTACACTTGCTTAGAACGCCTCTCGATGCTCTGTAAGAGTTTCAAAGTTAGCTTTGAAATTTACATTCCAAAGACAGAACCAATTATTTTCATTCATGTAGCACAAACACAAACTTTCATAGTGATTTTCAAGAAAACAATCCTAAGGACCCCTGACTTTGATCCCCCTGGGTATGGTCAACTTCAAAATACCCTATCTAAAAATCAATGCATTATCTTTATAAAAAACAGTTGAGGGCGTGTAGTATATGCTACGAGCTTTCCAACAAGCCCTAGAGCTCAAAAAATGGATCTCGTATGAAAAAGTTGTGACCGTTCAGGGTTCTAGGGTTACGACAGGGTTCAAACAGGATCACTGTGCAACAGGTTTTCCCCAAGTTGTTTTCCTAAGGCTTCCCCATGTGCTCAAGAGCATAATATTTGTGCCCAAAATTAGCCCAACTTTTCAATTATCAAACCCTAAAAAATTTGGCTAAAATGGGCTGTCAATCGCGATGGATAGGGATGTCAATCGCGATGGACACTCAGTCAATCGCGATGGACAGAGAGTTCAGTCAATCGCGATGGACACCCAATTCAATCAATCGCGATGGACACCCAGTCAATCGCGATGGACAGAGAGTTCAGTCAATCGCGATGGACACCCAGTCAATCGCGATGGACAGAGAGTTCAGTCGGTCGCAATGGACAGGGGTTCAGTCAATCGCGATGGACAGAGAGTTTAGTCAATCGCGATGGACACCCAATTCAGTCAATCGCGATGGACAGAGAGTTCAGTCGGTCGCGATGGACAGGGGTTCAGTCAATCGCGATGGACAGGCAGTCGGTCGCGATGGACAGAGACTTCAGTCAATCGCGATGGACAAGGGGTTCTGTCAATCGCGATGGACAGGCAGTCGGTCGCGATGGACAGAGACTTCAGTCAATCGCGATGGACAAGGGGTTCTGTCAATCGCGATGGACAGGCAGTCGGTCAATCGCGATGGACACCCAGTCAATCGCGATGGACAGAGTTTTCAGTCAATCGCGATGGACAAGGGGTTCTGTCAATCGCGATGGACAGGCAGTCGGTCGTGATGGACAGAGACTTCAGTCAATCGCGATGGACAAGGGGTTCTGTCAATCGCGATGGACAGGCAGTCGGTCGCGATGGACTGGCAGTCAATCGCGATGGACAGAGCTGTCAATCGCGATGGACAGGGCTGTCAATCGCGATGGGCTGAAATTTTGCAAGATTTTCAAAAATTTTAGTGGGAATGTGGTGTGCAGGGTCTCTAGTCCACTGTGATGCACTCAGATTTACCAACAAGTGAAAATTTCTGTCAATCGCGATGGACAGAAGGCGGCGACTGCGAGACAGTTTCGTCGAGTTCCGTACCTGCGCGGAAGGCTGGAGATGGTGATGTGACCTGTACCTGCAAGATAGCTCAAGAAACATGCAAAAACAGCACATGCAATTTCGCTCTCTCGCTCTCTCTCACAAGTGAAATGAGGGAAATGAGGTGGAGGTGGGGATATAGTCAAAATACTGAAATTTTCGCGATGATGGAGATGGACGTGGGAGATGGTGATGATGATGATGGTGATGAAGATGGTGAAGAAAGTAAAAGAAAATCTATGAGAGTGAAGAAAATACCTACAACTCCAACGCGTCAACTCTACGTCTTACCATCACACGCTCGTCCTCAAAGCTCGATCCCCGGCAACGGCGCCAAAATTTGGTGTAGCTCAATGATGAGTAGCACCTCCTTTAATGTCAATCCGGGAAGACGTGAGGATGGTATGAAGACCTCGAGCAAGTGGCGGCACAAGTGCGTGAGTGAGAAGCACACTAGCATGCACACACATACACACACACGCGCACACACGGCAAGACAAGGAGTGAGAATCAATGGAGCTTTTAGATTACTTTCAAAATGCTCTTACAAGTTCGTTTCAATTACAATCTAACCTCAAAAATGAGCTCTCTAGCTCTTTTTATAGTTTTTGACTAGGTTTTGGCCCTGTCCAGACCTAGTGTCCGGCCTAGTTAAAAATTAGGTTCCAGGGCCAATTGGAGGGCTCAAACGGAGTCTAAAAAATACGAAAATTGATATGTAGGTACTTCTAAGGCTCCTCAAGCTCAAGGACTCCTTGGCTTGCACAAAATGGAGCTACAAAAATATGAAATGGTATTTACAATGATTGTTAGTGATAAGAATCACTGTTAAAAGATGTAGATTGGAAAAATTGAAGGGCCTATCTGCCAGATTTGCGTCGACTGCTTTGTCTACTTACTCCTTCACCTTGTTCTGACTCTCTCCGTTGGCTTCCTTGTCTAGTCAATCCTTGGGTGCCCATACTGCTCTCAACACTCCTTATCTATTCTTGCTTGGTCATGTTCTTGTTTTACTCTTCATCACCATGCCCACGAGAGAGAGATGGAGAGGGAAGAGTTTTCACTTGCCATAGGTATACGAAACTCTATTTCTTTTTCGTGTGCGACTGTTAGCCTCCATGAGTGTTGTAGTTCCATCTTTTTTGTTGCACTAAAGGGATTAAAATGAAGTTAGTTTTGGAATAATCAAATTCAGAGCCATGAGAGGATAGGCAGGCCTAGTGTCTGTTATGACGGAAGTGAGAGAGGTTCTTCAACGATGGCGTTGAGCTACTCTGACGGGGCACGAGAATTTAGAGAGAGAGAGGTCCTAACGGTGTTCGCAAGAGAGAGATGAAAGCTTTGGCTGCTCGCGCATGGACACCGGGGTCCCGCAGACATAAGTGGAGGGGAGAGAATTGCCGTGGACGAAGAGAGAGAGACTTTGACAGTGGAGGCGCTGTGGAGAGATCCTCCTGCACGATTGGCACAGAGAGATTTTTGGCTAGACGTTAGAGAGATAACTGCAGAGAACGAGTATGTCGGCGACAGCAGAGGGACGATAGAGGATAAGGAAAGAGAAAGATATTGTTTTTTTTTTTTTGAGAAAACGGGAAGAATAAAATTGATGCTAGAAAAAAATTACAAGCTCAGTCGAACACATCTCAAGAGAGAGGGGGAGTCCTCACTTGAGATAGTGACTGACATAATCATCAAGGTAAGTGATCATGTCACACCTGGGTTTTGAATACATAAGTAGGAGTTTGTCTTTCCAAACATTGTAACGGTTATTCTTCATAATCTTAAAGGGGCACATATGGACAATATTCAAACTCTGACAATAGGTATGGTAGAATCTAAGGATTTTCTTCAACCCCATAAGACAGGAGTAAAAGTGATCTTTACAATTCTTTCTAAAGATGGCATAATTCCTATTTTTCCAAATAGACCAAAAGAGGTGGTTTCTGATAATCTGCCACAGAAGGATGTCCATGCCACAAGATTCACCAAGCAAAATGTCTTTACAGCTGGGAATTTTGAGCCCCTGAATCTGACAGAAGGACCAGATGCCCTCCCAGTATTTGACAGCAAATTTACACTTGATAAATAAATGATTCAAATCCTCTTCTTTACCACAGAGCTTGCAGAGTCCAGCATCAATTTTAAACTTCCTAGCATGACAACCAGTCCAGACACCCTTGTGGAGGATGAGCCAATTAAGAGTGGAATGCTTGTTGGACAGAGGGAAGGGCCAAGCACACTGAAACCTATACTTCCATTGAAGGTGGGTCCATTGAAGATCCCATTTCTTGTTCAGTTTTCCAGAGATCTCCTTAATGCTTCTGACACTTCTCCTGTAGGAGCATAACATATCCTCAGCCAAGACATGGAGAGTGATCTTTTTCTTCCATAAGTTGGCCTCCATCTTTTCCAGCAGCTGCTCTTTCTTGCCCAGGAGAATCTGTTTACACAAAACAGACAAACCTTCAGAATCAAGGATATAGTTGTTGGTTACAACTTCACCTTCAACCATCAGGTCCTTCCACTGAGCAAAGCCTTTTTTCCTGCATTTGTTCCATCTGATAGGGAGGGTCTGGAGGGTGGATCTTTCAGACCAACCCAGCCACATGGAATCCTGCTCAATGAAAGAAGAATTGTTAGCAAACCAAATAGGGAGAGTATAATTGGATTTAACTACCATCCAGGCCTTCCAAAAATTACATATAAGTTGGCTACCCTTAGGGATAAAAGCAACCGGGGAAGTGATCACGTCCCAAAGAGAACAATTATCCCAACTCTTATTATTCTTAACACTGAACCTGTAAACATTCCTTTTGATCAAACAAGCCCAATAGTCATTGGAGGAAATAGATCTAACAATCCACTTGGCTGCCATTTGAGTTGCCATCCTCGTAGGACAGATGAGACCAAGGCCTCCTTCCTTCTTCTTCATACAACAGATACTCCAGGCAACTTTGGGTATTTTTGAACCCCCCCATAAAAAATTCCTAGCCAGAGAAATGGCCTGGCCCAATTGCTTTTTACTAGGCTGCCAGCAAGAAAGAAAATAAGTCAGAGAGGGGAGGATATAATGTTTCAAAATAAAAGTTCTCTGAGACAGACTATTATCCACATAAGCCCATTTATGAGTTTTAGCTCTAAACTTATCAATCATCCAATTCCATCTCTGCTCATTAGAGATGCCAAAACCCATAGGAATACCAAGCAGCCTAAAGATAGTCCCTTTTTTAATAATGTCACATCCAGCAGCCTCAACACAGTAAGGAATCTTATTATCAGTGGTGTAAAAACCAGTTTTTTTATGATTGACCACAGAACCACTAGCTGTACAGAACATATTCAGGCATTTGAGAAATTGATTAGCAGAATCTTCATTAGCCTGCATTAACATGTTAGTGTCATCTGCAAACATCTGAAGCCCCAGAGGAGAGTGATCCTGAGGAATGACTAAACCTGTGATGGAACCTTTGGTAATGCAGTCCTTGACCAACCAGCCAAGAGCATCACTGGCAATAGCAAACAGAAGAGGGGCCAGGGGGCATCCTTGCCTGATGGACCTGCACAATTTAAAGGGACTAGACAGACTACCATTAACAGAAACTTTAGAAAAAGCATTAACAAAAAGGATACTAACATGCTTAATGAAGTTTTTACCAAATCCAATGTCATGCAAAGATTGAAGAATGAAATCCCACTCAATCCTATCATAAGCTTTATCAAAATCAATTTTAAAGAAATAGGTATCAATATTGAGCTCATTGTAATACTCCAGCCCTTCCCAAATAGTAATAATATTGTCAAGAATAAATCTGCCTTTAATGAACCCTTTCTGTTCAGGGAGGATGATGCTATCCATAAGAGGACTCAATCTTCTAGCTAAAATGGAGGCAAAGATTTTATACAGAGAAGTCAGACAGGAGGTGGGTCTCCAATTATTCAAATCATCTTTGGGACCTTTTTTATGAATTAATTTGATCACACCAATGTTGATAAAAGGAGAAAGGGATCCCCTTCTAGAGGCTTCTTGCCAAATCTTTAGAATTATGGGCACCAACTCTTCCTTGAAAACCTGAAAGAATTCATAAGGCAATCCATCATGACCAGGAGATTTCCCAGGCTTCAGTTTGCTGATGGATTCTCTGACCTCACCCTCAGAGAGGGGCATGTCAAGGAGGGAGTCCAATCCCTGAGGAACCAGCTTTTTCCTACAAAGGGCAATGGCAGCTCTTGCACTCCAGACAGAGTCCCCTCTCTTGGGAGGCTGGGAGAATACATTGGCAAAGAACCTATGGGCAATCTGAAGATTATCCTTCATGCTAGAAGCAAGATTACCATCTTTATTTTTCAACAGGGGGATGAAGTCCCTGGACTTTTTCTTTCTCAACAAATCAAACATATGTTTATTAGGTTTGTCCATTTTTCCTGCCCAAAATTCTCTAGAAGAGGCAAGGGCACCTCTAGCAAGGAGGTAGTCCACTTTCTTGACCTTTGCCTGCAGATCCAGAATTTTAGATCTTTTGGTGTCCACATCAAGGTTAGAATTTTCAAGAAGATTCATCTCCTGTATAATCATCATCCTCCTCTTGTATCTGATATCTTTGGCTTTAAGTTTATAATACTTAATCAAATTCTGGATATCTTTAACAGTCCTCTCCCAAGCCACAAACGAAGACAAGTCCTTAGTAAAATGCACTTTAATAATATCAGAAATTTTCTCCTTAACCACAGGGATTTGAAACAACGAAGAATCCAAGTGGGGCCATCCAGACCTGTAACTGGGGTTATTGAAAAACAGTTTAATAATCAGGGGCGAGTGATCAGAAAGAGAAAAAGAGTGATCAACAGAGCAACAGAAATTCCACAAATCATGACTCCTGACAGCATGCATATAAAACCTGTCCAGTCTAGCAGACAAAAAACAATTCTGATTTCTGTTATTCCAAGTGTGACCAGAGTTAATAGAAAGATCCACCAAGTTGTGCTTATTCAACAAATTATACCAGCAATGTTTTTCACTACTAGAAATCACATTATCACAATTACCAGATCTGTCACCATTATTAGTGACCATATTAAAATCACCAGTCAACCAGATGTCCCCATTGATCTTAGAAATTTCTTCCCAGCATCTGGATCTCTGTAAAGCTTGATTAGCAGCATAAACACTCACAATAGTGACATTGAGAGGAATTTTACACTTAATAGCAATCCATTGGTTAGTAGGACTGATCATAACCTCCTCAATTAATTGAAACAAAGTATTAGCAATACCTATGGCCGCCCCTCCTTTGCCATTGTGCTCTGTATGAACCCAATGGCAGTTATTAGCAATAGTCTTCAAGTTCAACAAAAGAGGGGGTCCACCAAGCTTTAATTCCTGTAAGCAGATAATGTCAGGCACAATAGAAGCATCTTTGAGCCACTTATTTATCATTTTACCTCTGATCGGATCAGATAGTCCTTTAGTATTAAGGGAAATCAGTTTAAGACTATCCATGGAGAACAAAAATTGAATAGGACAAAACAAAAAGACACTGGACAGAAAAGAGCAACCTTACTTTTTAAGGTTCTTACCTGGCTTCACAGCAGAAACAGAGGACCTTATGGTATCTTTCCTCTTAGTATTATACTTCTCTTTACCTTTGGGGCTAGGGGAACTAACATTAGTCATACAAACATCTTCCTTGCTGGTACCTCCAGTAAAATCCTGGTCAGAAGATAACTCATCAAACCTGTTAATTTGTTCAATAAACATATCTTCACAAATACTGTCTTTAACTTCATGGGAAACCTTCAGAGGGATGGGGTCCGACAAAGGCCTGGGAGAAGAGTCATAAACATTTATACAACCATTATTAACACAGCCTGAAGACTTGCCGTCCTGTTTAATTTGCTCCCCCTCAGACTCAATTCCCAAACCTTGAAAATCAGAAGTGTTAAGATCTTCGAGAACCTGAAAGGGATTGCGAATCCCTTTTACAAGAGTCTCAACTCTGCTACCCACATTAGGGTTTTTTTTTTCTGTTTGAAAGTAACTTTTTTGAAACCTTGCTCATCTTTGGATTGAACCGAGTTAACAGGAACAGAGGAAGATGGAGACTCTTCTCCACCTCCAGCCATTTTGCTCTGCTTTTTAGCTAATAGGGGGCAATCCTTAATTAAGTGACCTTGATTGTAGCAATTAAAACAGGCATTAGGGAGATTTTTATAGACAATCTTTTGAACATGCAGTTTAAGACCCTCTGAATTCTTAATAACAATTTCAGACTTAACCTTTTTAGAGATGTCAACCTCAATCAACATCTGAGGCTCCCATTTGGGATTGAATTCCTTTTTAGGTTTTTGCCCAAGGATTTTTCCGATTAGAGACCCAAGTTTTTCAAGCCAGGGATAAAACTCCACAGGGAAATCAGGGAAATCTACCCAAATGGGAACTTTAGTAGGTTTATTGGTTCTTGGGTTAAAACCAGGGTACCATTTATAGAATGACAGAGGAGTGTTTCTAATTATCCAGTGACCCTCTGCAATAACTTTCAAAGCATTATTCACATCTTCAAAAAAGAATGGATAAAAGTTATTAGGCAAATACTGAACATGCTTAGCAAAAAGCCCCTTACTTTCCCAATTAGATCTCATCCAAGTTTTAAGGACATCCTGAGCTGGCCTAGGACCATGACAGTGAGCAATAACAACTTTATCCTCAAGGTGATTATTCCATCTAATGAGGGCAGAGCTCTCTATAACCAGAGTACCATCTTCCCTATCCTCCTCTTCTGGGTCAAGCTCTAACGACTGAGACTTATCCTTGCCATAACCTCTTTCCAAATTAGGCTCAACAATTTTATCTTTACCTTTGAGATCCGAAACCACAGTTTGAGGAAGTTGGTTACCTGACTTGTCCGGATTAGCAAAGACAGAGAAGAAGTCCTGTTGAGGCCTCTGTACCATTTTAGCATAAGATATCGAAGCATTCGTCTGTTGGTACTCCTCCGATCTTGCTTCCATCAGCCCATGAGAAGCGACACCTCTGCCAGGAGTTAACCAGACATTTTCTCCATTCAGCCCGTCAGAGGCTTTCACACCCTTCTGCGTTGCCACAGGAGGACAGGACGATGAAGCTCCTCCATCGAACACCGGATTGTAAATCGATTTCACCATCTCTGTATCTTCAGAACTCGCGCCAGGAAGTCCGTTGCGCAAAGCTTCATACAGTGCCATGTCGGGAGCCAAGGGAACCACCGACCCGAAGTTTGGACAAAGTCCCCCCTCGCACCGAGGGGGAGGAGCAGAACAGGAGAACCCCCCCTCACGTCGAGGGGGAGGAGATGAAAGAGACGCGCTCCCAATCCCCAAGGGATGAACATGCAGGCCCTAAACCCAAGGAGGGCATTCACTGCCCACTCCGCGAGCTCAAAACCCTAAGTTCCTTCAAAGAAGCCTAGCCGAGAAAGATATTGTTGTGGCTGCGCATCGAGAGAGAGAGAGAGAGAGTGCGCACCGAGAGAGAGAGAGTTGTAGAGAGAGACAGAGAAAAAGATGAGGGAGCTCGCAGCTGCAACACATAAAGAGAGAGCACTCCAGTCGGCGATGGCCTGCGTGGCATATTCCATACAGAGAGCGATGTCAAGAGAGAGAATGAGCCATAATTGGCTGCTTGTACGCTATAGGAAAGATGGAGAGATTCCAGTCGGTGCTGTCGCAGAAAGAGAGTATGTCGGTGAAGACAGAGAGATGTGCATAAGCAAAATTTCGCCTGTCATATGACATTTTGTCTTGGCCGTGAAATTTAGGACTTGGTGGCGCAGCATGATTCGGTGACATGTGGCATGCGCAAACGGCGCTGTAGAGAGTATATCGAAAGAGAGAGAGATGTCCTGTGTGGGGTTTGCAGAGAGAAGCGGGAAACGCTACCATCATGGCTCGTGAGTCCCTGTGTGTGCTGAAGACTGCTACTGGGTAGAGAAATAGATATCCAGATTCCGGAGATGGCTGCGGATGTCCGAACGTAGCGCAGAGAGAGATTCATGGATGGAGAAGAGGATGGCGCTATCGGCTTGTGCCCATCACAGGCAGAGAGAAAATCGGGCGCTGCTCTTGCTATTTGACCATGTCAAGAGACTATGGATTACTGACTGCTGTAGAATGCTCGGATAGAGAGAGATTTAGGTGCTGTCGGTAAAGTTCGTGGTTGGATCACGTGATAGCACATAGACAATTGGGCGAGGTCTTCACGCTAATTGGAGGGGGAGATGGCGCTGGATAACTGGACGAAACAGATGGGTGGCGTTGTCTATTGTTGACGCGCGTAGCGCCGCGAATGTGGAGGCAGGAGAGAGTTTGGCCGCGCACTCGAATCAGGACGAGAGAGAGAGAGATTGCAAAGCTCAAAGGTCGGTGTGTAGAGACTAAGTCGGTTTCGAGAGAGAGAGAAAGAAGGCACAAATGTCAGCAGTCGCTTCATGAATGGATTGTTTGAAAACCAACGTGATGATTTCAATGTAAACCTTAATTCAAACTATTTTTGTCCATATCTTAAAGGTTTTACATATCAAACTTCTTTAAAAGTTGATTAACGATGGCCTTACATATATACATTACAATGACATATTCCCTTGTAATAACAATGTTATTGCCACCTACGTGATGTAGAACGTGTGTTGAGAAATCATAAGCAAAAGTGCAATCTTCAATGTTTAGCAAGGTTACGTAATGTCAATGAATATACTACTTTGCAATGGATTAATTGAGAATAGAACTGTGCAACTAGGAAGAGTTAATAGTATTAATTATTTAGAAAGCATTTTTTCATGGCAAAGAGGTTGTTTTTATGACTGTCATATTTTTTCTCTTTTCAAAAAGTGTACTAACATGTTTACCCCATCCTGTGGATTGCCCTTGTGGATCGTCTCCTCCAGGTTATTGAGTGACCGGAGGCTATTGCGATTTATGAAGTGAAGACGATTATTTGAAGAAGATTTGAAGAGAAGCTTTGATTGAAGACTGAAGATAAAGAGTACAAGCCCCGTGGTCTTTCTTGTGGAACCTTCCTACAGGTTTATGTGGTTTCTGATTATCTGAAGTAAAGGGAAGGGAGGCTACTGTTGAGGATACTTGAAGTAAAGAGCGGACCGAAGTGAAGACCTGAAAGAAAAGCTTGGACCACGAAGACCAAAGCGGAATCCCGAGGGCGATTTCTCGCAGTGTGTGATGGATCTAGTTTATATCGGTCGGCCCGCACTGTAGCGGCGGTTTTTATATTGTATCATCGCACCGCACTGTAGCGGTTTTATTGTACCATCGGCCCGCACTGTAGCGGCCTGTTTGTATCATTCATTTTATTGGAGGCTTCAGTTTCATATCCGTTGTATCGTTGGGCTTCATCTGCATTCCGTGTATCACTGCGGTATCCGATCGTCTCTTTTCAACGCCCACGGTCCCACGCGTACGCACGCACGTCTCGACACTTCCGAGGGGCAAGGGGCCCTACGAGGATCGCGCACGCTCCAGAGAGCACAGGCGAGGCGACCAGCGCACAGACGTCGCTCGCAGGACAGCGGGAACGGTGCACCAGAGAGGGGCTTGATCCAACCCCGACGCCGGCTTCCTGTTTGTATCATTCAGATTTTATTGGACGACCTCCGCTACATTTACATTGTATCATTGACTTCAGTGTTTTAGTGTTGTACTTGGATTTTCACGTTCCTGACGCCTACAGTCTCACGCGTACGCACGCACGTTGGTCTCATCACTTTCGAGAGCCGGGGGCCCTACGAGGATCACACACACTCCAGAGAGTCTAGGCGAGGTGCCCAGCACGTAGACGCCGCTCGCAGGACAGCAGGGAACGGTGCGTACCAGAGGGTCTTGATCCAACCCGAGCGTCGGCTTCCTGCCCAACCTCCTTCTTCTCAACACCCTGAACCCGACGTGAAGCGAGGTGGTTGCCCGATGATCCTCGACGTGTCACCCATTCCTTGAGAAGACAAGACAGGAACCTCGGCATCAGACAGAGACTCCAGGTACCAGCACTTCAAGTTATTTGAATTCTGCATTGTTTCACACACACATTGAACAGAAAGACTATCTTGTTGTCTGCGTTTGAGCATCGACACTCTGCACTAGTTTAGTCCATACGTGTGAGCTTTTATTTCCTGCTTAGACTAGGGATTTGCTGATTTTCTAGTTTAGAGAGAACGTTAGAAATTGAAAAGGGGAAAAATACATTGAAGTTTCTGAGATTTAAGGAAAGAAGAGATACACCTGACTTTGGCCTAGAAAAGAGCGATTCGACTGATTTTACCCTCTGGCTCGTGACTCATCGAGCTTCTTCTCTGATCTCTACTCAGAGCTTAGAGAGATAATTGAGCCACTTACGTTGGAACCTTGTGTTACGTTCTAGGACAGAGCAGAGAAGAGAGATGGAGGATATATTCAAGGAGTTGGTAATAGAGAAACAGGGGGCTCGCGTAGTTCAAGCAGTATTGAGAGAAAAAGGGAAGTTTATAGGCTTGAACGTAACCGAGTACCTAGATGTTTTTGAGGAACAGGCACGGATTTATGGTCTACGCGAGGATGTGTTTACACTTTACTTCACACGGGTAGTATGAGGATCTTTTTTAGCCTATATTACTGCACATATAGCAAAGCCTTGGGCTGAGTTCAGAAAGGAATTGCATAAACTCTTTTATCTGGAAGACTTTTCCCAACACAGCAGAGAAGGGTTATTGCGGTGGATAAGCTCTCCAAAGCCTACTGCATCCCTAACTCAACTTTTGAATGAGTTCTTGAGAAGATATGAACAACTTCCACAGGCCGATTTAGATGCTTTGAAACCTGATCTAGTTATATCTTTCCTTAGGATCTTAAGTCTTGAAGACAGGACTGAGGTCGAAAAGAGGATTGAAGAGCCTGGGAAGAGATTTGGATTGACTGAAGATTGGGTTGTAGTGAGGAGAGAGGTAGAAGCAGTTGCCCAGATGAGGCAACGCCAAGCGGTACTATATGATAGACCTGCAGTGGTAGCTCCACAACTGCCTAGGGAGGCACCGCTTCCGACAATCTCGAACGTGCCTGTAGCATCGGCTTTTGCTAATGTTGCATCCACTTCGCGATCGCCAATGGAGCTACAGGTTGAGATTCTCAGTCGACAGATAGAGAATCTTATTACGATGCAAGCGTCTATGTCAAAAGAAATGGCGAGTATTCACAATAAAGTTTATTCTATGGGGTATCAGGACCCCACTCCTCCTCAGGCGAGTACGAGTTATGCACATACATTACAGAGAGGTACTATGCCCATTCCAAATATCCAAGGTTATGTGATGCCTCAGCCTACACCTCCAGTGTAGCCTGTTGCCCAACAGATACCTGCACCACCAGTGCAGCCTACATTCCAAAGAAACACCGGCACTTTTGAGAGACGAGCAACTGGTGGGTTTGGAGGGGCAAAGAGATGCGTATGGTGCGACGCACAAGAACATTTTTCATATGCCTGTGAAGAGCTTAAGCTAGCAAAAGAGCATCAACTAGTGATAGACATCGATAAGAAGCTATATGACTTCAGGACCGGCCTTCCTCTACTTGTGAATTGGGGAAAGGGGGGAATGAAGAAATTGTATGAAAGTTTATCTGGCAATAATGCAAGTACATCAGCTGCACGATTAGAACCGGTTGAGGAGCAAGATGAAAAAGTGACTAGAACTCGACCCCAAAGAATTATTCCATTGAGGCTTTAGTGAAGGCTAGGGATGCGATTATGCAGAAGACTGCCTCAAAGTCTCCTGTTGAAGAATCCTCGGTCTATTCACATATAGCAAATGTGGAAGAAAAGAGGAAGAGGGATGAGAGTCAGGAAGAGACTGAGCCAGAAAGGAGAGTGACCAGGAAACAAAGCCAAGAGGCTGAAGAGAAGGCTAAAGAGCCTGAAAAGAAAGTACAATTCAAAGAGCATGTTGCTACTCAGGCAGAGGCAAAGAAGAAGGAGATAAGAGAGGAAAAGAGGCCAGCTGGGCCAACTAAAATTCAAGAACCGACTAAGAAAAGGAGAAAGAACTAGAGCCTATTCAAAAGGCCGATGAAATTCAAGAGAATGTTCAAGAGGCTGACAAAGAAAAGAAGAACAAAAAGAAAAGAACTCCAAAGGCCGTACTAATTTCAGAGTTGGAAAAGAAAAATGATGTAAGAGAGATATTAAATGACATTCTGTTGAAGATTCAGGTGACCATGTCCCTGGAGCAGGTCTTCTCCATAGGAAAGCCTGAATTCAATGATAGTTTTATAAAGTTGGTCAAGAGAAAGAGGTTTCCACTACCTGAAGATGTAGAGATGGAAGAAGCAACTGAAGATATCCATGTGACAAATGAGGCAGTTGCACTGAGTGACACATCTGACGACGATGATGATGAGGTTGCTAGGTGTCATAGGAATTCCCTAGGTCCTATCATACCTGATGATGAGATGAGAAAGACAGAAAGTGAGTTCACAAAGACTTTTTGGGCAAGAGGAACTCCAGAGATAAAGGTGAAGTTAGGGAGCGGCGAGGAGTCATGTTTTGCCCTGGCCTTGATTGACTCAGGGTCAGAAATAAATGTGATTTCTAAGAGGCTCTATGATAAGTTTAGATGGCCGATAGATAAGGATCATGGATGGAGGATGAGGACTACAGATAATGGCTCAGGAGCACTGCTTGGGGCATGTGCCTTTGTGCCTGTGACCGATAGGAGGGATTTCTGAGGAATTTCACTTCTTCGTCCAGGACCATTGTTCATATGAGGCTATCCTTGGGCAGCCCTTTATAGCTGAGGTGAGAATGGAGACTAAGGCCATGGATGATGGATCTGCCTATGCACGAATTCGTTCTAGATCTGGCCTTCATTCTTTGCAAGTAATGATTGTGTGTCCAAATCACTCCAGGAATGGAAAGAATATAAGAAAGAAACCTATTAATTCACATGACCATGATGAGTGTATGCCTGTTGGAGAGTATGGAGCTTTTGCTGATCAAAATTTCTGTTAGGATCCACTGTTGAGCGAGACAACAGTGGGAGTTGGTTTGATGTTTCGCATGACTTTGTACATAGTTTTGAAAGTTTTTCTATTTATTCATCTGCATTCAAGTTGCCATGCTTACAGAAAGAAAATGTTCCAAATAAATTCAGAAAAGTTCATGAGAGACACTATAAGGATCTAGGAGTCATGTTACCTGATGAGAGGATAGAGGATGTGATCCAGTTAGAGAGAAGTTCGACTACTTTGGAAGAGCTTGAGCAGGCATCTGAGAGAAATGAGAAATCAGAAATCATTATGCTTAGTTCTATTCAAGAGTATGAGATGATTGATGAGTTCATGAGAGAGCATGAAGTGAATGTAAATACGAAGTATAAGACTGTGGACAAGAAAGTGAAGCCTATAGCTCAGCCATTGCCAGAAGATAGTCATGAGAAGTATCTGCGAGTGTCAGATGACCGTATGCTAAGACGACGAGAGCTCATAGGGCATCATTTTATTGATGAGACTGTTAAAGAGATCAAGTTTGGAGAAAAACCATTCCTGAGAGAAGAAGAGAAAAAGAAGTTCATTGAAGTTATTAAGAAACATGAAAAAGCATTTGCACTTTTTCCACATGAGATAGGTTGCGCGGACCCGAAACAAGTACCTCCCATGATTATCTTTACAGTGCCACATATACCATGGAATATCCGGCCTATACCAGTCCCAAAGGCTCACTTGCCTAAGCTAATGAGGCTACTAAAGGAAAAGATTTCCATGCGGATATTGGAACCCTCATCGGCTCCATATTCGAATAGGTGGTTTACAGTGCCTAAGAAAAATGGGAAGCTTCGTTTCATTCAGGATCTGCAGCCTGTGAATAAAGTCACAATTAGAAATGTAGGAACAGGACCCATAGTTGATGAGTTTGCTGAAGCCTTTGTTGGGCATTCCATCCACTCTATGGGCAATCTGTATTCAAGTTACGACCAGTTTCAGTTGGCTATGGAGAGAAGAGATATCACGACCATGAGGACTCCACTGGGCCTTGTACGCATGTGTACTTTGCCACAGGGAGCAACGAATTCTGTGGCTCACATGATGAATGCCATGAACCTGGTTTTACGAGACTTTATACCATCTGTGACTATGCCATTTATTGATGATGTTCCTATAAAGGGATGTGAGGAAAGAGTGAAAGATGTCAGTTTAGATGCTTCAGGATGCAGGAAGTTTGTGAGTGACCATATTGCCGATTGTGAAAGGATCTTTGAGAGATTTGAAGATGTGGGGCTAACACTTTCTTTAGAGAAATCAGTTTTTGGCGTTGATGAGGTCCTCATTGTAGGACATCTGTGTGGACATTATGGCCGCAAGCCGTACCCGCAGAAAGTTGAGGCCATTAGCAGGATCTCTGAAGTGTGTCGTAATGTCAGTGAGGTGAGAAGGTTTCTAGGAGCCTGTGTATTCTATGTGATATGGATTCCTCACTTTGCTCACTTTGCGAACCCCTTATATGATCTCCTGAGAAAGAGAAAGAAGTTTGTATGGATAGAGAAACAGTCGAGAGCTATGCGTAAACTGAAGCAGCTGCTAATTGAAGCTCTGATTCGGAAGCGTGTTGACTATTCAGGTCAGAGACCTATCATTTTGACCGTTGATACCAGTCCTATTGGCATAGGCTAGGTCATAGGGCAAGATGATGATGAGGGGCAGAGATATGCAGTGTGCTTTGGTGCTAAGATCCTACATGATACCCAAAGAAAATATCCACAGATTAAGAGAGAGTTATGGGGATTAGTGACTGCTTTAAAGAGCGATAAAGAGTATTTCATTGGGGCGAATGTGATAGTTGAGACCGATTGTCTCCCACTGATTGGCATGATTGCAAATTGTTCATCTCCGAACATTGCTATGCTTAGATGGATCTCTTATGTGAAGTTTATAAATCCTGCATTTGTACACATAGCTGGAAAGTCGAATACAATGGCTGATATGCTTTCAAGGGAAAAATTTGATGATGAGTTTGATGATGATGATGAGGTAGAAAGGGATATACATATGATGAGATACGATCCATTGGTGTATGTATATGAGCAGTTCTGAGAGAATGAGTATGATGGTGAGTGAAGAGATATAGGGAGATATCTGAGTACTCTGAAACCTTCCCCAGGCTGGTCCACAAATAAGTATAGAGCCATCAGGAAAAAGTCTTACAAGTTCTTGAAGGACGGTGTTGCTCTAGCACAATGGTAAGTACCACGTTAAGAAGCTTCACCTCCTTAATGTCAATCCGTGGGAGAGGTAGGAGTGATATGAAGATCGTGAGCGTGAGATGATGTGAGAGTGAAGGTGAGAAGCACAAAGATGCACACACACATACACACACACAATGAAGAGACAAGCAAGACACAATGGAAGGTGGGAAATTAGCTCTATTACTCAAGAATGCTCTTACAAGCTCAAACTAGCTCTAAGCTCACACTAACCAAAATGAACCAACCTCAAAAATGAGCTCTCTAGCTCTTTTTATAGTTTCTAGACTAGTTTTGACCGGTTTCACATTTAGTGACCGGCCTAGTTAAAAAATAGGTCCTAGAGGCTATTTGGAAGGGTAAACGGTATCTAAAAATAACGAAATTCGGTACGAGCGTTCTTCCTAAGCTCCTCAAGCTCGAGGACTCCTCGGCTTGCACAAAATGGAGCTATGGATTACAAAATGGGGTTTTCTATGATACATATGTTACAATTAGTGATAACAATCACTGTTGAATGTTTGGAGAATTAATAAGAAATGTATTTGTTTGAAAAATTGATCCGCCTGGCTCCCTGCTCCTTCTTTACATGCTTCCGTGGCGTCTGTGCCTCTGGCTGCTTCCAACACCCCCCTCCCTCTCGCTTCTGTCGTCCCTGACAGAACCTTGTTGTGAGGTCTGCCGGATGTAGTTCTGTAGGAGGTCTTGAGCGAGGGTGTGCTCTGATAGACGAATGCCTCGGGCCAGATCAGCCTCGAGTTTCTCCCAGTCGATAGGTTGTGGCTCGTCTGGTGGTGGGAGCTGATAATGTGTGGAGTACACCATTCGTTCACAGGCGAATAATTGCAATAAGTGTGTGGGCCTGCTTATAAATACCTCTGAATGGTACTCCCAAAAGCCGGTGGTGAACATTTCTTCGAATGTCTGCTTGTAGCATGCCGGTAGGTATTTGATCCTGCAGTGCCAGGCATAACACACCCGTAGCGATGGCGTTGTGCTCATATCATAGACTAAATCAAAGTTGCCATGCTCGAAGCCCGGGGTGTTTACATGGGGAGCCTTGATGCGTCGGAAGACTTTAAAGATCATCTGCATCATGTCAAAGATTTTGACAGTCATGTGCGCGGCAATATCATTCATATGCTTTAACCTAGGGAGCCAGTGGCGGATCGTCGCCATCATGTAGCCTACTGTGGGTAACTCGATTGGTGGCTTGAAATAGGGATAGTTCAGCCAGTCTTGGCACTGCTTATTGTTCTGTACCTTAATAGCGAAGGCAGTCCAAGAGCGGCGTCGTGGGACTGGTCCCCAGCATGGGTTAAATTTTAAGTGCAGCGGCGCTTTCACCCATGTGCTCATCATCTCGGGATAGTTTTGCAATAAATCTCTGCGCCAGTCTGGTTGATGGATTTCACCTTTCTGTGCACTTGGTGGCAAGTCCTCCGGCTCGAATTGAGTGGCATGCGTTGGTTTCATCCCTGTTTCTTTCTCTATGGCTAACTGGTATTCGGCCATTAACATGAAGTACGGTTTATATTGGAGCTCATGCCCAGATATGTATCGTCGCGGGGCCAAATGAGCAAAGAATGGTGACTGTAAAATTCTCTCTTCAATCATGGCCATGGCATGTAACTGTGCCTCTACTCTGGCCGAATGTGTTGTTCCGAGTTCTTCAACTGTCTTCATCCACGCGGGGGTAGGTAATTCATAGGTCGTGTCACGCGGCCGTGACACGTCCGCCTGGGATGGGTATCGGTTCATATGCCTCTTCGAATGTCTCCTCCACCGGGATAGTGACGGTTTCTTCCTCAGCTGGTAGCTCAGGTGGGGAGTCTGGCCTTGGTGGTGCTTCATAGACTGCAATTCTAGATTCAAGATTTGTTACCTGGGCCCGGAGTGCGTTGAGTTCCTCTAAAATTTCAGGGGCAGGGTCCGCAGGTGTTGGTAATTCTGCTGCTACTTGTACTTGTTGTGTTGCCGGTTCTCTGAGCTGTAGTAGCTTATGATCTTCCTTTAACTTTTGATGTTCTTCGTTCATACGATCATAGTCCTCGAGCAATCGCACATGATCATCTAGCAACATCCGCATTGATTCGGATGGGGTTGCCTTGAATCTGCTCGGACTTAGGGGTTGTTCTGGGTGGTCCAGTGCCGCTTCCAAGTTCTCTCTATTCTGCTCTTGGAGTCTCTGGTTCTCCTCTTTTGCTGCGGCTAAGTGTCTTCTTAGTAAGCCCATATTTCTAGTGAGCGTTGCATTGCGGACGGTCTGGGCTCGAAGTAGGTTATCCAAATCCGCGGTGGCCTCTTTTGTTTTCTCCTCACTTTCTAGTTCTAATTTGTGATAGGCCTCTCGTAAATCTTGGTATCAACTGTTCAGTGAGGCATTCTCAATTGATAATGAATTAAGCTGCGACTGTAATTCATTTGTAGTCCTCTGCAGCTGTTGATAGTTGGTGCCGAGTGATGCAAACTCATCGCGGACTTGTGTCATGCATGTGAACATGTGTTGAAATGCGGTGTCTATGGTGGGCGATAGTAGGAATGAAGTACTAGATGAGGATGCAGTGGAAGTGGATGCAGCGGGAATGGGAAATGGGGTTGGGAAGGTGGATGCAGTGGTAATCATGGAAAATTGTGATGTGTCTAAAAATGTTTGTGCCGGGAGTGAAGTGAGTGGTGGTGCCGTGGGTGGTGAGATGTCCATGTCACTGGACGTGTTTAGTGTTGTGACTGTGAAAAGTGGTGTGATTGTGGGTGGTTGTGTAGGTGTGAATACGGGATTTACAAATGTAGAGTAGTTTACAGGGGGGATGGTTGGAGCAGCTTGGTAAAAAGGGGAAATAGGGGTTATGGTAGGTTGGGGAGGTGAGACTGGTGAGAAGGTTAGTGGGGTTAGAAAGGGGAATGGGGTTCTTAGAGGTGGGGGAAACGCTGGGAAGGATGAAGGGGTGAAGGGGTTAACATATGGATGCGAAGGGTTGGGTGTGGGCATGGTGGTCTGAATGGGCAGGGCAAAGGTTGTGGCTATGTTGCCTTGTACAGGGATGGATGTGGGGGAAGCAGGTGGGTGTGCGGGGGATACGGGATGGGTTGGTGAAAGATGAGGTGAGAGAGGAGTAGAAGGGGTGGATGTTATTTCGAGGATAGTAGTGGTATGTACAATGGTAGTACGGGGTGGGGAATCTACAAGGATGGGTTCTGCGGTCAATGAACTTTCGGGGACGAGGCGTGCCTCCCTGGCTTGTGCTGAAGACTGAGCTCCTGTTGGTACGCGAATATACTCTCTGGGCTTTGAAAGTAGTCGCACTCGGCGGGGGTCAAACTGTGGTAGTTGCTTTCTTTGTAAAAACCTGAGTGCTTCATGGGAGCCTACTGATTTGACTAACTCTCTGAACCCTCTGATGTATGCGTCTTCGAATCCTCCGGAGATGAGTTCCTGTTCAATTAATGCCTGGCTCTCCTCTTCAGTTAACTTCTTCCGGGCCCAGACTTTCTCCATGGTACGATATAATTTCTTTATGGCCAGCGTGTACGCTGCGGCTTCGAAAGTCTCTTCTTCATATGTGCTGGTGTCGCCGTGTGCGTCAGTTTGTTGGCCTTGGCCCTCTGTCTGTCCGTCATGTGAGCCCTGGCTGGCTTCATCGTCACCTTCATCGTCGTCTGTTTTGGTTCTTTCTTCTTCAGAGCTCGACACAGCTTGTCCCTGTGGCAGATCTCGTGGTGTGGTAGGGTAGCTGGGGCGTTCATATTCCTGGGAGAACAGTTGTGCTTCTGAATACTGGAATTCGTTTGAGAATGCATCAGGCATCTCAAAATCAAATGTTGTGTTTATAGGGTCGGCTTCCATATGTGGTATTGGGAAAGAAAACGCTTCCGCACCAATAGTGGTGGGAGCTTCTGCTGTTGTGGTGGTGGGTTCTGTGGTGGCAGCTGCCTGAGGTGCGGCGGTACTAGTGGTGCCCTCCGTAACCACTGGTCGAGACAACCTGATGCGAATAGGCTGCACAGTAGGAGCGGCTTCTGTTGGTGATCGCTCTGGAGAAGGTTGTGGTGATGGTGACTCCGGCACTTGAAGGCAAGGAATAGTACCTCTCATGCGCTTACTTGCCCGTGTTCTACTGGGCTTCCTGGCTTTCTTCGTCGTTCCTTTGAATGCCTTCAGTTCTTCTCCTGTTAATGCACGCTCAATTGGCAAGTCATAAGCCAAGCACATATACACAATTCTTGTGAGTGCACAACATCCATTAAGCACTTTTTTACGTTCCCATCTGTGTTGCGCCAAATACATTTGATCTATGATCCAGCTTGCCAGATCAACAGTTTGAGGTCCCGTGCATGCCAAATACAAACCAAACCATATTCGTTTATGGGGCATGGTAAATCTGTCCTGAGCTAGAAATGCGAAATGTTGCATGCATATCCTTAGTGGCTTCGACAGCTCAGGTGTAATTGCCGAAATCTCCTCCCACTTCGTGACATCCCCACGTTTCATCGGTTCTGGAATTAATCTCTCTCGATCTGTGGGTGTGTGGGTGCCATGAATTTTGATGGCCGCTCTGATTAAATCCTTAGATAGGTAAAACCTTTTGTAAGGTGGATCATCCACTAGAGTAGGCAATATGAAGGTTCCTGGGATGTCCTTATTCTCTGATGCCAGCAAGGTAGTGATTAAGTAATAGCACCTGTAAAAATCCGGTTTGGGCAGAGGATCACTGAAATATTCTGTGAAGCCTGCTCTGGCCCAAACGTGAGTTAAATCCTGGGTGCTCTGTAGGGCTTCGAACTCTCGGGAGAAAAACTGGTATTTTCCCCACGTGCGGTCATCAAATGTCAAAGAGGATTCAAATATAAAGTCCGCGTCCGCAAGGGGTCCTGCGAGGCCATGAAACCAATGAGAGTTCCTGTGTATCTTTTCGGTGTAGCACATGGGTGGGTTGTCGATAGGCATGGGCCCTGGAAATCCCTGAAATTCCGGCGGTGGAGCAGTCGGGTGGGACTCTGCTCGTAGCACGTTGAGGGGCACAGCCGCTACACTGGGGCCTGCTCCTGATGTTCCTTCGTCGGTTTGCATGGTGGCTGATGCGCTAATAAGAAAGATCTGCTACAAAAGATTAACACATTAGCATGGAAATTAATTATGATCCCATTAAAGTGAGACCGCAATCCCTTTCCATAACTGATGCGTAACCCGTGTAGCCAAGTGCTGTGATGTGATGGATGCAATGTTTCTTGCAGCACTAGTGCAGGTCTCTAGACACCTATACGTTTCAGATCATGCATACATTTCTTGATGAGATGAGATTACGAGTGATGTGTGATGATGGTGGGTGAATTTATACAAGGTTTAAAGGTTAGTGATTTAGTACAAGGTTGTATGTTAGTCGGGGGGGTAGTTTTATCAGACATGGGGTTAGGGGGAGATGGTTGGACACGTTTCGGTATCCATTTCCTAAGGATCTTGGAGTGGGTGGTGGGTTTCTGCTGAGGGGCAAAGGGTGGTGTCGGGTGTGGTGGTATCGAGGGATGGAAAGATTTGTGGGGGTTATATATTACATGGTTTATGGGTTGAGCTATGATACATGGTTTGGGTACCCAAATCTGCGTGGGCGTGGGTCTATGGGTAAGGTACTTCTTGGCGATCCACATTTGTCGGATGCTCGGACCTGTAGAAGGAGGTCGAGGGGATGGTGGATATCGATTCTGTTTCTGCACTGCCTTTTTCTTGTCGATTTCTGTTTGGTTGGAGTTCTTCAGTGCTCTTTGTCCTTTTGGCACCCATATTTGTCTGGTGCCGCTTCCTTTGGGTGGCCTAAACTGCCTTCCTTGTTGTGTCTTCTGATACTGCCGTCGGTCTGGGTTCCTTCGTCGTGGTTGACTCTGTTGTTGTTGAGGTTGAGAGGTCGGATGGACACTCTGCTTTGGAAAAGAAAGGCAGATCCAACACTTGCGTGACCTGCCCATTAGGAAGTGATGCGTTCTTTAACTTTAATCTAGGCCAGTCCGCAACAAGTTTGGAAGGATGAGCACCGCAGGGTGTCGTGCTCATTTGTCCGCTGATGCAACCCACCTGACCACTGATTGTGTCCATCTGCCCTTGTGGGTGGGTAACTGTCTCTTCTAGTTTGCAGGAAGTCCCAGGGAAGATCTTCTGTCGTCCTTCTGATTGACAACTGTCTATTGCCAAGCCCGAGTGGGTTGGTGTAGACGTAACGTGACTGGTCTGCTTAGAGATCTTCCGGTCTTCCGTCGCATATATTTCATAGGGTCTAGGGTCACAACCGTCAAGCGGAATGCCGTTAGGGAAGTCAAGCGGTATCACTCGCTTCTGCTCGAAGGTTCCAATCTGTAAGGAGCCTTGTCTAAGATTTAAGTCCACTGAGTGATCGTATAGCCAATCTTGGCCAAGGATTAGGGGTTCTATCAGGTCGTCATCATGGCACACTAGTAGCTTCGCCGTCATGGTCACATCCTTTATGAGGATAGGAAGGTCCACCTCACCCATGCAAGGGGTTTCCATACCTCCTAGGCCTATGAGGTATGCCTCAATTGGCCGCATTTCTATTCCGGAATCCTTATAGTGGGACCATCTAATCGCACTAGTTGCAGCACCTGAGTCAATTAAAGCCCTGAGTTCTTGGCAAGGGTTGCCATGCTCTAGCCTAACTGTAATGAATGGTCTCCTGTCCACTATGCTAGGATGAGTGGTTGACTTTACTTGACACATGGCCATGGGATATCTGGGTGATGTTTCCAGATGGTTATAATGTTCTCTCCCTAGTCCTTGTCTTCTTAGCTTCATGCGCTTAATGCGTTCTATGGCTTCTGCCTGAGCTTCCGCTCGTATTCTATTTTCTTCCTCCTTACGCTTCTTTGCCAACGTGAGTCGTCTAAGCATATCCTCAGTAAGAGGTTCCTGATATAGCTTGACTCTACAGCCACTAATGTAATTAGGCATTATATCTCCTTCTAAGGTGGCTAACTGTACTGCTCCACTAGTCGAAAGTCTGTTAATGATCATAGGTCCATAACCTCGCTTCTCTAACTTCCGTGCGTGCTGTTTCAGCGTATACACTAGAACTAAATCTCCTTCTTTTAGGCCTTTATCTTTCACATGTGCATCAAAATATGCTTTCTGTCGCTTCTTCGCTGCGTATATTCCTGCTGCTGCCTTTAACCTGGTTTCTCCTAATCGTTCCAAGTCCATTATTCTTGCTGATAATTCATGGCCGGTCCACTGATGTTCTTGTGCAACCTTAAGGGTCGGTATCAAGAAGTCCAAGGGAAGCACTGCATTCTGACCAAAAACCATCTGAAAGGGAGTTGCATTGAGTACGGTCTTGTAGGCCACTCTATATGCCCAAACAGCGTGGTGTAGCTGTTTGTCCCAATCTGAACGTTTATTGTTCACGAGTTTCGTCAGTACGGTACAAAGTATCTTGTTAGTGCTTTCAGCCTGACCATTGGCCTGAGGATGATATGGTGCAGATTTCTTGTGAATCACCATAAAATCCTGTAACAAATATTCAATGACTTGGTTTACAAAGTGAGTGCCTCGATCGCTGACTAACTCTATAGGCAGTCCATATCTTGTAAAGACATTTTCAAATAAGAATTTTGCGGTCGTGTGAGCATCATTCTTTCTTATGGCTTTTGCCTCTACCCATTTGGTCAGATAATCTGTGGCAACAATAATGTATTCCGCATGTGTACCTTTTGCAGGGGGGTTGATGGGTCCTACAAAGTCTATAACCCACTTAGAAAATGCACGTCCGCCCATCATGGGTTTCAATGGCATTTCATCTCTACGAGTAGGAAACTGAGTTCTTTGGCACACGTCACATCTCTTTACATAGGTATGTGCATCCATGTGAAGAGTGGGCCACCATAATCCTGCGAAGAGAATGGCTTTGATTATCCTATCTGGTCCAAAATGACCTCCTGCAACACCTTGGTGTGCAGTCTCTAGTATGCTAAGATAATCGCTTTCATGAACACATTGTCTTAGATATCCATCTCGTCCTCTTTTGTATAGATTATCGCCAATAAGTGAGTAGTCTTGAGCTTCCTGCTCTAGACTGCGTTGTCGAGCTAAGGTCATGCCTTGAGGGAATGTGTTCGTCCTCAAGTATGTCACTAAAGGTTCACTCCAATCTGGTGTGAGAGACACGTGATATAGTGTCGCATGCTCTACTGGTGGTCTTTCACAACAAACATGGCATTCCTTACACAATTTGTAGACATCTGCTTCCATCATAGGCCAATATACTCCTAATCTATGCAGAGTCTGTAATGTTCGATGTTTTGAATGGTGTTGCTTTAGTGCACCTATGTGTGCTAATTGCAACCAATTCGCATGTTCTGAGTCATCTACACAACAGGCAAGAATCTTTTGATTATCCTGTTTATATATGCTTCCTGCTATTATTTGATATTTCTGAGACTTGGTAATCTCTCCTTCTCTGATCTTTATCCTAGGATT
The DNA here is from genome assembly GCA_020310875.1 of Ceratopteris richardii. Taxonomy (NCBI): domain Eukaryota; kingdom Viridiplantae; phylum Streptophyta; class Polypodiopsida; order Polypodiales; family Pteridaceae; genus Ceratopteris; species Ceratopteris richardii. The sequence goes on along the minus strand of CM035415.1, from coordinate 195,013,933 downwards.
CTTGGGTCCATATGTGAGAATGGGGATTATAGGCTTAGCCCATTCTGGTGCTATCTCAAGGTTAAACAAGTATGCATCTGGTAGATCATCCGCTACTCCTTGAGGAGCTTCTCCTGAGGTTAATCTTGAAAGGTGGTCAGCTCTAAGATGTGTCTTTCCTTTCCTGACTACTACTTCAAAATCGTACTCCATGAGTAATAGAAACCAACGTATTAGTCGTCCTGTGTTACATGGTTTGTTGACTAAGTATAATAGGGCTTGATGATCTGTAAAGAACTTGAATTTGTTGGCCAACAAGTAGTGCCTAAACTTCTTTACAGCGTAGATCATCCCTAATCCTTCTCGTTCCGTTGTGGTGTAATTTCTTTCTGCTGCGTTCAGTTGTCTGCTAGCGTAAGCTATGGGTAGATCTATGTTACCTTCATTCGTGGGTTGTGCTAACACACATCCTATGGCGTAATTGGATGCATCCACATGTACATGGAATGGCTTACTCCAATCTGGAGTAGTCAATATAGGTGCTGAGCACAAGCGTCATTTAAGTTCATTGAAGGAATTTTCACATTCATCTGTCCACTCAAAATTGGTTAAGAGAGAGTACAAAGGCTTAGCTATGATTGCATACATATGTATGAATCTCCTATAATAACCGCAATGGCCCATAAATGCCTGTACCTCTTTCACATTAGTTGGTCTGGGTAGATCCGCAATTACCTTCACCTTTTCCTCATCCGTGGAGATTCCATTTTTTGACACAATGTGTCCTAGAATTTTGCCTTGTCTGACCATGAAAATGCATTTTTCTGGGTTCAAACAAACCTGATACTCTCGACATTTGTCAAATATTTGTCTTAACTCTGGGATATGTGTCTGTCTTACATTTGAATGAGCACATAAGTCATCGACGTAAACTTCCAAGCTTTTGCGTAAGAATTCCTTAAAAACATGACACATGAGTCGCTGGAAAGTGGCGGGTGCATTTGTCAAGCCAAATGGCATTACACGAAATGCGAATATGCCCCATTCAGTGGCAAAAGCCGTCTTGTGTTGGTCTTCTGGAGCAATGGCTACTTGGTTATAGCCTGAGAAACCATCAAGAAAGCTGTAAACTTCCTTGCCCGCAACTCTTTCCAATAGGTGTTCCGTGATAGGAAGAGGATAACTATCTCTAATCGTGGCGGCATTAACTTTTTTAAGGTTAATACACACACGCAATTTTCCATTCTTCTTGGGCACAACCACAATGGGGGATACCCATTCGGTGTGCTCAATTTCATAAATGAATCCTGCTTCTATCAAGTGATCTATCTCCTCTTTAATCTTCGCAGCGTAGTTATCATTGTACGTGTACGGTTTCTGTTTTGTCGGTTTTGCATCTGGAGTCATAGGGATTCTATGAGAACATATATCTGGATCTACTCCTTTCAAATCTTTATAACTCCAAGCAAAAACATCTCTATATTCGCGCAATAGGGCAACTAACTCTTCTTCTTCTTCAGTCGTGAAATCATGCCCTATGTATGTACATTTTTCTTCTTCTCCTTCTATGGCAACTATTACTTTCTTGGTTTTCTATCGGTTATCATATACTTGTCCATCATTTACCTTTCTATTAGGCATTCGTACCATGATTCTTCTATCTTCAATTTCATATTTCTTGAAGTTCTCGGGTACTTCAAATAAAGATTCTTCTTTTTCTGACATGGTTTCTTTCTTCTTTCTTTTCTTGCCTTCACTCTTGGTAGTCACTTCTGTGGCTAACCTCACTTCGTTCGTAATTTCCTCGTGTCTCTGAGTGTGAGTCTCTACTTCGTAGAAATATTCTTCCTCTGATGCAAAGGGTGGGTCCATGATAATTGATTCTAAATCAAAATCGCTTGCATCCTCGAATGCATCAGTGTTCGGTTCACACTCTTCTAAAATTGCATCGCCCATGATTGGCTCTATCGTGAAAACTGAAATGTCATAGCCATCCTCGTCACAGTGGGGTGTCCATTGTTCTTCATTGATGGCTACATCCATGGTTGCTAGGATTTCTGCCCAACCATGGGGTTCAAACTCCTCGTCTGGGAATACTACAGGTGCGTAGGCTGGATCTTGAAGGGTTCGTGGATGTTGTTCCGCACCTAAGGTCCTGGCTTCTAACCGCTCTTCCTCTTGTTTGGCTACTTTACACATCCATAAATGGGTATCCTCATGCAACCAAGAAGGATCTGATTCTAATGAGTGCACGTATTCCGTCTCTCCTGGTGTTTTATGGATGGTATTCCATTGTATTGGGGGTACATCTCGATGTGAATAGTCTTTAAGATTGACTTTAGTAGTCACTCCTAAATGTTGCAAGTACCAAGAATTAGTTCCCCAATCTTGTACAATTTGCAACTGACGCATGAATGGTCGTCCCAATATCATCTCGTAAGCACGATTTTTCGCAAAGTCACAAATGGCGAAAGTATGCTCAAATTCTACACCACAAGTGGTGAGAGATATGCCTTCTAGTAAGCCTAATGGTTTTTCTATGTGTCCATCAGCCATTTGTAGCTTCATCCTGGTGGGTCTGAGTGCTGGCTTACCCCAACGTTTCCATAAAGCGGTGGTAGCGATGGCTACTCCGGCTCTTGAGTCTAAGATGGCTTTCGTGGTGTAGCCCTTATGGGTTATTGGAAGATATGTGTTACCTTCCTCTCCTTCGCTTACGTCTCCAATCTTTTCCACGGGTATCTCTGGTACCTTCTTATGTGATCCTATCTGAGAGGGTGTGGTAGCTAGCTCAGGGAATTGATTTGCTACGTGCTTCCACAATTCTGGTTTAACCTTTAACAATTCCTCCAGAGTGAGATTACACTGTACTTTCGTATGCTTGATCACTTCCGTGTTCCTAGGGATCACTGATTCTTCATTCCTCACTATTATCGTGGGTGCTCTCATACTAATAGACTTAGCTTCCCAAGGTCCTGTGAACTGAGGTAATTCTTGTAGAGAATTAGATTCAAATCCTGTGTGTTCACTCAGTTGTTCCACCTCTACCTCATCGTATATAGAGGGGATGTCTTGGGGAAATTGTTCCTGCAAATCGTCTATTTCTTGAATAGGAGGATGAGTTCCTTGTTCTTTTCTCCATTTCTCTTCTTGTATTTCTCTCAAAAATTCATGTGAGTACCTATGTATGGAAGACAAATTGTCTTGACTTTCTGTATTGGGTACTTGAGACAGGGATGGTGCATTCCTTTCCTGTGTCTCTGTGACAATAGGGTTCCTATGCTGATCCTTTTTCTCTTTGCTTTCTATCAAGTGTTCTAGCCTCTCCATTAGTCCTTGAAAGTGTAATTCCGGTTTTGCCATGTTATTCCAATTAAGATATCTAGAGGCTTCAAACAAAGCTTGTGCTAGTTCTACCATTTTCATGCATAGTTTAGTTCTTTCTGTTTCTAGATCAGCTCGAGGGTAGTTTTTACTCATTTCCGTGACCTGAGGTCCCTCTTTTATTCTAGTCTGATATGCACGAAACATCATGTCTAGATCTTCCGGTATGGGTTCCGCTAAAACTGATCCTGATTTCTGAGCTGGGATTTCTTGGTTTAATTCTTGTGAAGCCAATTCTTGGATTTTGGCTCTAGATTCCCTTAAACTTCCTTCCAACTCACTTATCTTTTTACTCCATTTTCTCTTTATCCTTTCTCTAGAATCTTTCCAAGATTTTGTCTTTTTACTGCTCGATTCTGCAACTTCACTAGTTCTGGCTACTTTCTCTTGATTAAGCTGTTGGTTTTGTAAGAGCGCCTGGGCTCTGGTTATAGCTTGGATAGGCACGTATGTAGGGTTGGATCCATCTGCGTTGTTTACAATACCTATCACGTTGATCGGTGTCACGTTCGAAGCGTTAACTGGGTTCTTAGGACAATCTTTGATTATGTGCTCTTTGCCACAGTCGGCACAAAAGCCTTGTATGTTATAGTACTATGATTGCCTTGCTATTGGGGGATGTGGACAATCCTTTATGAAGTGATCTCCCTGGCACCTAAAGCATGGTCCTCTAGGGCCCTGTGGTCTCTGTTGTCTCAATTGGGGCCGTGGGTTTGGGTTTGCGTACATCACATTAGTATAATCTGGCTCCCAACTAGGTTCCATTGGAGGACTATCATAATGATATGTCTCCACATGTTCTGGTGACTCCGTGTAATAAGCGGGTGGACTAGTTACATGAGTAGAGTCAAAACTGTTTGAGTTCGGGTCACTTTCGGTGATCAAGGGTGAAGAAGGCACTAAGGCCCTACTTAGGTTCTCTTCTGCAGCAGCGTATTTGACTGAGATGACATTCGCTGGTGGGGGTGGCTGCTGAGCTAAGACGGGTTGAGGTCTCTGTTGGGCCTGGTATGGGTAGTTCTGAGGAGGCCTATAGTAATAAGGCTGAGCATTGTATTGGCCTTGATACCTACCTGGCTACTGGTATGCTTGCGGGTAGTTCTGTCTCACAGTTTGTTTGTTGTATGGGCAGTCCTGAGCCGTATGATTCGTGTATCTTCTCTCAATTGTGCAATATTGGCCACTAGGGTTGACATGAGGTTGAGGTGCATTGGGGCACACATTTGCCAAATGATTTCCACCACAAGTGTAACAACGTACATTCGTCGGTAGCTTGGGCACCTGTTTACTAGAAACTCCTAGTTTTTGGGCCACTTTTTCTGCTAGGTCCTCTATCGAATTAGACAATTTTGTGGATGCTAGAGAAGAACAATCTTAGTCCTTATAGACCTTTGAGAGTTCTAATTCCTCTCCTAGGTTGTCCTCGATGTAAATACATATTCTTACACACTCCTCTAGCGTTCTGGGCTCTTTTAGGTACACATACGAGCGTAGTTTAGCGCTCAACAAGCCATCTAGGAACAGTGATACCTGTTTAGCTTGTGAGGGTAGCTCTTGCATTGGACATCGCTCAACATATTGTCTAAACCTACGTCCTTCCAGTCTTACTGTTTCCTGAGGGGTCTGTTTAAAGCTATGAATCAACGAAGACGTGTCATGCCTAATCCCACTTTTAGAGAATTCAGTGATGAATGACTCTAAAAAGTGATGGATGTCTCTGAATTGCCTTTGTTGCAATGGTTGGAACCAAGTTAAAGTGGTATTCTTTAACGTTAGTCCAAATGCATTGTATTGCGTGAACATGTCTTCAACTTGTTCTGCTCTTAGTACTTGCTTGAATTCTGCAACATGGTCATAGGGATCTCCTGTCCCATCAAAGTAATTCTTCATTGATTTTACTAATTGAGTGGGTCTCAATACTCTTGCGTGTTCGCGTGGTCTAGGTAGAGGAAAATCATCTCTACCACCTGGTATTCCATGTTCTCTTTGTCTATCCATCCTATTAGTGTTCGTGGTTGTTCTATCTCTCCCTATGGGGTGATTGAAGCTTACTTCCGGTCTCTCTTTATTTCCTTCTCTTTGATTTCCATGGGCTGAGGAAGTTCCTACCCCTTGTTGATTTGCATTCATGTTTGTTCGAGATGGAGGGAATATCAATTCACCTCTCCATGTGTATGAGCTTTTAGCACGCTCGGACACCACAAAGACTCTTTCTGAAGTCTCATCCAGGTATACAACCTTTCCAGGCGTATCTGGGTCCTTGAATTCATAAATTGTAATGATGCCTACCTCACCAGGGTGTTCCTTTCTGTATCTCCAAAAGGCTTCATCCGTCTCTTTATTTACAAACAACTCGGTACTCCTGTTGTCTTGAGGGATCCACTCTGGGATGAGTACTCTTGTTAATACGGATTTCCCTCTCGGTGTTTTGGGTTCTTCTAACGGTTCTTTCCCTTGAAATTTCGCTTCCGTCTCTAATTGAATTGTGCCAAACTCATTAGTATCGTTTGGCTGCGTACTTAGGATGTACATGGTTCCTTCTTTGTCTATGTAAGCGTCTCTCTCAAATTTTACCACTGGTCTATCCAATCCAATGGGTTGATCGGGGTTGTGCAGTTGCACCACTTGCCTCTGCAAACCATCCTCATAGATGCGAGCACCTAATCGGTTGGTTCGGAGAAACTCTAGTTGCGTTCTATAGGGTCCTTCTGGCTTTTCTAGGTATGCTACATGAGACCCTCCTTCTGGTCTGTCTGCGCTAAATGCCATTTCTGATTCACTTGATTCTGAGCTCAACTCGTAAGGATAACTACTATTCAACTGCTGAGCCCAAGATCGAGCGGTAGTTCTCACACTAGCCTCTGATGATCGAAGGCTTCTTCGGTCCAACTTACCTATATGTTTGCCCGATCTAAGGTTCATTAATTTCCTTCCTTGCTCACTCAATTACACCCTTAGATCGTCAATGGTCCTTTGTGATTAATTCTTGATTCTTTTTAATTTTCTCTAGATTCTTGTCTTAATTTGTGCGTCAGGAATTCGACTTTTCGTTATAATTTTGAGTTCTCGTTCCGTCAGACTTAGGTTCTTTCCTTTAGGTTTTCGTCACACACACCTTTACTTTAAGTCTTAGACTTGAAAGAATTAGGTATCTTGAACTTGAGGCGTTCCTATCGACTTAAATCCACAATGCTAACGTTTAGCCTAAGCTAAGAATTGACTGAGGGGGTTGAGTAATCTTCCAACCTCGAGTCGGCCTTTCTGGTTGCTCTGATGCCCTGTTGCCCAAGAAGCCGTGCTTCCCAAGCTCTGCTGTCTTCAGTGCCTTGCTTGCTTGCCCTTGCTAGACCTGGAAAATTCCAATATTAGACCACTTCACAAAATAATCAATCACTTAAGCATATACACCTTTTCAATCCCTTCCCTTTTTGCCCAAAATTTTCAATGTGTGCCCCCTGGCTTCCTAGTCCCAACTGGGTGAACCTCAAAATAGCGTATCCAAAAATAGATGTATGCTTTATGAAAAAAACAGTTGAGGTCACGTAGTACTCGTCACGAGCTTTCTAACGAGCTATTAAGCTCAAAAAACAGACTTCGGATGAAAAAGTTATACGCGTTCAGGCCCTGGGGGGTAAAAACTGATAATCCAGTTTTCCCTCAAATATGAGCTAAGGGGTCTCCTATGAGTCTAATGGTCCAAAAATTTCTCAAAAATACCCTCAAAATAGGTCAAACATTGAAGTCCTAAAGTTGCGATGGGGGTGGGCAATCGCGATGGTCTGGGACCGTCGCGATGGTCCGAGCGAACCGTCGCGATGGCGTGGAATTTGGACAATCGCGATGGCCCGAAAAGGCGAACCGTCGCGATGGTCCGAAATGAACGATCGCGATGGCGTGAGGTCGAACCGTCGCGATGGCCCGAAGTGAACGATCGCGATGGCGTGGAAATGGACCGTCGCGATGGCGCGGTCAACGGTCAAAGGTGGACAATCGCGATGGCGTAAGGTTGAACCGTCGCGATGGCCCGATCAAGTGGACAATCGCGATGGCGTGAGTCAACAGTCAACGGGGAACAATCGCGATGGTCCGAAGTGAACCGTCGTGATGGTCCGCGATGTGATGGCTTGAGCCAATCGCGATGGTCCGATTTTGGGCTGTCGCGATGGTCCGAAAAAAACGAACCGTCGCGATGGTCTATCGTGACACGTGGCACTGTCGTGGCGATGGCATGAGCCAATCGCGATGGTGCGGGGTCAGCTGAACAATCGCGATGGTCCAAGTGGACCGTCGCGATGGCTCAAGTGAACCGTCGCGATGGTCCGAAAAAGCGAACCGTCGCGATGGTCCGGCCGAGCCGTCGCGATGGCGTGAGCCTATCGCGATGGTGCGACACAATCGCGATGGTCTGAGCCAATCGCGATGGTCCACCAAACAACGAATTTTTCAAATGCAACTGTGGTTCCGTGAATGCGCAAGGATCGCCTACCTCGTGGTGTGGTCGCCTACCTCAAAATCCGAAAGTTGCAGACCATCGCGATGGTCCGCCCTACTCGGAAATTTCTGACAGAAAGTACATGTTTTACCTTTTGGAAGCTCTCCTGATGCTCTGAAGCTCTGTACCTGCAAGAAAACTCAAGAAAATGCAAGCACACACAAGCGCAAAAACTCTCTCTCGCTCTCTCGCATGCACAAATGAGGGGAAATGAGGTGAATGGGGAGATATGGTGAATTTTCTGATTTTTTTGGAGATGAAGATGATGATGCGATGATGAAGATGGAGTATGGGGAAGGTGAAAAACACTAAAAACTAAGTAAAAACAACAACGAAAACTGAAATTTTTACCTTCCAACGCCACTTCTAGTTATACTCTTACCATCACACATTCGTCCTAGACTCGATCCCCGGCAAGGGCGCCAAATTTGGTGTTGCTCTAGCACAATGGTAAGTACCACGTTAAGAAGCTTCACCTCCTTAATGTCAATCCGTGGGAGAGGTAGGAGTGATATGAAGATCGTGAGCGTGAGATGATGTGAGAGTGAAGGTGAGAAGCACAAAGATGCACACACACATACACACACACAATGAAGAGACAAGCAAGACACAATGGAAGGTGGGAAATTAGCTCTATTACTCAAGAATGCTCTTACAAGCTCAAACTAGCTCTAAGCTCACACTAACCAAAATTAACCAACCTCAAAAATGAGCTCTCTAGCTCTTTTTATAGTTTCTAGACTAGTTTTGACCGGTTTCACATCTAGTGACCGGCCTAGTTAAAAAATAGGTCCTAGAGGCTATTTGGAAGGGTAAACGGTATCTAAAAATAACGAAATTCGGTACGAGCGTTCTTCCTAAGCTCCTCAAGCTCGAGGACTCCTCGGCTTGCACAAAATGGAGCTATGGATTACAAAATGGGGTTTTCTATGATACATATGTTACAATTAGTGATAACAATCACTGTTGAATGTTTGGAGAATTAATAAGAAATGTATTTGTTTGAAAAATTGATCCGCTTGGCTCCCTGCTCCTTCTTTACATGCTTCCGTGGCGTCTGTGCCTCTGGCTGCTTCCAACAGACGGGCTTATTTGGCGACACGCTAAAGGCAAGGTGAAGAGTCCACAGAGAGTATTGAGTTCAAGGAGTCTTCAGAGCAAAGTTATGAGAGAGATGCATGAGACCTTATGGGCAGGTCACAAAGGATTTTATGCTACATATGAGAAGATTAGGGAAGCTTACTGGTGGCCAGGGATTTATGTGAGTGTGAGAGGTTTTGTGGACACTTGTGCTACATGCCAGGTGCATTCATCAATTAGACATAGAGACCCGTTACATCCGACTTACCCTCCTTGTATCCATTACAAGTGGGTGGTCGACCTTGTAACCATGCCCAAAGGGATAGATAAGATGAGATACATTGTACTTGCTAGAGAGGACTTGACCAACCATGTGGAAGGTCGAGCTCTTCGTACGAAGACTACTTATAATGTATGCAAATTCCTTTTAGAAGAAGTGATCTCGAGATTTGGATACGTTGAGAAAGTGGTTGCAAACAGGGGAGAGTTGGATGCGAGAGAGGCAAAAGAGGTCTTTAACCGTCATGGAATTCCATTGTCTCTCACCACTGCCTATAACCCAGAGGCAAATGGGAAAATCGAGAGAGGTCACCCTTCCATCGTGAAGGCGATCTCTAAGGCTTGCAGCGATGACATCAAGCAGTGGCCTAGGTTTCTTCCATTTGCGTTATGGGCTGATAGGATGACTTACACTCGGTCCACAGGTTTCATGCCTGCTGAATTGATGTATTGTCAGAAGCCAATCTTCCCCATCCAGACTCAGATAGTGACATGGTTGACGCTCCCATGGAATGATGGTATGATGAGAGAAGAGTTATTATCATTGAGAATAAAGCAATTAGAACAAGGAAATGAAAAGTTGAAAGAAGCAGTCCAAAAGTTGAAGGAGTCAAGGCTAAAGAACAAGATTTATTTTGACAAAACCCATCGACTGAGACCACGTAGGATTGAGGTAGATGATTGGGTATTGGTGTACGACAGTACATTTGATACTCAATACGATGCTAGGAAGAAATTGACCAAACGATGGTTTGGGCCGTATGTGGTGACGTCTGTATTTGAAAATGGTACGTATGCACTTCGTGAGTTAGACAATACTCCTTTGAGATCTTTGATTGCAGGAAAGAGGATAAAATTATTCAAGAAAAGAAATGAAGCGGATTATGAGATTGAGCAAGAACTTCTGGAGGATGCTGATGACACTGAGACTGATGTTGATGAAGAATGATAGACCATGGAATTAAAGAAAAGCTGGATCAAAATGAAGAAAAATGACCAGGTGAAACGTTTCTTATTTGAGATGTGTTTTCTTTCTGATAGAGCATATGCATTGCATTGATGTGTGTGATAAAAATATGTATGAGTTTATGAAAATCATGTAGAATGAAGATAACAAAGATCTATTATGGGTTTGCATGAAGCATGAGCAGCTAGAAATTATATGAATAGGATCAGTTAGTGGACTAGAGACTTTTGGGAGTGAAAGCTTGGGAATGTGATGGCATGCTTAGACCGAGTGCATGTATATGCTGATTGATTTGAACACTTAGTGAGTGGGAAACTTTGGATCCTAGTATTTATTTCTTGCAAGATCGTACCTCCATATGGATCATGATATAAAGAAACATTCATAATCATGCTAGCTGTATATGTGTGTGTATGTCGTTGGTGCGCTACGATGGGCTAGTAGGCGGGTGGAACCACCTTGGTCGGGTGATCAAGGCCACGAGCCGTAGCTAGTTTCATCATAGACCTGACCTATCTGTTGTCATGCGCCTGTATGGGTCGATAGGCGGGTGGAGTCACTCTGATCGGGTGGTCAGAGCCATGAGCTGACGTCAATTTCATGCAGGGCTAACATTGTGTATGTCGTGCGCTATGTCGGGTCGGCAGACAGGTGGAACAAACTTGGCCGGGCCGACAAGTCCATGAGTCGCACCCGATTTTGACATAGGCCAATTTGTGAAAAATAAAAGATAAAAAGAAATGCTGAGCTGAGATGAAGAGGAAAAGAAAAAGAAAAAGAAAAATGAAAAAAGAAAAAGAAAAAGAAAGAAAGATCTAATGGAGAGCTCGACAAGTAGGAGATAAATAGTAGGAATCGAGGTATATTCTACAAACTGAGTTAGTAGAAACATATGTATATGCTAGTACTTAGAATGAGCAGTTGGATCTGAACCAGTTGAACGAACAAAATATCTAGAAAGCCGACGATTTATTCATGTGATTACTTGTCAGTTTGCAGACGCAGAAACATAATATGATGTTTGTGAAGCTTGAATCTACCTAATTTTCTAAAATTCATACCAATCTTTATAAAAATTGCATGACTGCATGAGATCATGATTTGAGTTTTGAAAAGAAAAAGATAAAAAGTGTAAAGAGATTTTAAAAGAACCCTGATACTCTTCTGTTGGATCTTGCAAATTGGCCCATCGGGACGATGTGCAGGTTTAGCGGGGGCGAATGTCGTGATGAAATCCCGCAGGGAGTGTGCAGTGAGTTTTTTTCAAAAGTTCATTGTTTTTTAGTTTTTGTGTGATATTATATCGAGAGAGTGGTATATTTTGTACATATTTTGGCCGAATTAATTGATTGTGCGATGCGAAAACAAGTTTGAGATGTGTGTTAGACCCGTGTATATAAACAACAGACATTAGACCCATAAAAGCCTAGGTTTGACCCTTCAAAACCCCTAAAAATGTGGGTTTACCCCTCGAAAATCAGACTTGAACCCTTGGAAACCCTTGGAGTGTAGGTCCAAATTGTAAATAAACCCTTGGATTAATGTGTTTGAGTTAATTGTGATCAAAACCCTCATTTTCCTGACCAAAAACCCGAGGTCGGACCCTTGGAAATGGCAATTTTTGTAGGTCAAACCCTAAAAACCAATTAAATTTCGAACATCCAGTGTGAAATCGAAACTTTGGTTTAGGGAAAAATTAAAAGACTGCCAAAAGTGGAAAGTTCATTGAGGAGGTTAGAACATTCTATAAGAAAGTTCTAGGGAGGGGCCTATAAATAATTCCAAACTCATTTGTTTCTTCCCCATCCTGTGGATTGCCCTTGTGGATCGTCTCCCCCAGGTATGCTCCTTATCTATTCTTGCTTGGTCATGTTCTTGTTTTACTCTTCATCACCATGCCCACAAGAGAGAGACAGAGAGGGAAGAGTTTTCACTTGCCATAGGTATACGAAACTCTATTTCTTTTTCGTGTGTGACTGCTACCCTCCATGAGTGTTGTAGTTCCATCTTTTTTGCTGCACTAAAGGGATTAAAATGAAGTTAGTTTTGAATAATCAAATTCAGAGCCATGAGAGGATAGGCAGGCCTGGTGTCTCTTATGACGGAAGTGAGAGAGGTTCTTCGACGATGGCGCTGAGCTACTCTGACGGGGCACGAGAATTTAGAGAGAGAGAGGTCCTACGGTGTTCGCAAGAGAGAGAGATGAAAGCTTAGCTGCTCGCGCATGGACACCGGGGTCCGGCAGACATAAGTGGAGGGGAGATAATTGCCGTGGACGAAGAGAGAGAGACTTTGACAGTGGAGGCGCTGTGGAGAGATCCTCGTGCACGATTGGCAGAGAGAGATTTTTGGCTAGACGTTAGAGAGATAACTGCAGAGAACGAGTATGTCGGCGACAGCAGAGGGACGAGAGAGGATAAGGAAAGAGGAAGATATTGTTGTGGCTGCGCATCGAGAGAGAGAGAGAGTGTGCACCGAGACAGATCGGAGAGTTGTAGAGAGAGACAGAGAAAAAGATGAGGGAGCTCGCAGCTGCAACACAGATAGAGAGAGAGCACTCCAGTCGGCGATGGCCTGCGTGGCATATTCCATACAGAGAGCGATGTCGAGAGAGAGAATGAGCCATAATTGGCTGCTTGTACGCTATAGGAAAGATGGAGAGATTCTAGTCGGTGCTGTCGCAGAAAGAGAGTATGTCGGTGAAGACAGAGATGTGCATAAGCAAAGTTTCGCCTATCATATGACACTTTGTCTTGGCCGTGAAATTTAGGACTTGGTGGCGCAGCATGATTCGGTGACATGCGACAGACATGCGCAAACGGCGCTGTAGAGAGTATATCGAAAGAGAGAGAGAGATGTCCTGTGTGGGGTTTGCAGAGAGAAGCGGGAGACGCTACCATCATGGCTCGTGAGTCCCTGTGTGTGCTGAAGAGTGCTACTGGGTAGAGAAATAGATATCCAGATTCCGGAGATGGCTGCGGATGTCCGAACGTAGCAGCAGAGAGAGATCTATGGATAGAGAAGAGGATGGCCCTATCGGCTTGTGCCCATCACAAGCAGAGAGAAAATCGGGCGCTGCTCTTGCTATTTGACGATGTCCAGAGACTATGGATCACTCACTGTTGTAGAATGCTCGGATAGAGAGAGATTTAGGTGCTGTCAGTAAAGTCCGTGGTTGGATCACGTGATAGCACATAGAGAATTGGGTGAGGTCTTCACGCTAACTGGAGGGCGAGATGGTGCTGGATAACTGGACGAAACAGATGGGTGGCGCTGTCTATTGTTTTTTTTTTTTGAGAAAACAGGAAATAAAAAATTAATGCTGGAAAAGAAAGACGATACAATCAGACGATCAGACTATCACGAAGTCTGATACAGGAACAGGGGAGCAAGAGTCCAAAAAGAAGGTGGGACTCATAGCTTTACAAGGTTAACATAATCATCAAGAGTAGTGATCATCTGTAACCTAGGTTTAGAGTACAACTGGAGGAGTTTATTCTTCCACAATTTATAGTGATTATTCCTAATAATTACAAAGAAGTTTTTATCTTCCGAACAAGTATCGCAACTGGAGGTAACACAGATATTGAAAATTTTCTTCAGTCCCAACAAAAAGGAAAAGAAGTAATCCTTCCTATTCTTATTGAAAATGGCACTGTTCCTCGTTTTCCAAATAAACCACAAAGCGTGCAATCTGAAGAACTGCCATAGCAGAATGTCCATTCCACCAGCTTCTCCCAGTAAGATATCTTTGCAATTAGGAGCATTTAGACCTTGGCTTTGACAGTAGCACCTAATTCCAACCCAAAATCTGGAGGACCATTTACAATTGACAAACAAATGATCCAAGTTCTCCTCCTTGCCACAGAGCTTGCAATTACTAGCATCAATTTTATACTTCCTAGCAATACTTCCTGTCCAAATGCCTTTGTGAAGAATGAGCCAATTCAGGCAGGCCTGCTTATTTGAGAAGGGGAAGGCCCAAGCACACTGGAACCTGTACTTCCACTGTAAGGAGGACCATTGAAGATCCCATTTTTTATTGAGTTTCCCTGTTATCTCTTTGATACTTCTGCCCTTCTTTTTATAAGATTTAAGAATATCCTCGGCCACGTCTTGAAGGGAGATCTCCTTCCTCCACAGGTGCACTTCAATCTTTTTCTTCAAAATTTCTTTCTGATTAGCGATAACCTGTTTACATTGGACAGAAAGGCCGTCAATATCAGAAATGGCAGTTTCAGTAATAACATTACCTGCTATTAACAAGTCCTGCCAGTGAACGAATCCCTTTTTTATGCACTTATTCCATCTAATAGGAAGGGAAGAGGAGGGAACAGAATTAAACCAACCATACCAAATGGAGTCTTGAGCTATGAAAGACAGGTTGTGAGTAAAGAAAATAGGCAATTTATACTTAGCCTTCACAGCCATCCAGGCTTTCCAAAAAGAGCAAATAAGCTGGCTACCTTTGGGAACAAAATCTACAGGAGAAACAATAACATCCCAAAGAGAGCAGTTGACCCAACTTTTATTAAGCTTGATGTTAAATTTACACACATTTCTTTTAATTAGACAGGCCCAAAAATCAGTAGAGGAGACAGATCTGTAAATCCATTTAGCAGCCATTTGGGTGGCCATTCTGGAAGGACATGTGAGACCTAGCCCACCTTCAGCTTTTCTCATACAACAAATATCCCAAGCAACTTTGGGAATTTTAGAGCCACCCCACAAAAATTTTCTAGCAAGGGAGATGGCTTGGCCAAGCTGCTTTTTACTAGGCTGCCAGCAAGACAGAAAATAAGTAAGGGAAGGAAGGATATAATGCTTTAACACAAAAGATCTCTGAGAAATACTAGATTGCACATCAGACCACTTAAAAATTTTGGCCCTAAATTTATCAAGCACCCAATTCCACCTTTGCTCATAAGATATGCCAAAGCCCATGGGAATGCCCAAAAGCCTGAATATACTCCCTCTTTTGATGATATCACAACCTGCAGCAACAACACAATTAGGAATCTTATTATCAGTGGCAAAAAAACCAGTTTTCTGATGGTTGACCACAGAACCACTAGCAAAACAGAAAAGGTCAAGACATTTAAGAAATTGGCAAGCAGAATTTTCTTCAGCAAGCATCATCATATTAGTGTCATCTGCGAACATCTGCAAACCAAGGGGAGAGCTAGCTTGGGGAATGACCAAACCAGAGATGGTCCCTTGACTGAAGCTAGTCTTGACAAGCCAGCCCAAAGCATCACTAGCAATAGCAAAAAGAAGGGGAGCCAGGGGACAACCTTGTCTAATAGACTTGCACAACTTGAAAGGGTTAGAAAGATGGCCATTAATAGCAACTTTAGAAAAAGCATTCCCAAACAGAATACTGACAAATCTAATAAACTTTTTGCCAAGACCAATGTCATGAAGGGACTGGAGAATGAAATCCCATTCAATCCTGTCATAGGCCTTATCAAAGTCAATTTTGAAGAAGTAGGTGTCAATATTAAGCTCTTTATAATACTCAAGACTTTCCCAAATGGTGATGATGTTGTCCAAGATAAATCTCCCTTTAATGAAACCTTTTTGCTCAGGCAGAATTATACTATCCATTAAAGGACTCAGCCTTCTGGCCAAAATGGAAGCAAAAATTTTGTACAGAGAAGTCAGACAGGAGATGGGCCTCCAATTGTTTAAGTCATCTTTGGGACCCTTCTTGTGTAAAAGCTTAATCACCCCCGTGTTGATAAAAGGAGAAAGGAATCCCCTTCTAGAGGCTTCTTGCCAGATCTTGAGAATTATGGGCACCAACAACTCCTTGAATTCCTGAAAAAATTCATAGGGCAAACCATCATGACCAGGAGATTTACCATGTTTCAATTTGTTAATGGATTCTCTCACCTCACCCTCAGAGAGGGGCATGTCTAGGAGGGAGTCCATTCCCTGAGGAACCATTTTCTTCCTACAAAGGGCAATGGCAGCTCTTGCACTCCAAACAACTTCCCCCCTCTTGGGAGGCATAGAGAATACATTGGCAAAGAACCTATGAGCAATCTCCAGGTTATCTTTCATATTAGAAGCCAAGATACCATGATTGTCTTTGAGCAAGGGGATGAAATCCCTAGCCTTCTTTTTCCTCATGAGATCAAACATGTGTTTATTAGGCTTGTCAACTTTTCCTGCCCAGAATTCCCGAGATGTGGCAAGGGCACCTCTAGCCAGGAGGTAATCAACTTTCTTAACCTTTTCCTGCAACTCAAGGATTTTAAGCCTTTTGGTATTCAAATCAAGCTTAGAGGACTCAAAAAGATTTATTTCCTGCAAGATCATCATTCTTCTCTCATACCTAATATTTTTAGCTTTATTCTTGAAGTACTTAAGAGTATTTTGAATTTCTCTAACAGCCTCTTCCCAAGCCACAAAAGGAGACTTTCCCTCATTGAAATGAAAGTTCAGAATATCAGAAACTTTTTCCTTCACAATAGGAATTTTAAACAGGGAGGAGTCCATGTGAGGCCATCCTGCCCGATACGAAGGGTTGTTATTGAAAAGATTCACAATCAAAGGCAAATGATCAGATAAAACAAAGGAATGGTCAATAGAACAATTAAAATTCCACAAGTTTTTACTCCTACCAGCATGCATGTAAAATCTGTCCAATCTGGCAGAAAGAAAATTAACATGATTTCTGTTGTTCCAAGTGTGACCTGTGTTAACAGAGAGATCCAACAGATTGTGATTGTTGACCAGATTAAACCAACTATGCCTCTCACCACCAGAGATAATATTATCACAATTACCAATCCTGTCACCAAGGTTAGTGACCATGTTGAAGTCACCTGCCAACAGAATATCATCATTAATTTTATTAATTTCTTCCCAGCATTTGGATCTTTGAGAAGCCTGATTAGCAGCATAAACACAAACAACAGTAAAGTTAAGAGGCTCTTTACATTTAACAGCAACCCACTGGTTAGTCTTACTCTTATACACCTCTTCAATAAGATGACACAGACCATTAGACACCCCAATGGCTGCACCACCTTTACCACTGTGATCAGTATGCACCCAATGGTGACTGTTCGAAACAATTTTTAAATTCGACAAAAGGGAGGAACCCCCCAACTTTAGCTCCTGCAAACAGATAAAGTTAGGAACAAGAGAAGAATCTCTGAACCAGCTATTAATAGACTTGCTCCTGACAGGATCAGAGAGCCCTTTAGTGTTAAGAGAGATCAACTTTATACAATCCATGGACATAAGAAAGGAGGACGACTTACTTTTTTAGGTTCTTACCAGGTTTAACTGCCGAAACCGAGTTCCTGACCATATCTTTTCTTTTAGTCTTATTTTTACCTTTAGTGTTAGGGGACATCACATTTGTCATAAGCACATCTTGGTCTGAGGAGGGACCAGAACCCACCTGTTCAGTATTAATCTCATCAAATTTATTAATTTGATCCAAAAACATGTCATCACAATTACTTAGAGAGTCCTCTTCAGAAAACACCTCAATAGGGGTGGATTCCACATTAGGTTTACTTACCGAATCCTTATCAATGGTCCCTCTATTTCCAATATCTTTATGAGGTTCCAAGTTAGATTTACTTACCTGAGAATTTAGCTTCTCCATAACTCCAGTGCTTGAACTGTGTGGGTTGACTTCAAAACTTTTACTTCCCTGCTTTTTATTTACCAACTGCCCATCAGAAGTCGAGGGAAAATGTTCGTCGTTGATGGGGTCATCTAGAATCTGATAAGGGTTAAAAACACCTTTATATAATGGTTCCGATCTGATACCCGAGTTAGGGGTTTTTTTCTTTTTAACAGGAACCTTTTTGAAACCTAGATCCTCTTTGGGAGGAGTTCTATTATTATTATCAGCAGCATTTGAAACCCCTTCACCTCCAGTACTGTTTATAGACTGATTTTTTCCAAGCAAAGGACAATCCTTTATTAAATGACCTTGTTTATAGCAATTAAAACACGCATTTGGCAAATTCCTGTAAAAAACTTTTTGAGCATGCAGCCTAAACCCCTCAGAGTTTTTAATAATCAACTCATTTTTAATATTTTTGGAGATGTCCACCTCTATAAGCAGCTGGGGTTCCCATTTGGGATTAAACTCTTTTTTTTGTTTTTGGCCTAAAACCTTCCCAATGAGAGCTCCAAGTTTATCAAGCTATGGATAAAATTCCACAGGAAAATCCGGAAATTCAACCCAGACAGGAATTTTAGTCGGTTTGTTACTTCTAGGATTAAAGCCAGGGTACCACTTATAAAAGGAGATAGGAGTATTTCTTATAATCCAATGACCTTCAGCAATGACTTTCAGAGCACTACTCACATCATCAAAAAAGAAGAGAAAGAAATTGTTAGGCAAAAATTGGACATGTTTGGCAAAAAGCCCTTTACTTTCCCAATTCACTCTCATCCAATTTTTTAGAAGTTCCTGCGCTGGCCGAGGCCCATGACAATGAGCAATCACAACCTTATCTTCAAGATGAACATTCCATTTGTTAAGAGCTGAGCTCTCAATGATCAGGGTGCAATCATCCTGATCATTCAAATCCTGATCAATGTCAAGGGTATGCACACTCCCCTTATCAGGAGAGGAACAACCTATCCCATTGCCTTCCATGATCTTTCCTTTACCTTTAGAATCAATGAACAAAGATTGCGGAAAAAGATTACCTGTGCCTCTTGATTAGAGAACATAGAATAATACCCTTGCTGCTGACTCTGCAATACTTTAGCGTAGGACGCGATACCTTGCACAGGTTGTTGATTATACATGACACTCTCGGTCTGCGCACCATCAACCTCCTCGAGCTTCTTCATAGCTCCCGACGCAGAAACAGATCCTACGAGACCTTCGAAAACTGGATTAATCATACTATTAAGACAACTATTATTACCTCCAACTTTAGAGCCAAGCAGACCGTCAGGCAGAGCCTCATGTAAAGCCATGTCAACACCCTGATGACCAGCACACTCCAGAGGGGACACCAGACGAGAGAGCAGGACGAAAGAAGGTCCCCCTCACTGCGAGGGGGACAGGCGACGAGAGCAAAGTCGAAGAACCCTCCCCTCCGCGGGGGGAGAGAAGGCGCGCCTTCAATAGCCCAAAACCCTAGGCACATTCAAAGCCACTCCTCCACTCCGCCACAATCTTTTTGATAGTTCATCCTGAAGCATTTTGTGAACCTATACGGAGATATTTTCCGGCGCTGTCTATTGTTGACGCGCGCAGCGGTAAGAATGTGGAGGCAGGAGAGAGTTTGGCCGCGCACTCGAATCAGGACGAGAGAGAGAGAGAGAGATTGCAAAGCTCAAAGGTCGGTGTGTAGAGACTAAGTCGGTTTCGAGAGAGAGAGAGAGAAAGAAGGCACAAATGTCAGCAGTCGCTTCATGAATGGATTGTTTGAAAACCAACGTGATGATTTCAATGTAAACCTTAATTCAAACTATTTTTGTCCATATCTTAAAGGTTTTACATATCAAACTTCTTTAAAAGTTGATTAACGATGGCCTTACATATATACATTACAATGACATATTCCCTTGTAATAACAATGTTATTGCCACCTACGTGATGTAGAACGTGTGTTGAGAAATCATAAGCAAAAGTGCAATCTTCAATGTTTAGCAAGGTTACCTAATGTCAATGAATATACTACTTTGCAATGGATTAATTGAGAATAGAACTGTGCAACTAGGAAGAGTTAATAGTATTAATTATTTAGAAAGCATTTTTTCATGGCAAAGAGGTTGTTTTTATGATTGTCATATTTTTTCTCTTTTCAAAAAGTGTACTAACATGTTTACCTCATCCTGTGGATTGCCCTTGTGGATTGTCTCCTCCAGGTTATTGAGTGATCGAAGGCTATTGCGATTTATGAAGTGAAGACGATTATTTGAAGAAGATTTGAAGAGAAACTTTGATTGAAGACTGAAGATAAAGAGTACAAGCCCCGTGGTCTTTCTTGTGGAACCTTCCTACAGGTTTATGCGGTTTCTGATTATCTGAAGTAAAGAGAAGGGAGGCTACTGTTGATGATACTTGAAGTAAAGAGCGGACCGAAGTGAAGACCTAGAAGAAAAGGTTGAACCGCGAAGACCGAAGCGGAATCCTGAGGGCGATTTCTCGCACTATAGCGAGGGATCTAGTTTATATCGGTCGGCCCACACTGTAGCGGCGGCTTTTATATTGTATCATCGCACCGCACTGTAGCGGTTTTATTGTACCATCGGCCCGCACTGTAGCGGCCTGTTTGTATCATTCATTTTATTGGAGGCTTCATTTTCATTTCTGTTGTATAGTTGGGCTTCATCTGCATTTCGTGTATCACTGTGGTATCCGATCATCTCTTTTAAACGCCCACGGTCCCACGCGAAAGCACGCACGTCTCGACACTTCTGAGGGGCAAGGGGCCCTACGAGGATCGTGCACGCTCCAGAGAGCACAGGCGAGGCGCCCAACGCGCAGACGCTGCTCGCAGGACAGCGGGAACGATGCACCAGAGAGGGGCCTGATCCAACCCCGGCGCCGGCTTCTTGCCCGACCTCCTTCTTCCCGACAACGGCATATCCACTGACGAAGGAGTGAGAGCTATCGCAGAACTACCTAGGCCAATGAATGTCAAGGAAGTGCAAGCTTTCATGGGGCATTGTAGTTATTACCAACGTTTTATACACATGTATGCCATCATTGCAAAGTCTGTGTACGGACTTTTGACAAACTTCGAGTGGACTGATGAGTGTGAGAACTCCTTCAATGAACTTAAACAGTGATTATGCTTAGCACCAATCTTGACTACACCAAATTGGAGTAAGCCCTTCCATGTGCATATGGATGCGTCCAATTATGCCATTGGATGTGTGCTTGTACAACCTACTGGTGAAGGTAATATGGATCTTCAAATTGCCTATGTGAGTAGATAGTTGAATGCAGCTGAACGAAACTATACCACCACTGAACGAGAGGGATTAGGCATGGTGTATGCGGTTCAAAAGTTTAGAAATTATTTTCTTGCAAATAAGTTCAAATTTTTTACTGATCATCAAGCACTGTTGTACTTCGTAAACAAACCATGCAATATAGGCAGATTGGTGAGATGGTTCCTCTTTCTAATGGAATAGGACTTTGAAGTTGTGGTGAGGAAAGGCAAAACGCATTTGAGAGCACACCATCTCTCGAGGCTCACATCAGGAGAGGCCCCACAAGGAGTATCAGATGATCTTCCTGATACTTACTTGTTTAATTTGGAAGTGGTACCTCAGTGGGCTAAGCCATTAGTTCCAGTATTGACATACGGGCCTAACAACCAAGTAATAAACACATAGGATAGGGAGATAATAAAAGCCCAAAAGTACCATATAATGGAAGGAAGTGTGTACAAGCATACAGATCAAGGGATCTTAGCTTGTTGTGTGGAAGAGGATGAGTATGCAAAATGGTTGCAATTAGCACATGTAGGTGCATTAGAGCAACACTACTCAAGGCAAAGAACTTTAAAGACACTAAAGAGACTTGGAGTGCATTGGCCAACTATGGAAGCAAATGTCCATAGAATGTGCAAGGAATGCCCAATCTGCTGCATTAAACCACCAATGGAACATGCCACTCTTTATCGAGTGTCTTTAGTGCCAGATTGGGGTGAACCGTTAGTAGCCTTCCTAAGAACAAAAACATTCCCTCCAGAGATGACAGTGACCATACAAAAGAGCTTAGAACAAGAAGCTTTAGATTATACTCTCCTCAGAGATAATCTATACAGACGAGGAAAAGATGGGTATCTTAGAGCGTGTGTCCACCAGAGCGAATATCTGAAGATCCTGGAGACTGCTCACCAAGGTGTAGCAGGAGGACACTTTGGACTAGATCAGGTGATCAAGGCAATATTATTTGCAGGTCTTTGGTGGCCAACCCTTCACATGGATGCACATTTACCTACGTGAAGAGGTGTGATGTTTGTCAGCGAACTCAGTATCCTATACGTAAAGATGAGATGCCATTGAAACCTATGATGGGTGGAAGGGCATTCTCTAAGTGGGGATAGACTTTGTAGGTCCTATTAATCCCCCAGTGAAGGGTTAATATGCTGAATATATCATTGTGGCCATAGACTATCTAACCAAGTGGGTAGAAGTAAAAGCCACCACAAAGAATGATGCTCAAATGACAACAAAGTTCTTATTTGAGAATGTGTTCACTAGATACGGATTGCCAATAGAGTTAGTGAGTGATAGAGGCACACACTTTCTAAATGAAGTCATAGAAAGCCTTCTCCAAGAATTCTTGGTGATACATAAGAAGTCTGCCCCCTATCATCCACAAGCTAATGGACAAGCCGAGAGCACAAATAAGATTCTATGCAATGTGTTGACAAAATTGGTTAATAATAAATGGTCTGATTGGGACAAATAGCTACACCAAATGGTCTGATTGGGACAAATAGCTACACCATGTTGTTTGGTTATACAGAGTTGCCTATAAAACGGTACTCCATGCCACACCCTTTCAGATGGTATTCGGCCAAAATGCAGTGCTACCATTGGACTTTTTGATACCTACATTCAAAGTAGCACAAGAGCATGACTGGACAGGCCATGAGCTCTCCTCTAGACTCTTCGATCTTGAACGATTAGGTGAAAGACGATTGAGAGCTTGTTGTTATAAGGGTTTCCCACAATTTCCTCATGCAATGGCACCCTCTAGTCCTCATAAAAATACCTTTTTTCTTGTATTTAGGAGATGTCCATATGAACACTCTTCTAAGACCCTTTTTTTGATATTTCCTTTAGACTATGGTATTGAAGCCTTATCAATAAAGCCCCTTTTTGCACACATCCATATTCCCCACGTAGAAAACTCCCATGCATATATTTGTCTTGAAGTGGGTGGTTGTTAGAGAATATTTACAAAGATTTAGAGAGATATGAGCATGTGCTCCTTTTTTACTATTCAAAAAGAGCACATGGGAGAGTGTGCTTAGCCTATATATAGAGAGGCTCATTTTTGTAAGGAGGGGAGCTTTTGGTCGACGTGCTCTCATGTAAAATCCTTTCAATGGAAGAACTATCTTTTCTCTTAAGGCTTTGTGCATTTATGTATTAAGTCTTGGAGTGTGAGAGAGTGAGGTGTGTGTGCATGCTAGCATTTCCTATGTGTGTAAGTAGAGTGTTGCAACTTTCTTGTATTTTACATATGTGACTAGGATCCTTGACTCCCATCGCTCCATATTTTCAAGCATGTGGCATATCTGCGGGCTGATGGCCAATGGCTTGAACATGATGGAGGTTGGGGTGGATGAAAGGAGATTGTTTCTTGGGCCTTCCTTCTTGCTTCCATGCAAGGTGGTGTGGGTCTTGGCTGTTACCATTAGTGTCCATGTGAAAGGCCAAATGGCCATCGGACACTTCTTTGTATATGTTCTTTAATAAAACATATGGTGGCCTGGTCAGTCACAGACTGTAAGTTCGACTGCATTTGCAAGACCTAAGAACTCTGTCTTCGAGCTTCCTCTGTACTGTGTTTTCTGCGTATTCTACAGCCTCTGTGCGGAGTACTGTGTGCGCCCTCAGGAGATCGGCCTTCTACTCCGAGCATATTGTCGTGGAGCTCTTGAGAAGGAGAGCGCACTGTGGTGCATTGCCACTGAAACACTTCACTGGTATCAAAGCAGTTTGAGGCAAAACTTTTGTTCCTTTTGTGCGAGCGAAGCGAGCAACCCCCCCCAGGCTTTCTCCAAGGCTTACGAGTAAGGTGGCAACCAAGGCATAGACCTTGGCATACCTTATCATCCGAGTCACCGAAGTCACCGTTGGCGCCGTTGGCTACGCGCGAGGGAGGACCTCAATGATCAAGGAATATAGAGGTTCCCGGTACTTCCAGGGAGGTCACCCATCCCAGTACTGCTCCCCCCAGAGCTCGCTTAACCGTGGCAATCTCTTGCCACTAAGCTACACTCTTGTGGTGTTTGAAGAAGGGGAAAGACTAAGGTTGACATTACCTTGAACAAGTTTTGGTCCCTCAAAGCTTCATTTTTTGCTTTCAAAGCCTATTTCTGAAGCAATTTTGGGGTGTCTTTTGGAGCCATTTCGGAGTACTTTTGCACATAGTTCTCTTCGCACAGGTCCAAGAACATCAAGAAGAGTGTTCCGTGTATTTTTGAGACAATAAATATCAAACTTTGGGGCTGAAGTTTCAGCCACACTCATAAAACTACAGGTTTCTCGAGGGGTTTTCAGTTTTGGTGGGAGCAGTCGCTACAAATTTATGCAGGTTTTTTTTTAAAGCCTAAAACATCAAAGTTGACAGACACTTGCAGGTGTTATTGGCTAGTTTTTGGGCTGTGTACTCAGCCTTTTAGTGTCATTTTACTGCATATATTGAGCACATACACACCATGTATGCTTCTGTGGATACCGCTTATGTACGTCCATGTGGTCATTGATATAGCCGTTATGTTCTTTGCATAAAGCCTTTTACGTTTGATAAAGAGGGTCGTGGTGAGGTTTTCTTAACTGGGAGACACCCAAATGTCGGGGTCTCTTCGGTGATGCAGGTGGAAGACTTACCCATCCTCGCCATAGGAGATGTATGATAGTTGTTCATAGATGCTCGATAAGTGTTGAGAGCAGTATGGGCACCCAAGGACCGACTAGACAAGGAAGCCAGCGGAGAGAGTCAAAACAAGGTGAAGGAGTAAGTAGACAAAGCAGCTGACGCAAATCTGGTAGATAGGCCCTTCAAATTTTTTCCAAATCAACATCTTTTAACAGTGATTCTTATCACTAACAATCATTGTAAATACCATTTCATATTTTTGTAGCTCCATTTTGTGCAAGCCAAGGAGTCCTTGAGCTTGAGGAGCCTTAGAAGTACCTACATATCAATTTTCGTATTTTTTAGACTCCGTTTAAGCCCTCAAATTGGCCCTGGAACCTAATTTTTAACTAGGCCGGACACTAGGTCTGGACAGGGCCAAAACCTAGTAAAAAACTATAAAAAGAGCTAGAGAGCTCATTTTTGAGGTTAGCTTGTAATTGAAACGAACTTGTAAGAGCTTTTTGAAAGTAATCTAAGAACTCCATTGCTTCTCACTCTTTGTCTTGCCGTGTGTGCGCGTGTGTGTGTATGTGTGTGCATGCTAGTGTGCTTCTCACTCACGCCCTTGTGCCGCCACTTGCTCGAGGTCTTCATACCATCCTCACGTCTTCCCGGATTGACATTAAAGGAGGTGCTACTCATCACTGAGCTACACCAAATTTTGGCGCCGTTGCCGGGGATCGAGCTTTGAGGACGAGCGTGTGATGGTAAGACGTAGATTGGAGACGTTGGCGTTGTAGGTAAATTTTCTACTTTTCCTATATTTCCTCTTTCTTACTTCACCACCATCATCACCATCATCATCTTCACCATCTTCCACCTCCACTACCATCATCGCGAAAATTTCAGTTTTTTGATTATATCACCTTCTCCACCTCATTTCCCTCATTTCACTTGTGAGAGAGAGCAAGAGAGCGAACTGTTGTGTGCTATTTTCTGCATGTTCTTGGAGTGTCTTGCAGGTTTCAGCATCATCATCCCCTCCAGCACGTCGCGCAGGTACGGAAATGTGCAGAACTGTCTCGCAGTCGCCGACTCCTGTCGATCGCGATTGACAGAAAATTTCACCTTTTGGTAAATCTGAGTGCACCACAGTGGACTAGAGACCCTGCACACCACCTTTCCACCAAAATTTTTGAAAATCTTGCAAAATTTCAGTCCATCGCGATTGACTGAACTCTCTGTCCATCGCGACCGACTGCCTGTCCATCGCGATTGATTGAGTGTCCATCGCGATTGACTGGACCCCCTGTCCATCGCGATTGACTGAACTCTCTGTCCATCGCGACCGACTGCCTGTCCATCGCGATTGATTGAGTGTCCATCGCGATTGACTGGACCCCCTGTCCATCGCGATTGACTGAACTCTCTGTCCATCGCGACCGATAGCCTGTCCATCGCGATTGATTGAGTGTCCATCGCGATTGACTGAACCCTCTGTCCATCGCGACCGACTGCCTGTCCATCGCGATTGATTGAGTGTCCATCGCGATTGACTGGACCCCCTGTCCATCGCGATTGACTGAACTCTCTGTCCATCGCGACCGATAGCCTGTCCATCGCGATTGATTGAGTGTCCATCGCGATTGACTGAACCCTCTGTCCATCGCGATTGACTGGACCCTCTGTCCATCGCGATTGACTGAGTGTCCATCGCGATTGACAGCCAATTTTAGCCAAATTTTTTAGGGTTTGTTAATTGAAGAGTTGGGCTAATTTTGGGCATAAATATTTTACTCTAGAGCACATTAGGAGGCCTTAGGAAAACAACTTGGGGAAAACCTGTTGCACAGTGATCCTGTTTGAACCCTGTCTTAACCCTAGAACCCTGAACGGTCACAACTTTTTCATACGAAATCCATTTTTTGAGCTCTAGGGCTTGTTGGAGAGCTTGTGGCATATACTACACACCCTCAACTGTTTTTTATAAAGATAATGCATTGATTTTCAGATAGGGTATTTTGAAGTTGACCATACCCAGGGGGATCAAAGTCAGGGGTCTTTAGAATTGTTTTCTTAAAAATCACAATGCAAGTTAGTGTGTGTGCTACAGGAATGAAAATCATTGGTTCTGTCATTGGAATTTAAATCTTAAAGCTAACTGTGGAACTCTTACAGATCTATTGAGAGCATCGAAAGGCGTTCGAAGCAAGTGTAAGTGCAAGCTTGGGAACATACTTCCTGGGCACTCAAGGGCAACCAGGCAGGAAACAAAGGGTTGGAAACTTTTAACCCCCTCTGTCAATTCATAGTTTAGGCTAAGAACAACGAGAGGTAGGAGTAAGTCAGGGCGACGATAGACAGGTATCAAGTTGAAGACTACCTAAAAACTCAAGTCCAAGCTAAAAACCTATTCTCTGTACTGTCGATAACATAAAGGAAAAGAACCTAACGTGGAACGATCAACCTGAAAGCACGAAGAACATTCAAGTATTCCTGACGACGTAATATCAGACAAGACCTTAAACACGAGAAATAACTAAAAAGAACCAAGTGACTAATATAAGGTAACCAGCAACGAAGTTATACTCTGGGCAAAGAATTGGGCTCCTTAGATAGGCATATGAACCTTAGATCAGGACGACATCTAGTAAGGGAGAGACAAAGCCTTAGGTCTTCAGAGGCTAGTGTTAACCACACTGCTAGGTCTTGGGCCCAGCAGTTGAGCCACCACTCGTACTACCCTAGCTCTGAGACCAGTGAGTCAGAGATGTCTCAAGGCATGGACAGACCTACGGGAAGTTCAGGAGTGCCTTACTTGTACAGGGTAGAAGGCCCTTACAAAACACAGTTGGAGTACCTTAGGACCAACCGATTAGGTGCCAGCATCTATGAGGACGGCCTAGGAAGATCTGTAGTACAGATTAAGAATCCTGATCAATCCATTGGACTAGAGCACCCAGCTGTCAAGTTCGAAAACGGAGCATACTTGGACAAAGAAGGAACCATATATGTAGTCACCAGTCACCCAGATAGGACGGACGAATTTGGAAATGTGATCCCCGAAGCAGACTTAGGTGACCTGGAGCAAGGAAACATGGGGGCGGAACCTAGAACCCCCAGAGGCAAATCTGTTCTCACTAGGATTATCACACCTGAGTGGGTTCCCCAAGACAACAAGAGCATAGAGTTGCTCCTCAATCGAGAAACTGACGAAGCCTTTTGGAGGTATAAATCTAATCAGCCAACTGATATAGGAACTATCATGATCTATGAGTTTAAGGATCCGGATAGCCCAGGTAGAGTGACCTACTTAGATCACACTTCGGAAAGGATCTTCGTGGTGACAGAAAATGATAGGCATGCTTACACTTGGAAGGGTGAATTCATTTTCCCCCAACTAAGATCGAATGTATCCTATGGTCACCCTGGAGCTGGAACATCCCAAGCTCATGGAACTCAAAGAGACAGAAGTAGAGATAGACCAGAAGTAAGCTTTGCCAACCCAGTGGGCAGAGAAAGAACGAGGACGGAGACGAATAGGGTAGACCCTGAGATGCTTAGAGCTCACAGGAACCAAAGAAATGTGGATGGATTCCCGCTACCGAGACCTAGAGAGCACACAAGAACTTTGAGACCAACCCAGCTAGTTAAGTCCATGAAGAATTACTTTGATGGCACAGGAGATCCCTATGATCATGTGGCGGAGTTCAAGCAAGTCTTGAGAGCTGAACAAGTGGAGGATCTATTCACGCAGTACAATGCCTTCGGTCTAACCCTTAGGAACACAGCACTTACATGGTTTTAGCCATTGGACGAGCGACAATTCAGGTGTATAGACCAACTCCTAGAGGCTTTCATTGTAGAGTTCTCTAAGAGTGGCATAAGGCATAATACCTCATCATTGATTCACAGCTTCAAACAGACTCCCCAAGAAACTGTAAGATTGGCAGGAAGAAGATTTAGACAATATCTTGAAAGATGCCCTTTTTCGGAGCTACCAACATCTGCCAAACAAGTAGCCTTATTCCTTGATGGATTGCTGAGTACGAAATTGAGATCCTATGTGTATCTGAAGGACCCTAGGACTATAGAAGAGTGTGTACGCATGTGCATTGACATTGAAGAAACCTAGGGGAAGAACTAGAGCTTTCCAAAATCTACAAAGATTCAGATAGTGCATCTAGTCACTCTTCCACGCAATCCACATCAATTGAGGAACTCGCAGAGAAAGTGGCCCAAAAACTAGGCGTCTCTAGCAAACAAATTCCGAGGTTTACCCCAGCGAAGAGGTGCTATACATGCGGTGGTGACCATATGGCAAACGTGTGTCCCATTATGGCTCAGCCCCAAGTAAATCCTAGTAGCCAGTACTGCACCATAGAACGGAGGTACACAAATCATACCGCGCAAGACTGCCCCTACAATAAGCAGGCTGTTAGGCAACCATACCCTCAGCAGGGAAGATACCAAAACCCGTACCCTCCACAACCATATGGTAGGCCACAACAAAATTATCAACCACAAGATCAAAACCAACAAAGACCTCAACCGGTGCTAGCACAACAACCCCCAGCTCCAGCCAATGTGATTCCGGTAAAGTATGCTGTTGCAGAGGAAAACCTGAATAGGGCCATAGTACCAGTAACCCCATTGATCTCAGAAAGTGATCCCAGTGACCATAGCTTTGATTCTACACATGTTGATAGTCCCCAGGCCTACTACATGCAGTCTCCTGAACATGTTGAGTCCTACTATAGTGAAGAGCCAAATGAAATAAGTTGGGAGTCAGATTACACGAATGTCATGTATGCAAACCCCAACCCTAGGCCTCAACCTAGGCAAGTAAGACCTCCATTCCCAAGAGGACCGTGTTACAGATGCCAAGGAGATCACCTCATTTGTGATTGCCCCTTACCTCCACCTACACAACCCCAGTCAGTGACGATCCAAGGCTTTTGCCAAGATTGTGGAAAAGAGCATCTCTTACGAGATTGCCCAAAGAACCCCAATAATATGCCAAAAATCACGCCTATCAACGTTATTGGGTTAGTGGTAGATTCCACAGGAAGTGTCACTTCCACTGCTCCCGTACAGGTAGTCACTAGAGCTCAAGCATTGCAGCAAAACCAAGGGGTAGACCAGGAAAAGAGCCCAACAGCTAGTGAAACTGAGAGCATAACCAAGAAAAGGACTAGAGCTTGGAGAGATAGCCGTGAACGTATGAAAAGGCAATGGGCAAAGAAGATGAGTGAACTTGAGGAAAGTCTACGAGAAACCAAGGCCAAAATCATAGAGATCACATCTCAACCGCACTCTCACACAATCCCACCGCTACCATCCCCATCACACTCCATCCCTCCACCCTCTAATACACCCCATGTAACCCACCCACCACCCCAAGCAGGATCACTATTAGCTGATCCCACTCCCGAGGACCTAAAAATGATGCTTAAAGCATATCAGGCCAAAATCCAAGAAGGGCCAACCATAACCGATCATGAAAAATGCTACCCTAGAGCCGAGCTAGAGCTTGAACGAACTAAAATTTGTGCTAAGATGGTGGAATTGGCTCAAGCCATGTTCGAAGCTAGCCGCCTCTTTAACATCTCTAGCTCAGCTAAGACGCAGTTACATTTTGATGGACTGCTAGAAAGAATAGAGAGGCTAATTACACAATCAGAAAAGGAACCTGCCCCTCAAAGAAAGGAAAGAGCAAGAGAACGGATAAGCCAGCCTCTTCAGGAAGCCCATGTGCCTCCTCAAGAAGCTTATCTTTCCCCCCAAAAGGCAGATGAGCCTCCCTTGAAAGCTTATGTACCTCCACAGGTTGCCTACATTCCCTCTCAGGGAGCGTATGAGCCTGTTCGGAATAGTAATAGAATAAGTAATCCTCCCCAGGAAGCTTGTGCTCCAGCCATCTATGAGAACAAGGAGAGAGCCAACGATAGAATAAGCCCTCCTTCCCAGGTTGCTTATGTGCCTAATTCTACGGAGCCAGACACTTCTTCTTCTATGAATCGATTTGCACCAGACTTCCTACGAGAGATTCAAGAAGAAAAATGGGACAACGGAAGTGAAGTCTCCCCTCCCTTTGAACTTGTGGATGATGCACACGACCAATTCCCACAAGACATCCCATCTATTTACGGGGAACATGAGAGTACTCAGTCTCACGAGAGATTGGACTTTGAGTCTAATTCCATAAAAGAGCTACCCCACTTCACAGGCCCATGGGAAGCAAAGTCCACGTGTATGAGAGCACCCACAGTCATGGTAAGGAACGACGACTCAGTCATATCAAGGAACACGGAGGTAGTAAAGAACACCAAGGCGCATCGCGATCTCACTTTGGAAGAACTGCCTAAGGATAGACCAAAAGCGCGGAAATATGTAGCCAGTCAAGTAATTGAATTTGCAGAACCACGTTCCCGGGTAGGATCCCAGAAGACAGTGCCAGAAATTCCCTTGGATAAGATAGGAGATATGTGTGAAGGTGAAGAAGGTAATACCTATCTTCCCATTACCTACCAGGACTACACCACCAAGGCAATTTTGGACTCAGGCGCAGGAGTTGCAATTGCTACCACTTCCCTATGGAAGCGTTGGGGCAAGCCAACACTCAGGCCAACGAGAATGAAATTGCAGATGGCCGATGGTCATATTGAGAGACCCTTAGGATTGCTAGAAGGAATAACTCTCACCACTTGTGGTGTTGAGTTTGAGCATACATTTGCTATATGTGACTTCAACAAAAATCATGCCTATGAGATGATTTTGGGAAGACCATTTATGCGACAGTTGCAAGTGGTACAGGACTGGGGAACCAACTCCTTGTATTTGCAACACTTAGGTGTTACGACCAAAGTCAATCTCAAGGATTACTCTCATAGAGATGTCCCTCCTATCCAATGGAATCCCATCCATAGAGCCAAAGATGATACGGAATCTGTGCATTCCATAGGATCAGGATCCTCATGGATGCATGAAGACACCCACTTATGGATGTGCAAAGTAGCAGTAGAGGAAGAGAAGAGAGAAAAGGCCAGAGAAATAGGTGCAAATGAAACTCATAGACCCATTCAAGACCCAGCCTATGCACCTGTAGTCTTTCCTGATGAGGAATTCGAACCCCATGGCTGGGCAGAAATTTTAGCAACAATGGACGTAGCCATCAATGAAGAACAATGGACACCTCACTTTGATGAGGATGGCTATGACATTTCAGTCTTCTCCATAGAGCCAATCATGGGAGAGGCAGTTCTAGAAGAATGCGAACCTAGCCCTGATGCATTTGAGGATTTAAGTGACTCCGATCTAGAGTCAATCATTATGGACCCACCATTTGCATCAGATGAAGAATACTTCCATGAAGTAGAATTTCAACCACAGAGGCATGGAGAGCTTACAAACGATGTAAGATTAGCGACACAGGTGACCCCGAAGGAAGAAGGGAAGAAACGAAAGAAGATCTCACCAGAAGAGGAAGAATCTTTGTTTGAGGTCCCAGAAAATTTTAAGAAGTATGAGATAGACGACAGGAGAGTCATGATAAGAATGCCTAAACTGTTGGTGCATATCAATCACCAATTGAAGATTTGGAGTGAAGAAAATGGATACATTCACAAGAGTGAAGGACATGTACACATATGTACATTAGTTTTGACATAGGTTACATATACTTATGTTTTGATGAGAGTTTGTACATAGATGTCTATAAATACTTTTGAAAAATGTCGGGCAAAGATAGAGAGCAGAAGAGAGAAGACAAAGAGAGACCATGTATGAGCATAGGAATAGAGAAATTAGTGATTGTAAATGTCAATAGACAGTTGAGAAAGAAGTTGAAGTCTCTCTCACTTTTCAGTTGTAGTCTACTCATGAAATGAAGGAAATGTTGCGCCCGATGTTTCTGCGTCTACTCCGTCTGTGGTAGATCATTTGTGAAATCCTTTTGAGGATATCTAAGTTGTTAGTTGATGAGTTTGTGGTTTGAATTTCAGAGTCTAATTGTAAACAGGTGAAGAGAATTGCTGGTAGGAACATTCACATGTATTGAGTGTTTACAGCTCTCTGAAACAGGCGCACTTTTCGAGTCCAAAGAAATGAGTAGTGCTCAGCGCACAGTGTAAAGTTTTACACATATGATAGCTTAAAATCTAAGTTGAGAGATAAGCTATCTTCAGTCAAAAGGATTTGGCAAAACGGGTTCGACATTGTGAGAACCAAAGTTAAGAAGTTAGGGGTGTAGAATCGACTGTTCTGAGTAACAGTTTCTGACATAGGTAACTTGTGAAATGGATTTCTCAAGTTATACTATAGCTTTTGAAGTAATTTAACTTGGAGGTGTTGCGCAATCCCTAGGAGATGATTCGTATAAAGTTTCATCAAAAACTTTACATGTTTGATAAGTCAATGTGAAGAAATTCTGCAGCAGACTTTTCTGTGTTTCATCTTCTTCACAGATTTTCTTAATTTTGATAATTTGGAGATTGGACCTCAAATTTAGTGAAGGTTTTGACTTACTCTTGATATAGAGGTGTTCTAAATTCAAGAGTAGGTTGTTCTTTTGGAGATTAACACTCTCCATCAGTGGTATCAGAGCAGGAGACATCAAATCAAGGAAAGGAAGGTCCCGACTGCTGCAGATTCAAGAAGTTCAACATTTGAAGAGCTAAGAAGTGAAAGCTTGGAGTCAAAAGCCTAAGGAGAAGTCTACTCGACATCAAGAAAGGCAAAAGGAGTCTAACTTGAAGTAAAGGTACATACATTGCTTGTAAAGCTTGAAGTTTTCAATACACAGGTGGAAACAAGATGGGAGATGCTCTACAGATAGAGAAATTGGATAGGGAAAACTATCCTGCATGGTCAATGAGGATGGAAGCTCATCTTATGAGCAAAGATTTAATTGGTTACATCACAGGAGAAGAAGAGAAGCCAGAGTTCAGAGATCCTAGTGTTCCAACTAGGGAAGAGTTAGCAGATCTGAAAAATTGGATGAAGAAAGATGCTCAAGCTAGGAGCATTATCTACATGGGAGTCAATGATTACTTGTTACCTCACATTAGAGGTCTTGAAAGTGCAACTGACATATGGAATGCTTTGGAGGAGCATTTTCAGAACACTACAAAGTCAAGGAAGGCATCCTTATGGGCAGAGTTTACTACCTTCAAGAAGAAGGCCTCTCAGTCCATCTCAGATTATGTGACAAGGATGAAAGATATTGCAGATGCTTTAGGAGCTGTTGATGAAGACATTGAGGAAGATAAATTGGTAAGGCAAATCCTTACAGGGTTGAGAGGTGATGACAAATGGAAGCCATTTATTTTGTCTACAGAACTATCACTTGACCATTTCACTCCTGATTTAAATCAATTGTTAGGTCATATGCTAACATTTGAGCAGGATGTTAAAGGAGATGGTGACAAGAGTACAGGTCATGCAATGTACTCAAAGGATAAGAAGAAGAATAGCAAAGGAAAACAACAAGCAGGTGAAGATGAAGGAACAACTACTCAAGCCAACTTCCTAAGAGGAAGAGGAGGTGGCAAAGGTAGAGGAAGAGGCAGGAATAACAAAGCTGGAGGCAAAGCTTGCTGGATTTGTGGTAAGACAAATCACTTAGCTAATGATTGTTGGCATAATACTCAGAATAATAATGGATATAGTCAAAATTATAATGCAAGAGGAAGAGGTGGCAGAAATCAAAGAGGTAATTACAGAGGTAGAGGTGGAAGAAATTACTTTGGAAGAAATGCAGGTAGAGGATTCCAAAGTCAACAATACAACAACACCTACTACAATTATGCTTCAGATCAAAAGGAAGACTCAACATTGATAATGAATGCAACTTGTGAAAGGCAGAGTGAAGATCAAAGAGTCTTTTACATTGACTCAGGGTGTAGCAATCACCTGAGTGGTAACATATCTTTGATGACTGATTTGGAAAGTAAAGTTTTTAATCATGTTGTTCAAACAGGTGACAACACAAAGCACAATGTGAAGTCAATTGGATCAGTGAAGGCCAAGGATGGAAGTACCTTATTGAGTAAGGTCTTGTATGTTCCTACAATCCCTAAGAATTTGATAAGTGTAGGTCAAATTGTTGAAAAGGGATATGAAGTAAGGTTCACTAATGATGGAGTATATGTGGAAGACCCTAGCCAAGGGTATAAACAGATTGTTTCAGGAAAAAAAGAAGGAAGACTATTTACATTGAAGATTCAAGGTAACATTGGTCATGCAATGTTCACATATGGAGGACACAAGATCTCTGAGTTAGATCTTTGGCACAAGAGGCTTGGACATTTCAATGAAAGAGGTATTAAAGATATGGTTAACAATGGTTCAGTGCTTGGATTGCCTAATGTTGCAGGTCAACATATGACATACAAATGTGAGGCATGTCAATTAGGTAAGGCTCATAAACATTCATATTCCAAGCATGGTTTTATGCATTCAGAGAAGCTTGAATTGGTACACACAGATGTGTGGGGACCATCAAAAGATTTCAGTATAAATGGATCAAGGTATTATGTGATTTATGTTGATGATGCTACTAGGTGGATCACTATCTATGTGATCAAAGATAAGTCAGAAGTGTTTAATACATTTAAACACTATCATGCATATGCAGAAAGAATTACAGGACATAAGTTGAAGAGACTAAGATCAGATGGAGGGGGAGAGTATTTCTCAAATGAGTTCAGTGATTACTTATGGAATGCAGGTATAAAAAGGGAAATTACTTGCAGGTACTCTCCTCAACAAAATGGTGTTGCAGAAAGGAGAAATAGAACTCTTGTTGAGTTTGCAAGATCCATGATGAAGGAGAAAAATTGCCCTAATTATTTGTGGGCTGAGGCTGTAAATACAGCCACTTATTTGGTCAATAGGTTACCATGTAAAGCCTTGCAGGGTATGACACCATATGAGGCTTGGTGGGGTAAGAGACCTACCTTGGATCATTGCAGAGTATTTGGGTGTGTGGCATATGCATTTGTGCCATCACAATTAAGACACAAGTTGGAACCCAAAGCTGAAAAGTATGTTTTCATTGGCTATGATGACAAGCAGATGGGCTATAGGTTGTGGAGTCCATCAACAAAACAATTTATGGTTTCTAAAGATGTTACATTTGATGAACAAAGTACTTGGTATGCAGGTACAATCAACATTAATACAGGTGATGAAGAAGAAGTGAATCAAAGAAAAGGTAAATCAAAAGTTCAAATATTTGATGAGCAAGAGAATAATGAAGTGCAGGTTGAGGTGGAAGAGACACCAAGATTTGATCCTGAATGTGAAGAGCCAGAAACCTCAAGGAGTGGAGAACTCAGAAGGTCAACAAGAAATAGGTGGCAACCTACAAGGTATAGTTATGATACTTCATTTCTAGCCACAAAAGATTATGCTTATATGGTGAATACAGATGAAGACCCTTCTACATATGAAGAGGCAAAAGGTAAGGAAAAATGGGAGAGTGCTATGCAGGAGGAATATGATGCACTATTGGAGAATCAAACTTGGGATTTGGTTCCTAAACCAAATAGTCAGAAGATTATTGGATGCAAATGGGTCTACAAGACAAAAAGGTTTGCAGATGGAAGTGTGTCTAGATACAAAGCTAGACTTGTTGTCAAAGGGTTTGCTCAAACATATGGTATTGATTATGATGAGACCTATAGTCCTGTGGCAAAGATGACAACCATAAGGACACTTATTGCTATTGCTGCATGTAAAGGTTGGAAGCTATGTCAACTTGATGTAAAGAATGCTTTTTTGAATGGTTATATTTCAGATGATGTATTCATGGAGCAACCTCAAGGGTTCAGAGATAAAAGGTATCCAGATCATGTGTGCAAGCTCAAGAGAGCTTTATATGGCTTGAAGCAGGCCCCAAGGGCATGGAACTATAGACTTGTGAAGTTCCTAAAAGAACTTGGTTTTCAGGTGTCTAAAGCAGATAGTAGCTTGCTTGTCAAGGCAAGTGAAAATGGTTTCATATACATGTGCATATATGTTGATGATATAATTCTTACAGGTACAGATGAAGAAGGAATACAAAAGCTCAAGAGGCAAATGGAAAAGGAGTTCAAGATAAGTGACTTGGGAGACTTGTCATACTTCTTGGGCATGGAGATTACATATACTCAACATGGAGTATTTGTGACCCAAGAAAGGTATTTGAAGAACTTGTTAATCAAGTTTAAAATGGATGATTGCAGGGTAGCACCTACACCAATGGAGGTGAATCACAAATTGAGTAAGTATGGAGGTGAAGAATTCAAGGACATGAGACAATATCAGAGTTTGGTTGGTAGCCTTATCTATGCTACTCTAACTAGACCTGATTTATCATATGCAGTAGGGGTTTTGTCTCAATTTATGCATTGCCCAAGGAAAGAACATTGGATTGCAGGACAAAGGGTGTTGAGGTACATTAAGGGTACACTCAATGAAGGTTTGTATTATGGGTTTACCTCAGATACAAATATCAAAATTTATAGTGATGCAGATTGGGCAGGTAATCCAGATGATAGAAGATCTACATTTGGGTACATGTGTTATGTGGGAGATAAACTTATCTCATGGTGTTCCAAGAAGCAACATACAGTTGCTTTATCTTCTACAGAAGCAGAGTATAAAGGCATGGTTGAAGCTGCAAAAGAAGTAATTTGGGTTAAGACCTTGATGAAGAGTCTTGACATTGTGCATGGAGTACCAATCATATATGGAGATAACATGAGTTCATTGTATTTAGCTGCTAATCCTGTTTTTCATGCCAGGACCAAACACATTGAGATTCAGTATCACTTCCTAAGAGAGAAAGTGATGGATAAGGAGATTGAAGTCATACATACTTCAACAAAGGATCAGATAGCTGATATGCTTACAAAGAGCTTGGATGGACCAAAGCTACAGAAGTTTAAGGACATGGCAGGTATAAAGAAGAAAGGAGAAACCTCAATTGATGATTGAGGGGGAGCTGTTGGTGCATATCAATCACCAATTGAAGATTTGGAGTGAAGAAAATGGATACATTCACAAGAGTGAAGGACATGTACACATATGTACATTAGTTTTGACATAGGTTACATATACTTATGTTTTGATGAGAGTTTGTACATAGATGTCTATAAATACTTTTGAAAAATGTCGGGCAAAGATAGAGAGCAGAAGAGAGAAGACAAAGAGAGACCATGTATGAGCATAGGAATAGAGAAATTAGTGATTGTAAATGTCAATAGACAGTTGAGAAAGAAGTTGAAGTCTCTCTCACTTTTCAGTTGTAGTCTACTCATGAAATGAAGGAAATGTTGCGCCCGATGTTTCTGCGTCTACTCCGTCTGTGGTAGATCATTTGTGAAATCCTTTTGAGGATATCTAAGTTGTTAGTTGATGAGTTTGTGGTTTGAATTTCAGAGTCTAATTGTAAACAGGTGAAGAGAATTGCTGGTAGGAACATTCACATGTATTGAGTGTTTACAGCTCTCTGA
The DNA here is from genome assembly GCA_020310875.1 of Ceratopteris richardii. Taxonomy (NCBI): domain Eukaryota; kingdom Viridiplantae; phylum Streptophyta; class Polypodiopsida; order Polypodiales; family Pteridaceae; genus Ceratopteris; species Ceratopteris richardii. The sequence goes on along the minus strand of CM035415.1, from coordinate 194,975,705 downwards.
AACAGGCGCACTTTTCGAGTCCAAAGAAATGAGTAGTGCTCAGCGCACAGTGTAAAGTTTTACACATATGATAGCTTAAAATCTAAGTTGAGAGATAAGCTATCTTCAGTCAAAAGGATTTGGCAAAACGGGTTCGACATTGTGAGAACCAAAGTTAAGAAGTTAGGGGTGTAGAATCGACTGTTCTGAGTAACAGTTTCTGACATAGGTAACTTGTGAAATGGATTTCTCAAGTTATACTATAGCTTTTGAAGTAATTTAACTTGGAGGTGTTGCGCAATCCCTAGGAGATGATTTGTATAAAGTTTCATCAAAAACTTTACATGTTTGATAAGTCAATGTGAAGAAATTCTGCAGCAGACTTTTCTGTGTTTCATCTTCTTCACAGATTTTCTTAATTTTGATAATTTGGAGATTGGACCTCAAATTTAGTGAAGGTTTTGACTTACTCTTGATATAGAGGTGTTCTAAATTCAAGAGTAGGTTGTTCTTTTGGAGATTAACACTCTCCATCATAAACGAGAGGCACAAGTAGGAAAGGCCTATGATAACAAAGAAACCACCAAGAAAATAGTAGTGGCCCTAGAAGAAGGAGAGGAGAGATGCACATACATAGGCCATGACCTAACAGAGGAAGAAGAGCATGCGTTAATTGCCTTGCTAAGAGAATACAGAGATGTATTCGCTTGGAGTTACAAGGATTTGAAAGGTGTTGACCCCGACATATGCTCACACACCATCCCCATGACCTCAGATGCTAAACCCTCTAAGCAAAAACCCTACACATATAACGATAATTACGCTGCTAAGATCAAAGAAGAGATAGATAGACTGGTCGAAGCTGGATTTATCTATGAAATTGAGCACACTGAATGGGTATCCCCCATCGTTGTGGTGCCTAAGAAAAATGGAAAGCTACGTGTATGCATTAACTTGAAGAAGGTTAATGAAGCCACTATGCGGGATAACTATCCGCTTCCCATCACCGAACATCTCTTAGAAAGAGTGGCAGGCAAGGAAGTGTACAGCTTCCTTGATGGATTTTCGGGTTACAATCAAGTAGCCATAGCTCCAGAGGATCAGCATAAGACTGCCTTTGCCACTGAATGGGGCATTTTTGCTTTTAGAGTAATGCCATTTGGGCTTACCAACACACCAGCTACCTTCCAGAGACTAATGTGCCATGTATTTAAAGAGTTCCTGAGGAAAAACTTAGAAGTCTACGTTGATGATCTTTGTGCTCATTCCAACATTAGACAGACCCATATCCCTGAGCTCAGACAAATCTTTGACAAATGTAGAGAATATCAAGTCTGCCTGAACCCAGAAAAGTGTGTTTTCATGGTCAGGCAAGGCAAGATTCTAGGACACATAGTGTCAAAGAATGGCATATCTACTGACGAAGAGAAAGTGAGAGCTATAGCAGAGCTACCTAGGCCAAAGAATGTCAAGGAAGTACAAGCTTTCATGGGGCATTGTGGTTATTACCGAAGATTCATACACATGTATGCTGTCATTGCAAAGCCCATGTACAGACTTCTGACTAACTTTGAGTGGACGGATGAATGTGAGAATTCCTTCCAGGAGCTTAAACGAAGATTATGTTCAGCACCAATCTTGACCACACCAGATTGGAATAAACCATTCCATGTTCATGTTGATGCATCCAATTATGCCATTGGGTGCGTACTTGCTCAACCTACTGGTGAAGGTAATATGGATCTTCCAATTGCCTATGCCAGTAGACAATTGAATGCAGCTGAACGGAATTACACCACTACAGAGCGAGAAGGATTAGGCATGGTATATGTAGTTAAGAAATTTAGGCACTATTTGCTTGCAAATAAGTTTAAATTCTTTACTGATCATCAGGCATTGCTATACCTCGTAAACAAGTCATGCAATACAAGAAGATTAGTGAGATGGTTTCTCTTGCTAGTGGAATATGAATTTGAGGTTGTGGTAAGGAAAGGGAGGACTCATTTGAGAGCAGATCACCTCTCTAGGCTCACATCGGGAGAAGCCCCACAAGGAGTGTCAGATGACCTTGCTGATGCTTACTTGTTTAATTTGGAAGTGGTGCCGCAGTGGGCTAAGCCATTGGTACTAGTATTGACATACGGGCCTAATCACCCAGTGGTGAACACACGGAATAAAGAGGTTGTAAAAGCCCAAAAGTACCACATCATGGCTGGAAGTATGTACAAGCACACAGATCAAGGGATCTTGGCTTGTTGCATAGAAGAGGATGAGTATGCTAAATGGTTGCAATTAGCACATGTAGGTGCACTAGAGCAACACCATTCAAAGCAACGAACTTTACAGACCCTAAAGAGACTCGGAGTACATTGGCCAACTATGGAAGCTGATGTCCAAAAGTTGTGCAAGGAATGCCCAATCTGCTGCACTAAACCACCTGTGGAACACGCTACTCTTTATCAAGTATCCATAGTGCCAGATTGGAGTGAACCACTAGTATCCTTCCTGAGGACGAAAGCATTCCCTCTAGACATGACTCTGGCTAGGAAAAGGAGTTTAGAACAAGAAGCTCTGGATTACTCACTCATTGGTGATAATCTATATAAGCGTGGTAAAGATGGTTACCTGAGACTGTGTGTCCATGAAAGTGAATATCTTAAGATCTTGGAAACTGTTCACCAAGGTGTAGCAGGAGGGCACTTTGGACCAGATCGGGTGATCAAGGCAATACTGTTTGCGGGCTTCTGGTGGCCTACCCTTCACATGGACGCACATACCTATGTGAAGCGATGTGATGTCTGTCAGAGAACTCAGTATCCTATACGAAAAGATGAGATGCCACTAAAACCTATGATGGGTGGACGTGCATTCTCTAAGTGGGGAATAGACTTCGTAGGTCCTATTAATCCCCCAGCTAAGAGTTCCCATGCGGAATACATTATTGTTGCAACAGACTATCTAACTAAGTGGGTAGAGGTAAAAGCCACGACAAAGAACGATGCTCAAACAACTGCTAAATTCTTGTTTGAGAATGTATTCACAAGATATGGGCTACCTATAGAGCTTGTAAGTGATAGAGGCACTCATTTCTTGAACGAAGTGATTGAAAACCTACTCCAAGAATTCTTGGTAATACACAAAAAGTCTGCCCCCTATCACCCTCAAGCTAATGGACAAGCTGAGAGCACTAATAAGATCTTATGCAATGTACTGACAAAATTAGTGAACACTAAACGCTCTGATTGGGACAAACAGCTACACCATGCTGTTTGGGCATACCGAGTTGCCTACAAAACGGTACTCCAAGCCACTCCCTTTCAGATGGTATTTGGCCAAAACACTGTGCTACCCCTGGATTTCTTGATTCCTACATTAAGAGTAGCACAAGAGCACGAATGGACAGGTCATGAGCTCTCCTCTAGGATCTTTGACCTTGAACGATTAGGGGAAACAAGATTGAGAGCCGCTGCAGGAATATATGCAGCCAAGAAGAGACAGAAGGCATACTTTGATGCCCATGTGAAGGATAAAGGCTTGAAAGCAGGAGATCTAGTCTTAGTCTATACACTGAAACAACATGCGAGGAAGCTAGAAAAGAGAGGCTACGGACCTATGATCATCAATAGGATATCCACAAGTGGAGCTGTGCAATTAGCCACATTAGAAGGTGATGTTCTCCCTAACTATATTAGCGGATGCAGAGTCAAGTTGTATCAGGAACCCCTCACGGAGGAAATGCTCAGCCGACTTAACACCGCTAAGAAACGCAAAGAGGAAGAAAAGCGAATTCGAGAAGAAGCTCAAGCAGAAGCTTTAGACCGCATCAGAAGGATGAAGTTGCGAAGGCAAGGTAGAGATCAGCCTAGAACAAATGACTATGCAGATCAAGGATATCATGTGGCAATGTGTGAAGTCGCAGGAGCAAGCTCACATAGGATTGTTGCGAACATTTGTTTTATGTAGGGTACAAGTTTCAAATTATGTAAATACCTTTGGGAAGTCTTCAAATACTTCAAGAAGGCTCATATTATTCATAAAATTTAGCAAAAATACCACGTGAGTTCTAGAACATGGTGAGTCAAATTAGTGAGTCACAAGGGAGCTTCAGTGGTGTCCTAGTGGAAGGTCGATGTGGCTAGTTCTCAAAGTCCATCAATACTTTGCTTATTTGAGCACTTGAGTCATGTAATACCTCCATCCAAGTGTCTACCACGAATTTAGATGTATTAGGAAGGTTTTAGATTAGTTTCCCATGCTATAAAAAGAGGAGAAAAGTCGTGATCTTGTGGGATGTCCAAGAGAGTATCTCTATGCTACTCTAGTTTTTGTATGCAGAGCTTGCAGAGCTTGTATCTCCCTCATTATATATCCAAATTACATGTTTGATAGCTCATTTGAAAGCTCTTCTTGTCTACTTTCATAGTACCAATTTTCATAATCAGTGGATTTGTGAGCTGAGAGCAACACTCTCTGCAAGTAGTGTGTGTTCTCTGTTTTTTATCCCTGCTGAAGGTCTCCATTAAACATCCAACTTGCAGAGGTCATATCTCCTTGTGTATGTATCCAAGTCATGTGTTCTTTGGCTTGTTAGAAATCTCTCCAAGTCTATTTGTATTCTGGAAATTTTCAGATTCATTGGAGTTGTGAGTTAAGAGCAGTAGTCTCTGCAAGTGATGTATGTCCTCAGGTTCATCTCTGTTTCAAGGTCTCCATTAAAGCTGCATATTGCAGAGGTCATAGCTCATTGAGTATTTATCCAAATTGAGTGTTCTTTGGCTCATTGGAAAGCTCTTGGTCTCTAGTATATGTGGTTAAAACAGTTTTAAAAACTTTTGAGTGAGTAGAGAGTAGTAAGCTCTGCAAGCATGACTGGTTTTCTATGATGAAGTTTGTGAGAAGGTCAACTTGTTCCTAGGGGGTTCCACCTACTTCCTGCTATACTTTGGAGGTCAATAAACTCCAACAAGGATAACTGATCGATGACCTTTCATAACCTTAGATATAGGACAAGGAAAGAGTGCAAGGACAGTAAGAGCCTTGATTGACTCAGGTGCAGCCACCAGTGCTGTTAAGTTGTCTTACTGTCAAGAGTTGCAGTTAACTGTCAATCCTGTGGAAGCATATCTCATAGGATTGGGAGGCGTGGAAACCCCTTGCATGGGCGAGGTGGAACTTCCCCTCTACATTCATGATGAGACAATGACAGTTAAAGTACTAGTGTGTCAAGATGAGGACCTCACGGAACCCCTTGTCTTGGGTCAAGACTGGATCTATGATCAAGCAGTCAACTTGAACCTAAGAAGTGGACTTCTTCAGGTATGGGTCAATCATGGTCGAATTACAGTAGAGTTAGATAATGGAGCACTCAAGGAACTAGGAAAGGCACAGACTCCTGGTCCTTCCAGGAGTACACATGAAGATGACCATGCTGTTCTTGTCCAAAACTATGTGTTGCAGAGGAATGATGTTCGCAAAAAAGGAGTCAGGGATGCAACGGAACTCCCTTCTTTTCCAAAGGCCAGAAGGAGGCAGCAACCAAAGGTGAATCAAAGGCCGAAGAAGCAGCGTCCTACCTATGCCGGAAATCAAAAGTACTTGCGTAGAAAAATGTCTCAGCAAGTGAACCAAGTGTGGGTGTGGAAAGGCAAACACCCGGTTGCACTTAAGCCAACCATACGGGCAAAGCCTCTAATTAGTGACCAACAACCCGATAATAATAAGAAGTCTTTCAGAAGCTCATCTGCTAACATGGAGTCTATTTGGGTGCCCAAGAAGTCGATGAAGGTCAGCCCACAATCAAGACAAATTTGGGTGCCTAAGGCTTGTTTGCGGGCTCAAACAGCTACACCAAGAACACACCCCACACAGCATGATCCATTCACTCGCACAGCCTACATCCACTCATTCTCAACACCAAGGCCCATGAGCACGAACAGAATCACTTGTAAATGGGTCCCTAAAAGGCCTCACTTCCAAGCTGACACACCTATAAAGCTCTCGAGAGCCTCTACGGAACCAAGAGCAAAACCCATCCACTGCATTTGGCAGCCCAAGACTTGTAACAAACCCCTGGACCCAATTGTAAATCCATGACCACCTACTAACCGCTTCACTCTCACTCCACATCATTCCGCTTAGCTCGTAGGTCTACCCAATTCCTAACTACACACACTAGCACCGAGCACCTATTAACCTCTAACCACTCCCGAACTTTAAGTTAATGTTGTAACAGGGGACACCGTGTCATTTTTGTGTCCATTGCAATGTTAACATTTATTCATATATTCTCACAGAACCAGCTGCGAAGTTTTCAACATGGCTGAGGCCGCGGGAACTAGCTCTCACACAGAAACAAGCCCGCAAGTGGTGGACTTAGACAGTTTACCCGTTTTGCCTGAGACAAATGAAAGACCAGAAGAATTGCAGGCCGTCAAAATCATACCTATTGCGGACCCTCCGCGTGGCCACACCATGCCCGTGGGAAAGACTTCCCACTGGTTTACCGAGGTGGCAGGACCCTTGGGTGAAGGAACGTACCTATGGGAATCAGAGTTGGACTTCAATGGGAAGCAAGGCAGATACCATTTCTTTACAAGAGAATTTGAGAAATTACAAAATGCAGAAGGTCTACGTCCGATATGGGAAAAGGCAGGATTGAGTGCCTATTTCAGTGCACGACTTCCAAAACCTGACTTCATGCGATGCTACTATCTCATCAACACCTTGACTCCAAACCAGAACCCAAAAGGTGCAAGCTCATTTGTGATTCCATCTCTGACAAAGGGGAATGAGCTCAAGAGGTTCAGGCTATCAAACAATTTGGTGAGGGAGGCTCTAGATATGCGCGGAATGCATATTCCTACAGAGAAGGAAACCCTAGTACCGGATTACATGAAGAATCGAAGTCTCACCAAACTCAAGGACATGGTATCCATGACGCCTAATATTGCAATACACCTTCGCATGTGCATGCAACATTTTGCTTTCCCGGCGCAAGATAGATTCACCATGCTGCCCAAAAAGATTCGGTTTAGCTTGTATCTGGCAGAGACACAGAGCCTCACCATCAACTTACCCCACTGGATAATTGATCAGATACACCTAGCCCACAAACGATGGCCGCGAAAACAGGTTTTATATGGTTGCTGTGCTCTGACAAGAATCATTTATAGGTGTTTGGCTTATGACATTCCGATTCAACGGGCCCTAATGTGGAATCGGGTAGAGCAGTTTAGAGGCAGGACATCCACTGGACCCCCTTCTAAGAAGATGCGAGGCACTGTCCAAGTCCCATGTGCTCAACCACGTGGAGCCACCCTAACACCAGACGTCACCCCTCCACCCCAAAGAGTCCGACCATTCACACTCCGACTTCCAAGACGCAGCACCGATGGTTCCACCTTGATATTCCCTCCCATCCCAACCGATCTTGAATTTCCTAGTGGTGCACCTTTGGAAGAACTCACTAATGAAGATTTCGAGCAATTATTACAAGATGTAGAGTTGGAGGCAGAAGAGGCACAACAAGCGGAAAACGTGCAAATGCAGGCCACAACCTCCCACGCACCTGTCACACCTGTTGAAGTGGAGGCAGAAGATGATGGAGATGAAGAACAGGAGGATGATGAGGAGGATCATGATCAAGAGCATCAAGAGGAGCAACAAGAAGTGCCAGAACTTGTAGGTGCACCAGCCTATACAGCTCAACTACGGAGGTTATACGACACAATCAAAGCAGTACAAGAAAGGCATCAACTCTCTCTTGTATCCGGTCAAGCTTTGATGCAAGAAATGTTATCAGACGAAGGGGTGGACCAGCATTTCATTGACACCCTCAAATTAGTGTCAGAATCTTTAGGAGTTCCGGAGGCTGTCCACACTGCAGTCCGCCAGTCCGTAAGGTATGACAAACGCAGAGTTGACACGTTACCACGAGCAGGTAAGACTATCAGGATACCCGTCACAGAACATGAAGTACCCATTGAGACAACAGCCACCCCCACAACCACCACTGACCTCTCTGTCGAAACCTTCGTTCAGACATCACCCATCTCACCCCAGCATCCTCCATCACCACCTTCTCCACCCCCACCACCACCTCCCACCATGGAAGAAACGACAGTCATCACCTCGACCTTCACTTATAACCCATCCTCATTCAAATCATTTTCATTTCGAGAACCCACCTCACAAGACAACCTCTTCTCCTTCGTCACCAATCCTTTGTACACTTCATCCCTTCTATCCTCCGAACCCATGACTGGCCATCCCATAATTCCAAGTGTAGTTGGAAACCCAGCACCCACAGAAGGCACCCTGTGTTTCCCTACCTATCTCCCAATTCGGGTACCTCCATTCCATGACCCTCACTTCCCATCTGGCCCCTACACTTCTTTCAACCTGACCGCACCACCCCAATACCCGTCCTTTGTGGAGCAATTCATCCGCTCTCCAATGTTTCAGAGGCACATTTCTCCGATGTTCGCAACGACATCAATTTTCACGAACACCACACTCACTTCACCTACCATACCCACCTACATGGTAGCCTCTGTACACACCACTTTGTCTGACCCAATGGACATTTCACCAACCACAGCACCTCCCCCCACGATTCCACCATCTCCCCCTCCCTTACCCCCCACCTCACCACTCACATCATTGGCACACACAGCATTCACTACCCCCCTACCCGATCCCACCTCCCCTGCACTTCAAACTTTTCCCCTTGCATCTCATAATGTAAATAGCACGTTCAACACCTTACTTCAGTGTGCACATCAACTACAACAAGAGTACCATCAATTGGAAGAACGCACTACGGCCCTCCAGGCAGAATCTCAACGTCTGCAAGCTAGGGTCAACACTCTTGAAGCTGACTACCAAACGCTCCTAACCGAGCATACCACCTTACAGCAGGCACACTCCGAACTGGAATCAAAGGCATCAACAGTGGATGACCAAGCAGTCAAGGAACTAGAAACAGTACTTCAAGCGCAAATGATCTCTAACGCTACACTCAGACGCAACATTGGGCTATTAAGGAAGCATATGGCCGCAGCACTGGAAGAGAACAAACGACTTCAACAACAAAACCAAGACAACTTTGAAGCGGCTATGGAAGGAACCGTAGGAGCAACCATTAGCCCTACCAGTATAGAGCAGTCCCATCGGAAGACATTCGCATCTTACTTGAGGAGCATGCAAATTTTTTGGAGTCATATGAAAAGCTAGAGACTGAATGTGCAGATCTAAAGAAACAGATAGCCAGTGTCCCCACAGCTCAACAGGAGCCGACAATCTTGCAACACTCTATAGAAGAAGTAGAGACCCTCCGGAAACAGGTGGCAGAACTCCAAGCACGCCTACTACCATATGAAAGGCCATCCTCACCCATTGAAGAACCAGAACCTGAAACAATAGTGGAAATCCCTGTTGATGACAACTATGAAGAGCCATACGAGCCTATGCCGACGCCTGGTGGTCGAACTACGGAAGAAGGACAAGACACGTTAGAAATTCAAGTTCCAGATTGGGTCAAAAGGGTCGAGAAAGTGGGTAAGATACATGATGATCGTGTGGCCGTGCAAATGCAATCTCTCACAAATCTGGAAGAAACTGTCCTTCGGTCTTCCTACTTTCAAAATTTATCCCATCAACGGTTAATCACAACATCAGAGTCGCAATACATGCCTTATTTTGTCTTACTACATGATTATAATGCAGAAGTCAAAAGACATACAGGGAAGGAGCCCACATTCGCCACTCAATTTGAGATAGGGGATTTACCGATAGATGCACGTGCTGGCTCGATCTTCCAACCTAATTGGCGTGCATGTCTACTCACCGATTACCCAGAGATGATGAGTACTTGGGCAACCATGCCACTATATATCAAGTATAATCCATGCTATTGTCTAGTGGTACGTCGCAGATCCTGGCAAGCATTTGCAATCAAGGTACGCAACAATAAAGAATGCTCGGCTTCGGTTAACTACCCATATTTTGCTCCACCTCGAGGGACCCCAACCGTAGCCTACATGATATCAACAATTCGGCACTAGTCTACACGTCTAAATAATGTACCCGACATAGCAGCGAAAATGTGTATGAAGATATTCGAGCTCATGACCATTGTCTTCAAAACCTTTCGGAATATCCAAGCTCCATACATCTCTGCCCCTAGATTTTCTCAAGGCAACAAGGATTTAGTCTACGACATGAGCCAAACCCCCTCGGTCACTATCATCTTTGCTTGGCATGCACGAATAAAGTACTTGCCCGGATGCTTCAAGCAGACATTTGAGGAAATGTTCTCTACGGGATTCTGGGAATACCATTCCGAAATTTTCATTCCCAGACCCACACATTTGCTACATCTATTCGCAGTAGAACAAGCGATCCATGCAGATCAGTTACGTCTGCCACATCCGGACATTCCAGGACCAATCGATTGGGATTGTATGATGACAGATTTGGCCAGAGGACTACGCATACAAGAACATCAGCTTGCCACTCAGGTTGTGGAATATTACATCCAACACTCCCAGCAACAAGGGTCTGTCAAGGACGACAGACGCGAGAGAGGGGGGGGTGTTGAGAGCAATATGGGCACCCAAGGACCGACTAGACAAGGAAGCCAGCGGAGAGAGTCAGAACAAGGTGAAGGAGTAAGTAGACAAAGCAGCCGACGCAAATCTGGCAGATAGGCCCTTCAAATTTTTTCCAAATCAACATCTTTTAACGGTGATTCTTATCACTAACAATCATTGTAAATACCATTTCATATTTTTGTAGCTCCATTTTGTGCAAGCCAAGGAGTCCTTGAGCTTGAGGAGCCTTAGAAGTACCTACATATCAATTTTCATATTTTTTAGACTCCGTTTAAGCCCTCAAATTGGCCCTGTGTTGGCAGTAGTCTTGGTACACCAGGACTTACAAGACGTGAAAGTCAAAGAAGGGAGTCAGAGCAAAGGGACAGCACAAGCAAACAGAGCAGTCAAAGAAGATCTGGCAAGTAGGCCAATATTTTTGCAAGACACTAATGCAGATCAAAGAGATGGACATGCAGGGAGGAAGAGCAAGTAGAGAGCTCGAAGATATGTATGGCAGATCACTAGAAGAAATCCCTACAACAACAGTGATTCTTATCACTAACAATCATTGTAAATATCATTTCACATTTTTGTAGCTCCATTTTGTGCAAGCCAAGGAGTCCTTGAGCTTGAGGAGCCTCAGAAGTAGTTGCATACCAATTTTCGTATTTTTTAGATCTCGTTTGAGCCCCCAAATAAGCCCTGGAACCTAATTTTTAACTAGGCCGGACACTAGGTCTGGACAGGGCCAAAACTAGTCAAAAACTATAAAAAGAGCTAGAGAGCTCATTTTTGAGGTTAGATTGAAATTGAAACGAACTTGTAAGAGCTTTTGAAAGTAATCTAAAGAACTCCATTGATTCTCTCTCTTGGTCTTGCCGTGTGTGCGCGTGTGTGTGTATGTGTGTGCATGCTTGTGTGCTTCTCACTCACGCACTTGTGCCGCCACTTGCTCGAGGTCTTCATACCATCCTCACGTCTTCCCGGATTGACATTAAAGGAGGTGCTACTCATCACTGAGCTACACCAAATTTTGGCGCCGTTGCCGGGGATCGAGCTTTGAGGACGAGCGTGTGATGGTAAGACGTAGAGTTGACGCGTTGGAGTTGTAGGTATTTTCTTCACTCTCATCGATTTTCTTTTACTTTCTTCACCATCTTCATCACCATCATCATCATCACCATCTCCCACCTCCATCTCCATCATCGCGAAAATTTCAGTTTTTTGACTATATCCCCATCTCCACCTCATTTCCCTCATTTCACTTGTGAGAGAGAGCGAGAGAGCGAATTTGCATGTGCTGTTTTTGCATGTTTTCTGAGCTGTCTTGCAGGTACAGGCTGCATCATCATCCCCAGCACTCCGCGCAGGTACGGAAATCTGAGTAATTGTCTGTGTGTCGCCGAGCTCTGTCAATCGCGACCGACAGAAAAATTGCTCTAATTGCTAAACAAAGTGCATATCCATGACCTACAGACCTAGAGCTTCCCAAAAATGTGTTTAGTTTTTTGAAATTCCACAGATTCTGTCAATCGCGATCGCTCTGTCAATCGCGATCGACAAACCACGACGGACAGACCTGTCAATCGCGATCGACACGTCAATCGCGATCGACAGCCCACGACGGCTCTGTCAATCGCGACCGACAGAGTCAACGACCGATTGACCGCGACCGACGGACCATACGCGTGACACGTGTCAATCGCGATCGAGTCATCAATCGCGATCGACTCATCAATCGCGACCGACACGGTCAACGACTGTTTGACCACGATCGACAGACCCTCGCGACCGATCTGTCAATCGCGATCGACTCATCAATCGCGACCGACAGAGTCAACGACCCTTTGACCACGACTGATTGACTTTTCGTAACCCCTGTCAATCGCGACTGACCAGTCAATCGCGACTGATAGCCACGACGGACCTGTCAATCGCGATCGACACGTCGATCGCGACTGACCTGTCAATCGCGACCGACAGACTTTGCGAACGCGTTAGAAGGGCAAATTAGGTCAAATTTTCAAGGCAAAATTATTGGTCTAAATTTTGATTAAGTGTGGGACAAACACTAGGGTGTAGTATTGCATCGCGAGGCCGTGCCACAAGCTACTCGAGTATTCCTGTTTGACTGTTAGCTTGTATTGAATCCTGATTTAACTCCCTAAACCCTGAACAGTCATAACTTTTTCATACGAAATCCAATTTTTGAGCTCTTGGGCTTGTTGGAAAGCTCGTGGCATATACTACACGCCCTCAACTGTTTTTTATAAAGATAATGCGTTGATTTTCAGAGAGGGTATTTTGAAGTTGACCATACCCAGGGGGATCAAAGTCAGGGGTCTTTAGAATTATTTTCCTAAAAGTCACAATGCAAATGTGTGTTTGTGTCACATGAATGAAAGTGGTTGGTTTTGTCCTTTGAATATAAGCATTGAGCTAACCGTGGGACTTTTATAGGTCCATTGAGAGCAACTGAGAGCGTACAAAGCAAGGTTTCTTTGCAAGCTTGAGAACCGGGTTCTTGAGCACCATAAAGCAAGGGATCAACAAGTAAGGTTGGAATATTCTCAACTCCCTCTGTCATTTCCTAGCTCAAGCTAAGAACGACTAGTGATAGGAGTAAGCCAGGGCGATGGTAGGCAGTTATCAAGTGAAGACTACCTAAAAACTCAAGTTCAAGTTAAAAACATAATCTCTGTACTGTGGATAACCTAAAGGAAAAGAACCTAACGTGGAACGATCAACCTAAAGTACGAAGAACATTCAAGTGTTCCTGACGACGTGATATCAGACAAGACCATAAACACAATAATTAACTAAAAAGAATCAAGTGACTGGTACCAATTGATCGGCAACGAGGTTGTACTCTGGAAAAAAATTGGGCTAATCAGTTAGGCATATGAACCTTAGATCAGGACGACACCTAGCAAGAGAGAGACAAAGCCTTAGGTCTTCAGAGGCTAGTGTCAATCACACTGCAAGGTCTTGGGCCCAGCAGTTGAGCCACCACTCATACTACCCTAGCTCTGAGACCAGTGAGTCAGAAATGTCTCAAGGCATGGACAGACCTACGGGAAGTTCAGGAGTGCCTTATTTGTACAGGGTAGAAGGCCCTTACAAAACACAGCTGGAATATCTTAGGACCAACCGACTAGGTGCTAGCATCTATGAGGACGGCCTAGGAAGATCCGTGGTCCAGATTAAAAACCCTGACCAATCCATAGGACTAGAGCACCCAGCTGTCAAGTTTGAAAACGGTGCATACCTGGACAAGGAAGGAACTATATATGTAGTCACTAGTCACCCGGATAGGACAGATGACTTTGGGAATGTAATCTCAGAAGCGGACTTAGGTGACCTGGAACAAGGGAACATGGGTGCGGAACCTAGAACCCCTCGAGGTAAATCAGTTCTCACTAGGATTATCACACCTGAATGGGTACCCCAAGACAACAAGAGCATAGAGTTGCTTATCCATCGAGAAACTGATGAAGCCTTTTGGAGGTATAAATCCAATCAGCCAACTGATATAGGAAATATCATGATCTATGAATTTAAGGATCCAGATAGCCCAGGTAGAGTGACCTACTTAGATCACACTTCAGAACGGATCTTTGTGGTGACAGAAAATGATAGGCATGCCTACACTTGGAAGGGTGAATTTATTTTCCCCCAACGAAGATCAAATGTATCCTATGGTCACCCTGGGGCTGGAACTTCCCAAGCTCATGGTACGCAAAGAGACATAAGTAGAGATAGACCAGAAGTAAGTTTTGCCAACCCAGTGGGCAGAGAAAGAACGAGAACGGAGACGAATAGGGTAGAACCTGAGATGCTTAGAGCCCACAGGAACCAAAGAAATGTAGATGGATTCCCTCTGCCGAGGCCTAGAGAGCACACAAGAACTTTGAGACCCACCCAGCTAGTTAAGTCCATGAAGAATTACTTTGACGGCACAGGAGATCCCTATGATCATGTGGCGGAGTTCAAGCAAGTCTTGAGAGCTGAACAAGTGGAAGATCTGTTCACGGAGTACAATGCCTTCGGTCTAACCCTTAGGAATACATCACTTACATGGTTTCAGCCATTAGATGAGCGTCAGTTCAGGAGCATAGACCAACTCCTAGAGGCATTCATTGTAGAGTTCTCTAAGAGCGGCATAAGACACAATACCTCCTCATTGATTCACAGCTTCAAACAGACCCCCCAAGAGACTGTCAGATTGGCCGGAAGAAGATTTAGACAATATCTTGAAAGGTGCCCTATTTCGGAGCTACCCACATCTGCTAAACAAGTAGCCTTATTCCTTGATGGATTGCTGAGTACGAAATTGAGATCCTATGTGTATCTGAAGGACCCTAGGACCATAGAAGAATGTGTACGCATGTGCATTGACATTGAAGAGAACCTAGGGGAAGAACTAGAGCTCTCCAAAATCTACAAAGATTCAGATAGTGCATCTAGTCACTCTTCCACGCAATCCACATCAATTGAGGAACTTGCCGAAAAGGTAGCTCAGAAATTAGGTGTAACTAGCAAACAAATCCCAAGGTTTGCCCCTGTGAAAAGGTGCTATACATGCGGTGGTGACCATATGGCGAACGTCTGTCCCATTATGGCTCAACCCCAAGTTAACCCTAGTAGCCAGTACTGCACCATAGAACGGAAGTACACAAACCACACTGCGCAAGATTGCCCATACAACAAGCAGGCAGTTAGGCAACCCTACCCTCAGCCCTACCAACAAGGCAGATACCAGAACCAGTACCCTCCACCACCACAATATGCTAGACCCCAACAAACCTACCAACCACAATATCAGGCCCAACAGAGACCCCAACCGGTACTAGCTCAACAGCCCCCAAACCCCGCTAACGTGATTCCAGTAAAGTATGCTGTTGCAGAAGAAAACCTGAATAGGGCCATAGTACCAGTAACCCCATTGATCTCAGAAAGTGACCCAAGTGACCATAGCTTTGATTCTACACATGTCGATAGTCCCTAGGCTTACTACATGCAGTCTCCGGAACATGGTGAGTCTTACTATAGTGAAGAACCAAGTGAACCCAGTTGGGAGTCAGATTACACGAACGTCATGTATGCAAACCCCAACCCCAGGCCTCAACCTAGGCAGGTACGACCACCATTCCCTAGAGGTCCATGCTACCGGTGTCAAGGAGATCACCTCATTCGTGATTGTCCCTTGCCTCCACCTACACAACCCCAGTCAATGACAATCCAAGGTTTTTGCCAAGATTGTGGAAAAGAACATCTCTTACGAGATTGCCCTAAGAATCCTAATAATATGCCAAAAATCACTCCGATCAACGTTATTGGGTTAGTGGTAGATTCCACAGGAAGTGTCACTTCCACGGCTCCCGTATAGGTAGTCACTCGAGCTCAAGCCTTGCAGCAGAATCAAGGGGTAAACCAGGATAAGAACTCAGAGGCTAGTGAAACCGAGAGCGTAACAAAGAAAAGGACTAGAGCATGGAAAGATAGTCGGGAAAGAATGAAAAAACAATGGGCTAAAAAGATGAGTGAACTTGAGGAAAGCATAAGAGAAACCAAAGCTAGGATAACTGAAATCACCTCTCAAATCCCCTCTCACACTACCCCGCCGCCACCACTCCCATCTCCATCCGACCCACCACCTGCCCCACCACGTCATACGATTCCACCACCTCCTAGGGTAGGATCAGTGTTAGTTGATCCCACTCCTGAAGACATAGACATGATGCTCAAAGCATATCAGGCCAGAATCCAAGAAGGGCCAAACGTCATGGACCATGACAAGTGCTATCCTAGAGCTGACCTAGAGATAGAAAGAACCAAACTGTGCGCGAAAATGGTCGCATTGGCTCAAACTATGTTTGAAGCCAGTCGCCTTTTCAATTACTCGGGCTCAGCCAAAACGCAATTACACTTGGATGGATTCCTAGAGAAGTTAGAGGAAATAATTGCAAGATCTGCCAAGGAAGAAAAAAATCAAGGAAAAGATAAAGCAAGCAAAAACATGAAGCATTCCCCATCAGAAGTGTATGTGGCCAATTCCACTAAACCAGACACCTTTCCCTCCTTAGAAAGATTAGAGAGCCTAATTGCACAGTCAGAAAAGGAACCTACCCCTCAAAGAAAGGAAAGGGCAAGAGAACGGAAAAGTCAGCCTCTTCAGGAAGCCCACGTGCCTTTCCAAGAAGCTTATCTTCCCCCCCAAAAGTCACAGGAGCCTCCCTCGAAAGCTTACGTACCTCCACAGGTAACCCACATTCCTTCCCAGAGAGCGTATGAGCCTGTTCGGAAAAGTAATAGCATAAGTAATCCTCCCCAAGAAGCTTGTGCTCCAGCTATCTATGAGAACGAGGAAAGAGCCAACGATAGAATAAGCCCTCCTTCCCAGGTAGCATATGTACCTAATTCTACATAGCCAGACACTTCTTCTTCTATGAATCGGTTTGCACCAGACTTCCTACGAGAGATTCAAGAAGACAAATGGGATAACGAAAGCGAGGTCGCCCCTCCTTTTGAACTTGTGGACGATGCACACGACCAATTCCCACAAGACATCCCATCTATTTACGGGGAACATGAGAGTACTCAATCTCACGAGAGATTGGACTTTGAATCTAATTCCATACAAGAGTTACCCCACTTCACAGGACCATGGGAGGCAAAGTCCACCTGTATGAGAGCACCTACAGTCATGGTAAGGAACGACGACTCAGTCATACCTAGGAACACAGAGGTAGTGAAGAACACTAACGTGCAGTGTAATCTCAAGTTAGAAGAGCTACTCAAGGTTAGACCTGAATTATGGAAACATGTAGCCAAACAAGTACCAGAGATAGCAAAACCTCGTTCTCAGGTAGGATCCCATAGGACAGTGCCAGAAATTCCCTTGGATAAGATAGGAGATATGTGTGAAGGTGAAGAAGGGAACACCTATCTTCCCATCACCTACCAGGAGTACACCACCAAGGCAATTTTGGACTCAGGTGCAGGAGTTGCAATTGCCACCACCTCCTTATGGAAACGTTGGGGCAAGCCAGCACTCAGGCCAACGAGGATGAAATTGCAGATGGCCGATGGTCACATAGAGAGACCCCTAGGATTGCTAGAAGGAATAACTCTCACCACTTGTGGTGTCGAGTTTGAACATAGTTTTGCTATATGTGACTTCAGCAAAAATCATGCCTATGAGATGATTTTGGGAAGACCATTTATGCGACAGTTGCAAGTGGTGCAGGATTGGGGGACCAATTCTTTGTACCTGCAACACTTAGGTGTCACGACCAAAGTCAATCTCAAAGATTATTCTCACAGAGATGTCCCTCCTATCCAATGGAATCCCATCCATAGAGCCAAAGATGATACAGAATCGGTGCATTCCCTAGGGTCTGGATCCTCATGGATGCATGAAGACACCCACTTATGGATGTGCAAGGTAGCAGTAGAAGAAGAGAAGAGAGAGAAAGCCAGAGAGGTAGGTGCGAAAGAAACCCATAGATCAATCCAAGACCCAGCCTATCCACTTGTAGTTTTTCCAGACGAAGAATTTGAACCTCACGGTTGGGCAGAAATTTTAGCAACAATGGACGTAGCCATCAATGAAGAACAATGGACACCTCACTGTGATGAGGATGGCTATGACATTTCAGTCTTCTCCATAGAGCCAATCATGGGAGAGGCAGTTTTAGAAGAATGCGAACCTAACCCTGATGCATTTGAGGATGCAAGTGACTCCGATCTAGAGTCAATCATTATGGACCCACCATTTGCATCAGATGAAGAATACTTCCATGAAGTAGAATTTCAACCCCAGAGGCATGGAGAGGTTACAAATGATGTAAGATTAGCAACGCATATGACCCCGAAGGAAGACGGAAAGAAACGAAAGAAGAAAGAAGTCTCACCAGAAGAGGAAGAATCTTTGTTTGAGGTCCCGGAAAATTTTAAGAAGTATGAGATAGATGACAGGAGAGTCATGATAAGAATGCCTAAACGAGAGGCACAAGTAGGGGAGGCCTATGATAACAAAGAAACCACCAAGAAAATAGTCGTGGCCATAGAAGAAGGAGAGGAGAGATGCACGTATATAGGCCATGACCTGACAGAAGAAGAAGAGCACGAATTGATTGCCTTGCTAAGAGAATACAGAGATGTATTCGCTTGGAGTTACAAGGACTTGAAAGGTGTTGACCCTGACATATGCTCACACACCATCCCCATGACCTCAGATGCTAAACCCTCTAAGCAAAAGCCTTATACATATAACGATAATTATGCTGCTAAGATCAAGGAAGAGATAGATAGACTGGTCGAAGCTGGATTTATCTATGAAATTGAGCACACTGAATGGGTATCCCCCATCGTAGTGGTGCCCAAGAAGAATGGCAAACTGCGCGTGTGCATTAACTTGAAAAAGGTTAATGCAGCCACAATTCGAGACAACTATCCACTTCCCATCACAGAACATCTCTTAGAAAGAGTGGCAGGCAAGGAAGTGTACAGCTTCCTTGATGGATTTTCGGGTTACAATCAAGTAGCCATAGCTCCAGAGGATCAGCATAAGACCGCCTTTGCCACCGAATGGGGCATTTTTGCTTTTAGAGTAATGCCATTTGGGCTTACCAACGCACCAGCTACCTTCCAGAGGCTGATGTGCCATGTGTTTAAGGAGTTCCTAAGAAAGAGTTTAGAAGTCTATGTTGATGATCTCTGTGCTCATTCCAATGTTAGACAAACCCATATTCCTGAACTCAGACAAATCTTTGACAAATGTAGAGAATATCAGGTCTGCCTGAACCCAGAAAAGTGTGTTTTTATGGTCAGGCAAGGCAAGATTCTAGGACACATAGTGTCAAAGAATGGCATATCTACCGATGAAGAAAAAGTGAGAGCCATAGCAGAGCTACCTAGGCCAAAGAATGTCAAGGAAGTACAAGCTTTCATGGGGCACTGTGGTTATTACCGACGATTTATACACATGTATGCTGTCATTGCAAAGCCCATATACGGACTTCTGACTAACTTTGAGTGGACGGATGAATGTGAGAATTCCTTCCAAGAACTTAAACGAAGATTATGTTCAGCACCAATCTTGACCACGCCAGATTGGAATAACCATTCCATGTTCACGTGGATGCATCCAATTATGCTATTGGATGTGTTCTTGCACAGCCTACTGGTGAAGGTAATATGGATCTTCCAATTGCCTATGCTAGTAGACAGTTGAATGCGGCTGAACGAAATTACACCACTACAGAGCGAGAAGGGTTAGGCATGGTATATGCAGTTAAAAAGTTTAGACATTATTTGCTTGCAAATAAGTTTAAATTTTTTACGGACCATCAGGCATTGTTGTACCTAGTAAACAAGCCATGCAATACAGGTAGATTAGTAAGATGGTTTCTCTTACTAATGGAATACGACTTCGAGGTTGTGGTAAGGAAAGGTAGGACTCACTTACGAGCAGACCATCTCTCTAGACTCACATCTGGAGAAGCCCCACAAGGAGTGTCTGATGACCTTCCTGATGCTTACTTGTTTAATTTGGAAGTTGTACCGCAGTGGGCTAAGCCATTAGTGCCAGTATTGACATATGGGCCTAACCATCCAGTGGTTAACACGCAGAATAGGGAGGTTGTGAAAGCCCAGAAGTACCACATCATGGCAGGAAGCATGTACAAGCACACAGATCAAGGGATCTTGGCTTGTTGCGTAGAAGAGGATGAGTACGCTAAATGGTTGCAATTAGCACATGTAGGTGCATTAGAGCAACACCATTCAAAGCAAAGAACTTTACAGACTCTAAAGAGATTCGGAGTGCATTGGCCAACTATGGAAGCGGATGTCCAAAAGTTGTGCAAGGAGTGCCCAATCTGCTGCACTAAACCACCAGTGGAACACGCCACTCTTTATCAAGTATCCATTGTGCCAGATTGGAGTGAACCACTAGTATCATTACTGAGGACAAACACATTCCCTCCAGACATGACTCTGGCTAGGAAAAGGAGTTTAGAACAAGAAGCCTTGGATTACTCACTCATTGGTAATAATCTATACAAACGCGGTAAAGATGGTTACCTGAGGTTATGTGTCCATGAAAGTGAATATCTCAAGATCTTGGAAACTGCTCACCAAGGTGTAGCAGGAGGACACTTTGGACCAGATCGGGTGATCAAGGCGATACTATTTGCGGGCTTCTGGTGGCCCACCCTTCACATGGATGCACATACCTATGTGAAACGGTGTGATGTCTGTCAGAGGACTCAGTATCCTATACGCAAAGATGAGATGCCACTGAAACCTATGATGGGTGGACGTGCATTCTCTAAGTGGGGAATAGACTTCGTAGGTCCTATTAATCCCCTAGCTAAAGGGTCTCATGCGGAATACATCATTGTTGCAACAGACTATCTCACCAAGTGGGTAGAGGTAAAGGCTACGACCAAGAACGATGCTCAAACAACTGCCAAATTCTTGTTTGAGAATGTATTCACGAGATATGGACTACCTATAGAGCTTGTAAGTGATAGAGGCACTCATTTCTTGAATGAAGTGATTGAAAATCTACTCCAAGAATTCTTGGTAATACACAAGAAGTCTGCCCCTTATCACCCTCAAGCTAATGGGCAAGCTGAGAGCACCAATAAGATCTTATGCAATGTACTGACAAAATTAGTGAACACTAAACGCTCTGATTGGGACAAACAGCTACACCATGCTGTTTGGGCATACCGAGTTGCCTATAAAACGGTACTCCAAGCCACCCCCTTTCAGATGGTATTTGGCCAAAACGCTGTGCTACCCTTGGACTTCTTGATTCCTACATTGAGAGTAGCACAAGAGCACGAATGGACAGGTCACGAACTCTCCTCTAGGATCTTTGACCTTGAACGATTAGGGGAAACAAGACTAAGAGCCGCTGCAGGAATATATGCAGCCAAGAAGAGACAGAAGGCATATTTCGATGCCCATGTGAAGGATAAAGGCTTGAAAGCAGGAGATCTAGTCCTAGTCTATACACTCAAACAACACGCGAGGAAGCTAGAAAAGAGAGGCTACGGACCTATGATCATCAATAGGATCTCCACAAGTGGAGCAATACAATTGGCCACATTAGAGGGTGATGTTCTCCCAAATTATATTAGCGGTTGCAGAGTCAAGTTGTATCAGGAACCCCTCACGGAGGAAATGCTCAGCCGACTCAACACTGCTAAGAAACGCAAAGAGGAAGAAAAGCGAGTTAGAGAAGAAGCTCAAGCAGAAGCTTTAGAACGCATCAGAAGGATGAAATTACGTAGGCAAGGTAGAGAGCAGCCTAGGACAAATGACTATGCAGATCAAGGATATCCCATGGCCATGTGTGAAGTCGCTGGAACAAGTTCGCATAGGATAATTGATCGACGTCCTTTCATAACCCTAGATATAGGACAAGGAAAGAGTGCAAGGACCGTAAGAGCCTTGATTGACTCAGGTGCAGCCACTAGTGCTGTTAAATTGTCTTACTGTCAAGAGTTGCAGTTAACTGTCAATCCTGTGGAAGCATATCTCATAGGATTGGGAGGCGTGGAAACCCCTTGCATGGGCGAGGTGGAACTTCCCCTCTACATTCATGATGAGGCAATGACAGTTAAAGTACTGGTGTGTCAGGATGAGGATCTCACTGAACCTCTTGTCTTGGGTCAAGATTGGATTTATGACCAAGCAGTCAATTTAAACCTAAGAAGTGGACTTCTCCAGGTTTGGATCAATCATAGTCGAGTTACAGTAGAATTAGACAATGGAGCACTCAAGGAACTAGGAAAGGCACAGACTCCTGGTCCTTCCAGGGGTACACATGAAGATGACCATGCTGTTCTTGTCCAAAACTATGTGTTGCAGAGGAATGATATTCGCAAAAAAGAAGTCAGGAATGCAACGGAACTCCCTTCTTTTCCAAAGGCTAGAAGGAGGCAGCAACCCAAGGTGGATCAAAGGCAGAAGAAGCAGAGTACTACCTATGTCCGAGATCAAAAGTACCTGCGCAGCAGAATGGCCCAGAAAATAAACCAGGTGTGGGTGCGGAAAGGCGAACAACCGGTTGCACCACCGTCAACTACACGGGCAAAGCCTCTTATTAGTGACCAACAACACGACGCTAATAAGAAGTCTTTCAGAAATTCTTCTTCTAAAGTAAAATCTATTTGGGTGCCCAAGAAGTCGATGAAGGCAAGCCCACAATCAAGACAAATTTGGGTGCCTAAGGCTTGCTTGAGGGCACAAGTAGTTACGCCAAGGCCACAACCTAAACAGCATAACGCAGCTACGCATACTGCTAGTATTCACTCGTTCTCAACGCTCAAGAACACACCAAGACCCAAGAGCGTGCATGTAATCAATTGTAAATGGGTCCCTAAAAGGCCTCATTTTCAAACCGCGACATCGAGGAAACTCTCTAGAGTCTCTCCGAAACCGAAAGCAAAGCCCATCCACTGCATTTGGCAGCCTAGGACCTGTAATAAACCCCCCGACCCCAATTTGTAAATTCATGCCCACTTACTAACTGCAGTAGTCTCCTAGGACAACACAAGCACTAACTACACACACTGTCTTCATGCACTTACTAACCACTAACTCACCATTTACCTCATGTTAATGTTGTAACGGGGACAACAACGGATTTATTCTGTCCATTACGATGTTAACACTTGGTTCTATATTCTCACAGAACCAACCAGCAAATAGGGCCATGGCAGAAGCAGGTACCAGTTCTCAAGCCGGATCTAATGCCCAGATTGTGGACATAGAAACACTTCTCCTTGAGCCACGTCTCACAGCAAGGCCGCAAGAACTTCAAGCCGTGCATGTGCTCCCCATTCAGGATCCTCCTCAAGGGCACACTTCTCAAGTAGGTAAGCATGCGCATTGGTTCAGTGATGTTGCTGGACCACTGGGCGATGGAACCTATTTCTGGGAAGCAGAATTGGAATTTAATGGCAAATGGGGTCGATACCACTTTTTCACGCGCGAGTTTGAAAGCTATCAAAACGCCGAAGTCATGAGATCAGTTTGGATCAAAGCGGGTGTGGACAGTTATTTCAGGGCCCACTTACCCAAGCCGGATTTTTTACGATGTTCATATCTGATCAGTACCATCACGCCAAGCAGGGCCAAGGGAAGCGACAGCACCTTTGTGTTGCCATCACTGCTGCCGGGTCATGAGCTTAAAAGATTCAAGTTGACCCTCAATTTGGTAAGAGAAGCATTGGGTATGTATGGCATGCACATCCCAACAGAAAAGGAAACCATGGTTCCAGGTCGAATGAAGCACAAAGATCTTAATAAGTTGAAGGATATGGTAGCGATGACACCTACCATTGCGCTTCACCTGCGAACCATCATGCAACATTTTGCTTTCCCCGCCCAGGAACGATTCACAATGCCCCCGAAAAAAATATGGTTCAGCTTATATCTAGCAGAGACAGAAAGCCTGCCCATCAATGTGCCACACTGGATCATAGATCAGATCCACCTAGCCCATCAAAGGTGGAACAAGAAACAGAAGAATGTGCTCCACGGGTGTTGTGCTCTGACCAGAATAATCTATAGATGCTTGGCTTATGACGTGCGTGTTCAGCGGGCACTCGTATGGTCCCGAGTCCAAGAATTCCAGAGAAGACTATCAGCAGCAGGTCCCCCATCAAAGAAGATGAGGGGGGGAGTCCAATTACCCTGTGCTCAACCAAGGGGAGCTACCACTACACCAGAAATCACCCCTCCCCAGACACGACGAGTTAGGCCATTCACAATCCGGCTACCAAGACCAAGCACAGAGGGGCCTAATCTGGTGTTTCCACCCATTCCATCAGATTTGGAATTTCCACAGGGATTTACTCTTGAGGACCTCACGGATGAAGAAATTGCCAGGTTGATCTATGATTCTAATCTCGAAGCGGAAGCAGAGCGAGCTCAGGAACCACAACCCCAAACAACAACATCGGCCCCCACCCAACCACAAGTTGTAGAAGTCGATGTAGATGAACAAGAGGCAGGAGGAGACGAAGAAGAAGCCGACGAAGAACAACATCAAGAATATGACGAACTCTCCGAGTTAGCAAGTGCCCCAGCGTATTCGGCACAAATCAAGAGACTATATCGAACCATGCAACTGGTTCAGGAACAACATAAGATGTCACTAGAATCGGGCAAGAGACTCATGAACGACTTGCTAGCTGAGGAAGGTGTGGACGAGTTGTTCATTGAGTCCATGAACCTTCATGCCGACGCCGTAGGATTGGATGAGGCCATTCATGAGGCAATGGCCTACATTCACAGGTTTGAGAAAAGGGTTCCCGTTCGTCCCAGGAGGTCCGGGAAGCAAATTCACATCAATGTATCAGCACCAGGCGAGGCAGCGCAAGCAGAAGAATATCAGGAAGCACCGTTGTCACCACCATCCCCACCTCGCACTACACAATTCACTCCACCACAGGACACTAGCACTACCACGTCCACTACCACTACCATTGTCATGGGCATCCCACTCTCTCCGGGGATCCAATTCGGGGGAGTCACCATGCCCACCTTCACCACCCTGTTCACCGATGTCACATCCACCCCACCCACGATCCCCATCTACACCGTCACTCAAACAATTGACACGATGGAAACATCACCTGCCACAACACCGCTCCCTCCCCCCATGCCACCTTCATCTCCCATACCCCCTCCACCCACCTCTCCACTTGCATCCCCATCATTCACATCTCCCATTCCCGCCCCCATTCCCCCTGCATCTTCACCACTCCCAGCATTATTTACTGTAAATAGCATATTTTTAGCATTAAATCAATGTGTATACCAGCTCCAGAATGAGTACAGAGCTCTGGACAACCGGTATCAACAACTGGCAACGCACCATCAGAACTTACAAAGACAATTTCACATTCTACAAACAGAAAATGCAGAACTGAATCAACGCTACACAACGCTTGAGCAGGCTCACCAAACATTATTGGAGGCACCCCAACCATCGACAGAATCAGGTGTCAAACAACTAGAAGCTTTGCTCGAAGTATACCAAGCCGATAATCTCAAAGTCCGGCGTAACCTGGCACTTCTCAGAAAACACATGGCGGCCGCCCTTGAAGAGAACAAGAGACTGCAGCAGCAAAATGAAGCAAATCTAGAAGCAGCAATGGAAGGCTCTCCCCACGAAATTGATCCAGAGCAGTTTAAAGCTGTGCCCTCAGAGACAATGAAGACCATCTTGGACAGCTATGCAGATCTATTAGAAGCTCATGATGACTTGGAAAGGGAACGTGATGCGCTGCGCAATCAACTCCAAGAGCAACAGACAGCACCCAAAGTCACAGAAACGACCACGACTTCAGAGGAAGTCAAGGCATTGAAAGAGCAGGTGGCCGAATTACAGGCAAGATTACTCACACACGAAAGGCAGCCCTCTCCAGTTGTCGAACCAGAACCCGAGGATTTGGTACCGATCGAGGTAGATGAGACGTATGAGGAACCATACGTTCCTATGCCAATGCCAGGTGGTGAGCAAACCGCAGAAGGAATGGATACGTTAGAAATTGAAGTACCTGAGTGGCTCCAAACACTAGAGAAAACAGCATCAACTCATGAAGATCGAGTGGCAGTTCAAATCCAATCTATGGCAAAGATAGAGGACACTATTATTAAATCAGAATACTTCCGCAACATGTCCCACCATAGATGGATCGGAACCAATGATGATCAATACGTGCCATATTATATACTCCTGGCGGACTACAATGCAGAAATACAACAAAGATGTGGCAAACCTCCAACGTTTGCTACACAATTTGGGCCAGATGACATCCCAGAGAGCGCTCAAAAAGGATCCATTCATCAACCCACCTGGAGGATCCGACTCCTCGAAACCTACCCGGAGATGGTTCGCACCTGGACGAATATGCCTCTTTTTATTAAATATAACCCTTGTTACATTCCTGTATTCCGCAGACGCACATGGCCAGAGTTTACCCTTGCAGTCAAGAATATCAAGGGCTGCGCCAAATGGTTAAACTACGTCTATCTTGCACCCCCTCAAGGCCCTCCCACCGTCAATTACATGATTTCCACCATACGGCACTGGAGCATCCGATTAAGGAATACCCCTGATGTGATGGCCCAGATGTGCATGAAAATTTTTGAATTAATGCTTATTACATTCAGGACATTCAAGAATATCAAGGACCCACACTTCTCAGGTGTCGGATTCCTTACAAGAAACAAGGATTTAGTTTATGACATGAGCACCACTCCTTCCATAGAGGTGATATATGCTTGGCACGCCAGAATAAAATACCTCCCAGCCTGCTTTAAACAAACATTCGAGGAGATGTTCATAACAGGGTTCTGGGAATACCACTCAGAAATATTTGTACCCAGACCCTCACATCTCCTCCATTTATTTGCTGTGGAGCGAACCATTCACTCAGAACAGTTACGGGTGCCACATCCAGATGTCCCAGGGCCAGTCAATTGGGATGCATTGCTGACAGATCTAGCTAGGGGACTCAGGTTAGAAGAACACCACCTCGCCGCCGATGTTGTCCAATATTACGTCCAAAAAGCAGCTAGACAAGGGTCTGTCAGGGGCGACAGACGCGAGAGTGGGGGGGGTGTTGGCAGTAGTCTTGGTACACCAGGACTTACAAGACGTGAAAGTCAAAGAAGGGAGTCAGAGCGAAGGGACAGCACAAGCAAACAGAGCAGTCAAAGAAGATCTGGCAAGTAGGCCAATATTTTTGCAAGACACTAATGCAGATCAAAGAGATGGACATGCAGGGAGGAAGAGCAAGTAGAGAGCTCGAAGATATGTATGGTAGATCACTAGAAGAAATCCCTACAACAACAGTGATTCTTATCACTAACAATCATTGTAAATATCATTTCACATTTTTGTAGCTCCATTTTGTGCAAGCCAAGGAGTCCTTGAGCTTGAGGAGCCTCAGAAGTAGTTGCATACCAATTTTCGTATTTTTTAGATCTCGTTTGAGCCCCCAAATAAGCCCTGGAACCTAATTTTTAACTAGGCCGGACACTAGGTCTGGACAGGGCCAAAACTAGTCAAAAACTATAAAAAGAGCTAGAGAGCTCATTTTTGAGGTTAGATTGAAATTGAAACGAACTTGTAAGAGCTTTTGAAAGTAATCTAAAGAACTCCATTGATTCTCTCTCTTGGTCTTGCCGTGTGTGCGCGTGTGTGTGTATGTGTGTGCATGCTTGTGTGCTTCTCACTCACGCACTTGTGCCGCCACTTGCTCGAGGTCTTCATACCATCCTCACGTCTTCCCGGATTGACATTAAAGGAGGTGCTACTCATCACTGAGCTACACCCTGGAACCTAATTTTTAACTAGGCCGGACACTAGGTCTGGACAGGGCCAAAACCTAGTCAAAAACTATAAAAAGAGCTAGAGAGCTCATTTTTGAGGTTAGCTTGTAATTGAAACGAACTTGTAAGAGCTTTTTGAAAGTAATCTAAGAACTCCATTGCTTCTCACTCTTTGTCTTGCCGTGTGTGCGCGTGTGTGTGTATGTGTGTGCATGCTAGTGTGCTTCTCACTCACGCCCTTGTGCCGCCACTTGCTCGAGGTCTTCATACCATCCTCACGTCTTCCCGAATTGACATTAAAGGAGGTGCTACTCATCACTGAGCTACAATAAGCCTAGTTGGCTTCTATTGGGTAACTGATTATATGCAGTGGAGTCAGTGATTCACTATGCAGGTAGACATGTCAGTACTTGCAGTTTTATGATACTTTGACACTGGTCATATGCTAATTTTGCAGAGGATACTCTGGCAAAATTTTTCCAGATTTTTGGTTTAGTCAACTATACAGTGGTCAATTTACTCCTTGATACACTTATTTGTTGGTGTTTGGACTCTTCTAGCTCCATTATCATTCTATTCAGTTCTGTACGATCATGGCATCAGAGGTCTCAGGCACATCCGGTGGATCAGGGTCTAGTGCTAGTGTTCCGAGGAGGATCTATAACTTGTAGGGAAAAGACCATTTTGAGATCCGAAAATTTGATGGCACAAAATTTGAACTATGGAAAAATCAAATTAAAGATGTGCTGATTCAAAGGAGGCAATGGAAGCCAGTAAATGGGATTTCAAAGAAGCCTGCTAACATGGATGAAGATGATTAGGATGAGTTAGATGAAATGGCCAGGTCTACCATTCGCTTGCACTTGGCAAATAATGTTTACTTTACAGTATTAGACTGTGAAAGTGCCGAGGAGCTTTGGAAGAAGTTATGCAATACATATGAAAAAGAGACGGCATCAAATAAAGTGTATCTGATGAGAAAATTATATGACCTTTGTATGAAGGACACAGATAGTGTTGCTGCTCATCTAAATGAGTTTGATGCTATATTCTCCCAGTTACAGGCTCAGAAAATGGATATGGATAATGAAATGAAAGCAGTATTGTTGTTATGCACCCTGCCATCATCATGGTATACGTTTTGCACAACTATTAGCAACAGTGCACCTGGCGGTAAACTTGTTTATGATGACATATGTGGAGCACTCTTGAGTGAGGAGATTCGTAGAAAATCTATGGTTGGCACTCAGAGTGGAGATGCATATAATGTTCGTGATTCTTACCAAGGAAAGAATCAACAATGTGGCAGGAGCAAGAACAAGGAAAAGAATGGTCAACGGAATAAGAGTAGAAGTAAATCAAGGAAGAGGGATATCGAATGCCATTTTTGTCATAAGAAAGGACACATGAAGAAAGACTGTTATGCATTAAAGAATGCTAAAGGTAAAGGACAGAATGTTGATGGGCATGTTAAACAGTTACCTGCACCATCTACTTCGACTGTGAAGATTGAAGAAATTAATGCTATTCCTGATGATGCTGACGTGTTGACACTTGATAGTACTGTGCCATCTGAGGCACTTATGGCTGATTCTCTTTCCCACACCTGGCTGCTAGATTTCGGTGCTTCTTCCATGTGACATCACATAGAGAATGGTTCTCTAATTATGCAGCAAAGTCTCTTGGTACCGTGAGACTTGGTGACTCTTACCAGTGTGATGTTGTGAGGATTGGAGATGTGGTTGTGCAGTTCATTGATGGTTCGAAATTTACTATGCATAATGTACGCCATGTACCTCAGTTATCACGCAGTTTGATGTCAGTTGGTCAACTTGATGACCTTGGTTACAAGGTGGTCTTCTATGCTCAGTCCTTTCGTATATCAAAGGGCAATATGGTTATTGCAAAAGGAAGCAAAGTTGGCTCACTTTATCCTTTATTTGTATCACAGAAAGAACACTTGTTAGCTGTTACTGAACAGCCTATGGCTTGTATTTGGCATGGTCGTTTGGGCCATATATCTCGTAGTGGAATGGAAAATCTTTCTCGTTTTGGCTACTTACCTGTGTTATCTTTCTCTGATTTTTCATTTTGTGAGCATTGTCAATATGGAAAGCAAACCAGAAATGTGCATAGAATGCACATTGTCTTCAATTCAGCCTTTAGATCTCGTTCATACACATGTGTGTGGTCCTATGCCCACTAGGTCCTTAGGTGGTTCTCTTTACTTTGTCACTTTCATAGATGATGCTACTAGAAAAGTCTGGGTATATCCTATCAAATCAAAGGATGATGTATTCCCTACTTTCAGAAAATGGCTTGCTTCAGTTGAGACTGAAAAAGGAACTAAGCTTAAGGCTTTACGTTCAGATAATGGTGGTGAGTATACCTCACGTGAATTCAGCCTTTTCTGTCAGTCTAGAGGGTTTCGTAGAGAGTTTACAGCTCCTTATACCCCAGTACAGGATGGTGTAGCTGAGAGGATGAATAGAACTATTCAAGATAGAGTAGTCTCTATGTTGCATCATGCAAACCTCTCACAAGGTTTTTGGGCAGAAGCAGTATTGACTGCAGTTCATGTGATTAACCTTTCACCTAGTACTGCCAAAGGTCTGAAAGTGGCACAAGAGTTATGGACAAGGAAACCACCATATTATGATCATCTTTGAGTTTTTGGGTGTGAAGCATATGTTCATATACCCAAGAATCTTAGACAAAAGTTGGACCATAAGTCAAAGAAATGCATTTTTCTTGGATATGGTCGAGAAGGACAATTTGGATATCGCTTATGGGATCATGAAACACGGTCAGTGATCAGAAGTAGTGATGTCATTTTTAATGAGTCGAAGATGCATAAACAGCCCATTAAGGAGGTTGAAGTGAGAAGAGTGGTGTTTGAGGATAGTAGTCCTCCGGTTAGCATGCATAAAAATGCTACACATAGGGATGTTCAAGAGAATGTCCATTCAGATCACTCTGCACATGTTCCTGTTCAGCAACCATTGAGACGTTCTGCACGTGTCTCATATCCACCTGATAGATATGTTCCAGGTTTAGATTTTGTTATGCTAACAGATGCCGGTGAGCCTTCTTGCTACAAAGAGGCTATGCAGATAGAGGATCATGTCAAGTGGGAGTGTGCCATGAAGAGTGAGTTGGATTCCATTCACAAGAATGGTACTTGGGACTTAGTACCTTTGCCAAAGGGAAGAAAAGCTTTACCATGTAAATGGGTATATAAGCTGAAATTCACATCAGATAGTGCTTCTCCAAAATATGAAGCACGACTTGTTGCAAAGGGTTTTAAGCAACAACATGGTGTTGATTTTGAGGAAATCTTCTCTCCAGTGGTCAAGATGACTACTTTGCGCATGTTGCTTGGATTCGTTGCAATGGAGGACTTAGAGCTAGTCCAAATGGATGTGAAAACAGCTTTCTTGCATGGAGATCTTATAGATGAGATCTATATGGAACAACCAGAGGGTTATGTAGTTCCTGGCAAGGAAAGTCTAGTTTGTAAGCTCAAGAAGAGCTTGTATGGACTTAAACAGTCTCCTAGACAATGGTACCAAAAGTTTGATGCTTTTATGAAGTCCCAAGGCTATTCTTGGAGCAATGAGGATCATTGTCTCTACACAAAGAGATGTTCTGATGGCAGCTTGATATGCTTGATACTTTATGTTGATGATATGTTGATTGCTGGGAAGTCTTCTTATGATTTGTCACTTCTCAAAAAGAAGTTGAGTCAGACATTTGATATGAAGGATTTGGGGGATGCCAAACATATTCTTGGCATGCGCATTACTCTTGATAGGAGTAAAAGATGCATATACTTGTCTCAAAGTGAGTACATATCCAAAGTACTTCACCGATTCAATATGCAGGGTGGAAAGGCATTGAGTACACCTTTACCCACATATGTGAAATTGAGCAAGGATGACTGCCCCAAATCAGATGAGGAAAAGGAATTCATGACCAAAATTCCCTATCAGTCTGCTGTTGGTAGTCTCATGTATGCTATGGTAGCTACGAGACCAGACATTGCATTTGCAGTGGGAGTTGTGAGCAGATATATGTCTAATCCTGGCAAGAAACATTGGGAAGCGGTCAAAATGATTTTGAGATATCTGAGTGGCACTAAGGACAAGTGTCTATGCTTAGGTAGAGGGAAAGCATCCATTATTGGTTACACAGATTCTGACTATGCTGGTTGTGTAGACAATCGTAAGTCTACATCAGGGTATATTTTTCATTTTGCTAGAGGTGCTATCTCTTGGAGATCTCGTCTTCAAGAATGTACAATTGTTTCCACCACAGAAGCAGAGTATGTTGCAGCAAGTGAGGCATGTAAGGAAGCATTGTGGCTTTCTCGTCTTGCTTGTGATATGGGTTTACCTCAGCATGTACCTCACTTGCTCAGTGATAGTCAGAGTGCCATTGCTTTGGCTAAGACTCCGGTCTATCATGCAAAGACCAAGCACATTGAGGTGAGGTATCACTTCATTAGAGATTGCTTAGCCACTGAGAGCATTATTCTTGAGAAGCTTCACACTCGAGATAATGTTGCAGATGCTTTGACTAAAGCTCTACCATAGGATAGCTTTTGACACTGTTGTCACTTGATGGGGGTTCCTTGATTCTTGATCTTACGGAGTCACTTATATATTGTGTAACATGCCCATCAGGTGGGAGGTATAGTTTGTATACTTACACTCAAGTATTCTTTATCATTCATTAATTTTTCTCCCATAGTTACTCTGGCCATATTGGCCTTTAGTGGGAGATTGTTACTGTTAGTGTCCATGTGAAAGGCCAAATGGCCACCGGACACTTCTTTGTATATGTTCTTTAATAAAACATATAGTGGCCTGGTCAGTCACAGACTGTAAGTTCGACCGCATTTGCAAGACCTAAGAAGTCTGTCTTCGGGCTTCCTCTGTACTGTGTTTTCTGCGTATTCTACAGCCTCTGTGCGGAGTACTGTGTGCGGCCTCAGGAGCTCGGCCTTCTACTCCGAGCATATCATCGTGGAGCTCTCGAGAAGGAGAGCGCACTGTGGTGCATTGCCACTGAAACACTTCATTGGCTCCCCAAGGGCATACTACAACAACAAATTTTGTGTCGTTGCCGGGGAGAACGGCCTTTCATCACTTGGAGTGCTCAAGAGCATGTGGTAAGAGATTGATTTGCAATTTTTCTGCTTGTTCACTTAGGTTATGTGTGTTGGCATGGCACTTTCACCCTTCCATTGGGTCATTAGTTCCTCATTTCTTGTTTTTAGTAGTGTAGTTTTAGATCTTCTTTGGTTGATGCAAAAAAACACCCCCTTACCCCCTTTCTCTCATCCTCTCTCACATACACACACATTCCCACACATTCATTGGGCCATCACTTTCCACCACTACCATCTCTATGTTGAGTGATTGTCTTGAATAGAGGGATGGGTAGTACTCTGTATCCCTCTCCTCTTTTCATTTTCAAAGGAAAAAAAAAATTGATTTTGTTTGTGCAATATGAAACTCCACAAAATTTTTTCTCTCTTATCCACACAACGTGCAAGCTGCCTCACAATTCTAATGCTATTTGAAATACAAAGCTCAGCATAAAAAATGGCATGGTAGGTACAAGGCGAGCATTAACTCTCCCTCTTCCTCTCACTTGAGGCCTCTGACATGTGTCTGACTGCACATGTGTTGGGGCTCCTCAAAATTCGGTGGTCAGCTACGAGTCTTGCTCATGCATATGGGGCATTATGCTCATCCTCTCTCTCTTCTTTCTCTGGAAGGCGGCGACGACCTCACTAGTGTCTCCCCTTCTCCCTCTGCGTATGAAGTAGGGGCAGAGCCTTCGTGCTCCCTGCTCTTCTCACCAGAGAGGGGCAGAGCCTTCGTGCTCCCTGCTCTTCTCACCAGAGCTGTTGTGGGGTGGAAGTCTTGGGCTTGCTCCCCCTAATGGCATGTTGAGCTTGGCCCCGTGTTCAGACTTGCAACTCCCATCTGTGCAGGTGAAAGGGTTGAGCTCCTAGCACACTTTGCTTCGGGCTTCCATCCCTTCCCTTTGAGGCACAGTCGACAAATGCCTCTGTCGCTGCCCCGATGTGGGAAAGGCAGTTGTTACAAGGGTTAGCATGCTCTCTGCCTACGGATGACTCCTCAGCATGCTCGGGGCTTCGTGTCCCTTGGAGTCATCATGAACCTGCTCTATGAAAGAATGTGTAGACCAATCCAAGGAATATATGATGCTCTGTGCTTCAACTGCTAACTCCAGTCTGCCCCATTCGTTATTTGAAAGCGTTAGTCTGAGACGAGCTTCTCCTTTGTTTCTTTCTTGGCAAAAACTTCCTCCAAGCACATCTCAAGGGCTACTACAGTTTGCTAATTCTTACTCTTAATCTATTACAGCGAGGTCGGGCTCAGCTTGTGCCCTCCATCTCTTCTGAGGGCCGATGTCCAAAGCCTTTTTCACTCGGCAGTGTGCACATCTGTAGCTGCTTCTCAATGGCCCGGTGGGCCCTTGAGCCTTGGGCTCTCCCGTAGTTGGGGTTAAGCCTAGCTGCTCCAGCTTTTCTTCTCTATGTTGGTGGTTGAGCCTTGTGTGTTCCCCTCTGGAAGTTGCTTCTGCTTCCAAGGCAAGCCTCAGACCGTATAAGCCTCTTAGTTATATGCAAGGCTCACATATCAAATGTTGAAACTTAACAGGAGCTCTCTGTACGTATTACCACTGGTTGATGTATCTAAACGTTGAAGGATTTTGAGCCGAATCATATGTATCCAGGTTTCCAGGTTTGACTTGCATTGATGTATAAATAGGAAGCCGGAAATTGTTGTTTGTTTCTCGGTGTTACTAGCCTATGATTATAATGCTCATTCTAAATGTCTAGAGATGATCAATGAGTTATGTTTCTATGCTTCTCGTGACTTTTTGGGCATCTTAGCTACAGTGAAAGATGTTATTAATTGTGGGATGAACGAGTAGACTCCAATGCTATTTTGTTGTATTCAATGAACATACTCCGCATACATACATAATATTTTCAATAGCCCACGCTTGGCTAAGAATGCAGGTTGGAAGTTCAAGGAGGGGCATTGCCTTCCCAGCCCATAGTCCCTCATCTCCCGTCTCGATTAACAGAGAAATGTCTACACATGCTTTTGTTGATTAACACATGCTTGGAGGTTGCCATCTCTTCACATCCTCCATCTCTCCCTTCTTATTTCACCTCGACCTATGACAACCTCTTCGCTTCCATGCTCCTTCACATGAAGGACACCTTCATAATGTTTTGCAGGTTGTAAAGAGTACAAGATAATGAAGATGGAATGGACATCCTTTTTTTTCTTGGTATGCTATGTCTCTCATTATTGTCTGTCACTATGTGGGCCCAACGTGTAGTTACAAGTTCTAAGGAAAGAAAGTAGAGGCTCGCAGGTTTGGAATGTATGACTAGTGCAGTAATAATCGCATACATTATTGTGAAAGACCTAGACTTGCACACAATATGACATAAATGGAACTGACTAATGCCTTTTATGATTCATGACAATTTTTTGTTTACATTGTTGTGCATAATAGGTTCATCTACTCTGTTTTGAAGGAACTTTGACAAGTCCTTAGAAAACTCAATGAAGCATCCTAGTCTTTTTTCTACTTAGAAGACACAAAATGTAGAACGTTCGGACAACTTATAACTTGCAACACTCCATCAATTAATGCAGGAGCTATTTCTTTCAAGTACTTAAATGCCACTCCTAGTGTTGAGATTATGCAAGCTGAGTATGATTCTTGGTTTGGGTTGTGTGACTTAGTGGAATTGTGTCCACACTCCCTACCACTATTTGCAAACCATATTGGACATGTTGTATACTTGGGTTCGGGGTTTCTATATTCTTGTTGCAGTATGCGACGCTTTTCACATGGGAACAATTTTTATTGTGATGATCATATGGGGTTTGTGTCCAGAAACTCTACTTGTACTTTGAAATGAACTCTATTTTGATTAATTAAGTATTTGCATCGTTGCGAAATGGCATTCATTATGTTTTCATTTCCTATACTGCAATGACATGTGGATGTGTGTTGAGCTAGTAATGACACAAGGAATTAAAGGTACGAAAGAATCACAACTACATTATGCTACATGACAATTTGTCAATATGTATAGGGTGTCACAAGAGCTTAACAATTGAGGATGCCCATTCGGGCTTCAAAATTCATATTGACTAAACATGCAAGAGGAATTGGAAGATTCTAGGTTGCTCGATACCCTCATCTCATGGAACCCCTACTTTTTGGGTACATGTCCCTCAGGAACTTCATATCGATGGTTGTTGGCAATGATCCTCATGGATTTGGGTCCAAAAAACCAACACCTGAGTGTATGGGGATCTTGTTTTGAGTATCCTTGGGGCTCTGCTAACCATCTAGAAAGCTTTATTTTTCTCTCTTTGACTACCAAAGTTAGATATGTAATGCACATGCACTTTAAGGTCGTGATGAATTCTTTGACTATGCTTTTCATAGGTTTTGAAGACACTTTGTAGCTCACCCAAAGACAACTAACTCTTGATTTCTTGTGACTACCCATATGTTTTCTCCTGGGGAGTATGCATGTTTTCAAGAATGTTTCTCACCTATTGTGCTTATGTAGGCTCCACACTCTATGCGTAGGTGTGAACTTCATGATGTTATTGTTAAAAAAAAGAAAAGGGAAACGAGCTGCATATGTTCATGGAAGGCTTCAAGATGCTCCATGTCTTGCTTGCTGGTTGCTTCCAAGTGCCATCTGTGTTCTCTGCTAATTCTTGGAGTTGCAGGTTTTGGTGCCCCACCAAGGAATAATGCACATGTTGGGTTTGAGGATTGTTGACTCTTTTAGGCACCTCATATCTATGGATTCATTATATATATGATCTTTTTGCTTGATGGAGAGCTTGCAGGTGATTGGAGCATGTTGATTCTTCTCATTGGGGAAGGATTCCCTTATGATGATTAAAGAGCTTTTGGGGTTACTGAATTCTTCTTTGATGTTTCTTTAAATGAAAAGCTAACTATGAACTCACTTCCTCTTGCCTTTGAGTGTTACAGGTTTGAAAGAAAGAGGATGGTGCTTGTTGGTCTTGTGAAACTTCTATTGCATACTTGGCATAATCATTGGAAATGGATAAATTGCTTATACGTTTGTATGGTACAAGAGTCACAATGGTATGAATATTGATTGATGTTCTGTATCCACTGACCCACTAATGGGAATCAGATCCAAGACTACACATCTCTTGCTACATGCTACTACATCTCTGTTGGAAGCAGCCAGAGGCATAGAAGACGCGGAAGCATGTAACGACGGAGCAGGGAGCCAGTCGAATCTTTTTTCAAAGAATCATGTTTTAGACATACTTTTCAAAAACCTCCAACAGTGATTTTTATCACTATTGTAACATATGTAACATAGAAAAACCCTTTTCTTAATTTCTAGCTCCATTTTGTGCAAGCCGAGGAGTCCTCGAGCTTGAGGAGCTTAGGTAGAACAAGCGTATCAATTTTCGTTATTTTTAGACACCGTTTACCCTTCCAAATAGCATCTAGGACCTAATTTTTAACTATACCGGTCACTAGATGTGAAACCGGTCAAAACTAGTCTAGAAACTATAAAAAGAGCTAGAGAGCTCATTTTTGAGGTTAGCTTGTTTGAGGTTAGAGTTCTTTTGAGCTTGTAATAGTGTTTTTGAGTAATAGAGTTGATTTCTCACCTTCCATTGTGTCTTCCTTGTCTCTTCGTAGTGTGTGTGTATGTGTGTGTGCATTTCTATGCTTCTCACCTTCACTCTCACTTCATCTCACATTCACGATCTTCATATCACTCCTATCTCTTCCGCGGATTGACATTAAGGAGGTGGAGCTTCTTAATGTGGTTCTCACCATTGTGCTAGAGCAACACCAAATTTGGCGCCGTTGCCGGGGATCGAGTCTAGGACGAATGTGTGATGGTAAGAGTATAGCAAGAAGCAGCGTTGGAAGGTAAAAATTTCAGTTTTTGTTGTTGTTTTTACTTAGCTTTTAGTGTTTTTCACCTCCCCACACTCCATCTTCATCACCGCATCATCATCTTCATCTCCAAAAAAATCAGAAAATTCACCATATCCACCCATTCTCCTCATTTCCCCTCATTTGTGCATGCGAGAGAGTGAGAGAGAGCTTTTGTGCTTGTGTGTACTTTTGTTTTCTTGAGTTTTCTTGCAGGTACAGAGCTCCAGTGCATCAAGAAAGCTTGGAAAAGGTAAAATTTTCAGTTTCTGTCAGAAATTTCCAACTGTGTCAGACCATCGCGATGGTCTGCAAAGTTCAAAATTTGAAGAAGGCGACCACACCAACGTGAAGAGCACACTTGCGCCTCTAGGAATCCATACTTGTATTGCAAAAAATCATACTTTGGTGGACCATCGCGACGGTCTCAGACCATCGCGATTGTGTCACACCATCGCGATAGGCTCACGCCATCGTGACGGCTCGGCCGGACCATCGCGACGGTCTCACGCCATCGCGACGGTTCATTTGGACCATCGCGACGGTTCGCGGACCATCACGACTGTTCGGTTGACCCCACACCATCGCGATTGGCTCACGCCATCGCGCCGACGGTGCCATGTGGCAAGTTGGACCATCGCGACGATACCCTCAGACCATCGCGACAACTCAAATTTTGGACCATCGTGATTGGCTCACGCCATCGCGCCCAGACCATCGCGATTGGCTCAAGCCATCGCATCTGTGACCATCGCGACGGTTCACTTTGGACCATCGCGATTGTTCACGTTGACCGTTGGCTGACGCCATCGCGATTGTCCGCCTGATCGAGCCATCGCGACGGTTCACACTCACGCCATCGCGATTGTCCGCCTGATCGAGCCATCGCGATTGCTCACTTTTGGACCATCGCGACCGTGCACTTCAGACCATCGCGATTGCTCACCTTCACGCCATCGCGATCATTCACGTCTAGACCATCGCGACGGTTCACCTTCACGCCATCGCGACGGTCCCAGACCATCGCGATCATCTCAGACCATCGCGATTGTGCACCCCCATCGCAAATTTTAGGGTTTCATTTTTTGGCCAATTTTGAGGCTATTTTTGGGAAATTTTTGGGTGATTATACTCATAGGAGACCCCTTAGCTCATATTTGGAGAAAAACTTGTTTGTCAGTTTTTACCCCTGAGGGCCTGAACGGTCATAACTTTTTCATCCGAAGTCCGTTTTTTGAGCTTAAAAGCT
Source organism: Ceratopteris richardii (assembly GCA_020310875.1). Classification (NCBI taxonomy): domain Eukaryota; kingdom Viridiplantae; phylum Streptophyta; class Polypodiopsida; order Polypodiales; family Pteridaceae; genus Ceratopteris; species Ceratopteris richardii. Next base: position 194,936,492 of record CM035415.1, on the reverse strand, counting down.
CGGTAGAAAGCTATTTTGAGGTTGACCTAGTTTGGGACTAGAAAGCCAGGGGGCAAACATTGAAAAGTTGGGCAAAAGGGAAGGGACTTAAAAGGTGTATATACTCAAGTGCTTGATCATCCAACTGTGAATTGGTCTAATATTGAATTTTTCTAGGTCTAGCAAGGGCAATCAAAGGCAACCAAGGCAAGGCAGTGAAGGGCATAAAGCTTGGGAAGCGCGGCTTCTTGGGCATCAGAGCAACCAGAAAAGCTGACTCGAGGTTGGAAGATTACTCAACCCCCTCAGTCAATTCTTAGCTTAGGATAAACGTTAGCATTGTGGATTTAAGACAATAGGAACGCCTCAAGTTCAAGAGAATTAAATTTATCAAGTTCAAGACCAAAGTAAAGGTGTGTGACACGAAAACCTAAAGGAAAGAACATAAGTTTGACGGAACGAGAACTCAAAGTACCACGGAAAGTCGAATTCCTGATGCATACATTAAGACAAGAATATGAAGGAATCTAAAAAGAATCAAGAAAGTAATAACAAAGAATCATTGACGATCTGAGTGTGTATTGAGTGTGCAAGGAAGAAAATTAATGATCCTTAGATCGGGCAAACACATAGGTAAGTCAGACCGACGAAGCCTTAGATCATCAAAGGCAAGTGTAAGAACTACTGCACGATCGTGGGCTCAACAATTGAACACTAGTTATCCCTACGAGAGCTCAGATACCAGCGAATCAGAAATGGCATTTAGCACAGACAGACCAGAAGGAGGGTCGAATGTAGCCTATTTGGAAAAACCAGAAGGACCCTATAGAACGCAACTAGAGTTTCTCCGAACCAACCGATTAGGTGCTCGCATCTATGAGGATGGTTTGCGAAGGCAAGTGGTGCAAATGCACAACCCCGATCAACCCATTGGATTGGAACATCCAGTGGTGAAATTGGAGAGAGACCCGTACATAGACAAGGAAGGAACGATGTACATCTTAAGTACGCAGCCAAACAATACCAATGAGTTTGGCGTGATTCAGCTAGAGACGGGAGCTAAATCTCAAGGAAAAGAACCATTAGAAGAGCCTAGAACACCTAGAGGGAAATGTGTACTGACACGAGTACTAATCCCGGAATGGATCCCTCAGGACAACAGAAGCATAGAGTTGTTTGTAGATAAAGAAACTGATGAAGCCTTTTGGAGATACAAGACAGAACTACTTAGTGAGGTAGGTATCATCACGATATACGAGTTCAAGGACCCGGATACACCTGGAAAGGTTGTATACCTGGATGAGACTTCAGAAAGAGTCTTTGTGGTGCCTAACCACGCTAAAAACACATACACATGGAGAGGTGAATTGGTATTACCTCCATCTAGAACGAACATGAATACAAGTCAACAAGGGGCAAGAACATCATCAGCCCATGGAAATCAAAGAGAGAAAAATAAAGAGAGACCCGAAGTAAGCTTCACTCATCTCGTAGGGAGAGATAGAACAACCACAGACACTAATAGAGCAGATAGACAAAGAGATCATGGAATACCAGGTGGTAGAGATGATTTTCCTCTACCCAGACCACGTGAACACACAAGAATATTGAGACCCACTCAGTTAGTGAAATCCATGAAAAATTATTTTGATGGGACAGGAGATCCCTATGACCATGTTGCGGAATTCAAGCAAGTACTAAGAGCCGAACAAGTTGAAGACATGTTCACGCAATACAACGCATTTGGACTAACGTTAAAAAATACCGCTTTAACTTGGTTCCAACCATTGCAACAAAGGCAATTTAGAGACATCCATCACTTTTTAGAGTCATTCATCACTGAATTCTCTAAAAGTGGGATTAGGCATGACACGTCTTCGTTGATTCATAGCTTTAAACAGACCCCTCAAGAAACAGTTAGACTCGTAGGACGTAGGTTTAGACAATATGTTGAACGATGTCCAATGCAAGAGCTACCCTCACAAGCTAAACAAGTGTCATTGTTTCTAGATGGCTTGTTGAGCTCTAAACTACGCTCCTATGTGTACCTAAAAGAACCCAGAATGCTAGAGCAATGTGTGAGAATATGCATAGACATCGAGGACAACTTAGGAGACGAGTTGGAACTCTCAAAGGTCTATAAGGACTCAGACTGTTCATCTCTAGCATCCACAAAATTGTCTAGCTCGATAGAGGACCTAACAGAAAAAGTGGCTCAGAAACTAGGAGTTTTTAGTAAACCTAGGGTGCTAACAAACAAGCATTGTTACACCTGTGGTGGTGATCACATGGCAAATGTGTGTCCCAATGCACCACAACCACAAGCCAACCCTAGTGGCCAATATTGTACAATTGAGAGAAGATACACGAATCATACGGCTCAGGACTGCCCATACAACAAACAAACCGTGAGACAGAACTACCCGCAAGCATACCAGCAGCCAGGTAGGCATCAAGGCCAATACAATGCTCAGCCTTATTACTATAGGCCTCATCAGAACTAACCATACCAGGCTCAACGGAGACCTCAACCTGTCTTAGCTCAGCAGCCACCCCCACCAGTGAATGTCATCTCAGTCAAATACGCTGCTGCAGAAGAGAACCTAAGTAGGGCCTTAGTGCCTTCTTCACCTTTGATCACAGAGAGTGACCCGAACTCAAACAGTTTTGACTCTATGCATGTAGATAGTCCACCCGCATATTACACATAGTCACCAGAACATGTGGAAACATATCATTACGATAGTCCACCAGTGGAACCTAGTTGGGAGCCCGACTACGCTCATGTGATGTACACAAACCCAAATCCACGGCCCCAATTAAGACAACAAAGACCACAGGGCCCTAGAGGACCATGCTTTAGGTGCCAAGGAGATCACTTCATAAAGGATTGTCCACATCCTCCAATAGCAGGGCAATCACAGAACTATAACATACAAGGCTTTTGTGCCGATTGTGGCAAAGAGCACATAATCAAAGATTGTCCTAAGAACCCAGTTAATGCTTCGAATGTGACACCGATCAACGTGATAGGTATTGTAAACAACACAGATGGATCCAACCCTACCTACGTGCCTATCCAAGCTATCACCAGAGCCCAGGTGCTCTTACAGAACCAACAGCTTAATCAGGAGAAAGTAGCCGGAACTAGTGAAGTTGTAGAATCTAGCAGTAAAAAGACAAAATCTTGGAAAGATTCTAGAGAAAGGATAAAGAGAAAGTAGAGTAAAAAGATAGCTGAGTTGGAAGGAAGTTTGAAGGAATCTAGAGCCAAAATCCTAGAATTGACTTCACAGGAATTGAATCAAGAGAATCTAGCTCAGAAATCAGGATCAGTTTTAGTGGAACCCATACCAGAAGATCTAGACATGATGTTTCGTGCATATCAGGCTAGATTAAAAGAGGGACCTCAGGTAGCTGAAATGAGTAAAAACTACCCTCGAGCTGATCTAGAAATGGAGAGAACTAAACTTTGCATGAAGATGGTAGAATTAGCACAAGCTTTGTTCGAAGCCTCTAGAATATTAATTGGAATAACATGGCAAAACCGGAACTACACTTTCAAGGACTAATGGAGAGGCTAGAATACTTGATAGAGAGCAAAGAGAAAAAGGATCAGCATAGGAACCCTAGTGTCCTAGAGACTCAGGAAAGGAATGCACCATCCCTGTCTCAAGTACCCAATACAGAAAGTCAAGACAATTTGTCTTCCATACATAGGTACTCACATAAATTTTTGAGGGAAATCCAAGAAGAGAAATGGAGAAAAGAACAAGGAACTCATCCTCCTATTCAAGAAATAGAAGACTTGCAGGAACAATTTCCTCAAGACATCCCCTCTATATACGATGATGTAGAGGAGGAACAACTGAGTGAACACACAGCTTTTGAATCTAATTCTTTAGAAGAATTACCTCAGTTCACAGGACCTTGGGAAGCAAAGTCTATTAGTATGAGAGCACCCACGATAATAGTGAGGAATGAAGAATCGGTAATCCCTAGAAACACGGAAGTGATCAAGAATACGAAAGTACAGTGTAATCTCACTCTAGAGGAGTTGTTAAAGGTAAAACCAGAATTGTGGAAACATGTAGCAAATCAATTCCCCGAGCTTGCTACTACTCCCTCACAAATAGGATCACAAAATAAGGTATCAGAGATACCCGTGGAAAAGATTGGAGATGTAAGCGAAGGAGAGGAAGGTAACACTTATCTTCCGATAACCCATCAGGGCTATACCACGAAAGCCATCTTAGATTCAGGAGCCAGAGTAGCCATAGCTACCACCGCTTTATGGAAACGTTGGGGTAAGCCAGCATTAAGACCCACCAGGATGAAGCTACAAATGGCTGACGGACACATAGAAAAACCATTAGGCTTACTATAAGGCATATCTCTCACCACTTGTGGTGTAGAATTTGAGCATACCTTTGCCATTTGTGATTTTAGTAAAAATCATGCTTATGAGATGATATTGGGACGACCATTCATGCATCAGTTGCAAATTGTACAAGATTGGGGAACTAACTCCTTGTACTTGCAACATTTAGGAGTGACTACTAAAGTCAATCTTAAAGACTATTCACATCGAGATGTACCCCCAATACAATGGAATACCATCCATAAGACTCAGGTAGAGACGGAATCCGTGCACTCATTAGAATCAGATCCTTCTTGGTTGCATGAGGACACTCATTTATGGATGTGTAAAGTTGCAAAACAAGAGGAAGAAAGATTAGAAACAAGGACCTTAGGTGCAGAACAACATCCACGAACCCTTCAAGATCCAGCCTACGCACCTGTAGTATTCCCTGACGAAGAGTTTGAACCCCATGGTTGGGCAGAAATCCTAGCAACCATGGATGTAGCCATCAATGAAGAACAATGGATACCCCACTGTGACGAGGATGGCTATGACATTTCAGTTTTTACGATAGAACCAATCATGTGCGATGCAATTTTAGAAGAGTGTGAACCTAACACTGATGCATTTGAGGATGCGAGTGATTTCGATTTAGAATCAATTATCATGGACCCACCCTTTGCATCAGAAGAAGAATATTTTTACGAAGTAGAAACTCACCCTCAGAAACACGAGGAAGTTATGAATGACGTGAGAATAGCCACTCAAGTGACTAGCAAAAGTGAAGGCAAGAAATGAAAGAAGAAAGAAACCATGTCAGAAAAAGAAGAATCTTTGTTTGAAGTACCCGAGAATTTCAAGAAATATGAAATCGAAGATAGAAGAATCATGGTACGAATGCCTAATAGAAAGGCGAATGACGGACAAGTATATGATAATCGAGAGAAAACCAAAGAAAATAATAGTAGCCATAGAAGGAGAAGAAGAAAAATGTACATACATAGGGCACGATTTGACAGCTGAAGAAGAAGAAGAGCTAGTTGCCCTATTGCGCGAATATAGAGATGTGTTCGCTTGGAGTTACAAAGATTTGAAAGGAGTAGATCCAGATATATGCTCTCATAGAATCCCTATGACTCCAGATGCAAAACCTACGAAACAGAAACCTTACACGTACAATGATAACTACGCTGCGAAGATTAAAGAGGAGATAGATCGATTGATAGAAGCAGGATTCATTTACGAGATTGAGCATACCGAATGGGTATCCCCTATTGTGGTAGTGCCCAAGAAGAATGGAAAATTGCGTGTGTGTATTAACCTTAAAAAAGTTAATGCCGCAACGATTAGAGACAGTTATCCTCTTCCTATCACGGAACACTTATTGGAAAGAGTTGCGGGCAAGGAAGTTTACAGCTTCCTTGATGGTTTCTTAGGCTATAATCAAGTAGCCATTGCTCCAGAGGACCAACACAAGACGGCTTTTGCCACTGAATGGGGCATATTTGCATTTCGTGTAATGCCATTGGCTTAACAAATGCACCCGCCACTTTCCAGCGACTCATGTGTCATGTTTTTAAGGAATTCTTACGCAAGAGTTTGGAAGTATATGTCGATGACATATGTGCTCATTCTAATATCAGGCAGACACATATCCCGGAGTTAAGGCAAATATTTGACAAATGTCGAGAATATCAGGTTTGTTTGAACCCAAAAAAATGTGTTTTCGTGGTCAGACAAGGTAAAATTCTAGGACACATTGTGTCAAAAAATGGAATCTCTACGGATGAGGAAAAGGTGAAGGTAATTGCAGAATTACCTAGACCAACTAATGTGAAAGAGGTACGAGCATTTATGGGCCATTGCGGTTATTATAGGAGATTCATACACATGTATGCAATCATAGCCAAGCCTTTGTACTCTCTTTTAACCAATTTTGAATGGACAGATGAATGTGAAAATTCATTCAATCAACTTAAACGACGCTTGTGCTCAGCACCTATATTGACAACCCCAGATTGGAGTAAGCCATTCCATGTACATGTGGATGCATCCAATTACGCCATAGGATGTGTGTTAGCACAACCCACGAATGAAGGTAACATAGATCTCCCCATAGCTTACGCGAGCAGACAATTGAACGCAGCAGAAAGAAATTACACCACGATGGAACGAGAAGGATTAGGGATGATCTACGCGGTAAAGAATTTCAGACACTATTTGTTGGCAAACAAGTTCAAGTTCTTTACAGATCATCAAGCCCTATTGTACCTAGTCAACAAACCATGTAACACAAGACGATTGATACGTTGGTTTCTATTACTCATGGAGTACGAATTTGAAGTTGTAGTCACGAAAGGAAAGACGCATCTCAGAGCTGACCACCTCTCGAGATTAACCTCAGGAGAAGCTCCTCAAGGAATAGCGGATGAATTACCAGATGCTTATTTGTTTAATCTTGAGATAGCACCAGAATGGGCTAAACCAATAGTCCCTATTCTCACATATGGACCAAAGAATCCTAGGATAAAGATCAAAGAAGGATCTCAGAGATACCAAATCATAGCAGGAAGCATATATAAACAGGATAATCAAAGGATTCTTGCTTGTTGTGTAGATGAATCAGAACACGCGAATTGGTTGCAATTAGCACACGTAGGTGCATTAAAGCAACATCATTCGAAACATCAAACATTACAGACTCTTCATAGACTAGGAGTATATTGGCCTTCGATGGAAGCAGATGTCTACAAGTTGTGTAAAGAATGCCATGTTTGTTGTGAAAGACCACCAGTAGAGCATGCTACATTGTATCACGTGTCTCTCACACCAGACTAGAGTGAATCGTTAGTGACATACTTGAGGACGAACACATTCTGTTGGCAGTAGCCTTGGTACACCAGGACGTACAAGACATGAAAGTCAAAGAAGGGAGTCAGAGCGAAGGGACAGCACAAGCAAACAGGGCAGTCAAAGAAGATCTGGCAAGTAGGCCAATATTTTTTCAAGACATTAATGCAAATCAAAGAGATGGACATGCAGGGAGGAAGAGCAAGTAGGGAGCTCGAAGATATGTATGGCAGATCACTAGAAGAAATCCCTACAACAACAGTGATTTTTATCACTAACAATCATTGTAAATATCATTTCACGTTTTTGTAGCTCCATTTTGTGCAAGACAAGGAGTCCTTGAGCTTGAGGAGCCTTAGAAGTAGTTGCGTACCAATTTTCGTATTTTTTAGATCTCGTTTGAGCCCCCAAATAAGCCCTGGAACCTAATTTTTAACTAGGCCGGACACTAGGTCTGGACAGGGCCAAAAGCTAGTCAAAAACTATAAAAAGAGCTAGAGAGCTCATTTTTGAAGTTAGATTGTAATTGAAACGAACTTGTAAGAGCTTTTGAAAGTAATCTAAAGAACTCCATTGATTCTCTCTCTTTGTCTTGCCGTGTGTGCGCCTGTGTGTGTATGTGTGTGCATGCTTGTGTGCTTCTCACTCACGCACTTGTGCCGCCACTTGCTCGAGGTCTTCATACCATCCTCACGTCTTCCCGGATTGACATTAAAGGAGGTGCTACTCATCATTGAGCTACACCAAATTTTGGTGCCGTTGCCGGGGATCGAGCTTTGAGGACGAGCGTGTGATGGTAAGACGTAGAGTTGACGCGTTGGAGTTGTAGGTATATTCTTCACTCTCATCGATTTTCTTTTACTTTCTTCACCATCTTCATCATCATCATCATCATCACCATCTCCCACGTCCATCTCCATCATCGCGAAAATTTCAGTTTTTTGACTATATTCCCATCTCCACCTCATTTCCCTCATTTCACTTGTGAGAGAGAGCGAGAGAGCGAATTTGCATGTGCTATTTTTTGCATGTTTTGTGAGCATTCAGCAGGTACAGGCCGCATCATCATCCCCAGCACTCTGCGCAGGTACGGAAATCTGAGTAACTGTCTGTGTGTCGCCGAGCTCTGTCAATCGCGACCGACAGAAAAATTGCTCTAATTGCTAAACAAAGTGCATATCCATGACCTACAGGCCTAGAGCTTCCCAAAAATGTGTTTAGTTTTTTGAAATTCCACAGATTTCTGTCAATCGCGATCGACAAACCACGACGGTCAGATCTGTCAATCGCGATCGACACGTCAATCGCGATCGACAGCCCACGACGGCTCTGTCAATCGCGACCGACAGAGTCAACGACCGATTGACCACGACCGACTGACCATACGCGTGACACGTGTCAATCGCGATCGAGTCATCAATCGCGATCGACTCATCAATCGCGACCGACACAGTCAACGACTGTTTGACCACGAGGGACAGACCACGACGGCTCTGTCAATCGCGACCGACACAGTCAACGACTGTTTGACCACGATCGACAGACCCTCGCGACCGACCTGTCAATCGCGATCGACTCATCAATCGCGACCGACAGAGTCAACGACGCTTTGACCACGATTGATTGACTTTTCGGCCACGTGTCAATCGCGACTGACCAGTCAATCGCGACTGACAGCCACGACGGACCTGTCAATCGCGATCGACACGTCGATCGCGACTGACCTGTCAATCGCGACCGACAGACTTTGCGAACGCGTTAGAAGGGCAAATTAGGTCAAATTTTCAAGGCAAAATTATTGGTCTAAATTGTGACTAAGTGTGGGACAAACACTAGGGTGTAGTATTGCATCGCTAGGCCGTGCCACAAGTTACTCGAGTATTCCTGTTTGACTGTTAGCTTGTATTGAATCCTGATTTAACTCCCTAAACCCTGAACAGTCATAACTTTTTCATACGAAATCCAATTTTTGAGCTCTTGGGCTTGTTGGAAAGCTCGTGGCATATACTACACGCCCTCAACTGTTTTTTACAAGAATAATGCGTTGATTTTCAGAAAGGGTATTTTGAAGTTGACCATACCCAGGGGGATCAAAGTCAGGGGTCTTTAGAATTATTTTCCTAAAAGTCACAATGCAGATGTGTGTTTGTGTCACATGAATGAAAGTGGTTGGTTTTGTTCTTTGAATATAAGCATTGAGCTAACCGTGGATCTTTTATAGGTCCATTGAGAGCAACTGAGAGCGTACAAAGCAAGGTTTCTTTGCAAGCTTGAGAACCGGGTTCTTGAGCACCATAAAGCAAGGGATCAACAAGTAAGGTTGGATTATTCTCAACTCCCTCTGTCATTTCCTAGCTCAAGCTAAGAACGAGTAGAGATAGGAGTAAGTCAGGGCGACGATAGGCAGTTATCAAGTTGAAGACTACCTAAAAACTCAAGTTCAAGTTAAAAACATAATCTCTGTACTATCGATAACCTAAAGGAAAAGAACCTAATGTGGAACGATCAAACGAAAGTACGAAGAACATTCAAGTGTTCCTGACGACGTGATATCAGACAAGACCATAAACACAATCATTAACTAAAAAGAATCAAGTAACTGATACCAATTGATCGGCAACGAGGTTGTACTCTGGGCAAAAATTTGGGCTAATCAGTTAGGCATATGAACCTTAGATCAGGACGACACCTAGCAAGAGAGAGACAAAGCCTTAGATCTTCAGAGGCTAGTGTCAATCACACTGCAAGGTCTTGGGCCCAGCAGTTGAGCCACCACTCATACTACCCTAGCTCTGAGACCAGTGAGTCAGAAATGTCTCAAGGCATTGACAGGCCTACGGGAAGCTCAGGAGTACCTTATTTGTACAGGGTAGAAGGCCCTTACAAAACACAGTTGGAATACCTTAGGACCAACCGATTAGGTGCTAGCATCTATGAGGACGGCCTAGGAAGATCTGTGGTCCAGATTAAAAACCTTGACCAATCCATAGGACTAGAGCACCCAGCTGTCAAGTTTGAAAACGGTGCATACCTGGACAAGGAAGGAACCATATACGTAGTCACCAGTCATCCAGATAGGACAGATGAATTTGGAAATGTAATTTCAGAAGCGGACTTAGGTGACTTGGAACAAGGAAACATGGGAGTGGAACCTAGAACCCCTCGAGGTAAATCAGTTCTCACTAGGATTATCACGCCTGAGTGGATACCCCAAGACAACAAGAGCATAGAGTTGCTTATCAATCGAGAAACTGATGAAGCCTTTTGGAGGTATAAGTCTAATCAGCCAACAGACATAGGAAATATCATGATCTATGAGTTTAAGGATCCGGATAGCCCAGGCAGAGTGACCTACCTAGATCATGCTTCAGAACGGATCTTTGTGGTGACAGAAAATGATAGGCATGCCTACACTTGGAAGGGTGAATTTATTTTCCCCCAACCAAGATCAAATGCATCCTATGGTCACCCTGGGGCTGGAACTTCCCAAGCTCATGGTACGCAAAGAGACAGAAGTAGGGATAGACCAGAAGTAAGTTTCGCCAACCCCGTGGGCAGAGAAAGAACGAGAACAGAGATGAATAGGGTAGAACCTGAGATGCATAGAGCCCACAGGAACCAAAGAAATGTAGATGGATTCCCTCTGCCGAGGCCTAGAGAGCATACAAGAACTTTGAGACCCACCCAGCTAGTTAAGTCCATGAAGAACTACTTTGACGGCACAGGAGATCCCTATGATCATGTGGCGGAGTTCAAGCAAGTCTTGAGAGCTGAACAAGTGGAGGATCTGTTCACGCAGTACAATGCCTTCGGTCTAACCCTTAGGAACACAGCACTTACGTGGTTTCAGCCATTAGACGAACGCCAGTTCAGGAGCATAGACCAACTCCTAGAGGCTTTCATCGTAGAGTTCTCTAAGAGTGGCATAAGACACAATACATCCTCATTGATTCACAGCTTCAAACAGACCCCCCAAGAGACTGTCAGATTGGCCGGAAGAAGATTTAGACAATATCTTGAAAGGTGCCCTATTTCGGAGCTACCCACATCTGCTAAACAAGTAGCCTTATTCCTTGATGGATTGCTGAGTACGAAATTGAGATCCTATGTGTATCTAAAGGACCCTAGGACCATAGAAGAATGTGTACGCATGTGCATTGACATTGAAGATAACCTAGGGGAAGAGCTAGAGCTTTCCAAAATCTACAAAGATTCAGATAGTGCATCTAGCCACTCTTCCACACAATCTACATCAATTGAGGAACTCGCTGAGAAGGTAGCTCAAAAATTAGGTGTAACTAGCAAACAAATCCCAAGGTATGCCCCTGTGAAAAGATGCTATACATGCGGTGGTGACCATATGGCGAATGTCTGCCCTATTATGGCCCAACCCCAAGTTAACCCTAGTAGCCAGTACTGCACCATAGAACGGAAGTACACAAACCACACTGCGCAAGATTGCCCATACAACAAGCAGGCAGTTAGGCAACCCTACCCTCAACCCTATCAACAAGGCAGATACCAGAACCAGTATCCTCCCCCACCACACTATGCTAGACCCCAACAAACCTACCAACCACAATATCAGGCCCAACAGAGACCCCAACCGGTGCTAGCTCAACAGCCTCCAAACCCCTCTAACGTGATTCCAGTAAAGTATGTTGTTGAACAAGAAAACCTGAATAGAGCTATAGTCCCTGTAACATCCTTGATCTCTGAAAATGACCCAAGTGATCATAGCTTTGATTCTACCCATGTGGATAGCCCCCAGGCTTACTACATGCAGTCTCCAGAACATGGTGAGTCCTACTATAGTGAAGAGCCGAATGAACCTAGTTGGGAGTCAGATTACACGAACGTCATGTATGCAAACCCCAACCCTAGGCCTCAACCTAGGCAAGTAAGACCTCCATTCCCAAGAGGACCGTGCTACAGATGCCAAGGAGATCACCTCATTCGTGATTGTCCCTTGCCTCCACCTACACAAACCAAGTCAGTGACGATCCAAGGCTTCTGCCAAGATTGTGGAAAAGAGCATCTCTTACGAGATTGCCCAAAAAACCCCAATAATATGCCAAAAATCACGCCCATCAATGTTATTGAGTTAGTGGTAGATTCCAGCGGAAGTGTGACTTCCACTGCACCCGTACAGGTAGTCACTAGAGCCCAAGCACTGCAGCAAAACCAGGGTGTAGACCAGGAAAAGGGCCCAGAGGTTAGTGAAACCGAGAGCGTAACAAAGAAAAGGACTAGAGCATGGAAAGATAGTCGGGAAAGAATGAAAAGACAATGGGCTAAAAAGATAAGTGAACTTGAGGAAAGCATAAGAGAAACCAAAGCTAGGATAAGTGAAATCACCTCTCAAACCCCCTCTCACACTATTCCACCACCACCACCCCCTTCACCCTCCGACCCGCCACCTTCCAACCCACGCCATGCGATTCCACCACCCCCTAGGGTAGGCTCAGTATTAGCTGATCCCACTCCTGAAGACATAGACATGATGCTCAAAGCATATCAGGCCAGAATCCAAGAAGGGCCAAACGTCACGGATCATGCCAAGTGCTATCCTAGAGCTGACCTAGAGATAGAAAGAACCAAACTGTGCGCGAAAATGGTCGCATTGGCTCAGACTATGTTTGAAGCCAGTCGCCTTTTCAATTACTCGGGCTCAGCCAAAACGCAATTACACTTGGATGGGTTCCTAGAGAAGTTAGAGGAAATAATTGCAAGATCTGCCAAGGAAGAAAAAAATCAAGAAAAAGATAAAGCAAGCAAAAACATGAATCATTCCCCATCGGAAGTGTATGTGGCTACTTCCACTAAACCAGACAACTTCCCCTCCTTAGAAAGAATAGAGAGGCTAATCGCACAATCAGAAAAGGAACCTACCCCTCAAAGAAAGGAAAGGGCAAGAGAACGGGAAAGCCAGCCTCTTCAGGAAGCCCACGTGCCTTTCCAAGAAGATTATCTCCCCCCCCAAAAGGCAGATGAGCCTACCGCGAAAGCTCATGTACCTCCACAGGTTGCCTACATTCCTTCTCAGGGAATGTGTGAGCCTGTTCAGAAAAGTAATAGAATGAGTAACCCTCCTCAGGAAGCGTGTGCTCCAGCCATCTATGAGAACGAGAAGAGAGCCAACGATAGAATAAGCCCTCCTTCCCAGGTTGCTTATGTGCCTAACTCTACGGAGCCAGACACTTCTTCTTCTATGAATCGGTTTGCACCAGACTTCCTACGAGAGATTCAAGAAGACAAATGGGATAACAAAAGTGAGGTCGCCCCTCCATTTGAACTTGTGGACGATGCACACGACCAATTCCCACAAGACATCCCATCCATTTACGGGGAACATGAGAGTACTCAGTCTCATGAGAGATTGGACTTTGAGTCTAATTCCATACAGGAGCTGCCCCACTTCACAGGCCCATGGGAAGCTAAGTCCAACTGTATGAGAACACCTACAATCATGGTAAGGAACGACGACTCAGTCATACCAAGGAACACGGGGGTAGTAACGAACACCAAGGTGCAACGCGATCTCACTATGGAAGAACTGCCTGAGGATAGACCAAACGCGCGGAAATATGTAGCTAGTCAAGTAACTGAAGTTGCAAAACCACGTTCTAGGGTAGGATCCCATAGGACAGTGCCAGAAATTCCCTTGGATAAGATAGGAGATGTGTGTGAAGGTGAAGAAGGGAACACCTATCTTCCCATCACCTACCAGGACTACACCACGAAGGCAATTTTGGACTCAGGTGCAGGAGTTGCAATTGCCACTACCTCCTTATGGAAGCGTTGGGGCAAGCCAGCACTCAGGCCAACGAGAATGAAATTGCAAATGGCCGATGGTCACATAGAGAGACCCCTAGGATTGCTAGAAGGAATAACTCTCACCACTTGTGGTGTCGAGTTTGAACATACCTTTGCCATATGTGACTTCAGCAAAAATCATGCCTATGAGATGATTTTGGGAAGACCATTCATGCGACAGTTGCAAGTGGTACAGGATTGGGGGACCAATTCTTTGTACCTGCAGCACTTGGGTGTTACAACCAAAGTCAATCTCAAGGATTATTCTCATAGAGATGTCCCTCCTATCCAATGGAATCCCATCCATAGAGCCAAAGATGATACAGAATCGGTGCATTCCATAGGGTCTGGATCCTCATGGATGCATGAAGACACTCACTTATGGATGTGCAAAGTAGCAGTGGAGGAAGAGAAGAGAGAAAAGGCCAGAGAAATAGGTGCAAATGAAATCCATAGATCAATTCAAGACCCAGCCTATGCACCTGTAGTTTTTCCAGACGAAGAATTCGAACCTCACGGTTGGGCAGAAATCTTAGCAACAATGGACGTAGCCATCAACGAAGAACAATGGACACCTCACTGTGATGAGGATGGCTATGACATTTCAGTCTTCTCCATAGAGCCAATCATGGGAGAGGCAGTTCTAGAAGAATGCGAACCTAGCCCTGATGCAATTGAGGATGCAAGTGACTCTGATCTAGAGTCAATCATTATGGACCCACCATTTGCATCAGATGAAGAATACTTCCACGAAATAGAATTTCAACCCCAGAGGCATGGAGAGGTTACAAATGATGTAAGATTAGCAACGCATATAACCCCGAAGGAAGAAGGAAAGAAACGAAAGAAGAAAGAAGTCTCACCAGAGGAGGAAGAATCTTTGTTTGAGGTCCCAGAAAATTTTAAGAAGTACGAGATAGATGACAGGAGAGTCATGATAAGAATGCCTAAACGAGAGGCACAATCAGGAGAGGCCTATGATAACAAAGAAACCACCAAGAAAATAGTAGTGGCCATAGAAGAAGGAGAGGAGAGATGCACGTATATAGGCCATGACCTGACAGAAGAAGAAGAGCATGAATTGATTGCCTTGCTAAGAGAATACAGAGATGTATTCGCTTGGAGTTACAAGGATTTGAAAGGTGTTGACCCTGACATATTGTTGGAGCTGGAGCTGAAGGATTGACAAGACAAGGAAGCACAAGAAGAGAGTCCGAGAGAAGAGAAGGCCCAAGCAGACAAGGAAGTCAACGAAGACCCGGCAAATAGGCCAACAATTTTTCAAGAAGAAGCACTTATGAACATTCACGCAGATTTAGCACTAAGGCAACCTTAATCTTTCAAAACCTCTACACCCATTAAAAGTGATTATCATCACTAAGCACCATTGTAAATATCATTTCATCTTTTTGTAGCTCCATTTTGTGCAAGCCAAGGAGTCCTTGAGCTTGAGGAGCATTAGAAGTATCTACCTGCCAAATTTCGTATTTTTTAGATATCGTTTGAGCCCTCAAATAAGCCCTGGAACCTAATTTTTAACTAGGCCGGACACTAGGTCTGGACAGGGCCAAAACTTAGCCAAAAACTATAAAAAGAGCTAGAGAGCTCATTTTGGGGGGGAGATTGTAATTAAAACGAACTTGTAAGAGCATTTTGAAAGTAATCTAAAAGCTCCATTGATTCTCACTCTTTGTCTTGCCGTGTGTGCGCGTGTGTGTGTATGTGTGTGCATGCTTGTGTGCTTCTCACTCACGCACTTGTGCCGCCACTTGCTCAAGGTCTTCATACCATCCTCACGTCTTCCCGGATTGACATTAAAGGAGGTGCTACTCATCATTGAGCTACACCAAATTTTGGCGCCGTTGCCGGGGATCGAGCTTTGAGGACGAGCGTGTGATGGTAAGACATAGAGTTGACGCGTTGGAGTTGTAGGTATTTTCTTCACTCTCATCGATTTTCTTTTACTTTCTTCACCATTTTCATCACCATCATCATCATCACCATCTCCCACCTCCATCTCCATCATCGCGAAAAGTTTCAGTTTTGATCATATCACCATCTCCACCTCATTTCCTCCATTCCACTTGTGAGAGAGAGCGAGAGAGCGATATTGCTTGCACTGTTTTTGCATGTTGTTGTGATTCTTGCAGGTACTGCCATCATCATCATCCCCAGCACGCTGCGCGCAGGTACGAAATTCGAAGAAACTGTCTCGCGGTCGTAGGCTTCTGTCGATCACGACTGACAGAAATTTCTGACTTTTCACAAAAGTGAGTACACCACTAGAACAAGCACAAGGAGCACCTTCCAAAACACTAAAAATAGTAGAAAAATTCCGAGGTTTTCTGTCAATCGCGACCGACAGCTTCTGTCAATCGCGATTGACAGACCCTGTCAATCGCGACCGACAGCCTCTGTCAATCGCGATCGACAGACCTCCACGATCGACTGACTGCCACGTAGGACCCTGTCAATCGCGATTGATACCGTCCATCGCGATCGACAGCCACGACCGACACCTCTGTCAATCGCGATTGATACCGTCGATCGCGATTGACTGAAATTCCACGATTGATTGACTTTAGCGCGTAGCCACGTGTCCATCGCGACTGATAGGCCCCCGATTGACTGAAATCTCGGCGAAAATTCCGGAAAACGTGTCGATCGCGATTGATACTGTCGATCGCGATTGACAGCCACGATCGACTCTGTCGATCGCGATTGACACTGTCAATCGCGACTGACAGCCCCGACGGACACCTCTGTCAATCGCGATTGACAAACCCGTCGATCGCGATTGACAGGCTTTTCGGCCAAAAAATTAGGGTTTTTTATTTCAAAATTTGGGGCAATTTTTGGGGCACAATAGTCAATCCATTAGCATTTTTGAGGTTCCTACACTTGTGTCTTGGAGAAAATCTTAGGATCTATCAGCCAGTTGAATCCTGTTTTAACCCCCTAAACCCTGAACAGTCATAACTTTTCCATACGAAATCCATTTTTTGAGCTCCTGGGCTTGTCGGAAAGCTCGTGGCATATACTACACGCCCTCAACTGTTTTTTGTAAAGATAATGCGTTGATTTTCAGATAGTGTGAATTGAAGTTGACCATATCAAGGGGGATCAAAGTCAGGGGTTCTTAGGATTGCTTTCTTGAAAATCACTATACAAGTTTGTGTTTGTGCTACCTGAATGAAAATCATTGGTTCTGTCTTTGGAGTTTAAGTCTTGAGCTAACTTTGGAACTCTTACAGATCTATTGAGAGCATCGCAAGGCGTTTTGAGCAAGTGTAAGTGCAAGCTTGGGAACACACTTCCTGGGCATTCAAAGGCAACCAAGCAGGAAACAAAAAGGTTGGAAATTCTCAACTCCCCTTGTCAATCCCTAGCTTAAGCTAAGAACGATCAGAGGTAGGAGTAAGCGAGGGCGACGGTAGGCAATTATCAAGTTGAAGACTACCTAGAAACTCAAGTTCAAGATAAAAACATAATCTCTGTACTGTCGATAACCTTAAGGTAAAGAACCTAACCGGGAACGATCAACCTGAAAG
The DNA here is from genome assembly GCA_020310875.1 of Ceratopteris richardii. Taxonomy (NCBI): domain Eukaryota; kingdom Viridiplantae; phylum Streptophyta; class Polypodiopsida; order Polypodiales; family Pteridaceae; genus Ceratopteris; species Ceratopteris richardii. Next base: position 194,918,933 of record CM035415.1, on the reverse strand, counting down.
TGCGCAGAACATTCAAGTATTCCTGACGACGAAATATCAGACAAGACCTTAAACACAAGAAATAACTAAAAAGAATCAAGTGACTGATACCAATTGATCGGCAACGAGGTTGTACTCTGGGCAAAAAATTGGGTTAATCAGTTAGGCATATGAACCTTAGATCAGGACGACACCTAGCAAGAGAGAGACAAAGCCTTAGGTCTTCAGAGGCTAGTGTCAATCATACTGCAAGGTCTTGGGCCCAGCAGTTGAGTCACCACTCTCATTACCCTAGCTCGGATACCAGTGAATCAGGGATGTCTCAAGGCATGGACAGACCTACGGGAAGTTCAGGTGTGCCTTACCTGTACAGGGTAGAAGGCCCTTACAAAACGCAGCTAGAGTACCTTAGGACCAACCGATTAGGTGCTAGCATCTATGAGGACGGCCTAGGAAGATCCGTGGTCCAGATTAGAAATCCTGATCAATCCATTGGACTAGAGCACCGAGCTGTCAAGTTCGAAAACGGTGCATACCTGGACAAAGAAGGAACTATATATGTAGTCACTAGTCACCCGGATAGGACAGATGAATTTGGTAATGTAATCTCAAAAGCGGACTTAGGTGACCTGGAACAAGGGAACATGGGTGCGGAACCTAGAACCCCTCGAGGTAAATCGGTTCTCACTAGGATTATCACGCCTGAGTGGGTCCCCCAAGACAACAAGAGCATAGAGTTGCTCCTCAATCGAGAAACTGATGAAGCCTTTTGGAGGTCTAAATCCAGTCAGCCAACTGATATAGGAAATATCATGATCTATGAGTTCAAGGATCCGGATAGCCCAGGCAGAGTGACCTACTTAGATCATGCTTCAGAACGGATCTTTGTGGTGACAGAAAATGATAGGCATGCTTACACTTGGAAGGGTGAATTTATTTTCCCTCAACCAAGATCAAATGTATCCTATGGTCACCCTGGGGCTGGAACTTCCCAAGCTCATGGTACGCAAAGAGACAGAAGTAGAGATAGACCAGAAGTAAGTTTTGCCAACCCAGTGGGCAGAGAAAGAACGAGAACAGAGACGAATAGGGTAGAACCTGAGATGCATAGAGCCCACAGGAACCAAAGAAACGTAGATGGATTCCCTCTGCCGAGGCCTAGAGAGCACACAAGAACTTTGAGACCCACCCAACTAGTTAAGTCCATGAAGAATTACTTTGACGGCACAGGAGATCCCTATGATCATGTGGCTGAGTTCAAGCAAGTCTTGAGAGCTGAACAAGTGGAAGATCTGTTCACGCAGTACAATGCCTTCGGTCTAACCCTTAGGAACACAGCACTTACATGGTTTCAACCATTGGATGAGCGTCAGTTCAGGAGCATAGACCAACTCCTAGAGGCATTCATTGTAGAGTTCTCTAAGAGCGGCATAAGACATAATACATCCTCATTGATTCACAGCTTCAAACAGACCCCCCAAGAGACTGTCAGATTGGCCGGAAGGAGATTTAGACACTATCTTGAAAGGTGCCCTATTTCGGAGCTACCCACATCCGCTAAACAAGTAGCCTTATTCCTTGATGGATTGTTGAGTACGAAACTGAGATCCTATGTGTATCTGAAGGACCCTAGGACTATAGAAGAGTGTGTACGCATGTGCATTGACATTGAAGATAACCTAGGGGAAGAACTAGAGCTTTCCAAAATCTACAAAGATTCAGATAGTGCATCTAGTCACTCTTCCACGCAGTCCACATCAATTGAGGAACTTGCCGAAAAAGTAGCTCAGAAATTAGGTGTAACTAGCAAACAAATCCCAAGGTTTGCTCCAGCGAAGAGGTGCTATACATGCGGTGGCGACCACATGGCAAACGTGTGCCCCATTATGGCTCAACCCCAGGTCAATCCAAATAGCCAATATTGCACCATAGAACGGAAGTACACAAACCACACTGCACAAGATTGCCCATACAACAAGCAGGCTGTTAGGCAACCCTACCCTCAGCCCTACCAACAAGGCAGATACCAGAACCAGTACCCTCCACCACCACAATATGCTAGACCCCAACAAACCTACCAACCACAATATCAGGCCCAACAGAGACCCCAACCGGTGCTAGCTCAACAGCCTCCAAACCCCGCTAACGTGATTCCAGTAAAGTATGCTGTGGCAGAAGAAAACCTGAGTAGGGCCATAGTACCAGTAACCCCATTGATCTCAGAAAGTGACCCGAGTGACCATAGCTTTGATTCTACCCATGTCGATAGTCCCCAGGCTTACTACATGCAGTCGCCAGAACATGGTGAGTCCTACTATAGTGAAGAACCGAGTGAACCTAGTTGGGAGTCAAACTACACAAATGTCATGTATGCAAACCCCAACCCTAGGCCTCAACCTAGGCAGGTACGACCACCATTTCCTAGAGGACCATGCTACCGATGTCAGGGAGATCACTTCATTCGTGATTGTCCCTTACCTCCACCTACACAAAATCAGTCCGTGACGATCCAAGGCTTTTGCCAAGATTGTGGAAAAGAGCATCTCTTACGAGATTGCCCAAAGAACCCCAGTAATATGCCAAAAATCACTCCTATCAATGTGATTGGGTTGGTTGTGGATGCCTCAGGAAGTGTCACTTCCACTACACCAGTGCAGGTGGTTACTAGAGCTCAGGCATTGCAGCAAAACCAAGAGGCAAGCCAGGAAAAGGGCCCAGAGGCTAGTGAAACCGAGAGCGTGACAAAGAAAAGGACTAGAGCGTGGAAAGATAGTCGAGAAAGAATGAAAAGACAATGGGCTAAAAAGATGAGTGAGCTTGAGGAAAGCATAAGAGAAACCAAAGCGAGGATAACTGAACTCACAACTCAAACTCCCTCTCACATTATCCCGCCTCCACCACTCCCATCTCCATCCGACCCACCACCTCCCCCACCGCCTCATCAAATCCCACCACCCCCTAGAGTAGGATCAGTCCTAGCTGATCCCACTCCCGAAGACCTAAACATGATGCTGAAAGCATATCAGGCCAGAATCCACGAAGGGCCAACCATAACCGATCATGAAAAATGCTACCCTAGAGCCGAGCTAGAGCTTGAACGAACCAAAGTTTGTGCCAAAATGGTGGAATTGGCTCAGACCATGTTTGAAGCCAGCCGCCTCTTTAATATCTCTAGCTCAGCTAAGATGCAGTTACACTTTAATGGACTGCTAGAACGAATAGAGAAGCTAATTGCACAATCAGAGAAGGAACCTGCCCCTCAAAGAGAGGAAAGGGCAAGAGAACGGATAAGCCAGCCTCTTCAGGAAGCCCATGTGCCTCCTCAAGAAGCTTATCTTCCCCCCCAAAAGTCACATGAGCCTCCCTCGAAAGCTTACGTACCTCCACAGGTGACCTACATTCCTTCTCAGAGAGCGTATGAGCCTGTTAGGAAAAGTAATAGAATAAGTAATCCTCCCCAAGAAGCTTGTGCTCCAGCCATCTATGGGAACGAGGAGAGAGCCAACGATAGAATAAGCCCTCCTTCCCAGGTTGCTTATGTGCCCAATTCTACGGAGCCAGACACTTCTTCTTCTATGAATCGGTTTGCACCAGATTTCCTACGAGAGATTCAAGAAGACAAATGGGATAACGAAAGTGAGGTCGCCCCTCCATTTGAACTTGTGGACGATGCACACGACCAATTCCCACAAGACATCCCATCCATTTACGGGGAACATGAGAGTACTCAGTCTCATGAGAGATTGGACTTTGAGTCTAATTCCATACAAGAGCTACCCCACTTCACAGGCCCATGGGAAGCAAAGTCCACATGTATGAGAGCACCCACAGTCATGGTAAGGAACGATGACTCGGTCATATCAAGGAACACGGAGGTAGTAAAGAACACCAAGGTGCAGCGCGATTCCACTTTGGAAGAACTGCCCAAGGATAGACCAGAAGCGCGAAAATATGTAGCCAGTCAGGTAACTGAAGTTGCAAAACCTTGTTCCAAGGGAGGATCCCATAGGACAGTGCCAGAAATTCCCTTGGACAAGATAGGAGATATGTGTGAAGGTGAAGAAGGGAACACCTATCTTCCCATCACCTACCAGGACTACACCACAAAGGCAATTTTGGACTCAGGTGCAGGAGTTGCAATTGCCACTACTTCCCTTTGGAAGCGTTGGGGCAAGCCAGCACTCAGGCCAACGAGAATGAAATTGCAGATGGCCGATGGTCATATTGAAAGACCCCTAGGATTGCTCGAAGGAATAACTCTCACCACTTGTGGTGTTGAGTTTGAGCATAGTTTTGCTATATGTGACTTCAGCAAAAATCATGCCTATGAGATGATTTTGGGAAGACCATTTATGCGACAGTTGCAAGTGGTACAGGATTGGGGGACCAATTCCTTGTACCTGCAACACTTAGGTGTTACGACCAAAGTCAATCTCAAAGATTACTCTCATAGGGATGTACCTCCTATCCAGTGGAATCCCATCCATAGAGCCAAAGATGATACGGAATCTGTGCATTCCATAGGGTCTGGATCCTCATGGATGCATGAAGACACCCACTTATGGATGTGCAAGGTAGCAGTAGAAGAAGAGAAGAGAGAGAAAGCCAGAGAGGTAGGTGCAAAAGAAACCCATAGATCAATCCAAGACCCAGCCTATGCACCTGTAGTTTTTCCAGACGAAGAATTTGAACCTCACGGTTGGGCAGAAATCTTAGCAACAATGGACGTAGCCATCAATGAAGAACAATGGACACCTCACTGTGATGAGGATGGCTATGACATTTCAGTCTTCTCCATAGAGCCAATCATGGGAGAGGCAGTTCTAGAAGAATGTGAACCTAGCCCTGATGCATTTGAGGATGCAAGTGACTCCGATCTAGAGTCAATCATTATGGACCCACCATTTGCATCAGATGAAGAATACTTCCATGAAATAGAATTTCAACCCTAGAGGCATGGAGAGGTTACAAATGATGTAAGATTAGCAACACATATGACCCCGAAGGAAGAAGGAAAGAAACGAAAGAAGAAAGAAGTTTCACCAGAGGAGGAAGAATCTTTGTTTGAGGTCCCAGAAAATTTTAAGAAGTATGAGATAGATGACAGGAGAGTCATGATAAGAATGCCTAAACGAGAAGCACAATCAGGAGAGGCCTATGATAACAAAGAAACCACCAAGAAAATATTAGTGGCCATAGAAGAAGGAGAGGAGAGATGCACGTATATAGGCCATGACCTGACAGAAGAAGAAGAGCATGAATTGATTGCCTTGCTAAGAGAATACAGAGATGTATTCGCTTGGAGTTACAAGGATTTGAAAGGGGTTGACCCGGACATATGCTCACACACTATTCCCATGACCTCAGATGCTAAACCCTCTAAGCAAAAGCCTTATACATATAACGATAATTACGCCGCTAAGATCAAAGAAGAGATAGATAGACTGGTTGAAGCTGGATTTATCTATGAAATTGAGCACACTGAATGGGTATCCCCCATCGTAGTGGTGCCCAAGAAGAATGGCAAACTGCGTGTGTGCATTAACTTGAAAAAGGTTAATGCCGCCACAATTCGAGATAACTATCCGCTTCCCATAACAGAACATCTCTTAGAAAGAGTGGCAGGCAAGGAAGTGTACAGCTTCCTTGATGGATTTTCGGGCTACAATCAAGTAGCCATAGCTCCAGAGGATCAGCATAAGATAGCCTTTGCCACAGAATGGGGCATTTTTGCTTTTAGAGTAATGCCATTTGGGCTTACCAATGCACCAGCCACCTTCCAGAGGCTGATGTGCCATGTGTTTAAGGAGTTCCTGAGGAAGAGTTTAGAAGTCTATGTTGATGATCTCTGTGCTCATTCTATTGTTAGACAAACCCATATTCCTGAACTCAGACAAATCTTTGGCAAATGTAGAGAATATCAAGTCTGCCTGAACCCAGAAAAGTGCGTTTTTATGGTCAGGCAAGGCAAGATTCTAGGACACATAGTGTCAAAGAATGGCATATCTACTGACGAAGAAAAGGTGCGAGCCATAGCAGAGCTACCTAGGCCAAAGAATGTAAAAGAAGTACAAGCTTTCATGGGGCACTGTGGTTATTACCGACGATTTATACACGTGTATGCTGTCATTGCAAAGCCCATGTACGGACTTCTGACAAACTTTGAGTGGACGGATGAATGTGAGAATTCCCTCCAGGAGCTTAAACGAAGATTGTGTTCAGCACCAATCTTGACCACACCAGATTGGAATAAGCCATTCCACGTTCATGTTGATGCATCCAATTATGCTATTGGATGTGTGCTCGCACAACCTACTGGTGAAGGTAATATGGATCTTCCAATTGCCTATGCCAGTAGACAATTGAATGCGGCTGAACGGAATTACACCACCACAGAGCGCGAAGGATTAGGCATGGTATATGCAGTCAAGAAATTTAGACACTATTTGCTTGCAAATAAGTTTAAATTTTTTACTGATCATCAGGCATTGTTATATCTTGTAAACAAGCCATGCAATACAGGAAGATTAGTGAGATGGTTTCTCTTGCTAATGGAATACGATTTTGAGGTTGTGGTAAGGAAAGGTAGGACTCATTTGAGAGCAGATCACCTCTCTAGGCTCACATCGGGAGAAGCCCCACAAGGAGTGTCAGATGACCTTCCTGATGCTTACTTGTTTAATTTGGAAGTTATACCGCAGTGGGCTAAGCCATTGGTACCAGTATTGACCTACGGGCCTAATCATCCAGTCGTAAATACACGGAATAGAGAGGTTGTAAAAGCCCAGAAGTACCACATCATGGCAGGAAGCATGTACAAGCACACAGATCAAGGGATCTTGGCTTGTTGTGTAGAAGAGGATGAGTGCGCTAAATGGTTGCAATTAGCACATGTAGGTGCGTTAGAGCAACACCATTCAAAGCAACGAACCTTACAGACTCTAAAGAGATTCGGAGTGCATTGGCCAACTATGGAAGCGGATGTCCACAAGTTGTGCAAGGAATGCCCAATCTGTTGCACTAAACCACCTGTGGAACATGCCACTCTCTATCAAGTATCCATTGCGCCAGATTGGAGCGAACCACTAGTATCATTCCTGAGGACAAACACATTCCCTCCAGACATGACTCTGGCTAGGAAAAGGAGTTTAGAACAAGAAGCCTTGGATTACTCACTCATTGGTGATATTCTATATAAGCGCGGTAAAGATGGTTACCTGAGATTGTGTGTCCATGAAAGTGAGTATCTTAAGATCTTAGAAACTGCTCACCAAGGTGTAGCAGGAGGACATTTTGGACCGGATCGGGTGATCAAGGCAATTCTATTTGCAGGTTTCTGGTGGCCGACCCTTCACATGGATGCACATACCTATGTGAAACGGTGCGATGTATGTCAGAGGACTCAGTATCCTATACGCAAAGATGAGATGCCACTGAAACCTATGATGGGTGGACGTGCATTCTCTAAGTGGGGAATAGACTTCGTAGGTCCTATTAATCCCCCAGCTAAGGGTTCTCATGCGGAATACATCATTATTGCGACAGATTATCTCACCAAGTGGGTAGAGGTAAAGGCTACGACAAAGAACGATGCTCAAACAACTGCCAAATTCTTGTTTGAGAATGTATTCACAAGATACGGGCTACCTATAGAGCTTGTAAGTGATAGAGGCACTCATTTCTTGAATGAAGTGATTGAAAATCTACTCCAAGAATTCTTGGTAATACACAAGAAGTCTGCCCCTTATCACCCTCAAGCTAATGGACAAGCTGAGAGCACTAATAAGATCTTATGCAATGTACTGACGAAATTAGTGAACACTAAACGCTCTGATTGGGACAAGCAGCTACACCATGCTGTTTGGGCATACCGAGTTGCCTACAAAACGGTACTCCAAGCCACCCCCTTTCAGATGGTATTCGGTCAAAACGCTGTGCTACCCTTGGATTTCCTGATTCCTACGTTGAAAGTAGCACAAGAGCACGAATGGACAGGCCATGAACTCTCCTCTAGGATTTTTGACCTTGAACGATTAGGAGAAACACGACTGAGAGCCGCTGCAGGAATATATGCAGCCAAGAAGAGACAGAAGGCATACTTTGATGCCCACGTAAAGGATAAGGGTTTGAAAGCAGGAGATCTAGTTTTAGTTTATACACTGAAACAACACGCAAGGAAGCTAGAAAAGAGAGGCTACGGACCAATGATCATCAATAGGATCTCCACGAGTGGTGCAGTACAATTAGCCACATTAGAGGGTGATGTTCTCCCTAACTATATTAGCGGTTGTAGAGTCAAGTTGTATCAGGAACCCCTCACGGAGGAAATGCTCAGCCGACTCAATACTGCTAAGAAACGCAAAGAGGAAGAAAAGCGCATTCGAGAAGAGGCTCAAGCAGAAGCTTTAGAACGCATCAGAAGGATGAAGCTAAGAAGGCAAGGTAGAGATCAGACTAGAGCAAATGACTATGCAGATCAAGGATGTCCCATGGCCATGTGTGAAGTTGGAGGAACAAGCTCGCATAGAATAATCGATAGACGTCCTTTCATAACCATAGATATGGGACGAGGAAAGAGTGCAAGAACCGTAAGAGCCTTGATTGACTCAGGAGCAGCCACTAGTGCTGTTAGAGTGTCTTACTGTCAAGAGTTGCAGTTAACTGTCAATCCTGTGGAAGCATATCTCATAGGATTGGGAGGCGTGGAAACCCCTTGCATGGGCGAGGTGGAACTTCCCCTCTACATTCATGATGAGGCAATGACAGTTAAAGTACAGGTGTGTCAGGATGAGGATCTCACTGAACCTCTTGTCCTGGGTCAAGATTGGATCTATGACCAAGCAGTCAATTTAAACCTAAGAAGTGGACTTCTCCAGGTTTGGATCAATCATAGTCGAGTTATAGTAGAATTAGACAATGGAGCACTCAAGGAACTAGGAAAGGCACAGACTCCTGGTCCTTCCAGGGGTACACATGAAGATGACCATGCTGTTCTTGTCCAAAACTATGTGTTGCAGAGGAATGATATTCGCCAAAAAGGAGTCAGGAATGCAACGGAACTCCCTTCTTTTCCAAAGGCCAGAAGGAGGCAGCAACCCGAGGTGGATCAAAGGCAGAAGAAGCAGAGTACTACCTATGTCCGAGATCAAAAGTACCTGCTCAACAAAATGTCCCAGAAAATAAACCATGTGTGGGTGCGGAAAGGCGAACAACCGGTTGCACCACCGTCAATGACACGGGCGAAGTTTCTTATTAATAACCCACAACATGACATTAATAAGAAGTCTTGCAGAAATTCTCCTGCTAATGTGAAATCTATTTGGGTGCCCAAGAAGTCGATGAAGGCTAGCCCACAATCAAGACAAATTTGGGTGCCTAAGGCTTGCTTGAGGGCACAAGTAGCTACGTCGAGGCCACAACTTAAACAGCATAACGCAGCTACGCATACTGCCCGTATTCACTCGTTCTCAACGCTCAAGAACACACCAAGACCCAAGAGCATGCATGTAATCAATTGTAAATGGGTCCCTAAAAAGCCTCATTTTCAAACCGCGACACCGAGAAAGCTCTCTAGAGTCTCTACGAAACCGAAAGCAAAGCCCATCCACTGCATTTGGAAGCCTAACACCTGTCATAAACCCCCCGACCCCAATTTGTAAATTCATCCCCACTTGCTAACTTCATTAGTCTCCTAGGATTACCCAAGCATTAACCACACACACGTGCACCGAACACTTACTAACCCATTATTCGCTCCCGACCCTTATGTTAATATTGTGATGGGAACAACGGTCCTCACTGGTCCTGTACAATATTAACACCTGTTTGTATATTCTCACAGAGACAGACAGCAAGAAGTAAAATGGCAGATACAGTAGGAACTAGCTCCCAGGCAGGCTCCAGCCCACAAGTGGTGGATATCGAAAGTCTTCCAGTCGAGGAGGAGTTAAAGGAAAGACCAGCGGCATTACGGGCATTGCACGCAATACCAATTCAGAATCCCCCGCAGGGACACACAATGCCGGTGGGCAAAGCCTCACATTGGTTCAGTGATGTTGCTGGCCCCCTGGGTGAAGGCACGTATATGTGGGAATCTGAAGTCGAATTCAATGGACGATGGGGCCGATACCATTTCTTTACCAGGGAATTTGAAAGGCTGCAAAATAACGAAGGACTTAAGCCGATCTGGAAGAAGGCAGGGCTTTATGACTACTTCAAGTCCCAACTACCAAAGCCAGATTTCCTCAGATGCTCATATCTAATTAGTACCCTCACCCCCAGCAAAGACAAGAAAGGATACAGCTCCTTTGTGCTCCCATCACTCACAAGGGGCAACGAGCTGAAGCGTTTCCGCTTAACTATCAATCTGGTAAGAGAAGCACTCGACATGCAGGGAATGCACATTCCAACAGAGAAAGAGACAATGGTTCCAGACAACATGAAGAACAGGAATCTGACAAAGCTGAAGGACATGGTTGCAATGACACCCACGATCGCCATCCACTTACGTATGGTCATGCAACATTTCGCCTTCCCCGCGCAGGATAGATTCACAATGCCTCCCAAAAAGATTTGGTTTAGCCTCTACCTGGCGGATGCTTTTGAGTTGACCATCAATATGCCCCACTGGATTATCGACCAGATTCATATGGCTCATCAGAGATGGTATAAGAAGCAAAGATCTGTATTCTATGGTTGCTGTGCACTCACAAGAATTGTATACAGATGTCTCGCCTATGATGTACCGGTGCAAAGGGCTCTGATCTGGTCCAGAGCTCAGGAATTTCAACGCAGATTGTCAGCTGTAGGGCCTCCCTCAAAGAAGATGCGAGGCACCGTCCAGATGCCTTGTGCACAAGCTCGCGGGGCAACCCTGACGCCTGAGACAACCCCCAGACTCCCCCGACGAGTGCAACCGTTTACTATCAGGCTACCCAGGCACAGCACAGATGGCCCCAATCTTGTATTCCCACTAGTACCGACTGATCTGGAGTTCCCGCATGGGTTCACTCTAGAGGACTTAACTGACGAAGAAGTTGCAAGAATCATAGAAGCTGTAAATGCAGAAGTTGAAGAAGAGCAAGCCAGTGGACAGCAAACGGCCCCAGATCAAGCACAGCCCAGCCAACCAGACGTAGTCAACGTGGACACTGAAGAAGAAGCTCATGGGGAGACACAGGGCAGACACTCAGAAGCAGAAGAACAAGAGTATGATCCAGAAGCCCTACAAGTACTGGAAGGTTCCCCCGCCTACACTAGCGCATTAAAGAAGCTTTATGATACAATGAACCGAGTTCAAGAGCAACACAGGCTCTCATTAGCTGCGGGTAAAGCTCTCATGAACCAAATTCTGGAGGAGGAAGGTGTGGACGAACAGTACCGTGCCACCTTGGAAATGATATCAGATGCTTTAGGAGTACCAGAAACGGTGCATACCGCACTAGTGCACTCACGAAGAACAGAGAGAAGATATGGAAGACGCCCCCCACGCACGGGAAAACAAATGAATGTATTAGGATCAGGACCACAAGGCACACCCACAACCACTGGCACGGCACACACAGTTCACGCCACCGAGGAAGCCCACACATCGAGTGCACCCCCATCACCTCCCTTACCACCTTCTCCCCCACATCGACCTCACTCACCTCCCTCTACCACTGTAACCTCCACTGTCACCACCTCTGAAACCACTACACACACCAACGCACAAACCATCAGTCCACCCATGCACTCTACTTCCACTGAAAACACGAGTTTAACTACAGCCACGATACACCTCACCACCCCGAGCACACTTCCTAGAAGTTCACAATTACACACACCTCTATACACATTCACAACCCTCACCGCTACCACAATCCCCATATTCACAGTCACTCCCACCACGAACCCCACTTTCATGGAGGTATCACCCACCTCTGCACCTCTCCCATCCCCCATTTACCCACAATCTCCCATTCCCCCACCGCCCCCCTCACCCGTCCCCAGTACTGCATTCACAACCCCCTTTCCCTTTCCCTACCCCTCTGCATTCAATACTATTCCTCTCGGTAACCTATTTAATAATATGCATCAATGTATGGCCCAACTCCAGCAACATTACCAACACTTGGACGACCAACATACAAGGCTCTTCCAACGCCACGAAGATCTCCAAGAAAGATGTAGGGATCTTGAAGAGCAGAAGCAGCAATTAGAACAGCAGCACGTGACATTACAGGAGCAATACGCACAATTAGAAGCCAACCCACCTCAAACAGATGATGAAGAACGACGACATATGGACGAGCTGCTCCATTCTCAGATCACAGAGAACATGAAACTTCGACGGAACTTGGGCCTCCTCCGCAAGCATATGTCGACCGCGTTAGAAGAGAATAAGAGATTACAGAAACAGAACGAAGAAAACCTGGAAGCGGCCATGGAGGGTTCCCCACAAGAGATTGACCCAGAACGATTCAAGGCGATACCCTCTGAGAATATGCAGGTGGTGTTAGAAACTCATGCAGACTTAATGGAGGCCCATGCCGCTTTAGAAAAAGAAAGAGATGAGTTACGAAGACAATTGGCCACTCGACAAACAGAACCCAGCCCGAGCATAACCGCAGCAGAAACAGCTGAAGAGGTCAGTAAACTCCGGGCCGAACTTGAGGAATTACGCAGCAAGGTTATGCAATATGAGCGTCAGCCCTCCCCTCTGGTAGACCCCGAGCCTGACGACCTGGTGCCAATTGAGGTAGAAGAAACATTTGAGGATCCCTATGTCCCGATGCCAACACCCGGAGGTAAGCGCACAGAACAGGGCATGGACACAATTGAGATCGAGGCACCGGAATGGATGCAAAAGTTAGAGAAAGTAGCCACGACGCATGATGACAGGGTGGCCGTCCAAATCGCATTGATGTCAAAATTGGAAGAGGTGGTAATAAAATCTGATTATTTCCAGAATCTTTCACACCATAGGTGGATCGGGCCATCGGATGATCTGTATGTACCTTTTTGCGTACTGATGGCGGATTATAATGCGGAGATCAAGCGCCACACCTCAAGGGAACCCACCTCTGCCACCCAATTTGCACCCGATGACATCCCAGAGAGTGCCAAGCAAGGACATATCCGGCAACCAACATGGAGAATTCGACTGCTCGAAACCTATCCGGAAATGGTAAGAACGTGGAACAACATGCCATTGTACATCAAATATAATCCATGTTATTGCCCTGTGTTCCGAAGGAGATCCTGGCCGGAGTACACACATACAGTGCTGACGATTAAAGGATGCGAGAAGTGGCTAAATTACGTGTACTTCGCACCCCCTAAAGGCGCACCCACAATTGGCTATATGATTTCAACGATCCGGCATTGGGGGGCCCGTTTCAAGAATGTTCCTGATATCATGACTCAGATGTGCCTGAAAATTTTTGAACTTATGCTGGTCACCTTCAGGACCTTCAAAAATGTCAAGGAACCGCATCTCTCAGCACTAGGATTTAATGAAGGGAACCAGGATCTTGTATACGACATGAGCACAACTCCATCGATCAATGTTGTGTATGCATGGCACGCTCGCATCAAATATCTACCGGCTTGTTTCAAACAAACGTTTGAAGAGATGTTTGTCACGGGATTCTGGGAATATCATTCCGAGATATTCATTCCCAGACCATCCCATCTCTTGCAGTTGTTTGCAGTGGAACAAGCTCTCCACTCCGAAAAGCTACGTATGCCACATCCAGAGGTTCCTGGGCCGGTAGACTGGGATGCTCTTCTGACAGATTTGGCCAAAGGGTTGCGAATTGCCGAACATCATTTAGCGCAGGACGTCGTTGAATACTACATCCAAAAAACCTCTCAACAAGGGTCTGTCAGGGACGACAGACGCGAGAGAGGGGGGGGGTGTTGGAGCTGGAGCTGAAGGATTGACAAGACAAGGAAGCACAAGAAGAGAGTCCGAGAGAAGAGAAGGCCCAAGCAGACAAGGAAGTCAACGAAGACCCGGCAAGTAGGCCAACAATTTTTCAAGAAGAAGCACTTATGAACATTCACGCAGATTTAGCACTAAGGCAACCTTAATCTTTCAAAACCTCTACACCCATTAAAAGTGATTATCATCACTAAGCACCATTGTAAATATCATTTCATCTTTTTGTAGCTCCATTTTGTGCAAGCCAAGGAGTCCTTGAGCTTGAGGAGCATTAGAAGTATCTACCTGCCAAATTTCGTATTTTTTAGATATCGTTTGAGCCCTCAAATAAGCCCTGGAACCTAATTTTTAACTAGGCCGGACACTAGGTCTGGACAGGGCCAAAACTTAGCCAAAAACTATAAAAAGAGCTAGAGAGCTCATTTTGGGGGGGAGATTGTAATTAAAACGAACTTGTAAGAGCATTTTGAAAGTAATCTAAAAGCTCCATTGATTCTCACTCTTTGTCTTGCCGTGTGTGCGCGTGTGTGTGTATGTGTGTGCATGCTTGTGTGCTTCTCACTCACGCACTTGTGCCGCCACTTGCTCAAGGTCTTCATACCATCCTCACGTCTTCCCGGATTGACATTAAAGGAGGTGCTACTCATCATTGAGCTACACCGCATATGCTCACACACTATCCCCATGACCTCAGATGCCAAACCCTCTAAGCAAAAGCCTTATACATATAACGATAATTACGCTGCTAAGATCAAAGAAGAGATAGATAGACTGGTTGAAGCTGGATTTATCTACGAAATTGAGCACACTGAATGGGTATCCCCCATCGTAGTGGTGCCCAAGAAGAATGGCAAACTGCGTGTGTGCATTAACTTGAAAAAGGTTAACGCCGCCACGATTCGAGATAACTATCCGCTTCCCATCACAGAACATCTCTTAGAAAGAGTGGCAGGCAAGGAAGTGTACAGCTTCCTTGATGGATTTTCGGGCTACAATCAAGTAGCCATAGCTCCAGAAGATCAGCATAAGACAGCCTTTGCCACAGAATGGGGCATTTTTGCTTTTAGAGTAATGCCATTTGGGCTTACCAATGCACCCGCGACCTTCCAGAGGCTGATGTGCCATGTGTTTAAGGAGTTCCTGAGGAAGAGTTTAGAAGTCTATGTTGATGATCTCTGTGCTCATTCCAATGTTAGACAAACCCATATTCCTGAACTCAGACAAATCTTTGACAAATGTAGAGAATACCAAGTCTGCCTAAACCCAGAAAAGTGCGTTTTTATGGTCAGGCAAGGCAAGATTCTAGGACACATAGTGTCAAAGAATGGCATATCTACCGACGAAGAAAAAGTGAGAGCCATAGCAGAGCTACCTAGGCCAAAGAATGTCAAGGAAGTACAAGCTTTCATGGGGCATTGTGGTTATTATCGACGATTTATACACATGTATGCTGTCATTGCAAAGCCCATGTACGGACTTCTGACAAACTTTGAGTGGACGGATGAATGTGAGAATTCCTTCCAAGAGCTTAAACGAAGATTATGTTCAGCACCAATCTTGACCACACCAGATTGGAATAAGCCATTCCATGTTCATGTGGATGCATCCAATTATGCTATTGGATGTGTGCTTGCACAACCTACTGGTGAAGGTAATATGGATCTTCCAATTGCCTATGCCAGTAGACAATTGAATGCGGCTGAACGAAATTATACCACTACTGAACGAGAAGGATTAGGCATGGTATATGCAGTTAAGAAATTTAGACACTATTTGCTTGCAAATAAGTTTAAATTTTTTACTGATCATCAGGCTTTGTTATATCTTGTAAACAAGCCATGCAATACAGGAAGATTAGTGAGATGGTTTCTCTTACTAATGGAATATGACTTTGAGGTTGTGGTAAGAAAAGGTAGGACCCACCTGAGAGCAGATCATCTCTCTAGGCTCACATCGGGAGAAGCCCCACAAGGAGTGTCAGATGACCTTCCTGATGCTTACTTGTTTAATTTGGAAGTTATACCGCAGTGGGCTAAGCCATTGGTGCCAGTATTGACATACGGGCCCAACCATCCAGTGGTAAACACACGGAATAAAGAGATCGTAAAAGCCCAAAAGTATCACATCATGGCCGGAAGCATGTACAAACACACAGATCAAGGGATCTTGGCTTGTTGCGTAGAAGAGGATGAGTACTCTAAATGGTTGCAATTAGCACATGTAGGTGCACTAGAGCAACACCATTCAAAGCAACGAACGTTACAGACTCTAAGGAGACTCGGAGTACATTGGCCAACTATGGAATCCGATGTCCAAAAGTTGTGCAAGGAATGCCCAATCTGTTGCACTAAACCACCTGTGGAACACGCCACTCTCTATCAAGTATCCATTGTGCCAGATTGGAGTGAACCTCTAGTATCATTCTTGAGGACAAACACATTCCCTCCAGACATGACTCTAGCTAGGAAAAGGAGTTTAGAACAAGAAGCCCAGGATTACTCACTTGTTGGTGATAATCTATACAAGCGCGGTAAGGATGGTTACCTGAGACTGTGTGTCCATGAAAGTGAGTATCTTAAGATCTTAGAAACTGCTCACCAAGGTGTAGCAGGAGGACACTTTGGACCGGATCGGGTGATCAAGGCAATCCTATTTGCGGGCTTTTGGTGGCCTACCCTTCACATGGATGCACATACCTATGTGAAACGGTGTGATGTCTGTCAGAGGACTCAGTATCCTATACGCAAAGATGAGATGCCACTGAAACCTATGATGGGTGGACGTGCATTCTCTAAGTGGGGAATAGACTTCGTAGGTCCTATTAATCCCCCAGCTAAGGGTTCTCATGCGGAATACATCATTGTGGCAACAGATTATCTCACCAAGTGGGTAGAGGTAAAGGCTACAACAAAGAACGATGCTCAAACAACTGCCAAATTCTTGTTTGAGAATGTATTCACGAGATACGGGCTACCTATAGAGCTTGTAAGTGATAGAGGCACTCATTTCTTGAACGAAGTGATTGAAAATCTACTCCAAGAATTCTTGGTAATACACAAGAAGTCTGCCCCTTATCACCCTCAAGCTAATGGACAAGCTGAGAGTACTAATAAGATTTTATGCCATGTACTGACGAAACTAGTAAGCACTAAACGCTCTGATTGGGACAAACAGCTACACCACACTGTTTGGGCATACCGAGTTGCCTACAAAACGGTACTCCAAGCCACTCCCTTTCAGATGGTATTTGGCCAAAATGCTGTGCTACCCTTGGACTTCTTGATTCCTACATTGAGAGTAGCACAAGAGCACGAATGGACAGGTCACGAACTCTCCTCTAGGATCTTTGACCTTGAACGATTAGGGGAAACAAGACTAAGAGCCGCTGCAGGAATATATGCAGCCAAGAAGAGACAGAAGGCATATTTCGATGCCCATGTGAAGGATAAAGGCTTGAAAGCAGGAGATCTAGTCCTAGTCTATACACTCAAACAACACGTGAGGAAGCTAGAAAAGAGAGGCTACGGACCTATGATCATCAATAGGATCTCCACAAGTGGCGCAGTACAATTGGCCACATTAGAGGGTGATGTTCTCCCAAATTATATTAGCGGTTGCAGAGTCAAGTTGTACCAGGAACCCCTCACGGAGGAAATGCTCAGCCGACTCAACACTGCTAAGAAACGCAAAGAGGAAGAAAAGCGAGTTAGAGAAGAAGCTCAAGCAGAAGCTTTAGAACGCATCAGAAGGATGAAATTACGAAGGCAAGGTAGAGAGCAGCCTAGGACAAATGACTATGCAGATCAAGGATATCATATGGCAATGTGTGAAGTCGCAGGAACCAACTCACCTAGGATAACGGATCGACGTCCTTTCGTAACCCTAGATATAGGACAAGGAAAAAGTGCAAGGACTGTAAGAGCCTTGATTGACTCAGGTGCAGCCACTAGTGCGGTTAAAGCGTCTTACTGTCAAGAGTTACAGTTAACTGTCAATCCTGTGGAAGCATATCTCATAGGATTGGGAGGCGTGGAAACCCCTTGCATGGGCGAGGTGGAACTTCCCCTCTACCTTCATGATGAGGCGATGACAGTTAAAGTACTGGTGTGTCAGGATGAGGATCTCACTGAACCTCTTGTCTTGGGTCAAGACTGGATCTATGACCAAGCAGTCAACTTAAACCTAAGAAGTGGACTTCTTCAGGTATGGGTCAATCATAGTCGAATTACAGTAGAGTTGGATAATGGAGCACTCAAGGAACTAGAAAAGGCACAGACTCCTGGTCCCTCCAGGGGTGCACATAAAGTTGACCATGCTGTTCTTGTCCAAAACTATGTGTTGCAGAGGAATAACATTTGCAAAAAAGGAGTCAGGGATGCAACGGATCTCCCTTCTTTTCCAAAGGCCCGAAGGAGGCAGCAACCAAAGGCGGATCACAAGCAGAAGAAGCAGAGTACTACCTATGTCCGAGATCAAAAATACCTGCGTAGCAGAATGTCCCAGAAAATAATCCAGGTGTGGGTGCGGAAAGGCGAACGACCGGGTGCACCACCGTCAACTACGCGGGCAAAGCCTCTTATTAGTAACCAACAACACGACGCTAATAAGAAGTCTTTCAGAAATTCTTCTGCTAAAGTAAAATCTATTTGGGTGCCCAAGAAGTCGATGAAGGCAAGCCCACAATCAAGACAAATTTGGGTGCCTAAAGCTTGCTTGATGGCACAAGTAGCTACGCTGAGACCACAACCTAAACGGCATAACGCAGCTACGCATACTGCCAGTATTCACTCGTTCTCAACGCTCAAGAACACACCAAGATCCAAGAGCGTGCATGTAATCAATTGTAAATGGGTCCCAAAAAGGCCTCGTTTTCAAACCACGACATCGGGAAAGCTCTGTAGAGACTCTCCGAAACCAAAAACAAAGCCCATTCACTGCATTTGGCAGCCTAGGGCCTGTAATAAACCCCCCGACCCCAATTTGTAAATTCATACCCACTTAATAACTGCAATAGTCTCCTAGGACAACACAAGCACTAACTACACACACTGTCTTCATGCACTTACTAACCACTAACTCACGATCTACCTCATGTTAATGTTGTAACGAGGGCAACAACGGATTTATTCTGTCCATTACGATGTTAACACTTGGTTCTATATTCTCACAGAACCAATCAGCGAACAGGGCCATGGCAGAAGCAGGTACCAGTTCTCAAGCAGGATCTGGTGCCCAGATTGTGGACATAGAAACACTTCTCCTTGAGCCACGTCTCACAGCAAGGCCGCAAGAACTTCAAGCAGTACATGTGCTCCCCATTCAGGATCCTCCTCAAGGGCACACTTCTCAAGTAGGTAAGCATGCGCATTGGTTCAGTGATGTTGCTGGACCACTGGGCGATGGAACCTATTTCTAGGAAGCAGAATTGGAATTCAATGGCAAATGGGGTCGATACCACTTTTTCACACGCGAGTTTGAAAGCTATCAAAACGCCGAAGTCATGAGATCAGTTTGGATCAAAGCGGGTGTGGACAATTATTTCAGGGCCCACATACCAAAGCCGGATTTTTTACGATGTTCATATCTGATCAGTACAATCACGCCAAGCAGGGCCAAGGGAGGCGACAGCACCTTTGTGTTGCCATCACTGCTGCCGGGTAATGAGCTTAAAAGATTCAAGTTGAACCTCAATCTAGTAAGAGAAGCATTGGGTATGTATGGCATGCACATCCCAACAGAAAAGGAGACCATGGTTCCAGGTCGAATGAAGCATAAAGATCTTAATAAGTTGAAGGATATGGTAGCGATGACACCTACCATTGCGCTTCACCTACGAACCATCATGCAACATTTTGCTTTCCCCGCCCAAGAACGGTTCACAATGCCCCCGAAGAAAATATGGTTCAGCTTATATCTAGCAGAGACAGAAAGCCTTCCCATCAATGTGCCACACTGGATCATAGATCAGATCCACCTAGCGCATCAAAGGTGGAACAAGAAACAGAAGAATGTGCTCCACGGGTGTTGTGCTCTGACCAGAATAATCTATAGATGCTTGGCTTATGACGTGCCTGTTCAGCGAGCACTCGTATGGTCCCGAGTCCAAGAATTCCAGAGAAGACTATCAGCAGCAGGTCCCCCATCAAAGAAGATGAGGGGGGGAGTCCAATTACCCTATGCTCAACCAAGGGGAGCTACCACTACACCAGAAATCACCCCTCCCCAGACACGACGAGTTAGGCCATTCACAATCCGGCTACCAAGACCAAGCACAGAGGGGCCTAATCTGGTGTTTCCACCCATTCCATCAGATTTGGAATTTCCACAGGGATTTACTCTTGAGGACCTCACGGATGAAGAAATTGCCAGATTAATCTATGACTCTAACCTCGAAGCTGAAGCAGAGCGAGCTAAGGAACCACAACCCCAAACAACAACATCGGCCCCCACCCAACCACAAGTGGTAGAAGTCGATGTAGATGAACAAGAGGCAGGAGGAGACGACGAAGAAGCCGACGAAGAACAACATCAAGAATATGACGAACTCTCCGAGTTAGCAAGTGCCCCAGCATATTCGGCACAAATCAAGAGACTATATCGAACCATGCGACTGGTTCAGGAACAGCATCAGATGTCTCTAGAACAGGGCAAAAGACTCATGAACGACTTGCTAGCTGAGGAAGGTGTGGACGAGTTGTTCATTGAGTCCATGAACCTTCATGCCGACGCCGTAGGACTGGATGAGGCCATTCATGAGGCAGTGGCCTACATTCACAGGTTTGAGAAAAGGGTTCCCGTTCGTCCCAGGAGGTCCGGGAAGCAAATTCACATCAATACATCAGCACCAGGCGAGTCAGCGCAAGCAGAAGAATATCACGAAGCACCGTTGTCACCACCATCCCCACCTCACACTACACAATTCACTCCACCACAGGACACTAGCACTACCACATCCACTACCACTACCATTGTCATGGGCATCCCACTCTCTCCGGGAATCCAATTCGGGGGAGTCACCATGCCCACCTTCACCACCCTGTTCACCGATGTCACATCCACTCCACCCACGATTCCCATCTACACCGTCACTCAAACAGTTGACACGATGGAAACATCACCTGCCACAGCACCACTGCCTCCCCCCATGCCACCTTCATCACCCATACCCCCTCCACCCACATTTCCACTTACATCCACATCATTCACCTCTCCCATTCCCGCCCCCATTCCCCCTGCATCTTCACCCCTCCCAGCATTATTTAATGTAAATAACATATTTTTAGCATTAAACCAATGTGTATACCAGCTCCAGAATGAGTACAAAGCTCTGGACAACCGGTATCAGCAACTGGAAACGCACCATCAGAACTTACAAAGACAATTTCACATTCTACAAACAGAAAATGCAGAACTGAATCAACGCTACACGACGCTTGAGCAGGCTCACCAAACATTATTGGAGGCACCCCAACCATCGACAGAATCAGGTGTCAAACAACTAGAAGCTTTGCTCGAGGTATACCAAGCCGATAATCTCAAAGTCCGGCGTAACCTGGCACTTCTCAGAAAACACATGGCGGCCGCCCTTGAAGAAAACAAGAGACTGCAGCAGCAAAATGAAGCAAATCTAGAAGCAGCAATGGAAGGCTCTCCACACGAAATTGATCCAGAGCAGTTTAAAGTTGTGCCCTCAGAGACAATGAAGACCATCTTGGACAGCTATGCAGATCTATTAGAAGCTCATGATGACTTGGAAAGGGAACGTGATGCGCTGCGCAATCAACTCCAAGAGCAACAGACAGCACCCAAAGTCACAGAAACGACCACGACTTCAGAGGAAGTCAAGGCATTGAAAGAGCAGGTGGCCGAATTACAGGCAAGATTACTCACACACGAAAGGCAGCCCTCTCCAGTTGTCGAACCAGAACCCGAGGATTTGGTACCCATCGAGGTAGATGAGACGTATGAGGAACCCTACGTTCCTATGCCAATGCCAGGTGGTGAGCAAACCGCAGAAGGAATGGATACGTTAGAAATTGAAGTACCTGAGTAGCTCCAAACACTAGAGAAAACGGCATCAACTCATGAAGATCGAGTGGCAGTTCAAATCCAATCTATGGCAAAGATAGAGGACACTATTATTAAATCAGAATACTTCCGCAGCATGTCCCACCATAGATGGATAGGAACCAATGATGATCAATACGTGCCATATTGTATACTCCTGGCGGACTACAATGCAGAAATCCAACACAGATGTGGCAAACCTCCAACGTTTGCTACACAATTTGGGCCAGATGACATCCCAGAGAGCGCTCAAAAAGGATCCATTCATCAACCCACTTGGAGGATCCGACTCCTCGAAACCTACCCGGAGATGGTTCGAACCTGGACGAATATGCCTCTTTTTATTAAATATAACCCTTGTTATGTTCCTGTACTCCGCAGACGCACATGGCCAGAGTTTACCATTGCAGTCAAGAATATCAAGGGCTGCGCCAAATGGTTAAACTACGTCTATCTAGCACCCCCTCAAGGGCCTCCCACCGTCAATTACATGATTTCCACTATACGGCACTGGAGCATCCGATTAAGGAATACCCCTGATGTAATGGCCCAGATGTGCATGAAAATTTTTGAGTTAATGCTTATTACATTCAGGACATTCAAGAATATCAAGGACCCACACTTCTCAGGCGTCGGATTCCTTACAGGAAACCAAGATTTAGTTTATGACATGAGCACCACTCCTTCCATAGAGGTGATATACGCTTGGCACGCCAGAATAAAATACCTCCCAGCCTGCTTTAAACAAACATTCGAAGAGATGTTCATAACAGGGTTCTGGGAATACCACTCAGAAATATTTGTACCCAGACCCTCACATCTCCTCCATTTATTTGCTGTGGAGCGAACCCTTCACTCAGAGCAGTTACGGGTGCCACATCCAGATGTCCCAGGGCCAGTCAATTGGGATGCATTGCTGACAGATCTAGCAAGGGGACTCAGGTTAGAAGAACACCACCTCGCCGCCGATGTTGTACAATACTATGTCCAAAAAGCAGCTAGACAAGGGTCTGTCAGGGGCGACAGACGCGAGAGTGGGGGGGGTGTTGGCAGTAGCCTTGGTACACCAGGACGTACAAGACATGAAAGTCAAAGAAGGGAGTCAGAGCGAAGGGACAGCACAAGCAAACAGGGCAGTCAAAGAAGATCTGGCAAGTAGGCCAATATTTTTTCAAGACATTAATGCAAATCAAAGAGATGGACATGCAGGGAGGAAGAGCAAGTAGGGAGCTCGAAGATATGTATGGCAGATCACTAGAAGAAATCCCTACAACAACAGTGATTTTTATCACTAACAATCATTGTAAATATCATTTCACCTTTTTGTAGCTCCATTTTGTGCAAGCCAAGGAGTCCTTGAGCTTGAGGAGCCTTAGAAGTAGTTGCGTACCAATTTTCGTATTTTTTAGATCTCGTTTGAGCCCCCAAATAAGCCCTGGAACCTAATTTTTAACTAGGCCGGACACTAGGTCTGGACAGGGCCAAAAGCTAGTCAAAAACTATAAAAAGAGCTAGAGAGCTCATTTTTGAAGTTAGATTGTAATTGAAACGAACTTGTAAGAGCTTTTGAAAGTAATCTAAAGAACTCCATTGATTCTCTCTCTTTGTCTTGCCGTGTGTGCGCGTGTGTGTGTATGTGTGTGCATGCTTGTGTGCTTCTCACTCACGCACTTGTGCCGCCACTTGCTCGAGGTCTTCATACCATCCTCACGTCTTCCCGGATTGACATTAAAGGAGGTGCTACTCATCATTGAGCTACACATTCCCTCAAGGAATGACCTTAGCACGACAACGCAGTCTGGAGCAGGAAGCTCAAGACTATTCACTTATTGGCGATAATCTATACAAAAGAGGACGAGATGGATATCTAAGACAATGTGTTCATGAAAGCGATTATCTGAGCATACTAGAGACTGCACACCAAGGTGTTGCAGGAGGTCATTTTGGACCCGATAGGATAATCAAAGCCATCCTCTTTGCAGGATTATGGTGGCCCACTCTTCACATGGATGCTCATACCTATGTTAAGAGATGTGATGTGTGCCAAAGAACTCAGTTTCCGACTCGCAGAGATGAAATGCCATTGAAACCCATGATGGGCGGACGTGCATTTTCTAAGTGGGGTATAGACTTTGTAGGACCCATTAACCCCCCTGCAAAAGGTACACATGCTGAATACATTATTGTTGCCACAGATTATCTAACCAAATGGGTAGAGGCAAAAGCCACAAAAAAGAATGATGCACACACAACTGCAAAATTCTTATTTGAGAATGTCTTTACAAGATATGGATTGCCTATAGAGTTAGTGAGCGATTAAGGAACTCACTTTCTAAACCAAGTCATTGAATATTTGTTACAGGATTTTATGGTGATTCACAAGAGATCCGCACCATATCATCCTCAGGCCAATGGTCAGGCTGAAAGCACTAACCTTTGTAACGTACTGATGAAACTCGTGAACAACAAACGTTCAGATTGGGACAAACAGTTACACCACGCTGTTTGGGCATATCGAGTGGCCTACAAGACCGTACTCAATGCAACTCCCTTTCAGATGGTTTTTGGTCAGAATGTAGTGCTTCCTTTGGACTTCTTGATACCAACCCTTAAGGTTGCACAAGAACATCAGTGGACCGGCCATGAATTATCAGCAAGAATAATGGACTTGGAACGATTAGGAGAAACCAGGCTAAAGGCAGCAGCAGGAATATACGCGGCAAAGAAGCGACAGAAAGCATATTTTGATGCACATGTGAAAGATAAAGGCCTAAAAGAAGGAGATTTAGTTCTAGTATATACGCTAAAGCAACACGCACGTAAGTTAGAAAAGCGAGGTTATGGACCTATGATCATTAACAGACTCTCAACAAGTGGAGCAGTACAGTTAGCCACCTTAGAAGGAGACATAATGCCTAATTACATTAGTGGTTGTAGAGTCAAGTTATACCAGGAACCTCTTACTGAGGATATGCTTAGACGAATCACGTTGGCAAAGAAGCGTAAGGAGGAAGAAAATAGAATACGAGCGGAAGCTCAGGCAGAAGCAATAGAACGCATTAAGCGCATGAAGCTAAGAAGACAAGGACTAGGGAGAAAACATTATAACCATCTGGAAACAACACCCAGATACCCCATGGCTATGTGTGAGGTAAAGTCTCGAACTCATCCTAGCATAGTGGACAGGAGACCATTCATTACAGTCAGGCTAGAGCACGACAACCCTTGCCAAGAGCTCAGGGCTTTAATTGACTCAGGTGCTGCGACTAGCGCGATTAGATGGTCCCACTATAAGGATTCAGGAATAGAAATGCGGCCAATTGAGGCATACCTCATAGGGCTAGGAGGCATGGAAACCCCTTGCATGGGTGAGGTGGACCTTCTTATCCTCATTAAGGATGTGACCATGACAGCGAAGCTACTAGTGTGCCATGATGACGACCTGATAGAACCCCTAATCCTTGGCCAAGATTGGCTATACGATCACTCAGTGGACCTAAATCTTAGACAAGGCTCCTTACAGATTGGAACCTTAGAGCAGAAGCGAGTGATACCACTCGACTTCCCTAATGGCTTTCCAACTGAGGTTTGTAACCCTAGACCCTATGAAATACATGCGACGGAAGACCGGAAGATCTTGGGTCAGATCAGTCACGTTACGTTTACACCAACCCACTCGGGCTTGGCTATGGACAGCTGTCAATCAGAAGGACGACAGGAGATCTTCCCTGGGGCTTCCTGCAAACTAGAAGGGGCAGCTACCCAACCGCTAGGGCAGATGGACACAATCAGCGGTCAGGTGGGTTACATCAGCGGCCAAATGAGCACAACACCCTACGGTGCTCATCCTTCCAAACTTGCTGCGGACTGGCCTAGATTAAAGATAAAGAACGAATCACTTCCTAATGGGCAGGTCACGCAAGTGTTGGATCTCCCTTCTTTTCCAAAGCAGAGCGTCCAATGGACCTCTCAAACCCAACCACGAAGGAGTCAACCACAACAGAGGAACCCAGACCGACGACACCACCAGACAAGGCAAAGGTAGCAGCAGTATCAAAATCACAGAACAAGTGGCACGAGACAAATATGGGTGCCAAAAGGACAACAACCACAGGCTATTGGCAACACTGCAGACGAGAACAGGACAAAGTTTCAAAGAAAGCAGAGTCAGTATTCAAAGTCCCCTTGATCTTCTTCTACAAGTACAAATACTCGACAGATTTGGATCGCCAAGAAGTATCTTATCAATCGACCCACACCCACGCAGATTTGGGTACCCAAGCAATGTATTATAGTTCAACCCTCAAGCCATGTAATATATACCCCTCAGAAATCTTTCCATCCTTCAATACCACCGAACCCGATACCACTTTTTGTCCCTCAGCAGAAACACACCACCCACTCAAAGACTCTTAGGAAATGGATACCGAAACGTATCCAGACGTCTTCTTGTACCCATTATCTAACAATTCTCCCACCCCGTTTAAACTCCACCCTTGTAATAATTCACCCTCAACCAAACCTTGTATGAATTCATACACCAAAACCCCACATCATGCATAATAAAAGCTCATCAAGAAATGTATGTATAATCTGACCATGTAGGCATCTAGAGACCTGCATTAGTTTTGCAAAAAAAATCATAGCATCAATCACAACACCTGGCTACACGGGTTACACATCGGTTATGGAAAGGGATTGCGGTCTCACCTTCATGGGATCATAATTAATTTCCACACTAATGTGCTAATCTTTTGTAGCAGATCTTTTCCATTAGCTCGTCAGTCATCATGCAAACCGAAGAAGGACCATCAGAAGCTGGCCCAAGCACAACAATGGCCGCTATTGGAGAATATACTCGCGGAATCTTATCCTACGATGCAACCACCAGAGTTTCAAGGTTTTCCAGGACCCATGCCAATAGACGATCCTCCTAGAGGATACACGGAGAAGATTCATTGTAACTCTCACTGGTTTCAAGGCCTAGCAGGACCCTTAGCAGACGATGATTTCATATTTGAGGCCAATTTGGCATTTGATCTTCGCACATGGGCCAAGTACCAGTTCTTTTCAAGAGAATTTGAAGGACTGCAGAATACACAAGATTTAACGCACGTTTGGGCACGAGCGGGATTTACATAATATTTTAGTGACCCTCTGCCTAAACCTGATTTTTACAGATGCTTTTACTAAGTAACCACCTTGACAGCTTCAGAGAACAAGGATCTACCTGGCACATTCATGTTACCATCCTTGGTAAATGACCCTCCATTCAGAAGGTTTTATTTGTCCAAAGATTTAATTCGTGCAGCTCTCAAAATACATGGAACGCATACTCCAACGGAGAGAGAACGGCTAGTCCCAGAGCAGATGAAACGTGGTGACGTAACTAAGTGGGAGGATATTTCAGCTATAACCCCTGAGCTCTCCAAGCCATTACGGATATGCATGCAGCACTTTGCTTTCCCAGCTCAGGATCGTTTTACCATGCCCCACAAAAGAATCTGGTTTGGATTATACTTAGCATGTACTGGACCTCAAACGGTTGATCTAGCTAGCTGGATAATTGATCAGCTCTATTTGGCACAACATAGGTGGGAGCAAAAGAAGGTCATCAATGGATGTTGTGCGCTTACGAGAATTATATATATGTGCTTGGCGTATGACTTACCGATTGAGCGTGCCATGACAAGTAAGGAACTGAAAGCATTCAAAGGGACCACTAAGAAGGCTAGAAAGTCTAGCAAAGGCAGAGCCGGAAAACGCATGAGAGGAACCATACCCTGTCTTCAGGTGCCAGAATCACCCTCACCACAACCATCTCCAAAGCAGTCACCGACCGCAGCCACTCCCACGGTACCACCAATTCCTATACGGTTATCAAGACCAGTTACGCCGGAGGGCACCACCAGTACTGTTGAACCTCAAGCTGCCACAACCCCAGAACCTATCACCACGACAACTGAAATTCCCACCACCATTGGTGCGGAAGCTTTCTCTTTTCCAATACCCCATTTAGAAGCAGAACAAGCAGAGCCATTGAACACAACGTTCGATTTTGAGATGCCCGATGCATTCCCCAATGAGTTTCAATTTTCAGAAGGACAACTGTTTTCTCAAGAATATGAAAGGCCCAGCTATCCCACCACACCCCGAGATCAGCCACAAGGACAGATTGTGTCTAGCTCTG
This sequence comes from Ceratopteris richardii, assembly GCA_020310875.1. Lineage (NCBI taxonomy): Eukaryota > Viridiplantae > Streptophyta > Polypodiopsida > Polypodiales > Pteridaceae > Ceratopteris > Ceratopteris richardii. The sequence continues at coordinate 194,890,770 of CM035415.1, read as the reverse complement.
ATGACAAAAGAACCTCAACCGATGATGACGAAGGAGACGACGAAGCTAGCCAGGGAACTCAGGAATCCCAAGAGCATGAACAGACAAATGGTCAAGGCCAACAAACAGACACACACGGTGATACAAGTACCCATGAAGATGAAACTTGTGAAGCAGCAGCTTACACACTGGCTATTAAGAAGCTGTATAGAACTATGGAAAAAGTTTGGGCACGCAAAAATGATGGAGAGTGTTAATCTCCAAAAGAACAACTTATTCTTGTGATTAGAGCACCTCTATACCAAGAATAAGTCAAAACCTTTCACACATTTAGAGGATCAATTACTAACTATCAAAAGATTAACAATTCTGTGAAGAGGATGAAACACAGAAAAGTCTGCTGCAGTATTTCTTCACATTCACCTATCAAATCTGTAAAGTTTTTTATGAAACTTTGTATGAATCATCTTCTAGAGATTGCGCATCACCTCCAAGTTGAATTACTTCATAAGCTTTAGTATAACTTGAGAAATTGTCTTCACAAGTTACCTATGTCTGAATCTGCACTTCTGAGAAGTCGATTTAGACACCCCTAACTTCTTAACTTTGGTTCTCACAATATCTAACCCGTTTTGCCAAATGCTTTTAGCCACGAGTAGATCACCTTCCAACTTAAAGATTAAGTGCTTGCTTGCACAAAACTTTAAACTATGGAGTGAGCACTGACCAAAAGATTAAACTCGAAATTTGCGCCTGTTTCAGAGAACTGTAGACACTCAACACATATGAATGTTCCTACTCACAATTCTCCTAGCCTGTTTACAATTGGACTCTGAAATTCAGGTCACAGGCTCATTAACTAACAACTTAGATATCCTCAAAAGGATTTCACAATTGATCAAACACAGAAGGAGCAGACACGAAAAGATCGGGCGCAATATTTCTTCATTAACTCAGAAAATTACAACTGAGTGATGAGAGCTAACTCAACTAACTTTTCTCTATCTCTTGACACCTAACTTCCTCAATCTTGGTTTCTACATATGTTCTCATACATGCCCCGACTTTTCTTAAAGTATTTATAGATAATTTGTACATGATTCTTACTGAACAAAAGATCTAAGTCATCTATGACTATGCTAATGTACATATATGTACACTTCTCTTGTCCTCTGAATGTAATCTTCTTCCACACTTTAGGAATTGATTATTCCTTCATCATTTGATCTCCCAAGCCTTCAATTGGTGATTGGTCTGCACCAACAGCTCCCCCTCAATCATCAATTGAGGTTTTCTCTGTCTTCTTGATACTTGCCATATCTTTGAACTTTTGTAACTTGGATCCATCCAAGCTCTTTGTCATCATATCTGCCACTTGTTCTTTTGTTGGAGTGTACATCACTTCAATCTCTTTATCTAGTACCTTTTCCCTCAAGAAATGATACTGAATCTCTATATGCTTGGTCCTGGCATGAAAAACAGGGTTAGCTGCCAAATACAAAGAACTCATATTGTCTCCAAAAATTATTGGAGTACTATGATCAAACTCAAAACTTTTCATCAAGGTCTTCAACCATATCACTTCCTTTGCAGCTTCTACCATTCCCTTATACTCAGCTTCTGTGGATGATAAAGCAACTGTATGTTGCTTCTTTGAACACCAAGACACTAACTTGTCTCCAACATAACATAGATATCCATGAGTAGACCTTCTATCATCTGAGTCACCTGCCCAATCTGCATCACTAAACACTTTGATTCTTGTGTCAGAAGTGAAACCATAATACAAACCTTCACTTAGGGTTCCTTTGATATATCTGAGTACCCTTTGGGCTGCAATCCAATGAGTCTTCTTTGGACAATGCATAAATTGTGACAACACACCTACTGCATATGATAGATCTGGCCTTGTCAAGGTAGCATAGATTAGACTACCTACCAAACTCTGATATTTCTTCATGTCATTGAACTCTTCACCTCCATACCTGCTTAATTTATGATTTACCTCCAATGGTGTAGTTGAGGTCTTGCAATCTTCCATGTTAAACTTGACTAGAAGATTCTTCAAGTATCTCTCTTGTGAAACATATACTCCATGTTGAGTATACACAATCTGCATTCCTAGAAAATAAGATAAGTTTCCCAAATCACTTATCTTAAACTCCTTCTCTATTTGTCTTTTGAGTTCATTGATTCCTTGAGCATCTGTTCCTGTAACAATAATATCATCAACATAAATACACATGTAAATGTATCCATTTTCACTTGCCTTCACTAGCAAGCTACTATCTGCCTTTGATGCTTGAAATCCACATTCATTCAAGAACTTGACTAATCTGTAATTCCAAGCTCTTGGGGCTTGCTTCAACCCATATAAAGCTCTCTTGAGCTTACACACATAATCTGATCCAATTGATTCCATGAAGCCTTCTGGTTGCTCCATATATACTTCATCTGCAATGTATCCATTTAGAAATGCATTTTTCACATCCAATTGTGATAATTTCCATCCCTTACAAGTAGCGATAGCAATCAATGTCCTAATTGTAGACATCTTAGCAACAGGACTAAAGGTTTCATCATAATCTACCCCATAAGTTTGGGCATAACCTTTGACCACAAGTCTAGCCTTATATCTAGACACCTTACCATCTGCAAACCTCTTTGTTTTATATACCCACTTGCATCCAATGACCTTCTGATTCTTTGGTCTTGGTACTAGTTCCCAAGTTTCATTTTCAAGTAGAGCATCATACTCTTCTTGCATTGCCTTCTCCCAATTCTGTTTACCTTTGGCTTCTTCATAAGTAGTTGGATCTTCTTCTGTTTTCACAATGTAGGCATAATCTTTTGTTGTTAGGAAAGATGTATCATAACTATACCTTATAGGCTCTTTCCTTTCTCTTGTAGATCTCCTGATTTCTGCACTTCTTGAAGTTTCAGCCTCATTTGATTCTGGATCAAATCTTGGCCCTTCTTCTACATGATCCTGCACTCTACATCTAGAGTCAACTTCATCAACAATTTCTTCACAAACTTTTACCTTTGCCTTTCCTTTCCTTTGTATTTCTTCAACACCTGTATACTCATTTGGTGATCCTGTATACCACATATTTTGCTCATCAAATGTCACATCTTTAGTAACAAGAAATTGCTTTGTGGATGGACTCCACAACCTGTAACCCATCTGTCTATCATCATATCCAATAAACACATACTTCTCTGCTTTTGGTTCTAGCTTATGTCTTAATTGTGAAGGAACATAAGCATATGCAATACATCCAAATACTTTACAATGATCAAGACTAGGCTTCTTACCCCACCATGCTTCATAAGGGGTTCCTCCATCCAAAGCTTTGCAAGGCAACCTATTCACAAGGTATGTTGCAGTGTTAATAGCTTCTGCCCATAAGTAATTTGGACAATTCTTTTCCTTCATCATAGCTCTTGCAAACTCTACAAGAGTCCTATTCTTCCTTTCTGCTACTCCATTCTGTTGAGGGGAGTACCTGCAAGTTACTTCTCTTTTGATACCTGCATTCACAAATAATCATCAAACTCTTTTGAGAAATACTCTCCCCCTCCATCTGATCTTAACCTCTTTAGCTTTTGTCCTGTGATCCTTTCTGCATAGACATGAAAATGTTTGAATGTCTTGAAAACTTCTGATTTATCCTTGATTACATACAAAGTAATCCACCTGGTTGCATCATCAACAAACAACACATAATATCTGGATCCATTTATGCTATAGTCCCTTGAGGGACCCCATACATCTGTATGAATCAATTCAAGCATATTTGAATACTTGTACCCTGATTTATTATAAGAACTCTTATGTGCTTTACCTAATTGACAAGCTTCACACTTGTACACCATATGTTGCCCTTCAATATTTGGCAATCCAAGCACCACCTGATTCTTTGACATCTCCTTTATAGCTCTCTCATTGAAATGACCTAGCCTCTTATGCCATAGGTCTAATTCAGACACCTTTTGACCTCCATAGGTAAACAATGCATGTCCCACATTACCTTGGACTTTGAGAGTGAACAATCTTCCTTCCTTTTTACCTGCAATTATGGTTCTATATCCCTGATTTGGATCTTGTACATAAAATGAATCTTACTTCATATCCTTTCTCCACAATTTGCCCTACACTTATCAAATTTTTAGGAATAGTAGGAACATAAAGTACCTTGCTCAGAAGTGTACTTCCACTCTTTGTCTTCACTGATCCAATGCTCTCCACTTTATGTTTGGTATTGTCACCTGTTTGAACTGTATGTCCATTCACCCTTGCTTCCATATCAGTCATCAAGGATAGATTCCCACTCAGATGGTTGCTACACCCTGAGTCAATATAAAACACTCTTTGATCTTCTCCCATTGATTCATGAGTTGCATTCAAGATAAGAGTCATGTCATCCTTCTGATCTGATGCATAATTGTAATAATTGTTGTTGTAGGACTGAGATTGGAAGTTTCTTCCACCTCCTCTACCATATGATGTCCTACCTCCTCTTCCTCTGAAATAGCCTCTTTGATTTCTGCCTCCTCTACCTCTTTGACTATAATTCTGATTATTGTTTCCACCATTTTGATTATTATACCAACAATCATTTGCCAAATGATTTGTTCTGCCACAAATCCAACAAGCTTTAGCATTATCTTTGTTCTTACCTCCTCTTCCTTTACCTCTGAAATTTGTCTTCCCTTTTGTGAAGTTAGCTTGATTTGAATTCCCTTCATCATCATTTGATTGCTTTCCCTTGCCATTCTTTTTCTTGTCCTTGGAGTACATAGCTTGACTTGTACTTCTATCATTGTCTCCTTTAAGATCCTGCTCAAAGGTTAGCATATGTCCTAGCAATTGATTAAGATCAGGAGTAAAGTGATCAAGTGACAATTCTATGGACAATATGAAAGGCTTCCACTTCTCATCTCCTCTCAAACCTGTAAGTATTTGTCTTACCAACTTTTCTTCTTCAATGTCTTCATCCACTGCTCCCAAGCTATCTGCAATATCCTTCATCCTTGCCACATAATCTGAAATCGATTGTGAGCTCTTCTTCTTGAAGGTTGTGAACTCAGCCCATAGTGAGGACTTCCTTGACTTAGTAGTATTTTGGAAATGCTCTTCCAAGGCATTCCAAACATCTGTGGCACTTTCCAAACCTCTGATGTGAGGTAAAAGGTAATCATTTATAGCCATGTAGATGATACTCCTTGCTTGAGCATCTTTTCTCATCCAAGTCTTCAACATTGCAAGCTCTTCCCTAGTAGGAATACTTGGATCTGCAAACTCTGGTTTTTCTTCATCTCCTGTAATAAATGATATAAGATCTTTGCTCATGAGGTGTGCTTCCATCCTCATGGACCATGCTGGATAGTTCTCCCTATCTAGCTTATCAATATGCAAGCTTTCTCCCATCTTGTATCCACCTGTGTATTGAAATCTTCAAGCTTTACAAACAATGTATGTACCTTTACTTCGAATTGAACTCCTTTTGCCTTTCTTGATGTCAAATAGTCTTCTCCTCAAGCTTTGACTCCAAGCTTTCACTTCTTAGTCCTTCAAGTGTTGAATTTCTTGAATCTGCAGCAGTCGGGATCCTTCTTTCTTCAAATTGATGTCTCCTGCTCTGATACCACTGATGGAGAGTGTTAATCTCCAAAAGAACAACTTATTCTTGTGATTAGAGCATCTCTATACCAAGAATAAGTCAAAACCTTTCACACATTTAGAGGATCAATTACTAACTATCAAAAGATTAACAATTCTGTGAAGAGGATGAAACACAGAAAAGTCTGCTGCAGTATTTCTTCACATTCACCTATCAAATCTGTAAAGTTTTTGATGAAACTTTGTATGAATCATCTTCTAGAGATTGCGCATCACCTCCAAGTTGAATTACTTCATAAGCTTTAGTATAACTTGAGAAATTGTCTTCACAAGTTACCTATGTCTGAATCTGCACTTCTGAGAAGTCGATTTAGACACCCCTAACTTCTTAACTTTGGTTCTCACAATATCTAACCCGTTTTGCCAAATGCTTTTAGCCACGAGTAGATCACCTTCCAACTTAAAGATTAAGTGCTTGCTTGCACAAAACTTTAAACTATGGAGTGAGCACTGACCAAAAGATTAAACTCGAAATTTGCGCCTGTTTCAGAGAACTGTAGACACTCAACACATATGAATGTTCCTACTCACAATTCTCCTAGCCTGTTTACAATTGGACTCTGAAATTCAGGTCACAGGCTCATTAACTAACAACTTAGATATCCTCAAAAGGATTTCACAATTGATCAAACACAGAAGGAGCAGACACGAAAAGATCGGGCGCAATATTTCTTCATTAACTCAGAAAATTACAACTGAGTGATGAGAGCTAACTCAACTAACTTTTCTCTATCTCTTGACACCTAACTTCCTCAATCTTGGTTTCTACATATGCTCTCATACATGCCCCGACTTTTCTTAAAGTATTTATAGATAATTTGTACATGATTCTTACTGAACAAAAGATCTAAGTCATCTATGACTATGCTAATGTACATATATGTACACTTCTCTTGTCCTCTGAATGTAATCTTCTTCCACACTTTAGGAATTGATTCTTCCTTCATCATTTGATCTCCCAAGCCTTCAATTGGTGATTGGTCTGCACCAACAAAAAAGCTGACTAAGGAAGAGAGTCAAGCAATAATAGAACAGGAACTTGTCACAGGCGGATTTGAAGACGCATACATCAAAGGATTCCGCGAGTTAGTCAAATCAGTAGGCTCCAATGAAGCGCTTAGGTACTTGCAAAGAAAGCCACTACCATAGTTTGACCCCCGCCGAGTACGACTACTTTTCCAAGCCCGGCGAATACATTCGTGTACCAACAGGAGCACAGTCTTCAGAACAAGCCAGGGAGGCACGCCTCGTCCCCGAAAGTTCGTTGGCAGCAGAAACCATCCTTGTAGATTCCCCACCCCGCGCTACAACTGTACATACCTCAGTAGTAACTGAAGTACCGACCACCCCAACCGCTCCTCCATCATCGCCCGTCCATCCAGCCTCCCCTCTTCACCCTCCTTCCCCCAGACCAACATCTTCATTCGCTAGTGGCGTAGCAGAAATCGTCTTTACGACCACTAACCCCACAATTCCCGCACCCACTAGACCTAGTTTATCTCCTCACACATCCACCTTTCCATTCAACCCATTCCTCCATCCATCTTTCCCGTCCTTCCCCACACATCCACAACCCCTTTTCCCATTCCCACCGCCATTAACCTTCTCCCCAGTCTCACCTCCCCGACCCACTGTAACCCCTTTTTCTCCTTTCCACCAAGCTGCTCTAGCCAGCCCCCCTGTAAATTACTCCTCAACCTTTGTAAATCCCGTATTTACACCAGCACAAGCACCCACAGTCACACCCATATTCACAGTCACCGCACTGGACACGTCCAATGACATGGACATCTCACCATCCACCGCACCATCATTCACCACTCACGGCACAAACATATTTAGGCACCTCACAATTTTCCACAATCACCACAGCATCCACCTTCCCACCCCCATTCCCCATTCCCATTGCATCTACACCCACTGCATCTTCATTTAGCACCCCATTAATACTATCACCCACTGTAGATAATGCATTTCGACAAATGTTCATGTGTATGTCGCAAGTAAGAGATGAGTTCACATCTCTTGGCGATAATTATCAGCAGCTGCAGAGGACAACCACTGACTTACAGTCGCAGCTTAATTTATTGTCTACTGAGAATGCCTCACTGAACAGCCGCTACCAAGAATAACGAGAAGCATATCACAAATTGGAACTAGAAAGCGAAGAAAAGACCAAGGAAGCCACTACTGACCTGGATAACTTATTAAGAGCCCAGACAGTCCGCAATGCAACGCTAACACGAAACATGGGCTTACTACGAAGACACCTAGCAGCCGCCAAGGAAGAAAACCAGCGCTTATAGGATCAGAACCGAGAAAACTTAGAAGCAGCGCTCGACCACCCAGACCAACCACTCAGTCCTAGCCGGTTCAAAGCCATTCCCTCAGACTCGATGAGGATGCTGCTAGAAGATCATGTAAGACTACTAGATGAATACGATCGCATGAATGAGGAGTTGCAGAAACTCAAAGAAGATCATAAATTACTCCAGTTACGAGCACCGGCACACCAAGACATACTAGCACCTGTGGACCCCTCTCCTAACATCCTAGAGGAACTCAACACATTACGGGCCCAGGTATCAAACCTTGAATCAAGGATCGCAGTATATGAAGCACCACCAAGGCCAGATTCCCCACCTGAGCTTCCAGCTGAGGAAGAAACTGTCACCATCTCCGTGGAGGAAACGTTTGAAGAGGCGTACGAGCCACAACCCATCCCAGGCGGACGTGTCATGGCCGAAGGACAGATGACTTACGAACTCGCGACCCCCGCGTGGATGAAGACTATTGAGGAACTTGGGACAACCCATTCAGCTAGAGTAGAGGCACAATTACATGCCATGGTGATGATAGAAGAAAGAATTTTACAGTCTCCATTCTTTGCTCATTTGGCCCCGCGACGATACATATCTGGGCATGAGCTACAGTATAAACCGTATTTTATGTTAATGGCTGAATACCAGTTAGCCATTGAGAAAGAGACAGGTAAGAAACCATCGCATGCAACTCAATTCGAGGAGGACGATCTACCACTTGATGCGCAGCAAGGAGAGATCTATCAACCAGAGTGGCGAAAAGATTTACTACAGAAGTATCCAAAAATGATGAGTACATGGGTAAAGGCACCTTTGCACTTAAAGTACAACCCATGTTGGGGACCAGTACCACGACGCCGCTCCTGGACAGCCTTTGCTATTAAGGTACAAAACAATAAGCAGTGCCAGGACTGGTTGAATTACCCCTATTTTAAGCCACCCATTGAGTTACCAACTGTAGGCTACATGATGGCTACAATTCGCCACTGGCTCCCTAGATTAAAGCATATGGATGATATAGCAGCGCACATGACTGTCAAAATCTTTGACATGATGCAAATGATTTTTAAAGTCTTCCGACGCGTCAAGGCACCTCATGTAAACACCCCGGGCTTTGAGCATGGCAACTTCGATCTGGTATATGATATGAGTACAACGCCATCGCTACGGGTGTGTTATGCCTGGCATTGCAGAATAAAGTACCTACCGGCGTGCTACAAGCAGACGTTCGAAGAGATGTTCACAACCCGCTTCTGGGAATACCATTCAGAGGTATTCATAAGCAGGCCTACACATTTATTACAATTATTTGCCTGTGAACGAATGGTCTATTCCACACACTATCAGCTCCCGCCACCGGAAGAACCGCAACCAATAGACTGGGAGAAACTCGAGGCCGACCTGGCCTGAGGCATTCGTATTTCCGAGCACACCCTCGCTCATGACCTCCTATAGAACTATATCCGGCAGACCTCACAACAAGGTTCTGTCAGGGACGACAGAAGCGAGAGGGAGGGGGGTGTTGGAAGCAGCCAAAGGCATAGAAGACGCGGAAGCATGTAACGATGGAGCAGGAAGCCAGTCGAATCTTTTTTCAAAGAATCATGTTTTAGACATACTTTTCAAAAACCTCCAACAGTGATTTTTATCACTATTGTAACATATGTAACATAGAAAAACCCTTTTCTTAATTTCTAGCTCCATTTTGTGCAAGCCGAGGAGTCCTCGAGCTTGAGGAGCTTAGGTAGAACAAGCGTATCAATTTTCGTTATTTTTAGACACCGTTTACCCTTCCAAATAGCATCTAGGACCTAATTTTTAACTATACAGGTCACTAGATGTGAAACCGGTCAAAACTAGTCTAGAAACTATAAAAAGAGCTAGAGAGCTCATTTTTGAGGTTAGCTTGTTTGAGGTTAGAGTTCTTTTGAGCTTGTAATAGTGTTTTTGAGTAATAGAGTTGATTTCTCACCTTCCATTGTGTCTTGCTTGTCTCTTCGTAGTGTGTGTGTATGTGTGTGTGCATTTCTATGCTTCTCACCTTCACTCTCACTTCATCTCACATTCACGATCTTCATATCACTCCTATCTCTTCCACGGATTGACATTAAAGAGGTGGAGCTTCTTAACGTGGTTCTCACCATTGTGCTAAGAGCAACAATCTCTCTTGATTCTACTCTTTATTAATGCAAGTAGCAGTTTCTAGTAAAATTCCTGGGTTGGGTGCATAATGCTTATACTTCGAAATGTTATTCATTATGTGAGCATGTATTCTTTAAAGGATATTTGCAGGTGAACATGCACATAGGGGTTTGAAAGTTTTAGGCCTGAACTAAATTAAGTATGAAGTCAACGGAATGAGTGATTGTTTTTTGCTAGAGAAGTAACTCTCTAGTTTCACAAAGCTCATTTAAGGCTTATTTTTTCCTAATGCATTACAGGCCAACACATTTAGAGCATTGATCCTTCTTACCTCCTATGGATGATTTGCTACTATGCTTTGTAGGAATAGTGTTGGATAAGTTGTTTGAATTTCATGAATGCTTGTAAAATGATAGGATTCATAATGTTGCACTTTTGTCTAATCATTTTGTGAGCACATAACACTCATGTTAACTTCCAAGCTTGTTGACTAGGAGCATAGTGTGAATGATGGCAGGACCATAGGCTACATTCATCTCATGCTTTACATTGCAAGATGTCCCACTCTCACTTGAAAATAACAGAGTATGGAATCATTGAGACATAAGGGATAGGCACTCTTGGTCTTGATTGGGCTCTTTGTTTTTTGGGGTTACGTTTTTCTTTTCTTTGCAGGAGCAAGAAGATTTTCATGCAGACTTCTCTCTAGTAGAGCAAGTCTTGGAGCAATGGATGCTCCCCGAAGTGGAAACTAAAAATGGAATTAACATTTTGTGGCTGCTTCTTTTCAATCAGTAAGGCTACTTCTTTTCAAAATCAGTATCCCATATGCAAGGATGAGATGCCATTGAAGCCTATGATGGGTGGACGTGCATTCTCTAAGTGGGAATAGACTTTGTGGGTCCTATTAATCCCCCAGCTAAGGGTTCACATGCTGAGTATATCATCGTGGCCACAGACTATCTAACCAAGTGGGTAGAAGTGAAAGCCACTACAAAAAATGATGCTCAAACAACAGCAAAGTTCTTATTTGAAAATGTGTTCACGAGGTACGGATTGCCAATAGAGTTGGTGAGTGATAGAGGCACACACTTCTTGAATGAAGTCATAGAAAACCTTCTCCAAGAATTCTTGGTGATACATAAGAACTCTCCTCCCTATCATCCACAAGCTAATGGTCAGGCTGAGAGCACAAATGAGATCTTATGCAATGTGCTGACTAAATTGGTAAATAACAAACGCTCTGATTGGGACAAACAGCTACACGACGCTGTTTGGGCATACCGAGTTGCCTTTAAAACGGTACTCCAAGCCACACCCTTTCAAATGGTGTTCGGTCAGAATGCAGTGCTACCCTTGGACTTTTTGATACCTACATTGAAAGTAGCACAAGAGCATGACTGGACAGGCCATGAACTCTCCTCTCGAATCTTTGATCTTGAACGTCTAGGTGAGACACGATTGAGAGCTGCAGAAGGAATCTATGCAGCGAAGAAGAGGCAAAAGGCGTATTTTGATACACATGTGAAGGATAAAGGCTTGAAAGCAGGAGACCTAGTCCTAGTCTACACATTGAAGCAACATGCACGAAAATTAGAGAAAAGAGGCTATGGACCAATATTATCAATAGGATCTCCACAAGTGGAGCAGTACAACTAGCCACTCTAGAGGGTGACATACTACCAAGTTACATAAGCGGATGTGGATTCAAGTTATATCAAGAACCCCTAACTGAAGAAATGCTCAATCGACTCGTGACTGCAAAGAAACGTAAGGATGAGGAAAAGAGAATTTGAGAAGAAGCACAGGCTGAAGCTTTAGAACGCATTCAACGAATGAAATTGAGAAGGCAAGGTAGAGATCAACCCATGACTGACGCTCATGAAGCTCTAGGTTATCACATGGCCATGTGCGAGGCTTCGAGAGAACTGGCCCGTAAGATAGTTGATCGACGACCTTTTGTGACCCTAGAAGGAGGACAAGGAGAGAGTGCAAGGACCGTGAGAGCTTTAATTGATTCAAGAGTGGCCACTAGTGCAGTTCGGCTTTCGTATTGCCAACAATTGCAATTGGAGGTAAAACCCCTAGAAGCATATCTGATAGGATTAGGAGGTGTTGAAACCCCTTGCATGGGAGAGGTGGAACTTCCCCTCTACATTCAAGAGGTCCTCATGCCAGCAAAAGTACTAGTATGTGAAGACGAGGATCTTACCGAACCTCTCGTCCTGGGCCAAGACTGGATCTATGATCACGCAGTCAACCTCAACCTAAGAAGTGGACTTCTTTAGGCTTGGGTAGGCCAAAGCCGCCTTATGATTGAATTAGAAAACCCAGCACTCAAACCAGTAGAAAAGGAACCAACCCTTAGTCCCTCCAGGAACCCACATGAACATAACAATGTTGTTCTTGTCCAAAGTTCTATGGTGCAGAGGATTGTCACTCTTGCCAAAGGTACAGAAGTCAAGGAGGAACTCCCATCTGTTCCAAAGAAGAATCTAAAGGGGAAGGCTCAGCAACACCCGACACTGAGGAGACCGATGAACAAGAAGCATGAGCACCAACTCCGGCAACATGAAGTACCTCGCGGCATGAAGCAGATCTGGATACGCAAAGGGGAAAAAACCACGGCTCTAGAGACAGGTTCTCAAAAAAGCATCAAGCGAGCCTCACCATCAAGGACCAAAGTGAAGGAGCTCAGAGAGTACGACATCAGATATGGATCCCCAAGAAGATAATACAGGCAGCCAAGCTGGAGATAAGCACTTAGGAGGAAGCATTATGGCAACAAAGGCGAGTGAAGAAGCCAAAACACAGTCATCCGAGAAACATAAAGGGAAACACCTTTATCACTAGGACCATAGAGGAAACAAAACAAACCAAGAAAGTCCAAGGAATCAAAGGAAGAAATCGACCTATTCAAGTGCCCATGAAATGGATTTGGAAACCCAAGTGACTGCAAGGGGTGGACCATTGGATTAATGGATACGCCAATTGCACTCATGAAGCAATGGATGCACCTAAAGTATGCATACTACGGCCACATCGCAAGGCCACGCATTCCGCACAGGATGTACCGGATAGAATTAATGGTGCACATTCTCCAATGGAGATTAGATCATAGCTTCAACTCTCTTAGGAATGGACATACTATGTACATAAATAAATGCTTCGGCTATACTAACGCTTGTTTTCTTTCAAGATAAGAAATCAAAAGATGTGGTAAGAGATCTCACTTATAGAACCATGGGAAACGGAGTGACGGAACGACAATAATCACTACAATGCACTACACAGATTCATGCTTTCCTTTGAAGTTAATGCACTTTTCCTTACAAGTGCAGATGGCTTCTGAAGATTCTGAAGCAACAGTACAAGAGGAAGTATTTGGATTTCCACTCCACAGTATAACCAAGGCAAAGGGACACTGGTTTCGAGAAGATCAACTAGATGGGGAGTACCTCTTCCTGGCGACGATCAAAATTATGGATACAGATCATCAGTTTCTAATCATGTCCCAAGATTTCCGAGTTCTACATGGACTCCCATCTATCGTAGACACCATGAAGAAAGCGGGCATACATAAATATTTTGAACTGCCAATCTATAAGCCCGACTTTCAAAGATGCACACAGGACATGAATACCCTACAGCCAGCACTGCATGATCCATTGATGCCTGAGGCTGGAGTGATGGATAGAATAGGTGAATGGGTAGTCATCCAATTTATGCATGACTTGATTAAAGAAGCCTTTGGATGGGAAAAAGATGGAACTACTGTGGTAAAAGAAGAGAGCCGTGGCGCAAAGACCAGAACATTCACAGACATTAACAGGGTAGACATAGAAGAGGAAGTAAGGCTTATTCACCAACACTTCTGCTTCTCGAATATGCATAGGTACGGCCCCTCAAAAGATTATTGTTCAACTACTCTCACATGCCATTAAGCATATTGGAAATCAAATTAATCTGACTCCTTACATCCAAGAAATATTATTCGAAGCAAAAAAGCAATGGAATAATAAAAAGTTCCTCGACGGAAGTGTGGCTCTGACGATATTGATCTACCACGCTTTAGGCATTCGAGAGCACCTGCAAGAAATGCCATCATCAACTGCCATGGCGAAGTATGCCAAAGTTGCCACTGTTTCGAAAAAGAAAAGAGGAGTCAAGATTGTAGAAGAAGCAGAAACTAGCTCTCAACCCAGAATGAGAGGCACAACGAGACTCAGGGAAGTCAAGCAAATGGAAGAGGAAGCTCGAGCCACGAAAAGGACACATGTACTGCCGAAAATAACAATTGAAGAGCAAAGGCCGATTACAGAGGAAGACTTAACTATGGCCGTGGAAGAGACGCACCAATATACAAAAGGACAAGTAACTTTACCTGTGCAAGGTCACCATTATTGTTGGAGCAAGTCTATGACAAGCCTAAGTATTGGCTTGAGTCTCACAAAGTCTTAGAAGAAGCTTTAAAAAGAAGACTATAAAGTTCACTTGTGAACTACCTCTTGTAATTTTTTGAAGAGTTTACTTAATGTAAAAGTAAGAGAATCTTAAGTGGTTGAGTCCACATGATCAAGAATGGAAAGAGGAGCCACGAATTTGTGATTTGTGGTAGGTAGAGAATCAAATCAATCATTGATTGATTGGAGAGTGATTGAGGGAAGTTAGCCTCCCAAACTCAACTATAAATAGATGGCAGTTTTAGTCGTGGTTAGAGAGACCTATGTGAAGACCTCCAAGAGCTGAGCTTTATGCCATATTAAGGTGTGATTACAAGGCACACATATGTATCAGTAAGTCATTGTACTGTACAAGCAATATACTTTCATTTTCATGATTATTTGAGTTCATCTTTCCATGTTCTTGTGAAGTGTACTACTCACTGCCATTACTCTCAGTTTTCTCAGTCAGATTGCAGAGATGTTTTCTCTGTGCTTGGTGCATAATTTTCAGTGATTTAACTTGGTAAAGTTAGCTCTATACGTCTACTATATGCTCACGAATTTTCATGTCATTTGGATCTTGCCATCTCCAGTTATGTTCATTTGAAGTCAACAGGGTCTGTTCATCTTCACTTCTCTGTCAGGTACCCGACTTTTCTACTCATCTTGTCAGAGCCATTTCTCAGTGGTTACTTATCCAAATTCAGTGATTTAAATCTTGTTGGATTAAGCTTACTGTCTAGTATAACCATACAAATTTTCATAATTATTGGATTCCTAAATTTTGAGTTATGTTTATTTTTCTGCTCACTGGTCTCAAATTGTAGCAGCCCGTGAAAATCGGGATGATATCATCACTTGTTAAAACTCATTTTCAGAGTGTGGTTTATTATTTTTGATGAGATTACTCTTGAAAGTTAGCTCTTTAAGTTATCTAGACTTCCCCAAGAGGAATTAAGCTAATTGCTGCTGTGCTCAGAGAATTATGTAAAACACTGGACAGGTGTATGAAGCAAGAATAGCAAGTTTTCACCTCTGAGCTAACTCCAACTTATCTGTTTTGATCTATCTTTTTGAGAGTGATCTTCCAAGGTAGGTGTTGCTCTAGCACAATGGTGAGAACCACGTTAAGAAGCTTCACCTCCTTAATGTCAATCCGCGGAAGAGGTAGGAGTGATATGAAGATCGTGAACGTGAGATGATGTGAGAGTGAAGGTGAGAAGCATAAAGATGCACACACACATACACACACACAATGAGGAGACAAGCAAGACACAATGGAAGGTGAGAAATTAGCTCTATTACTCAAGAACACTATTACAAGCTCAAACTAGCTCTAAGCTCACACTAGCCAACATGAACCAACCTCAAAAATGAGCTCTCTAGCTCTTTTTATAGTTTCTAGACTAGTTTTGACCGGTTTCACATCTAGTGACCGGCATAGCTAAAAAATAGGTCCTAGAGGCTATTTGGGAGGGTAAACGATGTCTAAAAATAACGAAAATTGGTACGCGCATTCTACCTAAGCTCCTTAAGCTCGAGGACTCCTCGGCTTGCACAAAATGGAGCTATGGATTACAAAATGGGGTTTTGTCTATATTACATATGTTACAAGAGTGATGAAAATCACTGTTGGATGTTTGAAGAGGTAATAAAAACATAGTTGTTTGAAAAAATGATCCGACTGGCTCCCTGCTCCGTCTTTACATGCTTCCACGTCGTCTGTGCCTCTGACTGTGCCTCTGACTGCTTCCAACACCCCCCTCCCTCTCGCTTCTGTCGTCCTCGACAGAACCTTGTTGTGCGGTCTGCCGGATGTAGTTTTGTAGGAGGTCGTGAGCGAGGGTGTGCTCAGATACTCGAATGCCTCGGGCCAGATCAGCCTCGAGTTTCTCCCAGTCGATCGATTGCGGTTCGTTGGGTGGCGGGAGTTGATAGTGCGCGGAATAAACCATTCGCTCACAGGCAAAAAGTTGCAATAAATGTGTGGGCCTGCTGATGAATACCTCGGAACGGTATTCCCAAAATCCGGTGGTGAACATCTCTTCAAATGTTTGCTTGTAGCACGCCGGTAGGTATTTTATTCTACAGTGCCAGGCATAACACACCCGGAGCGATGGCGTTGTGCTCATGTCATATACTAGATCAAAGTTACCATGCTCAAATCCCGGGGTGTTTACATGCGGTGCCTTGACGCGTCGGAAGACTTTAAATATCATTTGCATCATGTCAAAAATTTTGACAGTCATATGCGCTGCGATATCATCCATATGCTTCAGGCGAGGGAGCCAGTGATGGATTGTAGCCATCATATAGCCAACAGTGGGCAACTCGATGGGCGGCTTGAAGTAGGGGTAATTCAACCAATCCTGACAGTGCCTATTATTTTGTACTTTGATAGCAAATGCAGTCTACGAGCGGCGTCGTGGTACTGGTCCCCAGCAAGGATTAAACTTTAAATGTAAAGGCGCTTTCACCCATGTGCTCATCATTTCTGGGTACTTCTGGAGTAGATCTTTGCGCCAATCAGGTTGATGGATCTCTCCTCTTTGCGCATTTGGTGGCAAGTCCGCCGGCTCGAATTGTGTAGCATGTGTGGGTTTCATGCCGGTTTCTTTCTCTATAGCTAGCTGATATTCAGCCATTAACATGAAGTATGGTTTATACTGTAGCTCATGCCCAGATATATAGCGTCGGGGGGCTAAATGAGCAAAGAAGGGGGATTGTAAGATTCTCTCTTCAATCATGGCCATTGCATGTAATTGTGCCTCTACTCTGGCTGAATGTGTCGTTCCAAGTTCCTCAATCGTTTTCATTTACGCGGGGGTAGGAAGTTCATAGGTCATCTGGCCTTCGGCCGTGACTTGTCCGCCTGGGATGGGTATTGGCTCGTATGCTTCTTCAAACGTTTCCTCCACCGGAATGGTTATGTTCTCGTCGTCCGCTGGGATCTCCGGTGGGGAGTCGGGCCGTGGTGGTGCTTCGTATACATCGATGCGTGATTGGAGAGTGGTTACCTGGGCCCGTAATGCGTTGAGTTCCTCTATGAGGTCAGGAGAGGGGTCCACAGGTTCTGGTACTTCTGCTGCTACTTGTACTTGTTGTGGTGCCGGTTCTCTGAGCTGTAGTAACTTGTGATCTTCTTTTAACTTCTGATGCTCTTCGTTCATTCGATCATAGTCCTCTAGCAATCTCACATGATCCTCTAGCAACATCTGCATCGATTCGGATGGGATTGCCTTGAATCTGCTAGGACTTAAGGGTTGTTCTGGATGGTCTAATGCCGCTTCCAAATTCTCTCTATTCTGCTCTTGGAGTCTCTGGTTCTCCTCTTTCGCTGTGGCTAGGTGCCTCCTGAGTAAGCCCATCTTCCTGGTCAGCGTCGCGTTCCTAATTGTTTGGGCTCGAAGCAGGTTGTCCAGATCAGCAGTGGCTTCTTTTGTTTTCTCTTCACTTTCTAGCTCTAGCTTATGATATGCCTCTCTTAGTTCTTGGTATCGCGTATTTAAAGAGGCATTCTCGATTGATAATGAATTAAGCTGCGACTGTAATTCATTTGTCGTCCTCTGCAGCTGTTGATAGTTGTTGCCAAGAGATGCAAACTCATCTCGTACTTGTGTCATGCATGTGAACATTTGTTGAAGTGCAGTGTCTATGGTTGGCGATAATAGTAATGGAGTGCTAAGTGAGGATGCAGTGGAAGTAGATGCAGCGGGAATGGGGAATGGGGTTGGGAAGGTGGATGCAGTGGTGATCGTGGAAAATTGTGACGTACCTAAATATGATGGTGCTGTGAGTGGAGTGGGTGCTGGTGCGGTGGGTGGTGAGATGTCCATGTCATTGGACGTGTCAAGTGCGGTGACTGTGAAAAGCGGTGTGTATGTGGGTGGTTGTGTATGTGTGAAGACGGGATTTACAAATGTAGAGTAATTTACATGGGGAATGGCTGGAGCAGCTTGGTGAGGAGGGAAAATAGGGGTTATAGTGGGTTGGGGAGGTGAAACTGGTGAGAAAGTTAGTGGGGTTAGAAAGGTGAAAGGGTGTCTTAAAGGTGGGGGAAAAGATGGGAAGGATGAAGGGATGAAGGGGTTAACACGTAGACGAGGTGGGGTGGGTGCGGGCATGGTGGCATGAATGGGCAAGGCAAAGGTTGTGGCTATGTTGCCGTGGACTGGTGTGGATGTGGGAGGAGCAGGTGGGTGTGCGGGGGATACAGGATGGGTTGGTGAAACATGAGGTGAGAGAGGAGTAGATGGTGTGGATGTTATTTCAAGGATAGTGGTAGTATGTACAACGGTAGTACGTGGTGGGGAGTCGACTAGGATAGCTTCTTCGGTGATGGATCTTTCCGGACGTAGGCGTGCCTCTTGCGCCTGGTGGGATGATTGAGCACCTACCGGAACTCGAATATATTGATCGGGCTTCGATAACAAGCGAACTCTGCGAGGGTCATATTGGGGGAGTGGCTTCCTTTGTAAATATCTCAGTGCTTCGACCGGGCCGATGGATTTGACCAGTTCTCTAAACCCTCTGATGTAAACTTCTTCAAACCCTCCGAAGATGAGTTCTTGTTCGATTATGGTCTGGCTTTCTTCTTCAGTCAATTTCTTCCGTGCCCAGACTTTCTCCATTGTACGATATAATTTCTTGATTGCCAGCGTGTAAGCTGCTGCTTCGAAAGTCTCCTCTTCATGCGTGCTGGTGTCACCTTGTGCATCGGTTTGTTGGCCTTGGCCATCTCTCTGTCCTTGCTCTTGGGAATCATGCGTGCCCTGGCTGGCTTCATCGTCACCTTCATCGTCATCAGATGTTGTTCTTTCGTCATCAGTGCTCGACACCACTTGTCCCTGTGGCTGATCCCGCGGTGTGGTAGGGTAACTCGGCCTTTCAAATTCTTGAGAGAACATTTGTGCCTCGGAGTATTGAAATTCATTGGAGAATGTGTCAGGCATTTCAAAATCGAACGTTGTGTTTATTGGTTCTGCTTCCATGTGTGGTATTGGGAAAGAAAAGGTTTCCGCACCAATAGTGGTAGGAGCTTCTACCGTCGTGGTGGTGGGTTCTGTGGTTGCAGCTGCCTGAGGTGCAACGGTACTAGTAGTGCCCTCCGTTACCACTGGTCTAGATAACCTTATGCGAATAGGTTGTATTGTGGGAGTGGCCTCTGTCGGTGACTGCTCTGGAGAGGGTTGTGGTGATGGTGACTCTGGCACTTGAAGGCAAGGAAAAGTGCCTCGCATGCGCTTACCTGCCCGTGCTCTGCTGGGCTTCCTGGCTTTCTTCGTCGTTCCTTTGAATGCTTTCAGCACTTCTCCTGTTAATGCACGTTCAATTGGCAAGTCATAAGCCAAGCACATATAAACAATTCTTGTCAGCGCACAACATCCATTAAGCACTTTCTTTCGTTCCCATCTGTGTTGTGCCAAATACATTTGATCAATGATCCAGCTCGCCAGATCGACAGTCTGAGGTCCAGTACAGGCTAAGTACAATCCAAACCATATTCTTTTATGTGGCATGGTGAATCTGTCCTGAGCGGGGAATGCGAAGTGTTGCATGCATATCCTTAGTGGCTTTGACAGCTCAGGTGTAATTGCTGAGATCTCCTCCCACTTAGTGACATCCCCACATTTCATAGGGTCTGGAACTAATCTTTCTCGATCTGTGGGCGTGTGGGTTCCATGAATCTTGATGGCAGCTCTGATTAAATCCTTCGAAAGATAAAACCTTTTGTAAGGTGGATCATCCACTAAAGAAGGCAAAATAAAAGTTCTTGGAATATCCTTATTCTCTGAGGCCAGCAAAGTAGTGATTAAATAATAACACCTATAAAAGTCAGGTTTGGGCAGAGGATCACTGAAATACTCCGTGAAGCCGGCTCTGGCCCAAACGTGAGTTAAGTCCTGGGTGTTCTGTAGGCCTTCGAACTCTCTGGAGAAGAATTGGTATTTTCCCCAAGTGCGGTCATCAAATGTCAAATTAGATTCAAATATAAAATCCGCGTCCGCTAAGGGTCCTGCAAGTCCCTGAAACCAGTGAGAGTTACGGTGTATCTTTTCTGTGTAGCCCATAGATGGGTTATCGATCGGCATGGGCCCTGGAAATCCTTGGAATTATGGCGGTGGAGCAGTCGGGTGGGATTCTGCTCGTAAAACATTGAGGGGCACTGCAGCTACACTGGGGCCTGCTTCTGATGGTCCTTCGTCGGTTTGCATGATGACTAATGCGCTAACGAGAAAGATCTGCTACAAAAGATTAACACATTAGCATGGAAATTAATTATGATCCCATTAAAGTGAGACCGCAATCCCTTTCCATAACTGATGCATAACCCGTGTAGCCAAGTGTTGTGATGTGATGGATGCAATGCTTCTTGCAGCACTAGTGCAGGTCTCTAGACACCTACACGTTTCAGATTATGCATACATTTCTTGATGAGATGAGATTATGAGTGATGTGTGATGATGGTGGGTGAATTTATACAAGGTTTAAAGGTTAGTGATTTATTACAAGGTTGTATGTTAGTCGGGGGGTAGTTAGACAATGGGTTAGGGGAAGACGGTTGGACACGCTTCGGTATCCATTTCCTAAGAGTCTTTGAGTGGGTGGTGGGTTTCTGCTGAGGGGCAAAAGGTAGTATCGGGTGTGGTGGTATTGAGGGATGGAAAGATTTGTGAGGGGTATATATTACATGGCTTAAGTGTTGAGCTATGATACATGGTTTGGGTACCCAAATCTGCGTGGGTGTGGGTCTATGGGTAAGGTATTTCTTGGCGATCCAAATTTGTCGAATGCTCTGACCTGTAGAAGAAGGTCGAGGGGATGGTGGATACTGATTCTGTTTCTGCCCTACCTTTCGCTTGTCGATCTCTGCTTGGTTGGAGTTCTTCGGTGCTTTTTGTCCTTTTGGCACCCATATTTGTCTAGTGCCGCTTCCTTTGGGTGGCCTAGACTGCTTTCCTTGTGTCTTCTGATACTGCCGTCGGTCTGGGTTCCTTCGTCGTGGTTGACTCTGTTGTGGTTGAGGTTGAGAGGTCGGATGGACGCTCTGCTTTGGAAAAGAAGGGAGTTCCAACACTTGCGTGACCTGCCCATTAGGAAGTGATTCGTTCTTTAACTTTAATCTAGGCCAGTCCGCAACAAGTTTGGAAGGATGAGCACCGCAGGGTGTCGTGCTCATTTGGTCGCTGATGCAACCCACCTGACCGCTGATTGTGTCCATCTGCCCTAGCGGTTGGGTAGCTACCCCTTCTAGTTTGCAGGAAGTCCCAGGGAAGATCTCCTGTCGTCCTTCTGATTGACAATTGTCCAGAGCCAAGCCCGAGTGGGTTGGTGTAGACGTAACGTGACTGAGCTGATCAAAGATCTTCTGGTCTTCCGTCGCATGTCTTTCATAGGGTCTAGGGTTACAAACCTCCATCGGAATGCCATTAGGGAAGTCAAGCGGTATCACTCGCTTCTGCTCTAAGGTTCCAATCTGTAAGGAGCCTTGTCTAAGATTTAAGTCCACTGAGTGATCGTATAGCCAATCTTTGCCAAGGATTAGGGGTTCTATCAGGTCGTCATCATGGCACACTAGTAGCTTCGCTGTCATGGTCATATCCTTAATGAGGATAGGAAGGTCCACCTCACCCATGCAAGGGGTTTCCATGCCTCCTAAGCCTATGAGGTATGCCTCAATTGGCCGCATTTCTATTCCTGAATCCTTATAGTGGGACCATCTAATCGCACTAGTCACAGCACCTGAGTCAATTAAAGCCCTGAGCTCTTGGCAAGGGTTGCCGTGTTCTAGCCTAACGGTAATGAATGGTCTCCTGTCCACTATGCTAGGATGAGTGGTTGATTTTACTTGACACATGGCCATGGGATATCTGGGTGTAGTTTCCATATGGTTATAATGTTCTCTCCCTAGTCCTTGTCTTCTTAGCTTCATGCGCTTAATGCGTTCTATGGCTTCTGCCTGAGCTTCAGCTCGTATTCTGTTTTCTTCCTCCTTACGCTTCTTTGCCAATGTGAGTCGTCTAAGCATATCCTCAGTAAGAGGTTCCTGATATAGCCTGACTCTACAGCCACTAATGTAATTAGGCATTATATCTCCTTCTAAGGTGGCTAACTGTACTGCTCCACTTGTCGAGAGTCTGTTAATGATCATAGGTCCATAACCTCGCTTTTCTAACTTCCGTGCGCGCTGTTTCAGCGTATACACGAGAACTAAATCTCCTTCTTTTAGTCCTTTATCTTTCACATGTGCATCAAAATATGCTTTCTGTCGCTTCTTCGCTGCGTATATTCCTGCTGCTGCTTTCAGCCTGGTTTCTCCTAATCGTTCCTAGTCCATTATTCTCGCTGATAATTCATGGCCGGTCCACTGATGTTCTTGTGCAACCTTAAGGGTCGGTATCAAGAAGTCCAAAGGAAGCACTGCATTCTGACCAAAAACCATCTGAAAGGGAGTCGCATTGAGTACGGTCTTGTAGGCCACTCGATATGCCCAAACAGCGTGGTGTAACTGTTTGTCCCAATCTGAACGTTTGTTGTTCACAATTTTCGTCAGTACGTTACAAAGTATCTTGTTAGTGCTTTCAGCCTGACCATTGGCCTGAGGATCATATGGTGCAGATTTCTTGTGAATCACCATAAAATCCTATAACAAATATTCAATGACTTGGTTTAGAAAGTGAGTGCCTCGATCGCTTACTAACTCTATAGGCAATCCATATCTTGTAAAGACATTTTCAAATAAGAATTTTGCAGTCGTGTGTGCATCATTCTTTTTCGTGGCTTTTGCCTCTACCCATTTGGTTAGATAATCTGTAGCAACAATAATGTATTCCGCATGTGTACCTTTTGCAGGGGGGTTGATGGGTCCTACAAAGTCTATACCCCACTTTGAAAATGCACGTCCGCCCATCATGGGTTTCAATGGCATTTCATCTCTGCGAGTAGGAAACTGAGTTCTTTGGCACACATCACATCTCTTTACATAGGTATGTGCATCCATGTGAAGAGTGGGCCACCATAATCCTGCAAAGAGAATGGCTTTGACTATCCTATCGGGTCCAAAATGACCTCCTGCAACACCTTGGTGTGCAGTCTCTAGTATGCTCAAATAATCGCTCTCATGAACACATTGTCTTAGATATCCATCTCGACCTCTTTTGTATAGATTATCGCCAATAAGTGAATAGTCTTGAGCTTCTTGCTCTAGACTGCGTTGTCGAGCTAAGGTCATGCCTTGAGGGAATGTGTTCGTCCTCAAGTATGTCACTAAAGGTTCACCCCAGTCTGGTGTGAGAGACACATGATACAATGTAGCATGCTCTACTGGTGGTCTTTCACAACAAAAGTTGCATTCCTTACACAACCTGTAGACATCTGCTTCCATAGAAGGCCAATATACTCCTAGTCTTTGCAGAGTCTGTAGTGTTCGATGTTTTGAATAATGTTTCTTTAGTGCACCTATGTGTGCTAATTGCAACCAATTCGCATGTTCTGATTCATCTACACAACAAGCAAGAATCTTTTGATTATCACATTTATATATGCTTCCAGCCATTATTTGATATTTCTGAGACTTGGTAATCTCTCCTTCTTTGATCTTTATCCTAGGATTCTTGGGTCCGTATGTCAGAATAAGGACTATAGGCTTAGCCCATTCTGGTGCTATCTCAAGGTTAAACAAGTATGCATCTGGTAATTCATCCGCTACTCCTTGAGGAGCTTCTCCTGAGGTTAATCTTGAAAGGTGGTCAGCTCTAAGATGCGTCTTTCCTTTCCTGACTACCACTTCAAAATCATACTCCATGAGTAATAGAAACCAGCGTATTAGTCGTCCTGTGTTACATGGCTTGTTGACTAAGTACAATAGGGCTTGATGATCTGTAAAGAACTTGAATTTGTTGGCCAACAAGTAGTGCCTGAATTTCTTTACCGCGTAGATCATCCCTAATCCCTCTCGTTCCGTAGTGGTGTAATTTCTTTCTGCTGCGTTCAATTGTCTGCTTGCGTAAGCTATGGGGAGATCTATGTTACCTTCATTCATGGGTTGTGCTAACACACATCCTATGGCGTAATTGGATGCATCCACATGTACATGGAATGGCTTACTCCAATCTGGGGTAGTTAATATAGGTGCTGAGCAGAGGCGTCGTTTAAGTTCATTGAATGAATTTTCGCATTCATCTGTCCATTCAAAATTGGTTAAAAGAGAGTACAAAGGCTTGGCTATGATTGCATACATGTGTATGAATCTCCTATAATAACCGCAATGGCCCATAAATGCCTGTACCTCTTTCACATTAGTTGGTCTAGGTAATTCTGCAATTACCTTCACCTTTTCCTCGTCCGTAGAGATTCCATTTTTTGACACAATGTGTCCTAGAATTTTGCCTTGTCTGACCATGAAAACACATTTTTCTGGGTTCAAACAAGCCTGATATTCTCGACATTTGTCAAATATTTGTCTTAACTCTGGGATATGTGTCTGTCTTACATTTGAATGAGCACATAAGTCATCGACATAAACTTCCAAGCTCTTGCGTAAGAATTCCTTAAAAACATGACTCATGAGTCGCTGGAAAGTGGCGGGTGCATTTGTCAAGCCAAATGGCATTACACGAAATGCAAATATGCCCCATTCAGTGGCAAAAGCCGTCTTGTGTTGGTCTTCTGGAGCAATGGCTACTTGATTATAGCCTGAAAAACCATCAAGAAAGCTGTAAACTTCCTTGCCCGCAACTCTTTCCAATAGGTGTTCCATGATAGGAAGAGGATAACTGTCTCTAATCGTTGCGGCATTAACTTTTTTAAGGTTAATACACACACGCAATTTTCCATTCTTCTTGGGTACTACCACAATGGGGGATACCCATTCGGTATGCTCAATTTCGTAAATGAATCCTGCTTCTATCAATCGATCTATCTCCTCTTTAATCTTCGCAGCGTAGTTATCATTGTACGTGTAAGGTTTTTTTTTTGTCGGTTTTGCATCTGGAGTCATAGGGATTCTATGAGAACATATATCTGGATCTACTCCTTTCAAATCTTTGTAACTCCAAGCAAAAACATCTCTATATTCGCGCAATAGGGCAACTAACTCTTCTTCTTCTTCAGTCGTCAAATCATGCCCTATGTATGTGCATTTTTCTTCTTCTCCTTCGATAGCAACTATTATTTTCTTGGTTTTCTCTCGGTTATCATATACTTGTCCGTCATTCACCTTTCTATCAGGCATTCGTACCATGATTCTTCTATCTTCGATTTTGTATTTCTTGAAGTTCTCGGGTACTTCAAACAAAGATTCTTCTTTTTCTGACATGGTTGCGTTCTTCTTTCTTTTCTTACCTTCACTCTTGTTAGTCACTTGAGTGGCTAATCTTACCTCATTCGTAAATTCCTCGTGTCTCTGAGTGTGAGTCTCTACCTCGAAAAAATATTCTTCCTCTGATGCAAAGGGTGGGTCCATAATAATTGATTCTAAATCAAAATCGCTTGCATCCTCAAATGCATCAGTGTTAGGTTCACACTCTTCTAAAATTGCATCGCACATGATTGGCTCTATCGTGAAAACTGAAATGTCATAGCCATCCTCGTCACAGTGGGGTGTCCATTGTTCTTCATTGATGGCTACATCCATGGTTGCTAGGATTTCTGCCCAACCATGGGGTTCAAACTCTTCGTCTAGGAATACTACAGGTGCATATGCTGGATCTTGAAGGGTTCGTGGATGTTGTTCTGCACCTAAGGTCCTTGCTTCTAATCGTTCTTCCTCTTGTTTGGCTACTTTACACATCCATAAATGGGTATCCTCATGCAACCAAGAAGGATCTGATTCTAATGAGTGCACAGATTCCGTCTCTACTGGTGTCTTGTGGATGGTATTCCATTGTATTGGGGATACATCTCTGTGTGAATAGTCTTTAAGATTGACTTTAGTAGTCACTCCTAGATGTTGCAAGTACAAAGAATTAGTTCCGCAATCTTGTACAATTTGCAATTGACGCATGAATGGTCGTCCCAATATCATCTCATAAGCACGATTTTTTGCAAAGTCACAAATGGCGAAAGTATGCTCAAATTCTACACCACAAGTGGTGAGAGATATGCCTTCTAGTAAGCCTAATGGTTTTTCTATGTGTCCATCAGCCATTTGTAGTTTCATCCTGGTGGGTCTGAGTGCTGGCTTACCCCAACGTTTCCACAAACCGGTGGTAGCGATGGCTACTCCGGCTCCTGAATCTAAGATGGCTTTCGTGGTGTAGCCCTGATGGGTTATCGGAAGGTAAGTGTTACCTTCCTCTCCTTCACTTACATCTCCAATCTTTTCCACGGGTATCTCTGGTACCTTCTTATGTGATCCTATCTGAGAGGGTGTGGTAGCAAGCTCAGGGAATTGATTTGCTACGTGCTTCCACAATTCTGGTTTTACCTTTAACAATTCCTCCAGAGTGAGATTACATTGTACTTTGGTATTCTTGATCACTTCCGTGTTCCTAGGGATCACTGATTCTTCATTCCTCACTATTATCGTGGGTGCTCTCATACTAATAGACTTTGCTTCCCAAGGTCCTGTGAACTGAGGTAATTCTTGTAAAGAATTAGATTCAAATCCTGTGGGTTCACTCAGTTGTTCCACCTCTACATCATCGTAAATAGAGGGAATATCTTGGGGAAATTGTTCCTGCAAGTCGTCTATTTCTTGAATAGGAGGATGGGTTCCTTGTTCTTTTCTCCATTTCTCTTCTTGGATTTCCCTCAAAAATTCGTGTGAGTACCTATGTATGGAAGACAAGTTGTCTTGACTTTCTGTATTGGGTACTTGAGACAGGGATAGTGCATTCCTTTCCTGTGTCTCTGTGACAATAGGGTCCCTAGGCTGGTCCTTTTTCTCTTTGCTGTCAATCAAATATTCTAGCCTCTCCATGAGTCCTTGAAAGTGTAATTCCGGTTTTGCCATGTTATTCCGTTACTTGAGGTCCCTCTTTTATTCTAGCCTGATATGCACGAAACATCATGTCTAGATCTTCTGGTATGGGTTCCGCTAAAACTGATCCTGATTTCTGAGCTGGATTCTCTTGATTCAAGTCCTGTGAAGTCAATTCTTGGATTTTGGCTTTAGATTCCTTTAAACTTCCTTCCAACTCACTTATCTTTTTACTCCATTTTCTCTTTATTCTTTCTCTAGAATCTTTCCAAGATTTTGTCTTTTTACTGCTAGATTCTGCAACTTCACTAGTTCCAGCTACCTTCTCTTGATTAAGCTGTTGGTTTTGTAAGAGCGCCTGGGCTCTGGTTATAGCTTGGATAGGCACATATGTAGGGTTGGATCCATCTGCGTTGTTTACAATACCTATCACGTTGATCGGTGTCACATTCGAAGTGTTAACTGGGTTCTTAGGACAATCTTTGATTATGTGCTCTTTGCCACAATCGGCACAAAAGCCTTGTATGTTATAGTACTGTGATTGCCTTGCTATTGGGGGATGTGGACAATCCTTTATGAAGTGATCTCCTTGGCACCTAAAGCATGGTCCTCTAGGGCCCTGTGGTCTTTGTTGTCTCAATTGGGGCCGTGGATTTGGGTTTGTGTACATCACATTAGCATAGTCTGGCTCCCAACTAGGTTCCATTGGTGGACTATCATAATGATATGTCTCTGTTGCTCTAGCACAATGGTGAGAACCACGTTAAGAAGCTTCACCTCCTTAATGTCAATCCGTGGGAGAGGTAGGAGTGATATGAAGATCGTGAACGTGAGATGATGTGAGAGTGAAGGTGAGAAGCACAAAGATGCACACACACATACACACACACAATGAAGAGACAAGCAAGACACAATGGAAGGTGGGAAATTAGCTCTATTACTCTAGAATGCTCTTACAAGCTCAAACTAGCTCTATGCTCACACTAACCAAAATGAACCAACCTCAAAAATGAGCTCTCTAGCTCTTTTTATAGTTTCTAGACTAGTTTTGACTTGTTTCACATCTAGTGACCGGCCTAGTTAAAAAATAGGTCCTAGAGGCTATTTGGAAGGGTAAACGATGTCTAAAAATAATGAAAATTGGTACGCGCATTCTACCTAAGCTCCTCAAGCTTGAGGACTCCTCGGCTTGCACAAAATGGAGCTATGAATTACAAAATGGGGTTTTGTCTATATTACATATGTTACAAGAGTGATGAAAATCACTGTTGGATATTTGAAGAGGTAATAAAAACATAATTGTTTGAAAAAATGATCCGACTGGCTCCCTGCTCCGTCTTTACATGCTTCCATGTCGTCTGTGCCTCTGACTGTGGCTCTGACTGCTTCCAACACCCCCCTCCCTCTCGCTTCTGTCGTCCTCGACAGAACCTTGTTGTGCGGTCTGCCGAATGTAGTTTTGTAGGAGGTCGTGAGCGAGGGTGTGCTCAGATACTCGAATGCCTCGGGCCAGATCAGCCTCAAGCTTCTCCCAGTCGATCGGTTGCGGTTCGTCGGGTGGCGGGAGTTGATAATGCGTGGAATAAACCATTCGCTCACAGGCAAAAAGTTGCAATAAATGTGTGGGCCTGCTGATGAATACCTCGGAATGGTATTCCCAAAACCCGGTGGTGAACATCTCTTCAAAAGTTTGTTTGTAGCATGCCGGGAGGTATTTTATCCTACAGTGCCAGGCATAACACACCCGGAGCCATGGCGTTGTGCTCATGTCATATACTAGATCAAAGTTACCATGCTCAAATCCCGGGGTGTTTACATGCGGAGCCTTGACGCATCGGAAGACTTTAAATATCATTTGCATCATGTCAAAAATTTTGACAGTCATATGCACTGCGATATCATTCATATGCTTCAGGCGAGGGAGCCAGTGACGGATTGTAGCCATCATATAGCCAACAGTGGGCAACTCGGTAGGTGGCTTGAAGTAGGGGTAATTCAGCCAATCCTGACACTGCCTATTGTTTTGTACTTTGATAGCGAATGCAGTCCACGAGCGACGTCGAGGTACTGGTCCCCAGCAAGGATTATACTTTAAATGTAAAGGCGCTTTCACCCATGTGCTCATCATTTCTGGGTACTTCTGGAGTAGGTCTTTGCGCCAATCAGGTTGATGGATCTCTCCTCTTTGCGCATTTGGTGGCAAGTCCGCCGGCTCGAATTGTGTAGCATGCGTGGGTTTCATGCCGGTTTCTTTCTCTATAACTAGCTGATATTCAGCCATTAACATGAAGTATGGCTTATACTGCAGCTCATGCCCAGATATATAGCGTCGGGGGGCCAAATGAGCAAAGAAGGGGGATTGTAAGATTCTCTCTTCAATCATGGCCATGGCATGTAACTGTGCCTTTACTCTGGCCGAATGTGTCGTTCCCAGTTCTTCGATCGTTTTCATCCACGCGGGGGTAGGAAGTTCATAGGTCATCTGGCCTTTGGCCGTGACTTGTCCGCGTGGGATGGGTATTGGCTCGTAAGCTTCTTCAAACGTTTCCTCCACCGAAATGGTTATGTTCTCGTCGTCAGCTGGGATCTCCGGTGGGGAATCAGGCCGTGGTGGTGCTTCGTATACATCTATGCGTGATTGGAGAGTGGTTACCTGGGCCCATAGTGCGTTGAGTTCCTCTATGAGTTCAGGAGGGGGGTCCACAGGTTCTGGTACTTCTGCTGCCACTGGTAGTTGTTGTGGTGCCGGCTCTCTGAACTGTAGTAACTTGTGATCTTCTTTTAGCTTCTGATGTTCTTCGTTCATTCGATCATAGTCCTCTAGCAGTCGAATGTGGTCATCTAGCAACATCCGCATCGATTCGGATGGGATTTCCTTGAATCTGCTCGGACTTAATGGTTGTTCAGGGTGGTCCAGTGCCGCTTCCAAATTTTCTCTATTCTACGCTTGGAGTCTCACGTTCTCCTCCTGGGCTGCGGCTAGGTGCCTCCTGAGTAGGCCCATATTTCTGGTTAGCGTCGCGTTCCTAATTGTTTGGGCTCGAAGCAGGTTGTCTAGATCAGCAGTGGCTTCTTTTGTTTTCTCTTCACTTTCTAGCTCTAGCTTATGATATGCCTCTCTTAGTTCTTGGTATCGCGTATTTAAAGAGGCATTCTCGATTGATAATGAATTGAGCTTCGACTGCAATTCATTGGTCGTCCTCTTCAGCTGTTGATAGTTGTTGCCAAGAGATGCAAACTCATCTCGTACTTGTGACATGCATGTGAACATTTGTTGAAGTGCAGTGTCTATGGTTGGCGATAATAGTAATGAAGTGCTAAGTGAGGATGCAGTGGAAGTAGATGCATCGGGGATGGGAAATGGGGTTGGGAAGGTGGATGCAGTGGTGATCGTGGAAAATTGTGACGTACCTAAATATGATGGTGCTGTGAGTGGAGTGGGTGCTGGTGCGGTGGGTGGTGATATGTCCATGTCATTGGACGTGTCAAGTGCGGTGACTGTGAAAAGCGGTGTGTATGTGGGTGGTTGTGTAGGTGTGAAGACGGGATTTACAAATGTAGAGTAATTTACAGGGGGGATGGCTGGAGCAGCTTGGTGAAAAGGGGAAATAGGGGTTATGGTGGGTTGGGGAGGTGAAACTGGTGAGAAGGTTAGTGGGGTTAGAAAGGTGAAAGGGGGTCTTAAAGGTGGGGGAAAGGATGGGAAGGATGAAGGGGTGAAGGGGTTAACATGTAGACGCGGAGGGTTGGGTGTGGGCATGGTGGCATGAATGGGCGGGGTAAAGATTTGGGTTATGTTTCCGTGGACTGGTGTGGCTGTTGGAGGAGCAGGTGGGTGTGCAGGGGATACAAGATGGGTTGGTGAAACATGAGGTGAGAGAGGAGTAGATGGTGTGGATGTTATTTCAAGGATAGTGGTAGTATGTACAACGGTAGTATGTGGTGGGGAGTCGACTAGGATGGCTTCTTCGGTGAAGGATCTTTCCGGCCGTAGGCGTGCATCTTGTGCCTGGTGGGATGATTGAGCACCTACCGGAACTCGAATATATTCACCGGGCTTCGATAGCAGGCGAACTCTGCGAGGGTCATATTGGGGGAGTGGCTTTCTTTGTAAATACCTCAGTGCTTCGACCGGGCCGATGGATTGGACCAGTTCTCTGAACCCTCTGATGTAGACTTCTTCAAATCCTCCGGAGACTAGTTCTTGTTCGATTAGGGCCAGGCTCTCTTCTTCAGTCAGTTTCTTCCGTGCCCAGACTTTCTCCATCGTACGATATAATTTCTTGATTGTTAGCGTGTAAGCTGCTGCTTCGAAAGTCTCCTCTTCATGCGTGTTGGTGTCACCGTGTGCATCGGTTTGTTGACCTTGGCCGTCTGTCTGTCCTTGTTCTTGGGAATCATGCGTGCCCTGGCTGGCTTCATCGTCACCTTCTTCGTCATCTGTGGCTGTTCGTTCATCATCAGAGCTTGACACAACTTGTCCCTGTGGCAGATCCCTCGGTGTGGTAGGGTAGTTGGGGCGTTCATATTCTTGGGAGAACATCTGTGCCTCTGAAAACTGGAATTCATTTGAGAATGCATCAGGCATTTCAAAATCGAATGTTGTGTTTATAGGTTCTGCCTCCATGTGTGGTATTGGGAAAGAAAAGGCTTCCGCACCAATAGTGGTGGGAGCTTCTGCTGTCGTGGTGGTGGGTTCTGTGGTTGCAGCTGCCTGAGGTGCAGCGATACTAGTAGTGCCCTCCGTGACCACTGGTCTCGACAACCTTATGCGAATAGGTTGTACTGTGGGAGCGGCTTCTGTTGGTGATCGCTCTGGACAGGGTTGTGGTGATGGTGACTCTGGCACTTGAAGGCAAGGAATGGTGCCTCTCATGCGCTTACCTGCCCGTGTTCTACTGGGCTTCCTGGCTTTCTTCGTCGTTCCTTTGAATGCTTTCAGCTCTTCTCCTATTAATGCGCTTTCAATTGGCAAATCATAGGCCAAGCACATATAAACAATTCTTGTGAGCGCACAACATCCATTAAGCACCTTCTTGCGTTCCCATCTGTGTTGTGCCAAATACATTTGATCAATGATCCAGCTCGCCAGATCGACAGTCTGAGGTCCCGTACATGCCAAATACAATCCAAACCATATTCTTTTATGTGGCATGGTAAATCTGTCCTGAGCGGGGAATGCGAAGTGTTGCATGCATATCCTTAGTGGCTTTGACAGCTCCGGTGTAATTGCTGAGATCTCCTCCCACTTAGTGACGTCCCCACGTTTCATAGGGTCTGGAATTAATCTTTCTCGATCTGTGGGTGTGTGGGTGCCATGAATTTTGATGGCCGCTCTGATTAAATCCTTTGAGAGGTAAAACCTTTTGTAGGGTGGATCATCCACTAAAGAAGGCAAAATGAAAATTCCGGGGATATCCTTATTCTCTGAGGCCAGCAAAGTAGTGATTAAATAATAACACCTGTAAAAGTCAGGTTTGGGCAGAGGATCACTAAAATACTCCGCGAAGCCTGCTCGGGCCCAAACGTGAGTTAAATCCTGGGTGTTCTGTAGGGCTTCGAACTCTCTGGAGAAGAATTGGTATTTTCCCCAAGTGCGGTCATCAAATGTCAAAGTAGATTCAAATATAAAATCCGCGTCCGCTAAGGGTCCTGCAAGTCCCTGAAACCAGTGAGAGTTACGGTGTATCTTTTCTGTGTAGCCCATAGGGGGGTTGTCGATCGGCATGGGCCCTGGAAATCCTTGGAATTCTGGCGGTGGAGCAGTCGGGTGGGATTCTGCTCGTAACACATTGATGGACACTGCAGCTACACTTGGGCCTGCTCCTGATGGTCCTTCGTCAGTTTGCATGATGACTGGTGCGCTAATGAGAAAGATCTGCTACAAAAGATTAACACATTAGCATGGAAATTAATTATGATCCCATTAAAGTGAGACCGCAATCCCTTTCCATAACTGATGCGTACCCCGTGTAGCCAAGTGTTGTGATGTGACAGATGCAATGCTTCTTGCAGCACTAGTGAAGGTCTCTAGACACCTACACGTTTCAGATCATGCATACATTCCTTGATGAGATGAGATTATGAGTGATGTGTTATGATGGTGGGTGAATTTATACAAGGTTTAAAGGTTAGTGATTTATTACAAGGTTGTATGTTAGTCGGGGGGGTAGTTTTGTCAGACATGGGGTTAGGGGGAGACGGTTGGACATGCTTCGGTATCCATTTCCTAAGAGTCTTTGAGTGGGTGGTGGGTTTCTGCTGAGGGGAAAAAGGTAGTATCGGGTGTGGTGGTATTGAGGGATGGAAAGATTTGTGAGGGGTATATATTACATGGCTTAAGGGTTGAGCTACGATACATGGTTTGGGTACCCAAATCTGCGTGGGTGTGGGTCTATGGATAAGGTATTTCTTGGCGATCCAAATTTGTCGAATGCTCGAACCTGTAGAAGAAGGTCGAGGGGATGGTGGATACCGATTCTGTTTCTGTTCTGCCTTTTTCTTGTCGATCTCTGCTTGGTTGGAGTTCTTCGGTGCTTTTTGTCCTTTTGGCACCCATATTTGTCTGGTGCCGCTTTCTTTGGGTGGCCTAGACTGCTTTCCTTGTTGTGTCTTCTGATACTGCCGTCGGTCTGGGTTCCTTCGTCGTGGTTGACTCTGTCGTGGTTGAGGTTGAGAGGTCGGATGGACGCTCTGCTTTGGAAAAGAAGGGAGATCCAACACTTGCATGACCTGCCCATTAGGAAGTGATTCGTTCTTTAACTTTAATCTAGGCCAGTCCGCAACAAGTTTGGAAGGATGAGCACCGCAGGGTGTCGTGCTCATTTGGCCGCTGATGCAACCCACCTGACCGCTGATTGTGTCCATCTGCCCTTGCAGTTGGGTAACTGTCTCTTCTAGTTTGCAGGAAGTCCCAGGGAAGATCTCCTGTCGTCCTTCTGATTGACAACTGTCTATAGCCAAGCCAGAGTGGGTTGGTGTAGACATAGCGTGATTGAGCTGATCAAAGATCTTCCGGTCTTCCGTCGCATGTATCTCATAGGGTCTAGGGTCACAACCGTCAGGCGGAATGCCGTTAGGGAAGTCAAGCGGTATCACTCGCTTCTGCTCTAAGGTTCCAATCTGTAAGGAGCCTTGTCTAAGATTTAGGTCCACTGAGTGATCGTATAGCCAATCTTGGCCAAGGATTAGGGGTTCTATCAGGTCGTCATCATGGCACACTAGTAGCCTCGCTGTCATGGTCAAATCCTTAATGAGGATAGGAAGGTCCACCTCACCCATGCAAGGGGTTTCCATGCCTCCTAAGCCTATGAGGTATGCCTCAATTGGTCGCATTTCTATTCCTGAATCCTTATAGTGGGACCATCTAATCGCACTAGTCGCAGCACCTGAGTCAATTAAAGCCCTGAGTTCTTGGCAATGGTTGCCGTGCTCTAGCCTAACTGTAACAAATGGTCTCCTGTCCACTATGCTAGGATGAGTGGTTGACTTTACTTGACACATGGCCATGGGATATCTGGGTGATGTTTCCAGATGGTTATAATGTTCTCTCCCTAGTCCTTGTCTTCTTAGCTTCATGCGCTTAATGCGTTCTATGGCTTCTGCCTGAGCTTCAGCTCGTATTCTGTTTTCTTCCTCCTTATGCTTCTTTGCCAACGTGAGTCGTCTAAGCATATCCTCAGTAAGAGGTTCTTGATATAACCTGACTCTACAGCCACTAATGTAATTAGGCATTATATCTCCTTCTAAGGTGGCTAACTGTACTGCTCCACTAGTCGAAAGTCTGTTAATGATCATAGGTCCATAACCTCGCTTTTCTAACTTCCGTGCGTGCTCTTTCAGCGTATATACTAGAACTAAATCTCCTTCTTTTAGGCCTTTATCTTTCACATGTGCATCAAAATATGCTTTCTGTCGCTTCTTTGCTGCGTATATTCCTGCTACTGCTTTCAGCCTGGTTTCTCCTAATCGTTCCAAGTCCATTATTCTCGCTGATAATTCATGGCCGGTCCAATGATGTTCTTGTGCGACCTTAAGTGTCAGTATCAAGAAGTCCAAAGGAAGCACTGGATTGTGACCAAAAACCATCTGAAAGGGAGTTGCATTGAGTACGGTCTTGTAGGCCACTCGATATGCCCAAACAGCGTGGTGTAACTGTTTGTCCCAATCTGAACGTTTGTTGTTCACGAGTTTCGTCAGTACGGTACAAAGTATCTTGTTAGTGCTTTCAGCCTGACCATTGGCCTGAGGATGATATGGTGCAGATTTCTCGTGAATCACCATAAAATCTTGTAACAAATATTCAATGACTTGGTTTAGAAAGTGAGTGCCTCGATCGCTCACTAACTCTATAGGCAATCCATATCTTGTAAAGACATTTTCAAATAAGAATTTTGCAGTCTGTGAGCATCATTCTTTTTTGTGGCTTTTGCCTCTACCCATTTGGTTAGATAATCTGTGGCAACAATAATGTATTCCGCATGTGTACCTTTTGCAGGGGGGTTGATGGGTCCTACGAAGTCTATACCCCACTTAGAAAATGCACGTCCGCCCATCATGGGTTTCAATGGCATTTCATCTCTGCGAGTAGGAAACTGAGTTCTTTGGCACACATTACATCTCTTTACATAGGTATGAGCATCCATGTGAAGAGTGGGCCACCATAATCCTGCAAAGAGAATGGCTTTGACTATCCTATCTGGTCCAAAGTGACCTCCTGCAACACCTTGGTGTGCAGTCTCTAGTATGCTCAGATAATCGCTTTCATGAACGCATTGTCTTAGATATCCATCTCGTCCTCTTTTGTATAGATTATCGCCAATAAGTGAATAGTCTTGAGCTTCCTGCTCTAGACTGCATTGTCGAGCTAAGGTCATGCCTTGAGGGAATGTGTTCATCCTCAAGTATGTCACTAAAGGTTCACTCCAGTCTGGTGTGAGAGACACGTGATATAGTGTAGCATGTTCTACTGGTGGTCTTTCACAACAAACATGGCATTCCTTACACAACCTGTAGACATCTGCTTCCATCGTAGGCCAATATACTCCTAATCTATGCAGAGTCTTTAATGTTCGATGTTTTGAATGATGTTGCTTTAGTGCACCTATGTGTGCTAATTGCAACCAATTCGCATGTTCTGATTCATCTACACAACAAGCAAGAATCTTTTGATTATCCTGTTTATATATGCTTCCAGCCATTATTTGGTACCTCTGAGACTTGGTAATCTCTCCTTCTTTGATCTTAATCCTAGGATTCTTGGGTCCGTATGTCAAAATAGGGACTATAGGCTTAGCCCATTCTGGTGCTATCTCCAGATTAAACAAGTATGCATCTGGTAATTCATCTGCTACTCCTTGAGGAGCTTCTTCTGAGGTTAATCTTGAAAGGTGGTCAGCTCTAAGATGTGTCTTTCCTTTCCTGACTACTACTTCAAAATCATACTCCATGAGTAATAGAAACCAACGTATTAGTCGTCCTGTGTTACATGGTTTGTTGACTAAATATAATAGGGCTTGATGATCTGTAAAGAACTTGAATTTGTTGGCCAACAAGTAGTGCCTAAACTTCTTTACCGCGTAGATCATCCCTAGTCCTTCTTGTTCCATCGTGGTGTAATTTCGTTCTGCTGCGTTCAATTGTCTGCTCGCGTAAGCTATGGGGAGATCTATATTACCTTCATTCGTGGGTTGTGCTAACACACATCCTATGGCGTAATTGGATGCATCCACGTGTACATGGAATGGCTTACTCCAATCTGGGGTTGTCAATATAGGTGCTGAGCACAAGCGTCGTTTAAGTTCATTGAATGAATTTTCACATTCATCTCTCCACTCAAAATTGGTTAGAAGAGAGTACAAAGGCTTGGCTATGATTGCATACATGTGTATGAATCTCCTATAATAACCGCAATGGCCCATAAATGCCTGTACCTCTTTCACATTAGTTGGTCTAGGTAATTCTGCAATTACCTTCACCTTTTCCTCGTCCGTAGAAATTCCATTTTTTGACACAATGTGTCCTAGAATTTTGCCTTGTCTGACCATGAAAACACACTTTTCTGGGTTCAAACAAACCTGATATTCTCGACATTTGTCAAATATTTGTCTTAACTCTGGAATATGTGTCTGTCTTACATTTGAATGAGCACATAAGTCATCGACATAAACTTCCAAGCTCTTGCGTAAGAATTCCTTAAAAACATGACACATGAGTCGCTGGAAAGTGGCGGGTGCATTTGTTAAGCCAAATGGCATCACACGAAATGCAAATATGCCCCATTTTGTGGCAAAAGCCGTCTTGTGTTGGTCTTCTGGAGCAATGGCTACTTGATTATAGCCTGAGAATCCATCAAGAAAGCTGTAAACTTCCTTGCCCGCAACTCTTTCCAATAGGTGTTCCGTGATAGGAAGAGGATAACTATCTCTAATCGTGGCGGCATTAACTTTTCTAAGGTTAATACACACACGCAATTTTCCATTCTTCTTGGGCACAACCACAATGGGGGATACCCATTCGGTGTGCTCAATTTCGTAAATGAATCCTGCTTCTATCAAGCGATCTATCTCCTCTTTAATCTTCGCAGCGTAGTTATCATTATACGTGTAAGGTTTCTGTTTTGTCGGTTTTGCATCTGGAGTCATAGGGATTCTATGAGAACATATATCTGGATCCACTCCTTTCAAATCTTTATAACTCCA
Organism: Ceratopteris richardii; assembly: GCA_020310875.1. Taxonomy (NCBI): domain Eukaryota; kingdom Viridiplantae; phylum Streptophyta; class Polypodiopsida; order Polypodiales; family Pteridaceae; genus Ceratopteris; species Ceratopteris richardii. The sequence continues at coordinate 194,852,575 of CM035415.1, read as the reverse complement.
AGCAAAAACATCTTTATATTCGCGCAATAAGGCAACTAATTCTTCTTCTTCTTCCTTCGTCAAATCATCCCCTATGTATGTGCATTTTTCTTCTTCTCCTTCTATGGCAACTATTACTTTCTTGGTTTTCTCTCGATTATCATATACTTGTCGGTCATTCGCCTTTCTATTAGGCATTCGTACCATGATTCTTCTATCTTCGATTTCATATTTCTTGAAGTTCTCGGGTACTTCAAACAAAGATTCTTCTTTTTCTGTCATGGTGTCTTTCTTCTTTCTTTTCTTCCCTTCACTTTTGTTAGTCACTTCCGTGGCTAACCTTACCTCGTTCGTAATTTCCTCGTGTCTCTGAGTGTGAGTCTCTACCTCGAAAAAATATTCTTCCTCTGATGCAAAGGTTGAATCCATGATAATTGATTCTAAATCAACATCGCTTGCATCCTCAAATGCATCAGTGCTAGCTTCACATTCTTCTAAAACTGCATCGCACATGATTGGCTCTATCGTGAAAACTGAAATGTCATAGCCATCCTCGTCACAGTGGGGTGTCCATTGTTCTTCATTGATGGCTACATCCATGGTTGCTAGTATTTCTGCCCAACCATGGGGTTCAAACTCTTCGTCTGGGAATACTACAGGTGCGTAGGCTGGATCTTGAAGGGTTCGTGGATGTTGTTCTGCACCTAAGGTCCTTGCTTCTAATCGCTCTTCCTCTTGTCTGGCTACTTTACACATCCATAAATGGGTATCCTCATGCAACCAAGAAGGATCTGATTCTAATGAGTGCACAGATTCCGTCTCTACTAGTGTCTTATGGATGGTGTTCCATTGTATTGGGGGTACATCTCTATGTGAATAGTCTTTAAGATTGACTTTGGTAGTCACTCCTAAATGTTGCAAGTACAAAGAATTAGATCCCCAATCTTGTACAATTTGCAACTGACGCATGAATGGTCGTCCCAATATCATCTCATAAGCACGGTTTTTCGCAAAGTCACAAATGGCAAAGGTATGCTCAAATTCCACACCACAAGTGGTGAGGGATATGCCTTCTAGTAAGCCTAACGGTTTTTCTTTGTGTCCATCAGCCATTTGTAGTTTCATCCTGGTGGGTCTGAGTGCTGGCTTACCTTAACGTTTCCATAAAGCGGTGGTAGCGATGGCTACTCCGGCTCCTGAATCTAAGATGGCTTTCGTGGTGTAGCCCTGATGGGTTATTGGAAGATATGTGTTACCTTCCTCTCCTTCGCTTACGTCTCCAATCTTTTCCACGGGTATCTCTGGTACCTTCTTATGTGATCCTATCTGAGAGGGTGTGGTAGCTAGCTCAGGGAATTGATTTGCTACATGCTTCCACAATTCTGGTTTTACCTTTAACAATTCCTCCAGAGTGAGATTACACTGTACTTTGGTATTCTTGATCACTTCTGTGTTCCTAGGGATCACTGATTCTTCATTCCTCACTATTATCGTGGGTGCTCTCATACTAATAGACTTTGCTTCCCAAGGTCCTGTGAACTGAGGTAATTCTTGTAAAGAATTAGATTCAAATCCTGTGGGTTCACTCAGTTGTTCCACCTCTACATCATCATATATAGAGGGGATGTCTTGGGGAAATTGTTCCTGCAAGTCGTCTATTTCTTGAATAGGAGGATGAGTTCCCTGTTCTTTTCTCCATTTCTCTTCTTGGATTTCCCTCAAAAATTCATGTGAGTACCTATGTATGGAAGACAAATTGTTTTGACTTTCTGTATTGGGTACTTGAGACAGGGATGGTGCATTCCTTTCCTGTGTCTCTGGGACAATAGGGTTCCTAGACTGATCCTTTTTCTCTTTGCTTTCTATCAAGTGTTCTAGCCTCTCCATTAGTCCTTGAAAATGTAATTCCGGTTTCGCCATGTTATTCCAATTGAGATATCTAGAGGCTTCAAACAAAGCTTGTGCTAATTCTACCATCTTCATGCAAAGTTTACTTCTCTCAATTTCTAGATCAGCTCGAGGGTAGTTTTTACTCATTTCCGTGACTTGAGGTCCCTCTTTTATTCTAGCCTGATATGCACGAAACATCATGTCTAGATCTTCTGGTATGGGTTCCGCTAAAACTGATCCTGATTTCTGAGCTGGGATTTCTTGGTTTAATTCTTGTGAAGTCAATTCTTGTATTTTGGCTCTAGATTCCCTTAAACTTCCTTCCAGCTCACTTATCTTTTTACTCCACTTTCTCTTGATTCTTTCTCTAGAATCTTTCCAAGATTTCGTCTTTTTACTACTCGATTCTGCAACTTCACTAGTTTCGGCTATTTTCTCTTGATTAAGCTGTTGGTTTTGTAAGAGCGCCTGGGCTCTGGTTATAGCTTGGATAGGCACGTATGTAGGATTGGATCCATCTGCATTGTTTACAATACCTATCACATTGATCGGTGTCACATTCGAAGCGTTAACTGGGTTCTTAGGACAATCTTTGATTACATGCTCTTTGCCACAATCGGCACAAAAGCCTTGTATGTTATAGTACTGTGATTGCCTTGCTATTGGGGGATGTGGACAATCCTTAATGAAGTGATCTCCTTGGCACCTAAAGCATGGTCCTCTAGGACCCTGTGGTCTCTGTTGTCTCAATTGGGGCCGTGGGTTTGGGTTTGTGTACATCACATTAGTATAGTCTGGCTCCCAACTAGGTTCCATTGGAGGACTATCATAATGATATGTCTCCACGTGTTCTGGTGACTCCGTGTAATAAGCGGGTGGACTAGTTACATGAGTAGAGTCAAAACTGTTTGAGTTCGGGTCACTTTCTGTGATCAAGGGTGAAGAAGGCACTAAGGCCCTACTTAGGTTCTCTTCCGCAGCAGCGTATTTGACTGAGATGACATTCGCTGGTGGGGGTGGCTGCTGAGCTAAGATGGGTTGAGGTCTCTGTTGAGCCTGGTATAGGTAGTTCTGAGGAGGCCTATAGTAATAAGGCTGAGCATTGTATTGGCCTTGATACCTACCTGGCTGCTGGTATGTTTGCGGGTAGTTCTGTCTCACGGTTTGTTTGTTGTATGGGCAGTCCTGAGCCGTATGATTCGTGTATCTTCTCTCAATTGTGCAATATTGGCCACTAGGGTTGGCTTGAGGTTGAGGTGCATTGGGACACACGTTTGCCAAATGATTTCCACCACAAGTGTAACAACGTACATTAGTTGGTAGCTTGGGCACTTGTTTGCTAGAAACTCCTAGTTTTTGGGCCACTTTTTCTGCTAGGTCCTCTATCGAATTAGACAATTTTGTGGATGCTAGAGAAGAACAATCTGAGTCCTTATAGACCTTTGAGAGTTCTAATTCATCTCCTAGGTTGTCCTCGATGTCTATACATATTCTTATACACTCCTCTAGCGTTCTGGGTTCCTTTAGGTACACATAGGAGCGTAGTTTAGCGCTCAACAAGCCATCTAGGAACAGTGATACTTGTTTGGCTTGTGAGGGTAGCTCTTGCATTGGACATCGTTCAACATATTGTCTGAATCTACGACCTGCCAGTCTTACTGTTTCCTGAAGGGTCTGTTTAAAGCTATGAATCAACGAAGACGTGTCGTGTCTAATCCCACTTTTAGAGAATTCAGTGATGAATGACTCCAAAAAGTGATGGATGTCTCTAAATTGCCTTTGTTGCAATGGTTGAAACCAAGTTAAAGCGGTATTCTTTAACGTTAGTCCAAATGCATTGTATTGCGTGAACATGTCCTCGACTTGTTCTGCTCTTAGTACTTGCTTGAATTCTGCGACATGGTCATAGGGATCTCCTGTCCCATCAAAGTAATTCTTCATTGATTTTACTAACTGTGTGGGTCTCAATACTCTTGCGTGTTCACGTGGTCTAGGTAGAGGGAAATCGTCTCTACCACCTAGTATTCCATGATCTCTTTGTCTCTCCGCTCTATTAGTGTTTGTGGTTGTTCTATCTCTCCCTATGGGGTGATTGAAGCTTACTTCCGGTCTCTCGTTATTTCCTTCTCTTTGATTTCCATGGGTTGAGGAGGTTCTTGCCCCTTGTTGACTTGTATTTATGTTCGTTCTAGATGGAGGGAATATCAATTCACCTCTCCATGTGTATGTGTTTTTAGCGCGCTCAGGCACCACAAAGACTCTTTCTGAAGTCTCATCCAGGTATACAACCTTTCCAGGTGTATCTGGGTCCTTGAATTCATAAATTGTAATGATGCCTATCTCACCAGGGTGTTCCTTTCTGTACCTCCAAAAGGCTTCATTTGTCTCTTTATTTACAAACAACTCGGTGCTCCTGTTATCTTGAGGGATCCATTCTGGGGTGAGTATTCTTGTTAATACGGATTTCCCTCTCGGTGTTCTAGGTTCTTCTAACGGTTCTTTTCCTTGAAATTTTGCTTCAGTCTCTAATTGAATTGTGCCAAACTCATTAGTATCGTTTGGTTGCGTACTTAGGACGTACATGGTTCCTTCTTTGTCTATGTAAGCGTCTCTCTCAAATTTCACCACTGGTCTTTCCAATCCAATGGGTTGATCAGGGTTGTGCAGTTGCACCACTTGCCTTTGCAAACCATCTTCATAGATGCGAGCACCTAGTCGGTTGGTTCGGAGAAACTCTAATTGTGTTCTATAGGGTCCTTCAGGTTTTTCTAAATATGCTACATTAGACCCTCCTTCTGGTCTGTCTGTGCTAAATGCCATTTCAGATTCGCTAGTATCTGAGCTCTCGTAGGGGTAATTACTATTCAATTGCTGAGCCCAAGATCGTGCAGTAGTTCTTACACTTGCCTCCGATGATCTAAGGCTTCGTCGATCCGACTTACCTATGTGTCTCCCTGATCTAAGGTTCATTAATTTCCTTCCTTGCTCACTCAATTACACACTTAGATCGTCAATGGTTCTTTGTTATTACTTTCTTAATTCTTTTTAATTTTCCTTGGATTCTTGTCTTAATATATGCGTCAGGAATTCGACTTTTCGTTATAATCTTGAGTTCTCGCTCCGTCAGACTTATGTTCTTTCCTTTAGGTTTTCGTCACACACCTTTATCTTTAGTCTTGAACTTGAAAGAATTAAGTATCTTGAACTTGAGGCGTTCCTATCGACTTAAATCCACAATGCTAACGTTTAGCCTAAGCTAAGAATTGACTGAGGGGGTTGAGTAATCTTCCAACCTCGAGTCGGCTTTTCTGGTTGCTCTGATGCCCTGTTGCCCAAGAAGCCGCGCTTCCCAAGCTTTACTGTCTTCACTGCCTTGCTTGCTTGCCTTTGATTGCCCTTGCTGGACCTGGAAAATTCCAATATTAGACCAATTCACAAGATGATCAAACACTTGAGCATATACACCTTTTTAAGTCCCTTCTCGTTTGCCCAAATTTTCAATGTGTGCCCCCTGACTTCCTAGTCCCAACTAGGTGAACCTCAAAATAGCTTATCCAAAAATAGATGTATTCTTTATGAAAAAACAGTTGAGGTCACGTAGTACTCGTCGCGAGCTTTCTAACGAGCTATTAAGCTCAAAAAACGGACTTCGGATGAAAAAGTTATGAGCGGTCAGGCCCTGGGGGGTAAAAACTGACAATCAGATTTTCCTTCAAATATGAGCTAAGGGGTCTCCTATGAGTCTAATGGTCCAAAAATTTCTCAAAAATACCCCCAAAATTGGTCAAAAAATGGAACCCTAAATTTGCGATGGGGGTGCACAATCGCGATGGTCTGGGACCGTCGCGATGGTCCGAGCGAACCGTCGCGATGGCGTGGAATTTGGACAGTCGCGATGGTGCAAAAAGGTGAACCGTCGCGATGGCCCGAAGTGAACAATCGCGATGGCCCGAAGTGAACGATCGCGATGGCGTGAGGTCGAACCGTCGTGATGGCGTGGAATTTGGACAGTCGCGATGGTGCGAAAAGGTGAACCGTCGCGATGGCCCGAAGTGAACGATCGCGATGGCCCGAAGTGAACGATCGCGATGGCGTGAAAATGGGCTGTCGCGATGGTCCAGTAGTGAACAATCGCGATGGCGTGAGGTCGAACCGTCGTGATGGCCCGATCAGGTGGACAATCGCAATGGTCCGATGTGAACCGTCGCGATGGTCACAAGTGTGATGGCGTGAGCCAATCGCGATGGTCCGATTTTGGGCTGTCGCGATGGTCCAAAAAATGAACCGTCGCGATGGTCTATCTTGACACGTGGCACTGTCGTGGCGATGGCATGGGCCAATCGCGATGGTCCGGGGTCAGCTGAACAATCGCGATGGTCCAAGTGGTCCGGCCAAGCTGTCACGATGGCGTGAGCCTATCGCGATGGTGCGACACAATCGCGATGGTCCGAGCCAATCGCGATGGTCCACCAAAGTGTGAATTTTTGAGATGTGCCTGTGGATTCGTAGATGCGCAAGGGTCGCCTACCTCGTGGTGTGGTCGCCTACCAAGAATTCCGAAGGTTGCAGACCATCACGATGGTCCGCCACACTCGGCAGATCTTTGACAGAGAGTAAAATTTTACCTTTTCCAAGCTTTCCTGATGCACTGGAGCTCTGTACCTACAAGAAAACTCAAGAAAACACAAGCACACACAAGCACAAAAGTTCTCTCTCGCTATCTCGCATGCACAAATGAGGGGAAATGAGGTGAATGGGTGGATATGGTGAATTTTCTGATTTTTTTGGAGATGAAGATGATGATGCGATGATGAAGATGGAGTATGGGGAAGGTGAAAAACACTAAAAACTAAGTAAAAACAACAACAAAAACTGAAATTTTTACCTTCCAACGCCACTTCTTGCTATACTCTTACCATCACACATTCGTCCTAGACTCGATCCCCGGCAACGGCGCCAAATTTGGTGTTGCTCTAGCACAATGGTGAGAACCACGTTAAGAAGCTTCACCTCCTTAATGTCAATCCGCGGAAGAGGTAGGAGTGATATGAAGATCGTGAACGTGAGATGATGTGAGAGTGAAGGTGAGAAGCACAAAGATGCACACACACATACACACACACAATGAAGAGACAAGCAAGACACAATGGAAGGTGAGAAATTAGCTCTATTACTCAAGAACACTATTACAAGCTCAAACTAGCTCTAAGCTCACACTAGCCAACATGAACCAACCTCAAAAATGAGCTCTCTAGCTCTTTTTATAGTTTCTAGACTAGTTTTGACCGGTTTCACATCTAGTGACCGGCATAGTTAAAAAATAGGTCCTAGAGGCTATTTGGGAGGGTAAACGATGTCTAAAAATAACGAAAATTGGTACGCGCATTCTACCTAAGCTCCTCAAGCTCGAGGACTCCTCGGCTTGCACAAAATGGAGCTATGGATTACAAAATGGGGTTTTGTCTATATTACATATGTTACAAGAGTGATGAAAATCACTGTTGGATGTTTGAAGAGGTAATAAAAACATAGTTGTTTGAAAAAATGATCCGACTGGCTCCCTGCTCCGTCTTTACATGCTTCCACGTTGTCTGTGCCTCTGACTGTGCCTCTGACTGCTTCCAACAGTACATAGGGTGTCTAATACATCCATTGGCAAGCTAAAAGGGCCCACCATATACTCCTGGAGTTCATTTGGCTGGTGTAGATCAAGGATTTTGCAACACCTCTTCATCTTCAAGCACATACCTATCCATCTCTTCACAATTATCAACAGACCCAACAAGAAGTGGAAGCGAAAAGGAAACTCACCAAAGTCCATCGATACAGGGAAATAGGGCTAGACAATTCAAGCTCATCCTCAGATGCACAAGAAGAACACGAAACATCACTATTAAATGTGGATATTAAAAGTAAGTCAAAGGATGATGGACAATGGGTAGAGTTGAATGAAGTTAACTACAATGAAGAATCACAAGGCCTAAAGACGGATGACCACACTACGCATACTAATAAGAACACCACAAGTAAGGAAGCAGACCAGGAAGGTACACATGTGATAAAACTTAATGAGACTTCAACTATTTGTATCAAGGAGGCCCCACCACCTCGCAAATTGTCCATAAAGATACCAAAGAAAGAGTCTCAAGAAGAGAAAATCGAAGAAGAAGAACCCTTCACACCAATAAGGGTTGTGGCAGAACCCTCCCCCATGGATGTCACATTTCAAGGGAGTGCCACAAAAGCTCTTGATTTGGATGAACAAGAAAAAGTACAAAACATACAATTACAAGTTAGACAACCACACAACGAAACCATCCATGTGGAGCAGGGAAAAGATGTGCAAACCGGCAAAGCTCCGAGCATACCAAGGACTTGATTGAATGTCGACATTGCCCAACTCAAGCCTGTCATACAAGATATGATCCGAACCGCACTAGACACACAACAACTAATGCTTGAGGCCGATGAAGACTATAATCAAGCAATGCAGGACAAGCACGAGCTTTAAGAAAAGAGTAAGAATCTTTCGGCAGAATTGAACTTAGAAAGAGAGCACCTCAGAAACAAAGAGAAAGAAGTCCAAGAAGCCAAAAAGAAGTGCAATGAGTTAATGTCCAAAAACAAAATATTAAAAGCACAACTGCAAGAAGTACAGACAAATACGAAGCTAGCGAGACTGAGAAGGCACGAATGGCTGCCCGGAGCAAAATACTGGAATCACAGATCAAGGTATACATGGAGGAAGCAGAAAACTTAAGGAATCGAAATAAAGAGCTCATGACCGCCCTTCTCAGTGATCAGCCAATAAATGCTCAAGAAAGACCAGAGAAAGATATCACAGAATTGAAGACAAAGATAGCTAAGTATGAAGATCAGCTCAAGAAGGAGCAACTCACCATTGCCGAATGGGAAAAGAGGTATATGGATGACACTACCGCTCTTAGAACTAAATGGAAAAAAGTTGAGAATAATTATCTCCTACAATGTATAGAAGACACAGATCATCTTGATATCGTTGCGAAAGAACTTCTTAAACACAAGGATACTATTGCACAGGCTACTAAAGAAATAAAGCAAAAAGATGAATTGATCAGATAGCTTCAAGAACAATTGGCGCAGCAATCAATTGAGGGGACACTAGTAGTTCCAAAATCCGCAGAGGCTACTGTGGAGACTGAGGTATGTCCTCTCTCTCCCCCCTCATATCATTCACCGATAAGGGAGGCACAGAAGGTTCACAATAAACATAATCATCAAAACATTGCAGAACTGAATCGATCGGAAAGGGCACTACTAGTGTCCGAGCTTACGGCTGAATTTGAAGATTATCATTCAAGTAATGAAGGAAGCTAATATAGAAAGCAAAAATTTGGAGCAGATTTTGAAGCCTTTCAGTGTACCCTATGGCCTGCTGAAAGAACAAACGCGATAATATATAAAGACTACGAGAAATAAAGATCCAGACTACAATCTCCACTTCAGCCAAGATACATTCAAGTATACCCACGAAGAATTTGAGAAGGCTGATCCCATTTGGAGACGCAAAATTTTGGAAAAGAATCCAACACTACGGGTACAGTGGGAGGCATCACCATATGTGCTTCAGGTAAACCCATCTTTTTGCCCAGTACCCCGCAGATGCTCCTGGTCGCAATTTTGGGAAGGACAGCGCCAGGGAAGCATTAATAATCAGTGGCTGAATTACCCATTGTTACCTAGTCCACCTCATAACTACCTACCAACGAAAGAATATATGGTAAAAACAATGGAATTTTGGATTACCAGATACGCTACGATAACGGATTTAGCAGTTAAAATGACCAATAAAATATTTATTATGCTACTAACAATAATCAAGTCTTCCAGCATGCAAAATATACTTTTTTGAATTTCATCGGCATTACGCAAGGACCCGAAGCACTCATTTTTTATCTATCTACTATTCCAAGCCACTTAACACTTATGGCATATTATTCTCGAATTATGTTCTTGCCATCAACATATATGCAAACTTTTGAAGAAGCATTTTTCACTGGCTTCTTCGAAATCGATTCAGAAATTTTTGTCAAAATGACTTCGAACCTGAATGCACGTCTGGTCGCTTATGAGACAAGTTTTTTTGCGGATCATCGACAAGCACCAGAGGATGGGGTGAATTTCACCCAATGGAAGGAATTTATGATATGTCATGCTAATCTTCTAAACCAAAGAGAGCAAGTAGCCATACAGACCTATACACGTCGCCACAAAAAGCCTGTCGGGGACGACAGAGTTCAGGAGGAGGGACGTGTGGAAGGGGAATCAAGCAAGAAAAGAAGAAGAAGAAGATCAAAGTCAAAAACGGCTCAATAAAGAATGAAGAGCATATACAAAAAATACATCTCTGCAAGAAGCCCCGAAGGGGTGCAACACCCATCTCTGCACAGAGCCCCGCAGGGGCACATATCAAGGAAAAAGCACGTAGGTGGAAGGAGGAACCAAGGCCAGGAAAGTATCCACGAAGATGTGCAAGAAGATATCCAGCGGTTTCGAAACCACAAGAGGGTGCTTCAACCTCTTGATCTTTGGAAGGTCTAGATCGAAGGCTGAAGGATCACATCCTCATACCTTCCACTGGTGGCGTGCGTGGCAACCCGACTTATCAGGCAAGACAAATGCATCAGGCCTAGAGGATGTAAAACAAGAATCAAGAAGAGGCCATCGAAATTGAACACCTGTTTAACAAGAAGGCAGAATTGACCAAGGGTTGCGAGCGATGAAAAGAAAAGAAAAGAACAGGCAGTACAAATCAAGCACAAGACCATTAAAATGGAACGGCAGTCCAACTAGGCGGCAGAACTGACCAAGGGATGCGTGCCGACGACAAGGGAAAGACAAAAAGTAAAGACTGTCAAGGGACGATAGAGACAAAGAGGGGGAGAGTGTTGTAGAGCAAAGGAACACAAGAGAAGAGCCCCAAAATTTCAAATTAATGGGCATAATTTTTCTTCTTCGAGGTCTTAGAGAATTCCCTCAAAGCCATGTAAATGCAATAGAGGAGTCCTCTAGATGCATAATCCCAACTTGTTGTAAAATATCCCTTGTAAATTAGTAGGAAATTCACTTTTTTGGAATAAAGTGCCGGTCTATTGTGTGAAAGGACCAAACTTAGGGCACATGTATATAAGTCACTTTGTGACTCTTTGTAGAGACTTTTTTCCATTGTGAAGAAGTAGCTCTCCAAAATTTCGAATTTGCCTCTTTCTTGCAGATTTCTATCTTCTCTTTGATTTTGTATGTGTGTGTAATGCTTGGAATATGTGTGTAGGACTGTTGTCTACCCCTCCCCACTGTTTTTGAGCTATTGTAGTGTGTGTGTGAGCTTGTAGGAGTTGTGGCATGAGTGTGGGTGCTTCCTTCCATTCACTATTTTGGTCATAACTTTAAGCAGAGTTGTCAGAATCGAGTGAAGCCATTCTCAATAGATGCGTATCGTCGATAGCTTCAAAACGAGTACCCTATTGACTATATTCGGAGCTTGGAGCTGAGAGAAATCCTTGATTTACTGAAAACTATTGTAAGAGGTATCGCGGCAAACACTTTCAGTCATTAGTGAGTTTGAGAGGTGGATTAGTCTTTTCTCATGCATATCAACTAACCCACTTCATTTTCCATCATGTGTGTCCATGTCCTCATACACTTGGTTATGTCGTTTGATCGGATTGACATTTAAATGTGTGTTAATTTCTCACTATACGCACTTGTGTTGCAATAGAGGTACAGTCTCATTGGCACAAGTCCTTGAGTCTTCTTGACTTGGGTACATAGTACGCAAGGGTGAAAAATGAGCTACCCCATGGAGGATCACAACGAAAGAATACCCTAGGCCACACTCTAGACAAACCGTTTCTATTTGGGTTCCAAAGCAGTCAATGAAGGCTTTCCCAAATGCTAGACAGATATGGGTGCCCAAGACCTGCTTACGAGCTCAAATAGCTTCACCTCCATTCACAAGATCAAATCAACACTCACAAGCACTCTCGACACAAATTCCAGGGCAAACACCTATGCCCCATACCATTATATCTTCTGTCACACCTAGGAATGTGGGGAGATGGGTACCCAAAAGGTCCCAAATTCAACATAATCCAGTCCACAAACCCTCACACATCATCACCAATAAAAGCTATGATTTCACCATCAAAGTTTGGAGACTTAAACCCCATATCAAACCCCCTGACCCACTCTTGTAAATCCATCCACTCTGATGTAGGAGCATTCTGAGTACATTGCACACCCAAAAGTATGTATCTAGGATGAACACTAACGTACTAACCAACATTCATACACATCACAAACATCTCACCCACTAACCACTAACCACTTGGAATGTCATGATAGTATTGTGGATGGAACACCATAACATCTTGTTTCCTATGCAATGCTAATGTGCATCTCTTCTTCTACCAGATAAACATCAACAACTACACGTAATCTCATGGCTGAAGCAGCAGGTCCGAGCTCACAGGCAGGAGTAAGTACTGTCGGGATTGATGTGGATAGTCTACCTATTGATGTGCCTCCAACTGAATGACCTGTAGAGTTGCAACACCTCCAACAAATACATATATCTGATCCTCCCATAGGAATAACAGAGAGGGTCCATGCCAATTCTCATTGGTTCAGTGGCATGCCGGATCCTTAGGAGAGGCCAAGTATATCAGGGAGTCCAAGTGTGAGCATGATAAGCAATGGGTCAGATTCCAGTTCTTTTCCAAGGAGTTTGAGACTCTCCAAAACACACAAGATATGCAGACCATATGGGAGCATCCAGGGCTGGCCGAGTATTTTGCAGCACCCTTACCCAAACCAGACCTCTTACGATGTTATTATTTGGTCTCAACGTTACAGGCTAATGAAGAAAAAGACAAACCTAGCACATTTGTTCTTCCATCCTTACTGGGAAACAATGAGTTGAAAAGGTTCAAACTCACATTGGAATTGGTGAGTGCTACATTCAACATGCACGGCACACATGTGCCCTCTGAGAAGGATCCTCTTATTCCCCCTAACATGAAGAATCGAAAGCTACAAAAGTTGAAAGATATGATGGCACTCACACCGAATGTGTCAATTCCTCTTCGCATGTGCATGCAACATTTTGAGTTTCCCGATCAAGATCGGTTCGCTCAACCCCACAAGGAGATTTGGTTCGCTCTTTACTTGGCAGAGACAGGTGCATTACCGATTAAACTTCCTGTATGGATTATAGAGCAGCTATATGAAGCAAATAAAAGGGCACATAGGAAGCTAGTGGTGAATGGGTGTTGTGCAATCACGCGCATCATCTACAAGTGCTTAGCATATGATGTACCTATTGAACGTGCTTTAACTTGGTCGCAACTACAAATGTTCAAGAAACTCAAATCCTCCACACATCAATCTGAGCGCATGAGGGGTTCGATCCCCTATGTTCAAACACGTGAAGTTTTGATGACTCTGGAAGTGTTGCCATGAGGGGATGCCACTATGCCTCCCTTTACCATTCGCATACCAAGATCTGGATCTGAAGGCACATCACAAGTTGCCCCCTCGGCTCCTCCTGTCCCTCCTGAATTCGAATTTCCTGCGACTGGAGACGCTGAAGAGATGAGTACCTTCAACTTCGAATCATTCTTGCAGAATACACAACTCTCTGATGTAGAGTTCTTTTCAGATACAAAAGAGCAGGGCACATCTTACCAAAGAAGGAGGAAATCGACAGAAGGATGCCATGTACATTGGGATGAGGAGCATCAGAGAACTTTGTCGCAACAACTAGAACACTCGGAGGCAGAAGAAGAAGCAGAAGTAGAAGAAACAAGTGAAGCCCCAGCTTATACAGCAGAACTCCTAAGGCTATATAGGAACGAGTGCGGTCACAACAGTTGCTCACCGAACAAAGCAGTCGGGTGCTCATGGCTCAGCTATTGGAAGAAGTCGGAGTCGATTTAGAATACAGTGAAGGTCTCTTATTGATGGTGGAAACATATGGGGTAGTAGAAGCAGTTCGAGCAACGATTAAGAGGCCTCCGGAGCAGCAGAGAACTTTGTCGCAACAACTAGAACACTCGGAGGCAGAAGAAGAAGCAGAAGTAGAAGAAACAAGTGAAGCCCCAGCTTATACAGCAGAACTCCTGAGGCTATATAGGAACGAGTGCGGTCACAACAGTTGCTCACCGAACAAAGCAGTCGGGTGCTCATGGCTCAGCTATTGGAAGAAGCCGGAGTCGATTTAGAATACAGTGAAGGTCTCTTATTGATGGTGGAAACATATGGGGTAGTAGAAGCAGTTCGAGCAACGATTAAGAGGCCTTCGGTTCAATATGATCCACGAAGATTCTAGACACGACCATGGTCAGGTAAAAACATCCAGATTCCCATTACTACAGGGGAAGGACCTATTATTACACCTTAACCTATTGAGACAACCTCCCAAATAGCAGGAACCACTGGCCAAGAGATCCCCATCACCGAGGATGAGTCAACCGAACCACTACCACTGACCCCTCCCCCATCACCTCCTCAAACGGAAGCTGTAAATGTCACCTCGACTACCCAGCCCACAGAGCAAGCCTTCATCTTCCGTAGTCCAACCTCTAGTTCTCCTTTGTTCTCCTCCTTTGAAAACCCCTATCACTCTAGCACAATGGTGAGTACCAACATGAGAAGATTCACCTCATAATTGTCAATCCGTGGAGACGTGAGGACTAGTATGAAGACTATGAGCAAGTGAAGGCACAAGTGTGTGAGTGAGAAGCACACAAGCATGCACACACATACACACACACGCGCACACAAGGCAAGAACAAGGAGAGGAACAATGGAGTCCTTTGCATTAGTCAAAAAGTCTCTTACATAAGCTCAATTCACAAACAATCTAACCTCAAAAATGAGCTCTCTAGCTCTTTTTATAGTTTTCTAACTAGCTTTGGTCTTGTCCAGACCTAGTGTCCGGCCTAGTTAAAAATTAGGTTCTAGAGCCTATTTGAGGGCTCAAACGGAGTCTAAAAATTATGAAAATTGATATGTAGCTAATTCTAATACTCCTCAAGCTCGAGGACTCCTCAGCTTGAACAAAATGGAGTCTATTCTACCAAAAACAGAATTTACAATGTTTGTGTAGTGATTAAAATCTCTTGAGTTGTAAACGGTCCATGGAAAAAATGATTGGGCCTTGTTGCCGTATTGTGCATGACTGCTCCGTTGTGCTAGTATGCTCTTCATCTGACTTGTATGCCAACACTCCCCCCTTCCTAGCGTCTGTCGCTCCTGACAGACCTCTGTTCTATAGGGTGGTCGATATAGTATTGTATGACATTGGTGGCTAATTCGTGTTCTCCTATTCTTAAGCCTTGTGCTAGATCAGCTTCCAATGCATCCCAATTTATTGCACCAGGGGCATCTGGTTGCAGTGTTGTGTAGTACTCAGAGTACATGGCTTGTTCACAAGCAAAGAGATGGAGCAGGTGTGTTGGCTTCGGTGTGAAGACCTTCGAGTGATACTCCCAGAAACCTGATCTAAACATTTCTTCGAATGTCTATTTGTAGCATGCGGGAAGATAATTTATCTGTGCATGCCAAGCATAAGCTACTCGAATGCTGGGGGTGATGCTCATGTCGTACACCAAATCATAGTTTCCATTAGTAAACCCCGGTAGCCATATCTGTGGTGCTGCTACATTTCGGAAAGTTTTGAGTACTACCTACATCATATCCAAAATCTTAAGCATCATCTGGGCTGCAACATCCGGCATGGGCTTCAATCGAGGCATCCAATGGCGAATTGTGGCCATCATGTAGGCTACTGGTGGTGGCCCTTGTGGTGGCGCTATGTACGTGTAGTTTAGCCATTCCTTGCATTGCGCGTTGTTCTGCACTTTGATGTTGAATGCTTTCCAAGACCTGCAGCGTGGAACTGGACCGTAGCATGGATTGTATAGGAGATGTAAAGGCGCATTGTTCCATGTGCATAGCATTTCTGGATATGTCTCTAGAAGTTTCTGCCGCCAGGTTGGTTGATGAATTTTTCCTTTTTGCACCTCTGGAGGAAGGTCTTCAGGTTGAAATTGGGTAGCGAAGGTAGGAATCTTACCCGTGACTCTCTGTATTCCTGCATTATAATCAGCCAGAATAATATAGTAAGGCCTGTATTGTAGTTCAAATGAGAGGATAAGGCATCTCGATGATAGGTTCTTGAAGTAATCAGATTGTAGCACACTTTCCTCTATGACCCTCATGGCCTGATTTTGCACTACTGTGCGCTCTTCATGAGAACTCCCGATTTCCTCCACTTGTCGTAGCCATGGGGGCCGCGGTGCTTCGAATGTGTCCTGAGCTTCTTCCGTTTGTTGACCTCCTGGGAAGGGTTGTGGGTCATATTCTTCTTCGAAGGTTTGTTCCATAGGAATTTGTACTATGCCTTTGTTGGTGGGAGCTTCTGGAGGGGAAGGTGGTTGTTGGCAGTATACGGGAAGAAGCAAGTACGGGCATACATGCAGATCTAGCATTAAGGCAACCCTTTATTTTTTTCAAAACCCTTACACCATTTAAAAGTGATTCTCATCACTAAAAACCCCTGTAAATACCATTTTCACCTTTTTGTAGCTCCATTTTGTACAAGCCGAGGAGTCCTCGAGCTTGAGGAGCCTTAGAAGTAGTTTCCTACCAATTTTTGTATTTTTTAGATCTCGTTTGAGCCCTCAAATAAGCCCTGGAACCTAATTTTTAACTAGGCCGGACACTAGGTCTGGACAGGGCCAAAGCTAGTCAAAAACTATAAATAGAGCCAGAGAGCTCATTTTTGGGCTAGCTTCTTGTAGTTTTGAGCTTGTATGAGAACTTTGTTGCAATAGAAGTGAATCCATTGTCTTACTCTCTTTGCTCTTGCCGTGTGTGCACGTGTGTGTGTATGTGTGTGCATGTTAGTGTGCTTCTCACTCACACATTTGTGCCTTCACTTGCTCGAGGTCTTCATACCATCCTCATGTCTTCCCCGATTGACATTAAAGGAGGTGCTACTCATCACTGAGCTACACCAAATTTTGGCACCGTTGCCGGGGATTCGAGCTTTGAGGACGAGCGTGTGATGGTAAGACGTAGCGAGGACACGTTGGAATGGTAAGTAGTAGGTAAATTTCTGGTTTTCTTCTCATCTCCATCTCCACCTCCATCTCCACCTCCACCTCCTTCTCCACTACATATTCCCTCTTCCTTGTCATTCTCCTCATTTGTTGTGTGCGAGTTTGAGAGAGAGCGAGCACGTGCATTTGTGTTGTGTGTTTTTTTTGCATGTTTCTTGCAGGTACCAGCTCCATCACCATCTCCAGCAAGCTCAACAGGTATAGAATCTTTCTACACAGGCCCCGAGGCATCGAGCTTGAGCTATCGCGACACTTCGAAAACTTCGACTAATCACGTTTCTGAGTGCACCACGACACTGCGCAGGTCGAGAGCACCTAGGATCACAAGACAGAACCACAAAATTCACCATAGCTCGACCTGTCACGACACCTTGAGGTATCGCGACACTCACGACTTATCGCGACACCTCGGAGTATCGCGACACACCGACCCGAGCTATCGTGACACCTCGACCTATCACGACACCTTGAGCTCGACCTATCGCGACACCTCGACCCCGACCTATCGCGACACTCCCAAGTATCACGACACCCCGACCTATCGCGACACTCCCAAGTATCGCGACACCCCGACCTATCGTGACACTCCCAAGTATCGCGACACCCCGACCTATCGCGACACCCCGACCTATCGCGACACCTCGACCTATCGTGACACCTCGACCCGACCTATCGCGATACATGGGCTTAACGCATAAAATTATAAAGTCAAATTAATGGAGTGAATTGAGGTATAATTGGGCCTAATTTTGGACACATTGGGATAACATTAGAGCCTTAGGAGTGGGCAAAAGACCTAGAAACCAAAGAGGAATTTCTTGCACCCTGAGAGCGTGTTTTGACCTCTAGGTGCCTGAATGGTCATAACTTCACCATACGAACTCCGATTGATGAGATTTTGGTCTCGTTGGAAAGCTTGTTGAGAATCCTACGTGGAGCTTGACTGGTTTTTGTAAGAATCATACGCGGAGTTTTAGAACATGTGTTTTTAAGTTGGCCTTTAGGTGGGACTAAGTGGTCATAAGGATTTGGGGATACAGTGAGTTACTCAGGGGGGCCTGTAAATGTTGATGTGTGTCTTTCAATCCCTTGTGGTAATAGAGCTATATTGACTTGTGAACTTTTGCAGGAACATTGTGTGCAAGCAAGGCATTCCAAGGAAAGCTAACAAGGGTGAGTACCAAGCTTGGGAGAAGGCTTCCTCGGCTTGTGCAGCAGTCTGAGCAACCAGAGAATTGAGGTTGGAAGTTCTCTCAACCTCCTTTGTCAATTCCTAGCCTAGGCTAAGCATGACTTAGGTGTGGTGATTAATTAGGGCTACGGTAGGCATGATTCAAGTCCAAGAGAACTAATCAACTAAGTGCAAGGATTAAGTAGGGTTTAAGTGCGAAAACCCTAAGGTACAAAAGTAAACTTGAATCGATCACTTATCAAGTGTGAAATTCATTTAAGTATTCCTGACGACGTGATATCAGACAAGATCATAAACACAATAATCCACTAAAAAGAACAAAGTGATTGGTGCAAAATAACCTGCAACGTGGGTATACTTGGGACCAAGGGGGTAGATAAACCAAGCATATGAACCTTAGGTCAGGCAGACACTTAGGCCGAGACAGACAAAGCCTCAGATCTTCTGAAGCTAGTGTCAATCACACTGCTAGGTCTTGGGCCCAGCAGTTGAGTGATTACCCATACACTCCACGATCAGAAAGGAGTGATTCTGAAATGTCCTATCACATGGAGAGACCAGTAGGTAGTTCAGGGGTGACTTATCTAGAAAAGCCAGAAGGACCTTACAAGACTCAATTGGAATACATCAGGACTAATCGTCTAGGTGCTCGCATCTACAAAGATGGTCTGAGAAGATCTGTGGTCCAGATTAAGAACCCCGATCAACCCCATGGACTAGAACACTCGGTAGTTAAGTTCGAGAATGGAGCGTACCTAGATAAAGAGGGGACTATATATGTAGTCACCACTCTTCCTGATAGAACAGATGAGTTTGGAAATGTGATTGCGGAGACTGACATGGGTGATATAGAGCAAGGGAATTTAGAGAGAGAGCCAAGAACTCCCCATGGTAAATCTATCTTGACCAGAATCATGACTCCAGAGTGGATTCCACAGGATAATAAAAGCATAGATTTGCTTTTAAATCGAGAAACCGATGAGGCTTTTCGGAGATATAAATCTGCTCAACCTCAAGAAGTGAGTGCCCTCACAATCTATGAGTTTAAAGACCCTGATAGCCCAGGCAAAGTAACCTACCTAGACAATACATCAGAGAGAATCTTCATGGTCATCGAGCATGGCAGACATGCCTACACATGGAAGGGTGAATTTGTTTTTCCCCAGCCACGGTCTAATGTGTCCTATGGTCACCAAGGAGCCGACACCTCCCAGGCTCATGGAGCTCAAGGAGATAGAAGTAGAGATAAACCTGAAGTAAGTTTTGCTAACTCCCTCGGAAGAGAAAGAACGGGAACGGAAAGAAATAGAGTGGAACCTGAGGGACATAGAGCCCCATGGAATCAAAGGAATGCTCACGATTTCCCTTTGCCAAGACCGAGAGAACACACTAGGACCCTAAGACCAACTCAGCTGGTAAAGTCCATGAAGAATTACTTCGATGGCACTGGAGACCCCTATGACCACGTGGCAGAATTTAGACAAGTCTTGAAAGCTGAACAGGTAGAGGACCTATTCACACAATATAATGCTTTTGGTCTAACCCTTAGGAACACTACCCTTACATGGTTTCAACCACTGAACGAGAGGCATTTCAGAAACATAGACCAGCTCCTAGAGGCATTTATCATTGAGTTTTCTAAGAGTGGCATAAGGCACAACACTTCCTCACTAATTCATAGCTTCAAGCAAACACCTCAAGAGACGGTCAGACTAGCAGGAAGACGGTTTAGGCAATACCTAGAGAGGTGCCCGATGCCTGAGTTACCCACACCAGCCAATCAAGTGGCCTTGTTCTTAGATGGATTGTTGAGCACCAAGCTCAGGTCATATGTGTATCTGGAGGACCCCAGAACGATAGAAGAGTGCGTGCGCATGTGCATAGACATTGAGGATAATCTAGGTGAGGAGTTAGAACTATCAAAAATCTATAAGGATTCTGATAGCTCTAGTAGCCTCAGGACTGGTCAATCCACATCCATTGAGGAAATTGCAGAGAAGGTAGCTCAAAAACTAGGTGTCTCTAGCAAACAAATTCCGAGATTTGCCCCAGCTAAGCGGTGCTACACTTGTGGAGGTGACCATATGGCAAATGTATGCCCCATTATGGCACAACCCCAGGTGAATCCTAGTAGCCATTACTGCACCATAGAGCGAAGGTACACCAACCACACTGCGCAAGACTGCCCATATAACAAACAAACTGTTAGGCAAAACTACCCTCAGCCATATCCACAACAGGGTAGATACCAGAATCAGTACCCACCACAACAATACAACAGACCACAACAAACTTATCAACCATCCTATCAAGGGCAGTAGAGACCTCAACCAGTCCTAGTACAGCAACCCCCTGCTCCAACCAATGTGATCCTAGTGAAATATGCATCTGCTAAAGAAAATCCGAACAGAGCCATAGCTCCAGTCACCCCAATGCTATCAGAGAGTGATCCAAGTGACCATAGTTTTGACTCCACACATATTGATAGCCCACAGACTTACTACATGCAATCACCCGAGCATAACGAGCCATACTATTATGAGGACCGAAGTGAAAATAGTGGGGGGCTTGAGTATGCTAATGTCATGTACACAAACCCCAACTCTAGACCTCAACCTAGGCAGGTACGACCCCCATTTCCTAGAGGACCATGCTTCAGATGTCAGGGAGATCACCTTATACGGGATTGTCCATTGCCTACCCCTACACAACCCCAACCAGTAACAATTCAGGGTTTCTATCAAGACTACGGAAAAGAGCATCTCCTACGAGATTTCCCAAAGAACCCTAATAACATGCCTAAAATCACTCCTATCAATGTTGTTGGGTTAGTTGTAGACTCCACAGGGAGTGTGACTTCCACTGCACCTGTGCAAGTGATCAGAAGAGCCCAAGCACTACAGCAAAACCAAGGTGTTGGTCAGGAAAAGAGCCCCGAGGTGAGTGAAACAGAGAGCATAACCAAAAAGAGGACTAGAGCCTGGAAGGATAGTCGTGAAAGAATGAAAAGGCAATGGGCAAAAAAGATGAGCGAACTTGAAGAGAGCTTGAGAGAAACCAAAGCAAAGATAAGTGAACTCGCATCTCAAAACCACTCTCACACCACCTCTTCACCACCTCTCCCTTTACCCGCCAATCCATCTTCTTCCATTCCCCAACCTTTCAATACACCTTCCAACCCACCTCACCTAATCCCACCACCCCCTAGAGTAGGATCAATCCTAGCAGATCCCACTCCCGAGGACCTAAACATGATGCTTAAAGCATATCAGGCCAGAATTCAAGATGGGCCAAACATAACTGATCATGAAAAGTGTTACCCTAGATCAGAACTAGAGCTAGAACGAACCAAAATTTGTGCTAAGATGGTGGAATTAGCTCAGACCATGTTTGAAGCCAGTCGCCTATTTAACATTTCTAGTTCAGCGAAGACACAGTTACACTTTGATGGACTGCTAGAAAGAATAGAGAAGCTAATTGCACAATCAGAAAAGGAACCCGCCTCTAAACACAAGGACAAGGCAAGTGAGAGAGTGAGCCTACCTCCCCATGAAGGCTATGTGCCTAACTCTACGGAGCCAGACACATCATCCTCCATGAATCGGTTCACACCAGAATTCCTACGAGAGATTCAAGAAGACAAATGGGCTAAAGAAAGTGAAGTCTCTCCTCCCATTGAACTTGTGGATGACGCACACGACCAATTCCCACAAGACCTCCCATCCATTTATGAGGAGCAAGAGAGTACCCAATCCCAGGAAAGATTAGACTTTGATTCTAACTCTCTACAAGAATTACCCCACTTCACAGGCCCTTGGGAAGCTAAGTCCACGTGTATGAGAGCACCCACGGTCATGGTAAGAAACGAAGATTCAGTCATACCTAGGAACACAGAGGTAGTGAAAAACACTAAAGTACAGTGCAACCTCACCTTAGAAGAGCTACTCAAAGTAAGGCCAGAGCTATGGAAACATGTAGCCAAACAAGTACCAAAAATAACCAAACCTCGTTCCCAGGCAGGATCCCAGAGAACAGTGCCAGAAATACCATTGGACAAGATAGGAGACATGAGTGAGGGCGAAGAGGGAAACACATATCTTCCTATCACCCATCAGGGATACACGACCAAGGCCATTCTAGACTCAGGCACAGGTGTTGCAATTGCTACCACTTCCCTATGGAAGCGTTGGGGCAAGCCAGCACTCAGGCCCACGAGGATGAAATTGCAAATGGCCGATGGTCATCTAGAGAGACCTTTAGGGCTATTAGAAGGAGTAACTCTCACCATGTGTGGTGTCGAGTTCGAGCATACATTTGCTATATGTGAGTTTAGCAAAAATCATGCCTATGAAATGATTTTGGGAAGACCCTTTATGCGACAGTTGCAAGTGGTACAGGATTGGGGAACCAATTCTTTGTACCTGCAGCACTTAGGTGTTACGACCAAAGTGAATCTCAAAGATTACTCTCATAGAGATGTCCCTCCTATCCAATGGAATCCCATCCATAGAGCTAAAGATGATACAGAATCGGTGCATTCCATAGGATCAGGATCCTCATGGATGCATGAAGACACCCACTTATGGATGTGCAAAGTAGCAGTAGAAGAGGAGAAAAGAGAAAAGGCCAGAGAAATAGGTGCAAACGGAACACATAGATCCATTCAAGACCCAGCCTATGCACCTGTAGTATTTCCTGATGAAGAATTTGAACCCCATGGCTGGGCAGAAATCCTAGCAACAATGGACGTAGCCATCAATGAGGAACAATGGACACCCCACTGTGATGAAGATGGATATGACATGTCAGTCTTCTCCATAGAGCCAATCATGGGAGAGGCAGTGATAGAAGAGTGTGAACCTAGCCCTGATGCATTTGGGGATGCAAGTGACTCTGATCTAGAGTCAATCATTATGGACCCACCCTTTGCATCAGATGAAGAATACTTCTATGAAGTAGAATTTCAACCCCAGAGGCACGGAGAGCTTACAAATGACGTAAGATTAGCCACACATGTGACCCCGAAGGAAGAAAGAAAGAAAAGAAAGAAGAGAGTAGTCACACCAGAAGAGGAAGAATCTTTGTTTGAGGTCTCGAAAAATTTTAAGAAATATGAGATAGATGACAGGAGAGTCATGATCAGAATGCCTAAACGGGAGGCACAATCAGGAGATGCCTATGATAACAAAGAAACCACCAAAAAAATAGTGGTAGCCCTAGAAGAGGGAGAGGAGAGATGTACTTATATAGGACATGACCTGACAGAAGAAGAAGAGCGTGAACTGATAGCCCTGCTAAGAGAATACAGTGATGTATTCGCATGGAGTTACAAGGATTTGAAAGGAGTGGACCCTGACATATGCTCACACACTATCCCCATGACCTCAGATGCCAAACCCTCTAAGCAAAGCCATATACATATAATGATAATTATGCTGCCAAGATCAAAGAGGAGATAGATAGAGTGGTTGAAGCTGGATTTATCTATGAAATTGAGCACACTGAGTGGGTATCCCCTATTGTAGTGGTGCCCAGGAAGAATGGAAAGCTGCATGTATGCATTAACTTAAAGAAGGTCAATGCAGCCACAATTAGAGATAACTATCCGCTTCCTATCACAGAGCATCTCTTAGAAAGAGTAGCAGGCAAGGAAGTGTCCAGCTTCCTAGATGGGTTTTTGGGCTACAATCAAGTAGCCATTGCTCGAGAGGATGAGCATAAGACGGCTTTTGCCATGGAGTGGGGCATATTTGCCTTTCGGGTAATGCCATTCGGGCTTACTAATGCACCTGCTATCTTTCAAAGATTGATGTGCCACGGGTTTAAAGAGTTCTTGAGGAAGAATTTGGAAGTCTATGTTGATGATCTGTGCGCTCATTCCAACATTAGACAGACCCATATACCTAAAATCAGACAAATCTTTGATAAATGCAGAGAATATCAAGTCTGCTTGAACCCAGAAAAGTGTGTTTTCATGGTCAGGCAAGGCAAAATCCTAGGACACATAGTGTCTAAGAACGGCATATCCACTGATGAAGAGAAAGTGAGAGCCATCGCAGAACTACCTAGGCCAAAGAACGTCAAGGAAGTACAGGCTTTCATGGGGCATTGTGGTTACTACCACCGGTTCATTCACATGTATGCTGTCATTGCAAAGCCCATGTACGGACTTCTGACTACCTTTGAGTGGACTGATGAATGTGAGATTTCCTTCCAAGAGCTTAAGCGAAGATTGTGTTCAGCACCAATCTTGAGCACACCAGATTGAAGCAAGCCATTCCATGTTCATGTGGATGCCTCCAATTATGCTATTGGATGTGTACTTGCACAACCTACGGGTGAAGGGAATATGGATCTCCCTATTGCCTATGCCAGTAGACAGTTGAATGCTGCTGAACGGAACTACACAACCACCGAACGAGAAGGATTAGGCATGGTGTACGCGGTTAAAAAGTTTAGGCACTATTTGCTTGCAAATAAGTTCAAATTTTTTACTGATCACCAAGCTCTATTGTACCTGGTAAACAAGCCGTGTAATACAGGCAGATTAGTAAGATGGTTTCTCTTACTAATGGAATATGACTTTGAGGTAGTAGTGAGGAAAGGAAGAACTCACTTGAGAGC
Source organism: Ceratopteris richardii (assembly GCA_020310875.1). NCBI lineage: Eukaryota > Viridiplantae > Streptophyta > Polypodiopsida > Polypodiales > Pteridaceae > Ceratopteris > Ceratopteris richardii. The sequence goes on along the minus strand of CM035415.1, from coordinate 194,827,726 downwards.
AGATCATCTCTCAAGGCTCACATCAAGAGAAGCCCCACAGGGAGTGTCAGATGACCTTCCTGATGCTTATTTGTTTAACTTGGAAGTGGTGCCGCAGTGGGCTAAGCCATTAGTGCCAGTATTGACATACGGGCCTAAACATCCAGTAATAAACACACAGGATAGAGAGGTAGTAAAAGCCTAGAAGTATCACATCATGGCAGGAAGTATGTACAAGCACACGGATCAAGGGATCTTGGCGTGTTCTGTGGAAGAGGATGAGTACACTAAATGGTTGCAATTAGCACATGTAGGTGCATTAGAGCAACACTACTCAAAGCAACGAACCCTACAGACACTAAAGAGACTCGGAGTGCATTGGCCGACTATGGAAGTTGATGTCCAGAAGTTGTGCAGGGAATGCCCAATCTGCTGCACTAAACCACCCGTGGAACATGCCACTCTTTATCATGTGTCTATAGTGCCAGATTGGAGTGAACCACTAGTATCCTTCCTGAGGACGAAAGCCTTCCCTCCAGACATGACTCTGGCTCGGAAAAGAAGTCTAGAACAAGAAGCCCAGGATTACTCACTCATTGGTGATAATCTATACAAGCGTGGTAAGGATGGTTACCCGAGACTATGTGTTCATGAGAGTGAATATCTAAAGATCTTGGAAACTGCTCACCAGGGTGTAGCAGGAGGACACTTTGGTCCAGATAGGGTGATCAAAGCAATTCTATTTGCAGGATTTTGGTGGCCCACCCTTCACATGGATGCACATACCTATGTGAAGAGGTGTGAGATTTGTCAGCGAACCCAGTATCCTACATGCAAAGATGAGATGTCATTGAAGCCTATGATGGGTGGACGTGCATTCTCTAAGTGGGGAATAGACTTTGTAGGTCCTATTAATCCCCCAACTAAGGGTTCCCATGCTGAGTATATCATCGATACCACGGACTATCTAACCAAGTGGGTAGAGGTAAAAGCCACAACGAAGAACGATGCTCAGACAACTGCTAAATTCTTGTTTGAGAATGTATTCACAAGATACGGGCTACCTATAGAGTTAGTAAGTGACAGGGGCACTCACTTCTTGAATGAAGTTATTGAAAATCTTCTCCAAGAATTCTTGGTAGTACATAAGAAGTCTGCCCCCTATCACCCTCAAACCGAAAGCACCAATAAGATCCTATGCAATGTATTGACAAAATTAGTGAACAATAAACGCTCTGATTGGGACAAATAGCTACACCATGTTGTTTGGGCATACCGAGTCGCCTACAAAACGGTACTCCAAGCCACCCCCTTTCAGATGGTATTTGGCCAAAATGTCGTGCTACCGTTGGACTTCTTAATACCTACATTGAAAGTAGCACAAGAGCACGAATGGACGGGTCATGAACTCTCCTCTAGACTTTTTGACCTTGAACGATTAGGAGAAACAAGACTGAGAGCAGCTGCAGGGATATATGCAGCTAAGAAGAGACAGAAGGCATACTTTGATGCCCATGTGAAGGATAAGGGCTTGAAAGCAGGAGATCTAGTTTTAGTCTACACATTGAAACAACACGCAAGGAAGCTAGAAAAGAGAGGCTACGGACCTATGATCATAAATAGGATCTCCACAAGTGGAGTTGTACAACTAGCCACGTTAGAGGGTGATGTTCTCCCAAACTATATTAGTGGATGCAGAGTCAAGTTGTATCAGGAACCCCTCACAGAGGAAATGCTAAGTCGACTCAATACTGCTAAGCAACGTAAAGAGGAGGAAAAACGAATTCGAGAAGAAGCACAGGCAGAGGCCTTAGAGCGCATCAGACAAATGAAGTTGAGGAGACAAGGGAGGAGACAAGGGAGGAGACAAGGGAGGGATCAGCCTATGTCTGAACCTCAAGAGTCTCTAGGTTATCACATGGCCATGTGTGAGGCTTCCGATGAACGTTCACATAGAAAAATTGATCGAAGACCTTTTGTGACCCTAGAAATAGGACAAGGAGACAGTCCAACGAGCGTGAGAGCTTTAATTGATTCAGGTGCCGCCACTAGTGCAGTCCGGCTTTCTTACTGCCAACAACTGCAATTGGAGATAAAACCCATGGAAGCATATCTAATAGGATTAGGAGGTGTCAAAACCCCTTGCATGGGAGAGCTAGATCTTCCCCTCTACATTCAGGAGGTACTAATGCCAATAAAAGTGCTAGTATGTGAAGACGAGCATCTTACCGAGCCTCTTGTCTTAGGCCAAGACTGGATCTATGATCACGCAATCAACCTCAACCTACGAAGTGGACTTCTTCAGGCGTGGGCAGGCCAAAGCTATCTTACGATTGAATTAGAAAATCAAGCACTCAAACCCTTAGAACAGGCACCAACTCCTGGTCCCTCCAGGAATCCACATGAAGATAACAATGTTGTTCTTGTCCAAACTTCTATGGTGCAGAGGATTGTCAATCTGACCAAAGGTACAGGGGTCAATGAGGGGTTTGCAGCTAGGCCAAAGGAGATTCTAAACATGCAGACCAAACACCATACAACACGAAGGAGGCCGTTGATCAAGAGGCAAGAGCGCCAACTATTGCAACACGGAATACCTCGTGGCGCGAAGCAGATCTGGATACGCAAGGATGGAAAGCCCACAGCTCTAGTAGCAGGCTCTCGAGGAGGCAACAAAACAGCCGCACCATCATGGACACAAGTGAAGGAGTACCCTAGGCAACCTCCTAGGCACACCACGTCTATTTGGGTCCCTAAGCGGTCAATGAAGGCTAGCCCCAATGCTGGAATCATATGGGTGCCCAAGGCCTGTTTATGTGCCTAAATAGCTCCAACTCTAGTCACTACCATAATTCATCACCCACAAGTCCTCTCGACAAACAACGCAGGAACTCTACCTAAAGACCGCCCTAACCCACACTCAACCAAACCGAGGAATGTCTGGAAATGGGTACCCAAAAGGTCCCAAATCCATCACAACCTAGTTCATAAATCTTTGCCTGTCTTTAGCTGTAAGAGCTACGAATCCTCCATCAAGGTTTGGAGACTTAAACCGTGTATCAAACCCCCTGACCCAATCGTGTAAATCCATCCCCTCTGATGAAGGTGCATTCTGAGTCCATTGCATAAGCAAAGTATGCATCTAGGATAACACTAACCTCTAATAACCACTCACGTATATCACAAACACTTCACCTCTAACCACTAACCATCGGGATTGTCATGTTAGTATTGTGGAGGGAACACCGTTATACCTTGTTTCCCATGCAACACTAATGTGCTTTCTTCCTCCAGCAGATAAGCATCAGAAGTATCATGGAAGCAGTAGCAGGAACAAGCTCTCAGGCAGGCACTGGTAATCAAAGCAATTGGGATACCATGCCTGTGGAAGCCCCACTGACAGCAAGGCCTGAAGAGCTTTTGAATGTAAGAAGAATTCCCATTCCGGATCCACCAAGTGGACTGACAGAAAGAGTGAAAGGGCACTCGCATTGGTTCAATGAGATGCCAGGCGACTTGGGTGACGCTGATCATATTTGGGAGTCCAAATTGGAATTCGGAGGAGTATGGTGGACATTCCAATTCTTTTCAAGAGAATTCAAAACATTACAAAATGCAGCTCCCCTTCAGGATATATGGCAGAAAGCGGGATTACAAGACTACTTTAGTGCAGCTTTGCCGACGCCGGATTTCCTTAGATGCTACTATTTGATAGCCACACTGAAGCCGACAGGAGAGAAGGATCATTCCGGCACATTCCTGGTACCCTCTCTGTCAAACCAGGAAGAAATGAAGAAATTTGAGTTAAATATCATTGTAATCAGGGAAGCCCTTCAGATGTATGGCACCCATGTGCCTTCCGATCGTGATCCCTTGATACCAGAGTCAATGAAGAGCAACAGAATCAAGAAGTTGAAGGAAATGTGTGCCCTCACCCCTAACATTGCCATACCCCTGCGAATGTGCCTTCAACACTTCGCATTTCCAGCTCAAGACCGCTTTACCCAACCTCACAAGAAAATATGGTATGGATTATATCTAGCAGAGACTGGAAGCTTGCCAATTAAGATGCCTGTATGGATTCTGGACCAATTGTATGAGCAGGCAAGCGGGGTGTGAGGAAGCATACATTACATGGCTGTTGTGCGATCACCAGAATTATGTATAGATGTCTTGCATATGACGTGCCAATAGCCAGGGCCCTTAAATACTCACAACTGGAATTTTTCAAGGGGCGGAAGTCAGGGAATCAGCCTGCGAAACGAATGCGTGGATCACTCTCCCAGGTCATGATCCCTCACGAGGCCACAACCGAAGCTTCCCCTAGAGAAGAAGCCCACGTAGCACCTTTCACGATACATCTCCAAGGAACTCACTCAGGGGGCGTGGTACAGCCCACCCCATCCGCCCCTCTACCTACCGATGCTGAGTTTGCATCCATGGCCACCTTAACTGAGGATCCCAATTTTGATTTTGAAAGATTCCTGCAGACGGCCCACTTATCTGATAGTGAAGGTTTTCTTGACAATGCTGATCCGGGATCATCATTCCAAAGAGAACAGCCACAGGGCGAGACAAGCAGGTACATTGGGGAGATGAGGCACAACATCTTCATGATCCAAGCACACAAAATCAGGAAGAAGAACGGGGAAATGAACCAGAGGAGAGTGATGAGGAGGCCCTTGCCTACACGGCACAACTCAAACGGCTATACAAGACAATCAAGCAGGTACAAAGAAGACATAAGATGACCGAAGAGGCAAATAGGGCCCTAGTGAACCAAATGCTGCAAGCGGAGAATGTAGACTCACATTTTGTTGAATCATTGAATCTATGGTCTATCGAGAGAACCCTGCCTATGATCAACGAAGGATTGATACAAGACCACGGCGGGGAAAAATGATTCAAATGGAAGTCTCTACCGCATTGCCTACCACAATTTCAGAGGATGTTCACATGACTAGCCCAAGTCCCACTGATGAACAAGATGTAAATACACAAATACCATCCCCACCATCACCTCCCATCCAGCCCTCAGAACCCTTTTCCACTAGTCTTCCTGCACAACCGGTATACACCCATGGTGAAACCATTGTACACACCGCCATTTCCACATCCTCCCCTTTACCTAGATCCACCACTACCACTCAATTTTCTAAACCCCATATAGGTCATCCTGCCACCGATCAAACCATAATAGGTCACCCTTCCTATCTTCCAGCTCTTGGACAACCATTTGCCACTAGCCAGACCTTATCCCATCCATTTCCATCCACCCATACATTTCCCCCCTCCCAAACCCTATCCACCACTTCCCTTGTAACTGCCTCAGGCTCAACACAAATCACCCAACCCCCATTATGGACCCACCTCGTAATATACTCCAACAGGTTGAGAACTATAATAAAAAGTCCCTTCCCCAACCCAACTTCCCCACATTCACTGCCACCACTAACACACCACCCACCATTCCTGTATTCACAATTCACACTTCACACACTATCACGTCCGATCCCATGGACATTTTACCATCCACCGGAGCACCCACCACCTCATTTGTTCCAACAGCAGCACAATTCACTTCACTCATAGGCACATCATCCACTTTGCCCTTACCCATCCCCCGTCCCCTTGCATCTTCCACCTCTAACCCCACATTCACATCATTTAGTCATGCACTAGACACAATGTTCGATGCGGCCACACAAATTAAACAAGAGTATAAATTACTGGAAGATCATAACAATGAGCTTTGCAATCTCTCGGCACAACTCCAGGAGCGCATCAATGCCTTGGAGTTCAGCAATACGGCGTCACAAAACCAAATTTCCGCTCTCAAACAATCAAATGCACAGATGGAAGCCAGGTATACGGAATCAAGTAAGGCTATGGAGGAACAGCTCTGAGATCAAATGGGCCGCAATGCGAGACTTCAGTGCAACATGGCCCTACTACGCCGCCATCTAGCAGCGGCTCAAGAAGAGAACCGAAGGCTACAACAACAAAACCAGGAGAACCTAGAAGCAGCCATGGAAAACACCCCGGAAGCACCTATAGACCCTGCAAAATTCCAGGCTGTCCCCTCAGAGCATATTCAACAGGTCTTAGAAGGTTATGCAACCCTCTTGGAAGCCCATGATCAGTTGGCAGACTAGATAAAGGAACTACAAGGATCCAATATACCGACAACACACCCACCCACACCTAAAGAGACGGTCGATGCCGCTACTTCACTAGAACCTGAACCTTCAACGAACAGTGAGGTACTTGAGCTACGGCAACAGATTGCAGAGTTGAAAATCAAGTTGTTACAATATGAACGACCTCCTTCCCCACCTGAGCAACCCATAGAAGAAGAAGCAGTTATTATTCCAGTGGAGGAAGCATTTGAAGAGAACTATGAGCCTCAACCACTTCCAGGAGGACGAATCACGGAGGAAGGGCAAGATACCTATGAGGAACCCCCATCAGCCTAGATGAAACAAGTAGAAGAAATGGGGAAAACTCATCAGGAACGTGTCTCCACTCAGATGCTAGCAATGAAGGCCATTGAGGAAACCATACTTCAATCTGAGTATTTCAGGCACCTTGCTCCTAGACGACTCATCACGAGCTCAGAATTACAATATAAACCATATTTTGTTTTGTTGGCTGACTACAACACAGAGATCAAAAGAGTCACCAACAAGTGGCCTACTTTCGCCACCCAGTTCGAACCAGAAGATATACCAGAGGCAGCCAGAAAAGGGGCTATATTCCAACCTACTTGGAGGCAAAGATTACTTGAAACATACCCGGAAATGCTTAGAACATGGGATCACGCTCCCATGCATTTGAAGTATAACCCTTGTTATGGGCCAGTACAAAGAAGAAGATCATGGAAAGCCTTCGCCATCAAGGTTCAGAACAATGTAAACTGTAAAGAATGGCTCAATTACCCCGCCATTGCACCCCCAACCGGCACCCCCACAGTATCATACATGATAGCAACCATCAGACATTGGATGCCAGGCCTCCACCCCATGCCAGATGTAGCTACCCAGATGATGCTCAAGATATTCGATATGATGCAGGTTGTGCTTAAAACTTTCCGCAATGTATGTCATATTAAACCTCCGATTCCCGGGTTTGTTAATGGTAATTATGACCTGCTATATGATATGAGCACCACCCCGAGCATACGAGTTGCTTATGCATGGCACGCACGCATCAGATATCTCCCTGCCTGCTACAAGCAAACTTTCGATGATATGTTCACCACAGGGTTCTGGGAAGCACACTCAGAGGTGTTCGCGCCAAGGCCCACCCATTTGTTACACCTCTTTGCATGCGAACAAACGATGCACTCAGAACTCTACACAATGCCACAGCCGGACATACCGGGCGCAGTCAATTGGGATACGCTTCAGAGAGACCTGATCCGAGGGCTGCGAATCAAAGAACATGATGTGGCAGCTGACATTCTCCAGGACTATATTGACCAAACCGCAGATCAAAGGTCTGTCAGAGGTGACAGACGCTAGGGGGGGGAGAGTGTTGGCAGTATACGGGAAGAAGCAAGTACGGGCATACATGCAGATCTAGCACTAAGGCAACCCTTTATTTTTTTCAAAACCCTTACATCATTTAAAAGTGATTCTCATCACGAAAAACCCCTCTAAATACCATTTTCACCTTTTTTGTAGCTCCATTTTGTACAAGCCGAGGAGTCCTCGAGCTTGAGGAGCCTTAGAAGTAGTTGCCTACCAATTTTCATATTTTTTAGATCTCGTTTGAGCCCTCAAATAAGCTTTGGAACCTAATTTTTAACTAGGCCGGACACTAGGTCTGGACAGGGCCAAAGCTAGTCAAAAACTATAAATAGAGCTAGAGAGCTCATTTTTGGGCTAGCTTCTTGTAGTTTTGAGCTTGTATGAGAACTTTGTTGCAATAGAAGTGAATCCATTGTCTTACTCTCTTTGCTCTTGCCATGTGTGCACGTGTGTGTGTATGTGTGTGCATGTTAGTGTGCTTCTCACTCACACATTTGTGCCTTCACTTGCTCGAGGTCTTCATACCATCCTCATGTCTTCCCAGACTGACATTAAAGGAGGTGCTACTCATCATTGAGCTATAGTGGCCTTTCATATTGTAGTAGGTGTGCTTTCAACTCTCTGACTTGTGTCTGGAGATCTTGTAGGGCCTCTGAGTCTGTGAGAAGTGAAGCCGTTGATGAGGTGGTGTGAGGGGCAGTCGTTGTGTCTTTTTGTTGTTTCTGCCTCGGTTGACTCAGTTCCTCCGAGAGCTGGTCATGTGCTTCAAGCAGCATGGCATAGTCTTCCAATATGATCTTGATATTGTCGGGGGTCACTGCTTGAAACTTTGATGGGCTGATGGGTGCCCATGGTGTGCTTTCGATGGCTGCTTCTAAGTTCTCTTGGTTCTGTTGATGTAGGCATCGATTCTCCTCGTGAGCAGCTGCAAGGTGTCTTCTAAGAAGTGCCATATTTCGTTGAAGTTTTGAATTGCGTTCTAGTTGTGTTTTTAGATGGCCTTCTACCACTTGTATTCCTTCTTGGTCTGTATTCTGTAACTGTACTTCCAATACACTATGAGCCTCTTGTAAAGTTTGGAATTGTGTATGGAGGCGAGCATTCTCCTCTTCTACTGCAGCAAGACGATTTTGTAGCTCCTCTGAGTGCTCTTGTAGTCGTGCGTTATGTTGATGGAGCTGATTGTACGCTGTCCTTAACTGTGAAATACATGCTAGCATGGTGTCCAATGCATTGCCTATAGATGATGGTGTTGTTTGTACAATGGAGAATGCATGGGGAGGGGATTGGGGAATGGAAAGTATGAATGATGTGTCTAATGGAGATGTGTGTGTGGGTGAAATTGGTGGAGGGGGAATGGGAGAAGGTGGAAGTGTGGGGGGAGGGGGAGGTGCCGTGGGTGGTGAAATATCCATGCTTTCAGGAGTGGAAGCAAGTGTGGTGTCTACCATATACATTGGAATGGTAGGTGGTGGGTGTGTGAAAGTGGTGAATAGATGAGAAGTGGGGTTGGGATTTGAAAATAAAGGGAATGGTTGAGACCTAGGTTGAAAAGTTCTAGCAAGAAAGGCATGGAGGGATTGGAGAAGTGGGTTGATGGGGGTTGGGAGTTGAGGTCGTAGAGGCGGGGAGGTCATGAAGGGTGGTGTGGAGGTAGGGAATCCAAGGAATATGGTTCTAGAGTCAGGATGACCTATGGCTGAGGGTATGGGGGATGGTTGTCCTAGGGTAGGCTCTATGAGCGGTTCGGTGGATTGGGTTGTGATGGTGATGGATTCATAGATTGGGTTGTCACCGATGGAGAACAGGGTTGAACCCGAGGTGGGAGTGCAGAAGATGAAGGTTTGCTCGGTGGGTTGGGTGGTCAAGGTGATCTCCACGGCTTCTGTTCTAGGAGGCGATGGTGGGGGTGCGGGTGGTAGTGGTTCAATTGACTCTTCATGGATGATTGTATGCTCTTGGCTAGCGGTTACTGCTGCTTGGGAGGTTGTCTTAATGGGTTCGGATGTAATAATCAGCCCTTCTACCGTTGTAATGGGGATCTGGATGTGTTTACCTGACCGTGGCTGTGTTTGGAATCTTCGTGGATCATATTGAACTGGAGACCTCCTAATGGCTGTCCGAACTGCTTCTACTACCCCATATGTTTTTGCCATTAATAAGAGACCTTCACTATATTCTGAGTCAACTCCTTCTTCTTCCAAAAGTTGAGTCATGAGTACCCTACTACTCTGTTCTGTGAGTAGTTGTTGCGATCGCACTCGTTCCATGATTTGATACAGCCTTCGGAGTTCTCCTCTTCGTCTGCTCCTTCTTCGTCTAGATGTCCTTGTTGTTGACCTTGCTTATCGTCACCCCAATGTACATGGCGACCTTTTGTGGATTTTCTCCTTCTTTGTGAAGATGTGTCCTGTCATGTCTAGAGGGAATGTTTTCGTCCTTAGGAAGGATACTAGTGGTTCACTCCAATCTGGCACTATGGACACTTGATAAAGAGTGGCATGTTCCACAGGTGGTTTAGTGTAGCAGATTGGGCATTCCTTGCACAACTTCTGGACATCAGCTTCCATAGTCGGCCAATGCACTCCAAGTCTCTTTAGTGTCTGTAGAGTTCGTTGCTTTGAGTAGTGTTGCTCTAATGCACCTACATGTGCTAATTGCAACCATTTAGCGTACTCATCCTCTTCCACACAACAAGCCAATATTCCTTGATCTGTTTGTTTGTACATGCTTCCTGTCATGATGTGGTACTTCTGGGCCTTTACTACCTCTCTACCTTGAGTGTTTATGACTGGGTGGTTAGGCCCGTATGTCAATACTGGCACTAGTGGCTTAGCCCACTGAGGGACAACTTCCAAATTAAACAAGTAAGCATCAGGAAGGTCATCTGATACTCCTTGTGGGGCTTCTCCAGATGTGAGCCTAGAGAGGTGGTCTGCTCTCAAGTGAGTCTTCCCTTTCCTCACCACAACCTCAAAGTTGTATTCCATTAGCAAGAGAAACCATCTTACTAATCTACCGGTATTGCAAGGTTTGTTTACCAAGTACAACAGTGCTTGATGATCAGTAAAAAATTGAAACTTATTTGCAAGCAAATAGTGTCTAAACTTCTTAGTAGCATACACCATGCCTAAGCCTTCTCTCTCAGTAGTGGTATAATTCCGCTCAGCAGCATTTAGCTGTCTACTAGCATAGGCAATGGGAAGATCCATATTACCTTCACCAGTAGGTTGTGCGAGTACACATCCAATAGCATAATTGGATGCATCCACGTGAACATGAAAGGGTTTATTCCAATCCGGTGTGGTCAAGATTGGTGTTGAACACAATCTTTTTTTGAGTTCATTGAAGGAGTCCTCACACTCATTAGTCCACTTGAAGTTACTCAAAAGTCCGTACAGAGGCTTTGCAATGATGGCATACATGTGTATGAAATGCCGGTAATAACCGCAATGCCCCATGAAAGCTTGTACTTCCTTGACATTCTTTGGCCTAGGTAACTCTACTATGGCTCTTACTTTCTCTTCATCAGTGGATATGCCATTCTTTGACACTATATGTCCTATAATCTTGCCTTGCCTGACCATGAAAGCAAACTTTTCTGGGTTCAAGCAGACTTGATACTCTCTACATTTGTCAAAGATATGTCTCAGCTCAGGTATATGGGTCTGTCTAATGTTGGAGTGAGCGCAAAGATCATCAACATAGACTTCCAAATTCTTCCTCAAGAATTCTTTAAACATGTGACACATCAATCTTTGAAAGGTAGCAGGTGCATTGGTAAGCCCGAATGGCATTACCCTAAAAGCGAATATGCCCCACTCTGTGGCAAAAGCCGTCTTATGCTGATCTTCTGGTGCAACGGCTACTTGATTGTAACCAGAGAACCCATCCAAGAAGTTGTATACTTCCTTGCCTGCTACCCTTTCTAATAGATGCTCGGTGATTGGAAGCGGATAACTATCTCTAATAATGGCTGCGTTGACCTTCTTCAAGTTAATGCAGACACGTAATTTGCCATTCTTTTTGGGCACCACTACAATGGGGGATACCCATTCAGTGTGTTCAATTTCATAGATAAATCCAGCTTCAACCAAGCGGTCTATCTCTTCTTTGATCTTGGCAGCATAGTTGTCATTGTATGTTTATGGCTTTTGTTTAGAAGGTCTGGCATCTGAGGTCATGGGGATAGTGTGTGAGCATATGTCTGGGTCTACACCTTTCAAATCCTTGTAACTCCAAGCGAATACATCTCTGTATTCTCTTAGCAAGGCTATTAACGCATGCTCTTCTTCCTCTGTTAGGTCATGGCCTATGTACGTGCATCTCTCCTCTCCTTCTTCTAGGGCTACCACTATTTTCTTGGTGGTTTCTTTGTTATCATAGGCTTCTCCTGATTGTGCCTCTCATTTAGGCATTCTTATCATGACTCTCCTATCATCTATCTCATACTTTTTAAAGTTTTCAGGGACCTCAAACAAAGATTCCTCCTCTTCTTGTGTGACTTCTTTCTTCTTCCTTTTCTTTCCTTCTTCCTTAGGGGTTACATGTGTGGCTAGCCTTACATCACTTGTAAGCTCTCCGTGCCTCTGGGGTTGAAATTCTACTTCATAGAAGTATTCTTCATCTGATGCAAAAGGTGGGTCCATAATGATTGACTCTAGATCGGAGTCACTCGCATCCTCAAATGCATCAGGGTTAGGTTTGCACTCTTCTAAAACTGCCTCTCCCATGATTGGCTCTATGGAGAAGACTGAAATGTCATAGCCATCCTCATTACAGTGGGGTGTCCATTGTTCTTCATTGATGGCTACATCCATTGTTGCTAGAATTTCTACCCAGCCGTGAGGTTCAAATTCTTCGTCCGGAAATACTACAGGTGCATAGGCTGGGTCTTGAATTGATCTATGTGTTTCCTTCGCACCTACCTCTCTGGCTTTTTCCCTCTTCTCTTCTTCTACTGCTACTTTGCACATCCATAAGTGGGTATCTTCATGCATCCATGAGGATCCTGATCCTATGGAATGCACCGATTCCGCATCATCTTTGGCTCTATGGATAGGATTCCATTGGATAGGCGGGACATCTCTATGAGAGTAATCCTTGAGATTGACTTTGGTCATAACACCTAAGTGTTGCAAATACAAGGAATTGGTTCCCCAATCCTGGACCACTTGCAACTGTCGCATAAATGGTCTTCCCAAAATCATCTCATAGGCATGATTCTTGCTGAAATCACATATGGCGAAAGTATGCTCAAACTCAACACCCCATGTAGTGAGAGTTATTCCTTCTAGCAATCCTAAGGGTCTTTCTATGTGACCGTCAGCCATCTGCAATTTCATTCTCGTTGGCCTGAGTGCTGGCTTGCCCCAACGTTTCCATAAGGAAGTGGTAGCAATTGCAACTCCTGCACCTGAGTCCAAAATGGCCTTGGTTGTGTAGCCCTGATGAGTGATGGGGAGAAAGGTGTTTCCTTCTTCTCCCTCGCTCATGTCTCCTATCTTGTCCAAGGGTATTTTTGGCACTGTTCTTTGAGATCCTACCTGGGAATGCGGTTTTGCTACTTTGGGCACTTGATTGGCTACATGTTTCCACACTTTTGGTCTAACCTTAAGTAGCTCTTCCAAAGTGAGATTGCACTGCACTTTGGTGTTCTTCACTACCTCCGTGTTCCTAGGTATGACTGAATCTTTGTTTCTTACCATGACGGTCGGTGCTCTCATACAAGTAGACTTAGCTTCCCATGGACCTGTGAAATGGGGTAGCTCCTGTAAGGAATTGGACTCGAAGTCAAATCTCTCTTGAGATTGGGCACTCTCCTGCTCTCCATAAATGGAGGGAAGGTCTTGTGGGAATTGATCGTGTGTGTCATCCACAAGTTCAATGGGAGGAGGGACTTCACTCTCCTTTGCCCACTTCTCTTCTTGAATCTCTCTCAGGAACTATGGTGAATACCTATTCATAGAAGAAGAGGTGTCTGGTTTAGTGGAGTTAGGCACATAAGCTCCCTGGGAAGGAATGCTTATTCTATCACTTGCCCTCTCCTTAGCCTGGGAGGTGGCTCCTTTTCTAGACTTTGCAAGTAACCTCTCCAATCTATCCAATAGACCATCAAAGTGCAATGGTGTTTTGATGGGGTTAGAGCCATTGAACAAGCGACTGGCTTCAAACATGGCTTGCGCCAATTCGACCATTTTAGCACAGAGCTTTGTTTGCTCTATCTCTAGATCGGCTCTAGGGTAACATTTCTCATGATCTGTTACATTGGGCCCTTCTTGGATTCTGGCCTGATATGCTTTAAGCATCATGTCTAGATCTTTGGGAGTGGGATCGGCTAAGACTGATCCTACTCGGGGTGGTGGTTGGGTTACGTGTGGTGGATTGGTGGGTGGGGGAATGGAGGGTGAAGGGGATGGTAGTGGCGGGGATGTGTGAGAGTGCGTTTGAGATGTGATTTCTATGATTTTGGCTTTGGTTTCTCGTAGGCTTTCCTCAAGTTCACTCATCTTTCTTGCCCATTGCCTCTTCATGCGTTCACGACTATCTCTCCAAGCTCTTGTTCTCTTCTTATTCTGGCTCTCAGTCTCACTAGCCTCCGCATTCTTCTCTTGGCCTAAGTCTTGGTTTTGCTTAAGTGTCTGAGCTCTCATGATGACTTGTACTGGAGCCGTGGAAGTCACACTTCTCGTGGAGTCCACCACTAGCCCGATGACATTGATAGGAGCAATTTTTGGCATATTGGCAGGATTCTTGGGACACTCTCGTAACAAATGCTCCTTTCCACAATCCGGACAAAAGCCTTGAATTGTCACGGATTGGGTTTGTGTAGGTGCAGGTAGACGGCAATCACGAATGAGGTGATCTCCTTGACAGCGATAGCATGGCCCTCTAGGAAATGGAGGTCTCATCGGCCTAGGTTGGGATCTCGCGTTGGGGTTTGCGTACATGACATTTGCGTATTCTGGCTCCCAACTAGATTCACTCGGTTCTTCATAATAATATGACTCACTATGCTCTGGTGATTGCATGTAGTAGGCCTGGGGGCTCTCAACATGGGTGGAGTCAAAAATATGATCACTTGGATCACTTTCTGAAAGCGAGGATGTCACTGGCACTAAATCTCTATTTAGATTTTCTTCTGTCGTTGCATACTTCACTAGAATCACGTTGGTGGGGGCAGGGGGCTGCTACGCTAGGACTGGTTGCAGTCTTTGTTGCCCTTGGTAGGGTGGTTGATACGTTTGCTGAGGTCTAGCATACTGTTGTTGTGGGTACTGATTGGAGTACTTTCCTGGTTGTGGATATGGCTGAGGATAATTTTGTCTAACAGCTTGTTTGTTGTATGGGCAGTCTTGTGCAGTGTGATTGGTGTATCGCCTTTCTATGGTGCAGTATTGGCTGTTAGGCTTCACCTGGGGTTGGGCCATGATATGATGGAGAGTGTTAATCTCCAAAAGAACAAATTGACCTTGAATTTAGATCACCTCTATATCAAGATCAACTTTAGACTCCACCTAATTTAGAGAATCTTCACCAAATTATCAGGAAATTGATTATTCTGAAAAATTCAGTTTCTTCAGAAAAAGTCTGCTGCAGATTAGTCACTCATTGACTAATCAATCCTGTAAAGTTTTTGATAAAACTTTGCACAACACTTCGTCTTAAGGTTGCGTAACTTTGCCAAGTTAAATCTCTCAAAAAGATTAAGTACACACTGAGAAATGTGTGAAACACTTTACCTATGTCTGAAAGTGCTTCTCTGCAATGGCGACTTTGACACCTGCAACTTCTTAGCACTGGTTCTCCCAACTCTGAACCCGTTTGATCAAGATCTTCTAGCCATAGATAGCTTACCTTCCAACTTAGATTTTGAGCCCTCACTTGTGTAAAACTTTACACTGTGGACTGAGCACTGACCATTTCTTTGAAGATGAAATGTGCGCCAGATTTTTCGACTCTCAGAACATCTTCACATATGAATGTTCCTAAACAAAATTCTCACAGCCTGATTGAAATTAATCTCTCAAATTCTAGCCATAGATAGATTAGCTATGGACTTAGATACGTGCAAAAGGATTCTTCAAAAGATTAAGCACAGAAGGAGAATGGGAGAGAAGATCGACGCGCAGAATTCTACAACATTTTCTTCTTCATTACTTTTCATACATATGGTTGATGATACATACAATGTTCATCACCTCTTCACCTATTCTTCTCTATCTGATCTATATCACTCTCTCTTCTTATGAATACGTATCTGTAGATATATATACGAGTCTAACTCGTCATCTTTTTCAAAATACATTGAACTATTTACAAGAGTAATATACAAAAGAAACATTTCTGATTCTATTTTCTTCCTCTGAAAGTAATCTTCATTCTTCCACATATCTTCTCACTTTGATCTTCATATAATCACTATTGATGATTGCTCTGCTCCAACAGCTCCCCCTCAATCTTCAATTGTGATTACCTGCATCTTCTTTATTCCTGCCATATCTTTAAACCTCTGCAACTTAGGTCCATCCAAACTTTTAGTCATCATATCTGCAAGTTGATCTTTTGTAGGAGTGTGTATGACTTCAATCTCTTTCTCAATGACCTTCTCTCTCAGAAAATGATACTGTATTTCAATATGCTTAGTTCTAGCATGAAATACAGGATTAGCTGCCAAGTATAATGAACTCATATTGTCTCCACAAATAATAGGAGTACTCTGAATCACATCAAAAACTTTCAAAAGTGTCTTTAGCCATATTACCTCTTTTGCAGCTTCCACCATACCTTTATATTCTGCTTCTGTAGATGACAAAGCAACTGTATGTTGCTTCTTGGAACACCATGAAATCAATTTGTCTCCTACATAGCACAAGTATCCATGTGTTGATCTTCTATCATCCACATTACCTGCCCAATCTGCATCACTATATATCTTGATTCTTGTATCTGAAGTAAACCCATAGTACAACCCTTCTTTGAGTGTACCCTTGATGTACCTAAGTACTCTTTGTCCTGCAATCCAATGTTCCTTTCTAGGACAATGCATGAATTGTGAAAGCACACCAACTGCATATGACAAGTCAGGCCTTGTCAATGTAGCATAAATCAAGCTACCAACCAAACTTTGATAGAGTTTCATATCTCTGAACTCTTCTCCTCCAAACCTAGACAATTTATGGTTCACTTCCAAAGGTGTAGGTGCAACCCTGCAATCTTCCATTTTAAATTTGGTTAGCAAATTTTTAAGATACCTTTCTTGGGTCACATATACTCCATATTGAGTATAAGAGATCTCCATTCCCAAGAAGAATGATAGGTTCCCCAAATCACTGATTTTGAACTCTTTCTCCATCTGCTTCTTGATCATTTGTATCCCCTTATCATCTGTTCCTGTAAGTATTATGTCATCAACATAAATACACACATAAATGAATCCATTTTCACTTGCTTTGACTAGCAAGCTACTATCTGCCTTTGATGCTTGAAAACCAAGATCATTCAAGAATTTTACAAGCCTATAATTCCAAGCCCTTGGGGCTTGCTTCAACCCATACAAAGCTCTCTTGAGCTTACATACATAATTTGGACTCACTTGATCTTTGAACCCATCTGGTTGCTCCATGTAGACTTCATCTGAAATGTAACCATTCAAGAAAGCATTTTTAACATCTAATTGAGACAACTTCCAACCTTTACAAGCAGCAATTGCAATGAGTGTCCTGATGGTTGTCATCTTTGCCACAGGACTATAAGTCTCATCATAGTCCACTCCATATGTCTGTGCATACCCTTTCACAACAAGTCTAGCTTTGTACCTAGACACACTTCCATCTGCAAATCTCTTTGTTTTGTAAACCCACTTACATCCAATAATCTTCTGACTATTAGGTTTAGGAACCAAATCCCATGTTTGATTCTCTATCAATGCATCATACTCCTTTTGCATAGCATCTTCCCAATTCTTCTTCCCTTTGGCCTCTTCATATGTAGAAGGGTCTTCATCTGCTTTTACCAAATAAGCATAATCTTTAGTAGTTAAGAATGAAGTGTCATAGCTATACCTTGTAGGTTGCCATTTGTGCCTAGATGATCTCCTAACTTCTGCACTTCTTGAGGTCTCTGGTTCATCACATTCTGGATCAAACCTTGGCCTCTCTTCAACTTCAATCTGCACTTCATTACTCTCACTTTCATCAAGTAATTGAATCTTTTCTTTACCTTTCCTTTGTTCCACTACTTCTTCATCATCTGCATGTACATTATATTTACCTGCATACCAAGTGCCTTGCTCATCAAATGTAACATCCTTGGATACAATAAATTGCTTTGTGGATGGACTCCACAACCTGTATCCCATTTGCTTATCATCATAACCAATGAATACATACTTCTCTGCCTTAGGCTCCAACTTATGCCTCAATTGAGATGGCACATATGCATATGCCAAGCATCCAAATATTCTGCAATGATCTAAGGTAGGTTTCTTACCCCACCAAGCTTCATATGGTGTCATACCCTGCAAAGCTTTACAAGGCAATCTATTAACCAAATATGTAGCTGTATTAACAGCCTCAGCCCACAAATAATTTGGGCAATTCTTCTCTTTCATCATGGACCTTGCAAACTCAACAAGAGTCCTATTTCTTCTTTCTGCTACCCCATTTTGTTGAGGAGAGTACCTGCAAGTAAGTTCTCTCTTTATACCTGCATTCCACAAATAATCATTGAACTCATTTGAAAAATACTCTCCCCCTCCATCTGACCTTAGTCTTTTCAATTTTTGACCTGTAATCCTTTCTGCATATGCATGATAGTGTTTAAATGTATTAAACACTTCTGACTTTTCCTTAATCACATAAATTGTGATCCACCTGGTAGCATCATCAACATATATGACATAATATCTTGAACCATTTATACTAAAGTCCTTTGAAGGACCCCACACATCTGTATGCACCAATTCAAGTCTTTCTGAATACATAAATCCATGCTTGGAATAGGATTGCTTATGAGCCTTACCTAATTGACATGCCTCACATCTGTATGTCATGTGTTGACCTGCAATATTAGGCATTCCAAGCACTGAATCATTGTTAATCATTTCTTTGATACCTCTTTCATTAAAGTGTCCAAGTCTTTTGTGCCAAAGATCCAATTCTGACACCTTCTGCTCTCCATATGTGAACATAGCATGTCCAACATTTCCTTGTACCTTCAATGTGAAAAGCCTTCCTTCTTTCTTTCCTGCAATAACTTGTTTATACCCTTGACTAGGGTCTTCCACATAAACTCCATCATTTGTGAACCTTACCTCATATCCTTTTTCCACAATTTGACCTACACTGATCAAATTCTTTGGAATTGTGGGAACATAAAGTACCTTACTCAGAAGAGTGCTCCCATCCTTAGCCTTGACTGAACCAATTGACTTTACCTTATGCTTTGTATTATCACCTGTCTGAACTGTATGATTAATTGCATTATGATCTAGGTCAGTCATCAAAGCAATATTTCCACTTAAATGATTACTACATCCTGAATCAATATAAAACACTCTCATGTCCTCATGTGAGGTTTCACAAGTATTCATAATGAGAGTCGAATCCTCCTTTTGATCTGATGCATAGTTGTAGTAGGTGTTATTATAGGATTGACTTTGGAAGTTTCTTCCACCACCTCTTCCAAAAGAATTCCTACCACCTCTACCTCTGAAATTTCCTCTCTGAAATCTACCACCTCTTGCTCTTTGATTAAAGTTCTGATAATTACCATTGTTTTGATTATTGTGCCAACAATCATGAGATAGATGATTGGTCTTACCACATATCCAACAAGCTCTTGCATTATCTTTCTTGTTTCTGCCTCTTCCTCTACTTCTGCCATTTCCTCTTCCTCTTATGAAGTTTGCTTGGTTTGATGTACCTTCTTCTTCACTTGATTGTTGCTTCCCTTTGTTAGCTTTCTTCTTGTCTTTAGAATACATTGCATGACCTGCACTCTTATCAACATCTCCTTTGATATCATTCTCAAAAGTTAGCATATGACCTAACAATTGATTCAAATCAGGAGTAAAGTGATCTAATGAAAGTTCTGTAGATAAAATGAAAGGCTTCCATTTCTCATCTCCTCTTAGCCCTGTAAGTATTTGTCTTACCAATTTGTCTTCTTCAATATCTTCATCCACTGCACCTAAAGAATCTGCAATGTCCTTCATCTTTGTCACATAATCAAAAATTGATTGTGAGGCCTTCTTCTTGAAGGTAGTAAATTCTGCCCATAACGAAGCCTTCCTTGATTTGGTTGTATTTTGGAAATGCTCTTCCAAAGCATTCCAAATGTCACAAGCACTCTCAAGTCCTCTAATGTGAGGAAGCAAATAGTCATTGACTGCCATGTAGATGATGCTTCTTGCTTGAGCATCCTTCTTCATCCAATTCTTCAAATCTGCAAGCTCCTCCCTAGTTGGAACACTAGGATCTCTGAATTCTGGCTTTTCTTCATCTCCTGTGATGTATCCTATCAGATCTTTGCTCATAAGGTGAGCTTCCATCCTCATAGACCATGCAGGATAGTTCTCTCTATCCAACTTTTCAATTTGGAGACTATCTCCCATCTTTACTTCACCTGTAGCTTCAAATCTTTAACCTTTACAGATAATAAATGTACCTTTACTTCGAATGTTGCTCCTTCTGATCCTTTTGATGCTCTTTGTATGTCTTCCTTCAATCTTTCTTCAACCTTTACCCTTCTGCACCTTCAAAATGTAAAGATTTGTACTTCTGCAATAGTCGGAGTCTTCTTCTTCTCAATTTTGACACAACCTGCTCTGATACCACTGATGGAGAGTGTTAATCTCCAAAAGAACAAATTGACCTTGAATTTAGATCACCTCTATATCAAGATCAACTTTAGACTCCACCTAATTTAGAGAATCTTCACCAAATTATCAGGAAATTGATTATTCTGAAAAATTCAGTTTCTTCAGAAAAAGTCTGCTGCAGATTAGTCACTCATTGACTAATCAATCCTGTAAAGTTTTTGATAAAACTTTGCACAACACTTCGCCTTAAGGTTGCGCAACTTTGCCAAGTTAAATCTCTCAAAAAGATTAAGTACACACTGAGAAATGTGTGAAACACTTTACCTATGTCTGAAAGTGCTTCTCTGCAATGGCGACTTTGACACCTGCAACTTCTTAGCACTGGTTCTCCCAACTCTGAACCCGTTTGATCAAGATCTTCTAGCCATAGATAGCTTACCTTCCAACTTAGATTTTGAGCCCTCACTTGTGTAAAACTTTACACTGTGGACTGAGCACTGACCATTTCTTTGAAGATGAAATGTGCGCCAGATTTTTCGACTCTCAGAACATCTTCACATATGAATGTTCCTAAACAAAATTCTCACAGCCTGATTGAAATTAATCTCTCAAATTCTAGCCATAGATAGATTAGCTATGGACTTAGATACGTGCAAAAGGATTCTTCAAAAGATTAAGCACAGAAGGAGAATGGGAGAGAAGATCGACGCGCAGAATTCTACAACATTTTCTTCTTCATTACTTTTCATACATATGGTTGATGATACATACAATGTTCATCACCTCTTCACCTATTCTTCTCTATCTGATCTATATCACTCTCTCTTCTTATGAATACGTATCTGTAGATATATATACGAGTCTAACTCGTCATCTTTGTCAAAATACATTGAACTATTTACAAGAGTAATATACAAAAGAAACATTTCTGATTCTATTTTCTTCCTCTGAAAGTAATCTTCATTCTTCCACATATCTTCTCACTTTGATCTTCATATAATCACTATTGATGATTGCTCTGCTCCAACATGATAGGACACACATTAGCCATATGGTCTCCTCCACAGGTACAACATCGTTTTCCTCGGGCAAATCTAGGAATTTGCTTGCTAGAGACACCTAATTTCATAGCTACCTTTTCTCCTAGATCCTCAATTGATGTGGATTGTGAGGAAATGAGGCTATTAGAACTATCTGAATCTTTATAGATTTTTGAGAGCTCTAATTCCTCCCCTAGATTATCCTCAATGTCTATGCACATGCGTACACATTCTTCTATGGATCTAGGGTCCTTCAAGTACACATATGATCTCAGTTTGGTGCTTAAAAATCCATCTAAAAATAATGCCACTTGCTTGGCTGGAGTGGGTAACTCTGGGGCCGGGCATCTCTCTAGATATTGCCTAATCTTCTGCCTGCGAGCCTCACTGTCTCTTGAGATGTTTGTTTGAAGCTGTATATCAGGGAGGATGTGTTATGTCTTATGCCACTTTTAGAGAATTCGATAATGAATGCCTCTAGAAGTTGATCTATGCTCCTAAACTGCCTCTCGTTTAGTGGCTGAAACCATGTCAGGGCGGTGTTCCTAAGGGTTAAACCAAAGGCATTGTACTGCGTGAACAGATCTTCAACTTGTTCAGCTCTCAAGACTTGCTTAAACTCAGCTACATGATCGTAGGGGTCTCCACTACCATCGAAGTAGTTTTTCATGGACTTAACTAGTTGGGTCAGTCTCAAGGTCCTCGTGTGCTCTCTCAGTCTTGGCAAAGGGAAATCATCGACATTTCTTCGGTTCCCTGGGGCTCTATGTCCCTCAGGTTTCACTCTATTTGTCTCCGTTCTCGTTCTTTCTCTTCCCCAAGAGTTGGCAAAGCTTACCTCAGGTCTCTCTCTACTCCTTTCTCTTTGAGTCCCATGAGCTTGAGATGTTCCAGCTCCTTGGTGACCATAAGACACATTGGATCGAGGTTGGGGAAAAACAAATTCTCCCCTCCAAGTGTATGCGTGTCTTCCATGCTTAGAGACCACAAAGATTCTCTCAGAAGCATCATCTAAGTAGGTCACCTTGCCTGGGCTATCAGGATCTTTGAATTCATAGATGGCAAGAGCTCCCACTTCATTAGGCTTTTCAAGCTTGTACCTCCAAAAAGCCTCATCTGTCTCTTGGTTCCAGAGCAATTCTATGCTCCTATTATCCTGGGGAACTAACTCTGGAGTGATTATTCTTGTTAGGACCGATTTGCCTCGAGGGGTTTTCGGCTCCTTTCCTAAGTTCCCTTGCTCTATGTCACCTAATTCAGGTTCAAAGATTATGTTGCCAAACTCATCTATCCTTTCAGGTTGGCTAGTGACCACATACATTGTTCCTTCTTTATCTATGTATGACCCATTTTCAAACTTGACTACAGGGTGTTCTAGTCCAATGGGCTGATTCGGATTTTTAATTAGGACAACAGATCTTCACAGACCATCCTCATAGATGTGTGCACCTAGGCGGTTGGTCTGGATGTATTCCAATTGAGTCTTGTAGGGACCTTCAGGTCTTTCTAGGTATGCCATTCCTGAGCTACCCACATATCTTTCCATGCTATACGACACGTCAGAGTCACTAGTTTCAGAGTCTAGAGCGTAGGGGTAATCACTCAATTGTTGGGCCCAAGATCTGATTGTATGGTTGACGCTAGCCTAGAATGATCTAACACTTTGACGGTCTCTCCCTAGGTGTCTACCCGATCTCAGGTTCATATGCCCTTTGTACGTTGCTGATTCTTTGGTACCAGTCACTTGTTCTTTTTAAGTTCCTTTGGATGTGTTTTCGTGTTTTTAATTAAGCGTCGTCAGAAGCATTTTAGTGTGTCATACTTGATGTTCCTCACCCACTTAGTTTAATTTCTTTTCCTTTAAGTTGTCCCTAGACTGCAATTTAGCCTATCCTTGCACTTGAGAAATTAAAGGCTCTTCAAACTTGAGTGTTCCTATCGTACCTCTATTAAAACAGGACAACTACTCACACTTAGCCTATGCTAAGAGTGGATTGAGGGGGTTAGGAAATGTTCCAATCTCAAGTCGCTCCTCCTGGCGATGCTTGTCTACCCAGGAAGCACGTTCCCAAGCTTGTTCACCCTGGCACTTACTATGCTTTCTCCAAAAGCTCTTGATGATCCTGTAAGAACCCCAAGTTAGCTTCAATTTGATCCTTCAATTGACAGACAATTTATTTCAGACACTTTTTAATGACCCTTGTTCCCCCTTTTGTATTGCTAAAAAAATTTCCTCTAGAGCTCCCTTGGTGTACCTACCCCTCATTGTGTCAACTTCAAAATATCATATCTAAAAATACCACAAGCTTTCCGACAAGCCCTAGAGCTCAAAAAATAGATTTCGTATGAAAAAGTTATGACCGTTCAGGGTTTATGGGGTTAAACAGACAAACAGAACCTTTCAGGAGTTTCAATGCATTTTTCTAAGGCCTTTGTAAGTGTATGAGTATTTGAGTATGCAAATATGCCCAAAATTTAGCCTAACTTTCTAAAAAATTACTCCTTAATTTTTGCCAAAAATGTTTGTCTATCGCGATAGATGGTGTCTGTCGTGATAGATGGTGTCTGTCGCGATAGACACAAGCTGTCATGGGGGGTTGTCGCCGTCATACCTGAGTCCTTCATAGAGCCTACCCTAGGACAACCATCCCCCATGCCCTCAGCCATAGGCCATCTTGACTCTAGGTCCATTTTCTTCGGATTCCCAGCCACCACATCCCCTTTTATGGCTTTCCCGCCTCCAAGTTCTCATCTTCCACCTCCCATACCACCATTCCTTCAACCCGCCCATGACTATTTTTGTAGAATATATCAAACCACCACCGCACCCTCCTCATCAATCCCATCCCCACCATCCACACAACATTTATTAACTACTCTCACACACACACCACCTACCATTCCAATATACATGGTAGACACCACACTTGCATCCACTCCTAAAAGTATGGACATTTCACCACCCACAGCACCTCCCCCACCCCCCACACTTCCACCTTCTCCCATTCCCCCTCCACCAATTTCACCCACACACACATCTCCAATAGACACATCATTCACTCTTCCCATTCCCTAATCCCCTCCGCGTGCATCTTCCATTGTACAAACCACACCCTCATCCATAGGCAATGCATTGGACACCATGCTCACATGTATATCACAGTTAAGGACAGACTACAATCAGCTCTAGCAACATAACGCACGACTGCAAGAGCACTCAAAGGTGCTACAACATCATCTTGTTGTACTAGAAGAGGAGAATGCTCGCCTCCATACACAATTCCAAACTTTACAAGAAGCTCATAGCATATTGGAAGTACAGTTACAGAACACAGACCAGGAAGCAATACAAGTGGTAGAAAGTCATCTACAGACACAGCTAGAACGCAATTCAAAGCTTCAGCGAAATATGGCCCTACTCAAGCGACACCTTGCAGCCGCTCATGAAGAGAATCGACGCCTGTAACTACAGAATCAGGAAAACCTGGAAGCAGCTATCGAAAGCACACCTGGGCCACCCATCAGTCCCTCAAAGTTTCAAGTTGTGATCCCCGACAATATCAAGATCATCTTGGAAGACTATGCTACTCTACTCGAAGCACATCACCAGTTATCAGAGGAACTCGGTCAACTGAAGTAGAAACAACAAAAATACACAATGACTGCCCCTCAAACCACCTCCTCTGCGGCTTCACTTCTCACAGACTCAAAGGCCTTAAAAGATCTCTAGAAACAGGTCACAGAATTGCAAGCATGCCTACTACAATATGAAAGACCACCTTCCCCACCAGAGGCTCCCACCAACGAAGAAACAGTACAAATTCCTATGGAACAAACGTTTGAAGAAGAATATGACCCACAACCCTTCCCAGGAGGTCAACAAACGGAAGAAGATCAGGATACGTTCAAAGCACCGCGACCCCCATGGCTACGACAAGTGGAGGAAATCGAGAGTTCACATGAAGAGTGAATAGTAGTGCAAAATCAAGCCATGAGAGTCATAGAAGACAATGTACTACAATCCAATTACTTCAAGAACCTGTCATCTAGACGCCTTATCCTCTCATCAGAACTCCAATACAGGCCTTACTATATCATTTTGGCATATTATAACGCAGAAATACAGAGAGTCACAAGAAACATACCTTCCTTCGCAACCCAATTTCAACTCGAGGACCTTCCTCCAGAGGTGCAAAAAGGCAAAATCCGTCAACCGACATGGTGGCAGAAACTTCTTGAAACATATCCTGAAATGTTGCACACCTTGTAGCTCAATGATGAGTAGCACCTCCTTTAATGTCAATCCGGGAAGACGTGAGGATGGTATGAAGACCTCGAGCAAGTGGCGGCACAAGTGCGTGAGTGAGAAGCACACAAGCATGCACACACATACACACACACGCGCACACACGGCAAGACAAAGAGAGAGAATCAATGGAGCTTTTAGATTACTTTCAAAATGCTCTTACAAGTTCGTTTCAATTACAATCTCTCTTCAAAAATGAGCTCTCTAGCTCTTTTTATAGTTTTTGACTAGGTTTTGGCCCTGTCCAGACCTAGTGTCCGGCCTAGTTAAAAATTAGGTTCCAGGGCCAATTTGAGAGCTCAAACAGAGTCTAAAAAATACGAAAATTGATATGTAGGTACTTCTAAGGCTCCTCAAGCTCAAGGACTCCTTGGCTTGCACAAAATGGAGCTACAAAAATATGAAATGGTATTTACAATGATTGTTAGTGATAAGAATCACTGTTAAAAGATGTAGATTTGGGAAAAATTGAAGGGCCTATCTGCCAGATTTGCGTCGACTACTTTGTCTACTTACTCCTTCACTTTGTTCTGACTCTCTCCGCTGGCTTCTTTGTCTAGTCAGTCCTTGGGTGCCCATACTGCTCTCAACACCCCCCCCTCTCTCGCGTCTGTCGTCCCTGACAGACCCTTGTTGCTGGGAGTGTTGGATGTAATATTCCACAACCTGAGTGGCAAGCTGATGTTCTTGTATGCGTAGTCCTCTGGCCAAATCTGTCATCATGCGATCCCAATCGATTGGTCTTGGAATGTCCGGATGTGGCAGACGTATCTGATCTGCATGGATCGCTTGTTCTACTGCGAATAGATGTAGCAAATGTGTGGGTCTGGGAATGAAAATTTCGGAATTGTATTCCCAGAATCCCGTAGAGAACATTTCCTCAAATGTCTGCTTGAAGCATGCGGGCAAGTACTTTATTCGTGCATGCCAAGCAAAGATGATAGCGACCGAGGGGGTTTGGCTCATGTCGTAGACTAAATCCTTGTTGCCTTGAGAGAAGCTAGGGGCAGAGATGTATGGAGCTTGGACATTCCGAAAGGTTTTGAAGACAATGGTCATGAGCTCGAATATCTTCATACACATTTTCGCTGCTATGTCGGGTACATTATTTAGGCGTACGGACCAGTGCCGAATTGTTGATATCATGTAAGCTACGGTTGGGGTCCCTCGAGGTGGAGCAAAATATGGGTAGTTAACCCAAGCCGAGCACTCTTTATTGTTGCGTACCTTGATTGCAAATGCTTGCCAGGATCTGCGGCGTACCACTGGACAATAGCATGGATTATACTTGATATATAGTGGCATGGTTGCCCAGGTACTCATCATCTCTGGGTAATCGGTGAGTAAACGTGCACGCCAATTAGGTTGGAAGATCGAGCCAGCACGTGCATCTGTCGGTAAATCCCCTATCTCAAATTGAGTGGCGAACGTGGGCTCCTTCCCTGTATGTCTTTTGACTTCTGCATTATAATCATGTAGTAAGACAAAATAAGGCATGTATTGCGATTCTGATGTTGTGATTAACCGTTGATGGGATAAATTTTGAAAGTAGGAAGACCGAAGGACAGTTTCTTCCAGATTTGTGAGAGATTGCATTTGCACGGCCACACGATCATCATGTGTCTTACCCACTTTCTCGACCCTTTTGACCCAATCTGGAACTTGAATTTCTAACGTGTCTTGTCCTTCTTCTGTAGTTCGACCACCAGGCGTCGGCATAGGCTCGTATGGCTCTTCATAGCTGTCATCGACGGGGATTTCCACTACTGTTTCAGGTTCTGGTTCTTCAATGGGTGAGGGTGGCCGTTCATATGGTAAGAGGCGTGCTTGAAGTTCTGCCACCTGTTTCCGGAGGGTCTCCATTTCTTCTGTAGATTGTTGCAAGATTACCGGCTCCTGTTGATCAGTGGGTACACTGGCTATCTGTTTCTTTAGATCGGCACATTCAGTCTCTAGTTTTTCATATGACTCCAAGAAATTTGCATGCTCCTCAAGTAAGATGCGAATGTCTTCTGATGGAACTGCTCTATATCTGGTAGGGCTAATGGTTGCTCCTACGGTTCCTTCCATAGCCGCTTCAAAGTTGTCTTGGTTTTGTTGTTGAAGTCGTTTGTTCTCTTCTAGTGCTGCGGCCATATGCTTCCTTAAGAGCCCAATGTTGCGTATGAGTGTAGCGTTAGATATCATTTGCGCTTGAAGCACTGATTCTAGTTCCTTGACTGCTTGGTCATCTACAGTTGATGTCTTTGATTCCAATTCGGAGTGAGCCTGCTCTAGTGTGGTATGCTCGGTTAGGAGCGTCTGGTAGTCAGCTTCAAGAGTGGTGACTCTAGCTTGCAGACGTTGAGATTCTGCCTGGAGGGCAACAGTGCGTTCTTCCAATTGGTGGTAGTCTTGTTGTAGCTGATGTGCACACTGAAGTAATGTGTTGAACGTGCTATTTACATTATGAGATGCAAGGGGAAAAGTTTTAAATGCAGGGGAGGTGGGATTGGGTAGGGAGGTAGTGAATGCTGTGTGTGCCAATGATGTGAGTGGTGAGGTGGGGGGTAGTGGAGGGGGAGAGGGTGGAATTGTGGGGAGAGGTGCTGTGGTGGGTGAAATGTCCATTGGGTCAGACAGAGTGGTGTGCATAGGGGCTACCATGTAGGTGGGTATGGTAGGTGAAGTGAGTGTGGTGTTCGTGTAAGTTGATGTCGTTGCGAACATCGGAAAGATGTGCCTCGGAAACATTGGAGAGCGGATGATCTGCTCCACAAGGGACGGGTATTGGGGTGGCGCGGTCAGGTTGAAAGAGGTGTAGGGGCCAGATGGGAAGTGAGGGTCATGCAATGGAGGTACTCGTATGGTGGGATAGGTCGGGAAAATCAGGGTGCCTTCTGTGGGTGTTGGGTTTCCAACTACACTTGTAATTATGGGATGGCCAGTCATGGGTTCAGAGGGTAGATGGGACGAAGTGTACAGGGGATTGGTGACGAAGGAGAAGAGGGTGTCTTGTGAGGTGGGTTCTCGAAATGAGAATGATTTGAATGAGGATGGATTATAAGTGAAGGTAGAGGTGATGACTGTCGTTTCTTCCAAGGTGGGAGGTGGTGGTGGGGGTGGAGAAGGTGGTGATGGAGTGTGCTGGGGTGAGATGGGTGATGTCTGAACAAAGGTTTCAGCGGAGAGGTCAGTGGTGGTTATGGGGGTGGCTGTGGTCTCAATGGGTGCTTCCGGTTCTGTGACGGGTATCCTGATAGTCTTACCTGCTCGTGGTAACGTGTCCACTCTGCGTTTGTCATACCTTACGGACTGGCGGACTGCGGTGTGGACAGCCTCTGGAACTCCTAAAGAGTCTCACACTAATTTGAGGGTGTCAATGAAGTGCTGGTCCACCCCTTCATCTGATAGCATTTCTTGCATCAAAGCTTGACCTGATACCAGAGAGAGCTGATGCCTTTCTTGTACTGCTTTGATAGTGTCGTATAGCCTTTGTAGTTGAGCTGTATATGCAGGTGCACCTACAAGTTCTGGCACTTCTTGTTGCTCCTCTTGGTGCTCTTGATCATACTCCTCCTCTTCATCCTCCTGTTCTTCATCTCTGTCATCTTCTGCATCCACTTCAACAGGTGTGACAGGTGCTTGGGAGGTTGTGGGCTGCGTTTGTACATGCTCCGCTTGTTGTGCCTCTTCTGCCTCCAGCTCTACATCTTGTAATAGTTGTTCGAAGTCTTCATTAGTGAGTTCTTCCAAAGGTGCACCACTAGGAAATTCGAGATCCATTGGGATGGGAGGGAATATCAAGGTGGAACCATCGGTGCTGCGTCTTGGAAGTCGGAGTGTGAATGGTCGGACTCTTCGGGGTGGCGGGGTGACGTCTGGTGTTAGGGTGGCTCCACGTGGTTGATCACATGGGACTTGGACCGTGCCTCTCATCTTCTTAGAAGGGGGTCCAGTGGATGTCCTGCCTCGAAACTGCTCTACCCGATTCCACATCAGGGCTCGTTGGATTGGAATGTCATAAGCCAAACACCTATAAATGATTCTTGTCAGAGCACAGCACCCATATAAAACCTGTTTCCGCGGCCAGCGTTTGTGTGCTAAGTGTATCTGATCAATTATCCAGTGGGGTAGGTTGATAGTGAGGCTCTGTGTCTCTGCCATATACAAGCTAAAACAAATTTTTTTGTGCGGCATGGTGAATCTATCCTGCGCCGGGAAAGCAAAGTGTTGCATGCACATGCGAAGGTGTATTGCAATATTAGGCGTCATGGATACCATGTCCTTGAGTTTGGTGAGACTTCGATTCTTCATGTAGTCCGGTACTAGGGTTTCCTTCTCTGTAGGAATATGCATGCCGCGCATATCTAGAGCTTCTCTCACCAAATTGTTTGATAGCCTAAACCTCTTGAGCTCATTCCCCTTTGTCAGAGATGGAATCACAAATGAGCTTGCACCTTTTGGGTTCGGATTTGGAGTCAAGGTGTTGATGAGATAGTAGCATCGCATGAAGTCAGGTTTTGGGAGTCGGGCACTGAAATAGGCACTCAATCCTGCTTTTTCCCATATCGGGCGTAGACCTTCCGCATTTTGTAATTTCTCAAATTCTCTTGTAAAGAAATGGTATCTTCCTTGCTTTCCATTGTAGTCTAACTCTGATTCCCATAGGTACGTTCCTTCCCCCAAAGGTCCTGCCACCTCGGTAAACCAATGGGAAGTCTTTCCTACAGGCATGGTGTGGCCACGCGGAGGGTCCGCAATAGGTATGATTTTGACGGCCTGCAATTCTTCTGGTCTTTCAATTGTCTCAGGCAAAACGGGTAAACTGTCCAAGTCCACCACTTGCGGGTTTGTTTCTGTGTGAGAGCTAGTTCCTGCTGCCTCCGCCATGTTGAAAATGTCGCAGCGGATTCTGTGAGAATATATGAATAAACGTTAACATTGCAATGGACACAAAAATGACATGGTGTCCCTTGTTACAACATTAACTTAAAGTTCGGGAGTGGTTAGGGGTTAAAAAGTGCTCGGTGCTAGTGTGTGTAGTTAGAAGTTAGGTAGACCTAAGAGCTAAGCAAAATGATGTGGTGTGAGAGTGACGCGGTTAGCAGGTGGTCATAAATTTACAATCGGGGTCAGGGGGTTTGTTACAAGTCTTGGGCTGCCAAATGTAGTGGATGGGTTTTGCTCTTGGTTGAACATGAGGCCTTTGAGGGGCCCATTTACAGCTGACTCTGTTCGTGCGCATGTGCCTTGGTGTTGAAAATGAGTAGATGTAGGCTGTGCGAGTGAATGGATCATGATGTGTAGGGTGTGTTATTGGTGTAGCTATTTGAGCCCGCAAACAAGCCTTAGGCACCCAAATTTGTCTTGATTGTGGGCTAGCCTTCATCGACTTTTTGGGCACCCAAATAGATTTCCCGTTAGCAGAAGAATTTCCGAAAGACCTCTTATTAGTAACGGGTTGTTGGTTACTAATAAGAGGCTTTGCCAGTGCGGTTGGCGTGGGTGCAACCGGGTGTTCGCCTTTTCGCACCCACACTTGGTTCCCTTGTTGAGACATTCTGCTGTGCAGGTTCTTTTGATGTCCGGTATAGGTAGTACTCTGCCTCTTCTGTCTTTGCTCCACCTTTGGTTGTTGCCTCCTTCTGACCTTTGGAAGCTCCTTTGCATCCCTGACTCCTTTTTTGCGAATAGCATTCCTCTGCAACACATAGTTTTGGACAAGAACAGCATGGTCAACTTCATGTGCACCCCTGGAGGGACCAGGAGTCTGTGCCCTTTCTAGTTCCTTGAGTGCTCCATTATCCAACTCTACCATAATTCGACTATGATTGACCCATACCTGAAGAAGTCCATTTCTTAGGTTTAAGTTGACTGCTTGGTCATAGATCCAGTCTTGACCCAAGACAAGAGGTTCAGTGAGATCCTCATCTTGACACACTAGTACTTTAACTGTCATTGCCTCATCATGAATGTAGAGGGGAAGTTCCACCTCGCCCATGCAAGGGGTTTCCACGCCTCCCAATCCTATGAGATATGCCTCCACAGGATTGACAGTTAACTGTAACTCTTGGCAGTAAGACATTCTAACAGCACTAGTGGCTGCACCTGAGTCAATCAAGGCTCTTACAGTCCTTGCACTTTTTCCTTGTCCTATATCTAGGGTTATGAAAGGACGTCGATCAGTTATCCTAGGTGAGCTGGTTCTTGCGACTTCACACATTGCCATATGATATCCTTGATCTGCATAGTCATTTGTCCTAGGCGGCTCTCTACCTTGCCTTCGTAATTTCATCCGTCTGATGCGTTCTAAAGCTTCTGCTTGAGCTTCTTCTCTAATTCGCCTCTCTTCCTCTTTGCGTTTCTTAGCAGTGTTGAGTCGGCTGAGCATTTCTTCCGTGAGGGGTTCCTGATACAACTTGACTCTGCATCCACTAATATAGTTAGGGAGAACATCACCCTCTAATGTGGCCAATTGTACTGCTCCACTCGTGGAGATCCTATTCATAACCATAGGTCCGTAGCCTCTCTTTTCTAGCTTCCTCGCTTGTTGTTTCAGTGTATAGACTAGGACTAGATCTCCTGTTTTCAGGCCTTTATCCTTCACATGGGCATCGAAATATGCTTTCTGTCTCTTCTTGGCTGCATATATTCCTGCGACGGCTCTCAGTCTTGTTTCTCCTAATCGTTCAAGGTCAAAGATCCTAGAGGAGAGCTCATGACCTGTCCATTCATACTCTTGTGCTACTCTCAATGTAGGGATCAAGAAGTCCAAGGGTAGCACAGCGTTTTGGCCAAATACCATCTGAAAGGGGGTGGCTTGGAGTACCGTTTTGTAGGCAACTCGATATGCCCAAACAGCATGGTGTAGCTGTTTGTCCCAGTCAGAGCGTTTAGTGTTCACTAATTTTGTCAGTACATTGCATAAGATCTTATTAGTGCTCTCAGCCTGTCCATTAGCTTGAGGGTGATAGGGGGCAGACTTCTTGTGTATTACCAAGAATTCTTGGAGTAGATTTTCAATCACTTCATTTAAGAAATGAGTGCCTCTATCACTTACAAGCTCTATAGGTAGCCCGTATCTTGTGAATACATTCTCAAACAAGAATTTGGCCGTTGTTTGAGCATCGTTCTTTGTCGTAGCCTTTACCTCTACCCACTTGGTGAGATAATCTGTCGCAACAATGATGTATTCCGCATGAGAACCCTTAGCTGGGGGATTAATAGGACCTACAAAGTCTATTCCCCACTTAGAGAATGCACGTCCACCCATCATAGGTTTCAGTGGCATCTCATCTTTGCGTATGGGATACTGAGTCCTCTGACAGACATCACACCGTTTCACATAGGTATGTGCATCCATGTGAAGGGTAGGCCACCAGAAGCCCGCAAATAGTATCGCCTTGATTACCCGATCTGGTCCAAAATGTCCTCCTGCTACACCTTGGTGAGCAGTTTCCAAGATCTTCAGATATTCACTTTCGTGGACACATAGTGTCAGGTAACCATCTTTACCACGCTTATATAGATTATCAACAATGAGTGAATAATCCAGGGCTTCTTGTTCTAAACTCCTTTTCCTTGCCAGAGTCATGTCCGGAGGGAATGTGTTTGTCCTCAGGAATGATACCAGTGGTTCGCTCCAATCTGGCACAATGGATACTTGATAAAGAGTGGCGTGTTCCACTGGTGGTTTAGTGCAACAGATTGGGCATTCCTTGCACAACTTCTGGACATCAGCTTCCATAGTTGGCCAATGTACTCCAAGTCTCCTTAGGGTCTGTAACGTTCGTTGCTTCAAATGGTGTTGCTCTAGTACTCCTACATGTGCTAATTGCAACCATTTAGTGTACTCATCCTCTTCTACGCAACAAGCCAAGATCCCTTGATCTGTGTGCTTGTACATGCTTCCTGCCATGATGTGGTACTTTTGGGCTTTTACTACCTCTCTATTCCGTGTGTTTACCACTGGATGGTTAGGCCCGTATGTCAATACTGGTACCAATGGCTTAGCCCACTGTGGCACCACTTCCAAATTAAACAAGTAAGCATCAGGAAGGTCATCTGACACTCCTTGTGGGGCTTCTCCAGATGTGAGTCTAGAGAGATGGTCTGCTCGTAAGTGAGTCCTACCTTTCCTTACCACAACCTCAAAATCATATTCCATTAGCAAGAGAAACCATCTTACTAATCTTCCTGTATTGCATGGTTTATTTACGAGATATAGTAATGCCTGATGATCAGTAAAAAATTTAAACTTATTTGCAAGCAAATAGTGTCTAAATTTCTTAACTGCATATACCATGCCTAATCCTTCTCGCTCTGTAGTGGTGTAATTCCGTTCAGCCGCATTCAATTGTCTACTGGCATAGGCAATTGGAAGATCCATATTACCTTCACCAGTAGGTTGTGCAAGCACACATCCAATGGCATAATTGGATGCATCCACATGAACATGGAATGGCTTATTCCAATCTGGTGTGGTCAAGATTGGTGCTGAACATAATCTTCGTTTAAGTTCCTGGAAGGAATTCTCACATTCATCCGTCCACTCAAAGTTAGTCAGAAGTCCGTACATGGGCTTTGCAATGACAGCATACATGTGTATAAATCGTCGATAATAACCACAATGCCCCATGAAAGCTTGTACTTCCTTGACATTCTTTGGCCTAGGTAGCTCTGCTATGGCTCTCACTTTTTCTTCGTCGGTAGATATGCCATTCTTTGACACTATGTGTCCTAGAATCTTGCCTTGCCTGACCATAAAAACGCACTTTTCTGGGTTCAGGCAGACTTGGTACTCTCTACATTTGTCAAAGATTTGTCTGAGTTCAGGAATATGGGTTTGTCTAACATTGGAATGAGCACAGAGATCATCAACATAGAATTCTAAACTCTTCCTCAGGAACTCCTTAAACACATGGCACATCAGCCTCTGGAAGGTAGCTGGTGCATTGGTAAGCCCAAATGGCATTACTCTAAAAGCAAAAATGCCCCACTCTGTGGCAAAGGCTGTCTTATGCTGATCCTCTGGAGCTATGGCTACTTGATTGTAGCCCGAAAATCCATCAAGGAAGTTGTACACTTCCTTGCCTTCCACTCTTTCTAAGAGATGTTCTGTGATGGGAAGCGGATAGTTATCTCGGATTGTGGCTGCATTAACCTTCTTCAAGTTAATGCACACACGCAGTTTGCCATTCTTCTTGGGCACCACTACGATGGGGGATACCCATTCAGTGTGCTCAATTTCATAGATAAATCCAGCTTCGACCAGTCTATCTATCTCTTCCTTGATTTTAGCAGCGTAATTATCGTTATATGTATAAGGCTTTTGCTTAGAGGGTTTGGCATCTGAGGTCATGGGGATAGTGTGTGAGCATATGTCAGGGTCAACACCTTTCAAGTCCTTGTAACTCCAAGCGAATACATCTCTGTATTCTCTTAGCAAGGCAATCAATTCGTACTCTTCTTCTTCTGTCAGGTCATGGCCTATGTACGTGCATCTCTCCTCTCCTTCTTCTATGGCCACAACTATTTTCTTGGTAGTTTCTTTGTTATCATAGGCCTCTCCTGATTGTGCCTCTCGTTTAGGCATTCTTATCATGACTCTCCTGTCATCTATCTCATACTTCTTAAAATTTTCTGGGACCTCAAACAAAGATTCTTCCTCTTCTGGTGAGGTTTCTCTTTTTTTCCGTTTCTTTCCTTCTTCCTTCGGGGTCACATGTGTTGCTAATCTTACATCATTTGTAACTTCTCCATGCCTGTGGGGTTGAAATTCTACTTCATAGAAGTATTCTTCATCTGATGCAAATGGTGGGTCCATAATGATAGACTCGAGATCGGAGTCACTTGCATCCTCAAATGCATCAGGGCTAGGTTCGCATTCTTCTAAAACTGCCTCTCCCATGATCGGCTCTATGGAGAAGACTGAAATGTCATAGCCATCCTCATCACAGTGAGGTGTCCATTGTTCTTCATTGATGGCTACGTCCATGGTTGCTAAAATTTCTGCCCAACCGTGAGGTTCAAATTCTTCGTCTGGAAAAACTACAGGTGCATAGGCTGGGTCTTGGATTGATCTATGGGTTTCTTTCGCACCTACCTCTCTGGCTTTCTCTCTCTTCTCTTCTTCTACTGCTACCTTGCACATCCATAAGTGAGTGTCTTCATGCATCCATGAGGATCCAGACCCTATGGAATGCACCGATTCTGTATCATCTTTGGCTCTATGGATGGGATTCCATTGGATAGGAGGGACATCTCTATGAGAATAGTCCTTGAGATTGACTTTGGTCGTAACACCCAAGTGTTGCAAATACAAGGAGTTGGTTCCCCAATCCTGTACCACTTGCAACTGTCGCATAAATGGTCTTCCCAAAATCATCTCATAGGCATGATTTTTGCTAAAGTCACATATAGCAAAGCTATGCTCAAACTCAACACCACAAGTGGTGAGAGTTATGCCTTCTAGCAATCCTAAGGGTCTCTCAATATGACCATCGGCCATCTGCAATTTCATCCTTGTTGGCCTGAGTGCTGGCTTGCCCCAACGCTTCCATAAGGAGGTGGTGGCAATTGCAACTCCTGCACCTGAGTCCAAAATTGCCTTGGTGGTGTACTCCTGATAGGTGATGGGAAGATAGGTGTTCCCTTCTTCACCTTCACACATATCTCCTATCTTATCCAAGGGAATTTCTGGCACTGTCTTATGGGATCCTACTTTGGAACGAGGTTTTGCAGCTTCAGTTACTTGACTGGCTACATATTTTCGCGCTTCTGGTCTATCCTTAGGCAGTTCTTCCAAAGTGGGATCGCGCTGCACCTTGGTGTTCGTTACTACCTCCGTGTTCCTTGGTATGACTGAGTCGTCGTTCCTTACCATGACTGTAGGTGTTCTCATACACGTGGACTTTGCTTCCCATGGGCCTGTGAAGTGGGGTAGCTCTTGTATGGAATTAGACTCAAAGTCCAATCTCTCGTGAGACTGAGCGCTCTCATGTTCCCCGTAAATAGATGGGATGTCTTGTGGGAATTGGTCGTGTGCGTCGTCCACAAGTTCAAAGGGAGGGGCAACTTCACTTTCGTTATCCCATTTGTCTTCTTGAATCTCTCGTAGGAAGTCTGGTGCAAACCGATTCATAGAAGAAGAAGTGTCTGGCTCCGTAGAATTAGGCACATAAGCAACCTGGGAAGGAGGGATCATTCTATCGTTGGCTCTCTCCTCGTTCCCATAGATGGCTGGAGCACAAGCTTCTTGGGGAGGATTGCTTATTCTATTACTTTTCCGAACAGGCTCATACGCTCTCTGAGAAGGAATGTGGGTCACCTGTGGAGGTACATAAGCTTTCGGGGGAGGCCCATCTGCCTTTTGGGGAGGAAGATAGGCTTCTTGAGGAGGCGCGTGGGCTTCCTGAAGAGGCTGGCTTATCCGTTCTCTTGCCCTATCCTTTCTTTGAGGGGCAGGTTTCCTTCTCTGATTGTGCAATCAGCTTCTCTATTCTTTCCAGCAGTCCATCAAAGTGTAACTGCGTCTTAGCTGAACTAGAAATGTTAAATAGGCGGCTGGCCTCAAACATGGTCTGAGCCAATTCCACCATTTTGGCACAAATCTTAGTTCGTTCAAGCTCTAGCTCGGCTCTAGGGTAGCATTTTTCATGATCAGTTACGTTTGGCCCTTCTTGGATTCTGGCCTGATATGCTTTAAGCATCATATTAAGGTCCTCAGGAGTGGGGTCAGCTAGGACTGATCCTGCTTGGGGTGGTGGGTGGGTTACGTGGGGTGTATTAGAGGGTGGAGGGATGGAGGGTGATGGGGATGGTAGCGGTGGGATTGTGTGAGAGTGCGGTTGGGATGTGATCTCTATGATTTTAGCCTTGGTTTCGCGTAAACTTTCCTCAAGTTCACTCATCTTTTTAGCCCATTGTCTTTTCATTCTTTCCCTACTATCTTTCCACGCTCTAGTCCTTTTCTTTGTCACGCTCTCGGTTTCACTAGCCTCTAGGCCCTTTTCCTGGCTTGCCTCTTGGTTTTGCTGCAATGCCTGAGCTCTAGTAACCACCTGCACTGGTGCAGTGGAAGTGACACTTCCTGAGGCATCCACAACCAACCCAATCACATTGATAGGAGTGATTTTTGGCATATTATTGGGGTTCTTTGGGCAATCTCGTAAGAGATGCTCTTTTCCACAATCTTGGCAAAAGCCTTGGATCGTCACGGACTGATTTTGTGTAGGTGGAGGTAAGGGACAATCACGAATGAAGTGATCCCCCTGACATCGGTAGCATGGTCCTCTAGGAAAGGGTGGTCGTACCTGCCTAGGTTGAGGCCTAGGGTTGGGGTTTGCATACATGACGTTCGTGTAATCCAACTCCCAACTAGGTTCACTTGGTTCTTCACTATAGTAGGACTCACCATGTTCTGGAGACTGCATGTAGTAAGCCTGGGGACTATCGACATGTGTAGAATCAAAGCTATGGTCACTCGGGTCACTTTCTGAGATCAATGGGGTTACTGGTACTATGGCCCTATTCAGGTTTTCTTCTGCCACAGCATACTTTACTGGAATCACGTTAGCGGGGTTTGGAGGCTGTTGAGCTAGCACCGGTTGGGGTCTCTGTTGGGCCTGATATGGTTGCTGATAGGTTTGTTGGGGTCTAGCATATTGTGGTGGTGGAATTTGGTTCTGGTATCGGACTTGTTGGTAGGGCTGCGGATAGGGTTGCCTAACTGCCTGCTTGTTGTATGGGCAATCTTGTGCGGTGTGATTGGTGTATCTCCGTTCTATGGTGCAGTACTGGCTACTAGGGTTTACTTGGGGTTGAGCCATAATAGGGCAGACATTCGCCATATGGTCACCACCGCATGTATAGCATCTTTTCACAGGGGCAAACCTTGGGATTTGTTTGCTAGTTACACCTAATTTCTGAGCTACTTTTTCGGCAAGTTCCTCCATTGATGTGGACTGCGTGGAAGAGTGACTAGATGCACTATCTGAATCTTTGTAGATTTTGGAAAGCTCTAGTTCTTCCCCTAGGTTATCTTCAATGTCAATGCACATGCGTACACACTCTTCTATAGTCCTAGGGTCCTTCAGATACACATAGGATCTCAATTTCGTACTCAGCAATCCATCAAGGAATAAGGCTACTTGTTTAGCAGATGTGGGTAGTTCCGAAATAGGGCACCTTTCAAGATATTGTCTAAATCTTCTTCCGGCCAATCTGACAGTCTCTTGGGGGGTCTGTTTGAAGCTGTGAATCAATGAGGAGGTATTGTGTCTTATGCCGCTCTTAGAGAACTCTACAATGAATGCCTCTAGGAGTTGGTCTATGCACCTGAACTGACGCTCATCTAATGGCTGAAACCATGTAAGTGCTGTGTTCCTAAGGGTTAGACCGAAGGCATTGTACTGCGTGAACAGATCTTCCACTTGTTCAGCTCTCAAGACTTGCTTGAACTCCGCCACATGATCATAGGGATCTCCTGTGCCGTCAAAGTAATTCTTCATGGACTTAACTAGCTGGGTGGGTCTCAAAGTTCTTGTGTGCTCTCTAGGCCTCGGCAGAGGGAATCCATCTACATTTCTTTGGTTCCTGTGGGCTCTATGCATCTCAGGTTCTACCCTATTCGTCTCTGTTCTCGTTCTTTCTCTGCCCACTGGGTTGGCAAAACTTACTTCTGGTCTATCTCTACTTCTGTCTCTTTGCGTACCATGAGCTTGGGAAGTTCCAGCCCCAGGGTGACCATAGGATACATTTGATCTTGGTTGAGGGAAAATAAATTCACCCTTCCAAGTGTAAGCATGCCTATCATTTTCTGTCACCACAAAGATCCGTTCTGAAGTATGATCTAAGTAGGTCACTCTGCCTGGGCTATCCGGATCCTTAAACTCATAGATCATGATATTTCCTATGTCTGTTGGCTGATTAGACTTATACCTCCAAGAGGCTTCATCAGTTTCTCGATTGAGGAGCAACTCTATGCTCTTGTTGTCTTGGGGGACCCATTCAGGCGTGATAATCCTAGTGAGAACTGATTTACCTCGAGGGGTTCTAGGTTCCGCACCCATGTTCCCTTGTTCCAGGTCACCTAAGTCCGCTTCTGAGATTACATTCCCAAAGTCATCTGTCCTATCAGGGTGACTAGTGACTACATATATTGTTCCTTCTTTGTCCAGGTATGCACCATTTTCAAACTTGACAGCTGGGTGTTCTAGTCCAATGGATTGATCAGGGTTTTTAATCTGGACCACAGATCTTCCTAAGCCGTCCTCATAGATGCTAGCACCTAATCGGTTGGTCCTAATGTACTCCAGCTACGTTTTGTAAGGGCCTTCTACCCTGTACAGGTAAGGCACACCTGAACTTCCCGTAGGTCTGTCCATGCCTTGAGACATCTCTGACTCACTGGTCTCAGAGCTAGGGTAGTTCGAGTGGTGGCTCAACTGCTGGGCCCAGGACCTAGTAGTGTGGTTGACACTAGCCTCTGAAGACCTAAGGCTTTGTCTTTCCCTTGCTAAATGTCGTCCTGATCTAAGGTTCATATGCCTATCT
This sequence comes from Ceratopteris richardii, assembly GCA_020310875.1. Taxonomy (NCBI): domain Eukaryota; kingdom Viridiplantae; phylum Streptophyta; class Polypodiopsida; order Polypodiales; family Pteridaceae; genus Ceratopteris; species Ceratopteris richardii. Next base: position 194,787,508 of record CM035415.1, on the reverse strand, counting down.
AAGTAGCCCAATTCTTTGCCCAGAGTGCAACCTCGTTGCCGATCAATTGGTATCAGTCACTTGATTCTTTTTAGTTATTTTATCGCGTTTGAGTTCTTGTCTGATATCACGTCGTCAGGAATGTTTGAATGTTGTTTCGCACTTGCAGTTGATCGTTCCACGTTAAGTTCTTTTCCTTTATGTTATCGACAGTACAGAGATTAGGTTTTTAGTTTGAACTTGAGTTTTTAGGCAGTCTTCAACTTGATACCTGCCTATCGTCGCCCTGACTTACTCCTACCTCTCGTCGTTCTTAGCCTAAGCTAGGAATTGATAAAGGGAGTTGAGAATTTCCAACCTTTTGTTTCCTGCTCGGCTGCCCTTGAGTGCCCAGGAAATGTGTTCCCAAGCTCACACTTACACTTGCTTAGAACGCCTCTCGATGCTCTGTAAGAGTTTCAAAGTTAGCTTTGAAATTTACATTCCAAAGACAGAACCAATTATTTTCATTCATGTAGCACAAACACAAACTTGCATAGTGATTTTCAAGAAAACAATCCTAAGGACCCCTGACTTTGATCCCCCTGGGTATGGTCAACTTCAAAATACCCTATCTAAAAATCAATGCATTATCTTTATAAAACACAGTTGAGGGCGTGTAGTATATGCTACGAGCTTTCCAACAAGCCCTAGAGCTCAAAAAATGGATCTCGGATGAAAAAGTTGTGACCGTTCAGGGTTCTAGGGTTACGACAGGGTTCAAACAGGATCACTGTGCAACAGGTTTTCCCCAAGTTGTTTTCCTAAGGCTTCCCCATGTGCTCAAGAGTATAATATTTGTGCCCAAAATTAGCCCAACTCTTCATTAACAATCCCTAAAAAATTTGGCTAAAATTGGTTGTCAATCGCGATGGACAGGGCTGTCAATCGCGATGGACACTCAGCCAATCGCGATGGACAGAGAGTTCAGTCAACCGCGATGGACACCCCATTCAATCAATCGCGATGGACACTCAGTCAATCACGATGGACAGAGAGTTCAGTCAATCGCGATGGACACCCCATTCAATCAATCGCGATGGACACTCAGTCAATCGCGATGGACAGAGGGTTCAGTCAATCGCGATGGACACCCAATTCAATCAATCGCGATGGACACTCAGTCAATCGCGATGGACAGAGGGTTCAGTCAATCGCGATGGACACCCAATTCAATCAATCGCGATGGACACTCAGTCAATCGCGATGGACAGAGGGTTCAGTCAATCGCGATGGACACCCAATTCAATCAATCGCGATGGACACTCAGTCAATCGCGATGGACAGAGAGTTCAGTCAATCGCGATGGACACCCAATTCAATCAATCGCGATGGACACTCAGTCAATCGCGATGGACAGAGGGTTCAGTCGGTCGCGATGGACAGGGGTTCAGTCAATCGCGATGGACAGGCAGTCGGTCGCGATGGACTGGCAGTCAATCGCGATGGACTGGCAGTCAATCGCGATGGACAGAGCTGTCAATCGCGATGGACAGGGCTGTCAATCGCGATGGACTGAAATTTTGCAAGATTTTCAAAAATTTTGGTGGAAAGGTGGTGTGCAGGGTCTCTAGTCCACTGTGGTGCACTCAGATTTACCAACAAGTGAAAATTTCTGTCAATCGCGATGGACAGAAGGCGGCGACTTCGAGACAGTTTCGTCGAGTTCCGTACCTGCGCGGGAAGCTGGAGATGGTGATGTGACCTGTACCTGCAAGATAGCTCAAGAAACATGCAAAAACAGCACATGCAATTTTGCTCTCTCGCTCTCTCTCACAAGTGAAATGAGGGAAATGAGGTGAAGATGGGGATATAGTCAAAAACTGAAATTTTCACGATGATGGAGATGGAGGTGAAAGATGGTGAGGATGATGATGATGATGATGATGGTGAAGAAAGTAAAAGAAAATCGATGAGAGTGAAGAAAATACCTACAGCTCCAACGCGTCAACTCTACGTCTTACCATCACACGCTCGTCCTCAAGGCTCGATCCCTGGCAACGGCGCCAAAATTTGGTGTAGCTCAATGATGAGTAGCACCTCCTTTAATGTCAATCCGGGAAGACGTGAGGATGGTATGAAGACCTCGAGCAAGTGGCGGCACAAGTGCGTGAGTGAGAAGCACACAAGCATGCACACACATACACACACACGCGCACACACGGCAAGACAAAGAGAGAGAATCAATGGAGCTTTTAGATTACTTTCAAAATGCTCTTACAAGTTCGTTTCAATTACAATGTCTCTTCAAAAATGAGCTCTCTAGCTCTTTTTATAGTTTTTGACTAGGTTTTGGCCCTGTCCAGACCTAGTGTCCGGCCTAGTTAAAAATTAGGTTCCAGGGCCAATTTGAGAGCTCAAACGGAGTCTAAAAAATACGAAAATTGATATGTAGGTACTTCTAAGGCTCCTCAAGCTCAAGGACTCCTTGGCTTGCACAAAATGGAGCTACAAAAATATGAAATGGTATTTACAATGATTGTTAGTGATAAGAATCACTGTTAAAAGATGTAGATTTGGGAAAAATTGAAGGGCCTATCTGCCAGATTTGCGTCGACTACTTTGTCTACTTACTCCTTCACTTTGTTCTGACTCTCTCCACTGGCTTCTTTGTCTAGTCAGTCCTTGGGTGCCCATACTGCTCTCAACACACCTGGAACAATGCGCCATTACATCTACTTTACAATCCATGCTATGGTCCGGTTCCACGATGCCGCTCATGGAAAGCATTCAACATAAAGGTACAGAATAATGCTCAATGTAAAGAGTGGCTCAATTATCCTTACATAGCGCCACCGCAGGGACCACCATCGATAGCATACATGATGGCCACAATTCGACATTGGATGCCTCGACTGAAGCCCATGACAGATGTGGCAGCCCAAATGATGCTCAAAATTATGGATATGATGCAGGTAGTACTCAAAACCTTTAGAAATGCAGCAGCACCACAGGTATATCTACTGGGGTTTACCAATGGAAATTACGATTTGTTGTATGACATGAGCACCACCCCCAGCATTCGGGTAGCGTATGCTTGGCATGCACGAATTAAGTATCTTCCCGCATGCTATAAACAAACATTTGAAGACATGTTCCGATCAGGATTTTGGGAGTACCACTCAGAAGTGTTTGCACCTAAGCCAACACACCTGCTCCATCTCTTTGCTTGTGAACAATCCATGTACTCCGAGTACTACACCACACCGCAACCAAAGGTCCCCGGTGCAATAAATTGGGATGCATTGGAAGCTGACCTAGCAAGAGGCTTAAGGATAGGAGAGCACGAACTTGCCACCAACGTCATCCAATACTATATCGACCACCCTATAGAACAAAGGTCTATCAGGCGTGACAGATGCTAGGAAGGGGGGAGTGTTGGCATACAAGTCATAAGCAGAGCATACAGGTGCAAAGGAGCAGTCATGCACAATACGGCAACAAGGCCTAATCATTTTTTCCATGGACTATTCACAACTCAAGTGATTTTAATCACTACACAAACATTGTAAATTCCATTTTTGGTAGAATAGACTCCATTTTGTTCAAGCCGAATAGTCCTCGAGCTTGAAGAGTATTAGAATTACCTACATATCAATTTTCATAATCTTTAAACTCCATTTGAGCCCTCAAATAGGCTCTAGAACCTAACCTCAACCTTTGTAAATCCCGTATTTACACCAGCACAAGCACCCACAGTCACACCCATATTCACAGTCACCGCACTGGACACGTCCAATGACATGGACATCTCACCACCCACTGCACCATCCCTCACTTCACTCACAGCACAAACATATTTAGGCACCGCACAATTTTCCACAATCACCACAGCATCCACCTTCCCACCCCCATTCCCCATTCCCATTGCATCTACACCCACTGCATCTTCATTTAGCACCCCTTTAATACTATCACCCACTGTAGATAATGCATTTCGACAGATGTTCATGTGTATGACGCAAGTAAGAGATGAGTTCACATCTCTTGGCGATAATTACCAGCAGCTGCAGAGGACAACCAATGACTTACAGTCACAGCTTAATTTATTGTCTATTGAGAATGCCTCACTGAACAGCCGCTACCAAGAATTACGAGAGGCCTATCATAAATTAGAACTAGAAAGCGAAGAAAAGACCAAGGAAGCCACTGCTGACCTGGATAACTTATTAAGAGCCCAGACAGTCCGCAATGCAACGCTAACAAGAAACATGGGCTTCCTTAGAAGACATCTAGCAGCAGCAAAGGAGGAAAACCAGCGCTTATAGGACCAGAATCGAGAAAACTTAGAAGCAGCTCTTGACCACCCAGACCAACCTTTGAGTCCTAGTCGGTTCAAAGCCATTCCCTCAGATTCAATGAAGATGCTGCTAGAAGATCATGTAAGACTGCTAGATGAATACGATCGCATGAATGAGGAGTTACAGAAACTCAAAGAAGATCATAAATTACTCCAGTTACGAGCACCAGCACACCCAGACATACCAGCACCTATGGACCCCTCTCCTGACATCTTAGAGGAACTCAACGCATTACGGGCCCAGGTATCAAACCTTGAATCAAGGATTGCAGTATATGAAGCACCACCAAGGCCAGATTCCCCACCTGAGCTTCCAGCTGAGGAAGAAATTGTCACCATCCCGGTGGAGGAAACGTTTGAAGAGGCGTATGAGCCACAACCCATCCCAGGCGGACGCGTCACGGCCGAAGGCCAGATGACTTACGAACTTCCGACCCCCGCGTGGATGAAGACAATTGAGGAACTTGGGACAACACACTCAGCTAGAGTAGAAGCACAATTACATGCCATGGCGATGATAGAAGAAAGAATTTTACAGTCTCCATTCTTTGCTCATTTGGCCCCGCGACGATACATACCTCTGGGCATGAGATACAGTATAAACCGTATTTTATGTTAATGGCGGAATACCAGTTAGCCATTGAGAAAGAGACAGGTAAGAAACCATCGCATGCAACTCAATTCGAGGAGGACGATCTACCACTCGATGCGCAGCAAGGAGAGATCTATCAACCAGAGTGGCGAAAAGATTTACTACAGAAGTATCCAGAAATGATGAGTACATGGGTAAAGGCACCTTTGCACTTAAAGTACAACCCATGTTGGGGACCAGTACCACGACGTCACTCCTGGACAGCCTTTGCTATTAAGGTACAAAACAATAAGCATTGCCAGGACTAGTTGAATTACCCCTATTTTAAGCCACCCATTGAGTTACCAACTGTAGGCTACATGATGGCTACAATTCGCCACTGGCTCCCTAGATTAAAGCATATGGACGATATAGCGGCGCACATGACTGTCAAAATCTTTGACATGATGCAAATGATTTTTAAAGTCTTCCGACGCGTCAAGGCACCTCATGTAAACACCCCGGGCTTTGAGCATGGCAATTTCGACCTGGTATATGATATGAGTACAACGCCATCGCTACGGGTGTGTTATGCTTGGCATTGCAGAATAAAGTACCTACCGGCGTGCTACAAGCAGACTTTCGAAGAGATATTCACAACCGGCTTCTGGGAATACCATTCAGAGGTATTCATAAACAGGCCTACACATTTATTACAATTATTTGCCTGTGAACGAATGGTCTATTCCACACACTATCAGCTCCCGCCACCGGAAGAACCGCAACCAATAGACTTGGAGAAACTCGAGGCCGACCTAGCTCGAGGCATTCGTATCTCCGAGCACACCCTCGCTCATGACCTCCTACAGAACTATATCCGGCAGACCTCACAACAAGGTTCTGTCAGGGATGACAGAAGCGAGAGGGAGGGGGGTGTTGGAAGCAGCAGTGATTTTTAAAAACCTCCAACAGTGATTTTTATCACTATTGTAACATAGGTAACATAGAAAAACCCTTTTCTTAATTTCTAGCTCCATTTGGTGCAAGCCGAGGAGTCCTCGAGCTTGAGGAGCTTAGGTAGAATGCGCATACCAATTTTCGTTATTTTTAGACACCGTTTACCTTTCCAAATAGCATCTAGGACCTAATTTTTAACTATGCCGGTCACTAGATGTGAAACCGGTCAAAACTAGTCTAGAAACTATAAAAAGAGCTAGAGAGCTCATTTTTGAGGTTAGCTTGTTTGAGGTTAGAGTTCTTTTGAGCTTGTAATAGTGTTCTTGAGTAATAGAGTTAATTTCTCACCTTCCATTGCGTCTTGCTTGTCTCTTCGTAGTGTGTGTGTATGTGTGTGTGCATCTTTGTGCTTCTCACCTTCACTCTCACTTCATCTCACATTCACGATCTTCATATCACTCCTATCTCTTCCGCGGATTGACAATTAAGGAGGTGAAGCTTCTTAACGTGGTTCTCACCATTGTGCTAGAGCAACATACTCGCCTTGGTGCCCGAAGTTAGGCAGCAGTTTCAACAACAAGTTAGTCCCGAATCTCCCAGTACTCCGACGACCGCCACAATACAACTGAAAACTGACTCTACGGTGGATCATTCTGTCCCTTTAATCATTGTCTAGCATAAAAATAACAAGATTACGCAAGTGTTAATCGATGGCGGTTCCTGTGTGAACATAGCAACTGCAGCTCTCTGCAAGAAGTTAGGGTGGAACCAAATTGAGCCCGTTCAATTCTTTGTCAGAATGGCAGATCAATCCCGAGTCCATCCAGTGGGACTCGTAAGGAATATCCCAATTACTTTGCAGAGCACCATGTTTAAAATGACTTTTGTAGTCTTAGAACTACCAGAATCCAGCCTCGACTATAATCTTCTGTTCGGTCGACCGTGGTTGAAACAAGCTAAAGTTATACAGGATTGGTCAGCGCAGCAACTGACTTTCAAAGACAACCACCGTAAATATGTTGTCAAACTGGATGCTATTCAGCCCTGTGAACTTCATGCCAGACCCTATGTAGCAAAGCCAGTCCACATGTTGGATGGCTTATCTGATGATGAAGAAGAGGTGTTTCTGTAGAAAAATAAAGATTTGATTTCCTTAGGTACTATACATCTTCAAGTTGTAGCCGATAACTGGAGTCCGATAGCCTGTACGGTTGTTCCCGTGACCGGAGACACAGATGTAGACGATAATGTTGCTCTGGATGAAGCCACTCTGCAACAACTTTTACAGTCAGCTGATGATCCAGGGAAACCTCGTCAATTCTATGTCCTGGAAGACCAGTTAGTGACCTATAATTTGGGTGATGAAGCTAATCCGCGACCTATTAAGATTAAGGCAGGATTATCCGAGGCCTTTCAAGAATATTTGATCCGACTCCTACGAGAGTTTTCTGATGTTTTTGCTTGGGATTACCGCAATATGAAGGGTCTTGATCCGTGCATCTATCAACATCGAGTTGTGCTTAAGCCGGAATCGAAGCCAATTAAACAATCCAATTACCGTATGAATCCCAATTATGTAGCATAGGTCAAAGCAGAGCTCGATAGGTTATTGAAGGTGGGATTCATGGTACCAATAGAACACACTGAATGGATATCTTCGATTGTTATTGTTCCTAAGAAAAATATGCAGCTCCGAATCTGTGTGGATTACCGGAAACTGAATGCGGCCACGGTACCTGATCTGCTTCCTCTTCCCTTTATTGACACAATGCTTGACAAAGTGGCCGGGCATGAGATGTACTCCTTTTTGGACGGCTACAATGGTTATAACAAGGTCAGAATGGCTGAACAAGACATACCGAAAACAGCTTTCATTACCAGCTAGGGTGTTTTTGCTTGTACGATCATGTGGTTTGGGTTACGGAATGCTCCGAGCACATTTCAACGCTGTATGCAGGAAATTTTCTCACCCTACCTAACCACTTTTATGTAAGTCTATTTAGATGACTTCTCCTTATTCGGCAAGATTGTGGCGGGGACCTGTATCATTTACGGTGCTATTTTGAGAAATGTCGTGAATACCGACTCTGCCTGAAGCCATCAAAATTTGTTTTTGCGATGTCTTGTGGTAAACTCCTTGGACATATCATATCGGCACAAGGTATCCAAGGTGATCCAGACAAAGTCGCAGCTGTGTTGGAAGCACGTGTTCCTACAACCTCAAAAAAGGTTATGCGCTTCTTGGGTCAAATCCGGTGGCATGGCAGGCATCTACGATGGCTATCCCATTTAGCAACACCACTAAATCGACTAATGACTAGTACTCCACGACAGTTTGAGTGGACTCCGGAATGCCAAACTGCATTCAATCGACTAAAAGGATTATTGACACAGGTTCCCATTTTGCAACCTCTTGATTGGGAACGCCCATTCCATGTCTTTGTAGATGCATTGGATATCGCCATTGGTAGTGTTTTAATGCAGCAAATGGACAAATGGTTTCGGCCTGTTTACTATGCAAGTCGCCGACTCGCTCCTGCGGAAAGGAATTATTATGTGACTGAACAAGAATGTCTCAGATTGGTATATTCTGTAAAGAAATTCAAGAATTATTTGCTAGGCCGAAAATTCACCTTTCATGTGGATCATGTTGCACTTGTATATCTGGTCCGGCAGTAACATTTAGGAGGTTGCTTGGCTCGTTGGGTCTTATTGCTACAAGAGTTCGACTACGAAGTGATTCATCGACTAGGTACAGTCCATGCCTTAGCAGACTTCCTCTCTCGGTTGGATTCTAGAGAAGCTCCGATGGGCGTTGACGATACCACACCAGCAATTTACGCTGTTGAACCAGCTCGTGACGAATCTCCCAAACATCCTGAGCAACCTACCTATTATGATATGTTGTTAACTTTCCTAACTGATGGATGTCTTCCTCTTCATACACCTCCTGCTATGCGACGGAAGATTGCAGTTTATAGTCGCCGATTCCGGTTGCTGGTAGGACAGTTGTACTATATGGACCACATTGGTGTATTACTTCGTTGCATTCCACCACATGAAGCAAACTCAATCATCGCTATGGCACATTCAATACCCTCCGATGGACATTTTGCTGCAGCTCTCACTCATCGGAAGATTTTGCAAAGTGGGCTTTGGTGGCCAACCATGTATAAAGACGTACTTCAGTTTGTGCAGCACTGCGACAATTGTCAACGGGCTGGACAACCATTATAGAGACACTTTTTTCCTCTACAACCTGTATTACCTTTGGAACCTTTTCAAAAGTGGGGCCTTAATTTTATTGGACCTATCACACCACCAGCAACCCTTAGCAACAACCGTTACATCTTGACCTGTACAGATTACGCTACCAGGTGGGGAGAAGCTTGGGCCTTATGGTCCGCTACAGCTATTTCGATGGCAAAATGCCTGATGAAGGATGTTTTTCCGCATTATGGATTATCTCTAGAACTTGTGACAGATCAAGGAACACACTTTGCTAACAAATTAATGCAAGTATTAACGCATAATTTTCAAATTCTACATAAATTCAGTTCCCCATACTATCCTCGTGCTAATGGCTTAGCTGAAAGTACCAACAAGACGCTACTGACTATGCTTCGCAAATTGATTGTGGAGTCACCAGAAAGATGGGATCAATTACTACCTGCAGTCTTATGGGCATATTGGACTACATACAAAGTTGCAACCGGACTGACTCCTTTAAGCTTGCTTATGGGTTGGAAGCAATCGCACCTATGGAGATTGGCATGCCAAGCTTATGCGTGGCCATAACTCAAAAGTTGTTACCCGAAGACTCTTTGCCATTTCGGTTGGAATCACTCAAAAACTTGGATGAAAATCGTTGGGAAAGCTTTCTAACTCTTCAAGAAGCTCAGTTGCAGCAAGCCCGGACTCATGATCGTTTCCTCAAGACTCCTGTGATTACGGTGGGCCAACTTGTGCTATTTTACAATGCTAAATCAAATCGTGCTGTTGGGAAATTTAAATTACGATGGTTCGGTCCTTACCGAATTAGTGAACAAGTGGGACCAACTACTTTTCGGTTGACTACCTTGACCGGAGCTCCTCTTTCTAAAGTGATCAATGGTTCAAAGTTGTGGCCGTATCCCCAAGCGCCTGATCCTCGTTGACGTGTCCTTTGTTTTTCGACGTGTTATTTACTTTCTTTTTATTTTTGCATTTCAATTGAATAAGACCGTAAGCTCCTCGTTTTGATACATAATCATAATTAATTGCCGCCTTGTGTTATTGATTCTGCTCATGCATGCCCGCCGTAATTATGAAGGTTATCATCTCAACATCGCACGATGATTAAGTATTTCCGATCGCTTCCCATTGTCGAGTGTCTACTTAATCCTCTTTTTTTCCTTGTTAATCGCTATTGTGTATGTGTGTTTTGTGCGTTGTGTTTCCTGTGTTTGCCGTGTCTTCGTGTTCTTGTGATTTCGAGTGCACATCATGGAAGCTTTAGCTAATTTTGCTACTTTCCGTGATGGACTCCCTCATGACGTGAGTGAGTTCTTGCGTATTCGTGGTCTGGTAAACTATGCTGAATTGCCTTGGCATTCAGTGGAGTGTCACCCTTATTATGCACAGATTATTGCAGCCATTGCCGCCACTCCTACTACCGAGCAGAGTTGGCCGATTACATGTTTACCATCTCGCGTCGTAATCACATTAACATCATTCGCTGCAGCATTCCGTTTGCCCATAGAAGGCATGGAGAATGGTCCTCTCCTTCCTATTTCCATCATGGTCGAATTATTCCCACGGTTCTCATCGAATGAATACGCCATTTTGTGTTGCCCTGACCCTGAACGTACCGCCTTACAATTTCTTGTTGTTATCCTTAATTTACAAAAACGCACTTACGGTACTCGATGATTGACATGGCTTCCAGTGAGCATGTTAATTTTTCCTCGTTCTATTTTCAGCACATTCACCGTGAATGCGTTATGGTTATTAAGCATGTTAACAAGGGAGAGCTTCCGTGTTCGCGATTACCACATATCATTACCTTTCTGTTCCCAGCCATTCAAGCCACGCAACCTCCACCAAGAGCTCCAATTTTGTATCATGAAGAATCTGCCCAAGTGCTCGACGACAAAGAAGATGATGATGAAGATATCTTCCAACTCCTTCACCGGAAACGCAGAAGGATAAGCACCTTTGAAAGTCAAGAACAAGGTTCCGCTGCTGGAAATGAAGCAGAAAGAAATGAAGAAGAAATTTTCCACGACACTGCCACCTCAATTCACCTTGATTCATCTACCCAATCTTCTCCCATCCGGCAACAGGAACACAGTGCATCCACTGCTGATTCCAAAGAAAAGTCTTCTCGAGCGGATTCTTAGCACTCGATTCTAGAAGATGTGCAAGCCATTGTTGCAGAGATCATAAATGAAGTCATTACCTTGGTCGATGCTGTGATTGACCGCTCAGGTGACTACGCAGCAACCTACTGGAATAGTGTTGGTGCCCAACAGTCTTATCCTCACTCCTCCACCAATGCCTCCGGTCGAGCCCATTGTCCCCATTCAGCCCATTATCCCTGTTCAACCGATTGTTCCTGAAGAAACTGCTACTTCATCCTCTTCAGCTAGCTATTCTCCACCGTCTTCCCATCACCTCTTGTCAGCTTTGTCATCCCAACCACTTCCTCCTCCTCTTCTTCTTCCGGTCCCCATGTTTACTGAATTAGCATCCATGGGTCGTATGTTGATCCAATTGTTGCAGCAACTACCAATGCAGATGAACAAGGTTACTGACAATCTCAGACAAGAACTACAACACAAAGTTGATGTATTAGAAGCGGATATCACTCCATTGCAAGAGGAAGTAAATGCAGTGAAGTCTCAAAACCATGCTTTGCATGTACAGATTCAACAGCTCCAGGCTAGGCTTGCCAAACAGGAATCGTTGATCAGTCAAAGAGATGCTGCATTGGCTGGGTTAAGAGCCAAAGATGATTTATTAAGTGCTTGTGATGCAGAAATTCTATAGTTGAAATAGTTAGTCCCGGATAAAGAGGATGCTCGCGTGGCACTTGGAAATTTACTGGAAGAAATGCGAGTACAACTAGATGAAGTTGTGCAGAAGGGACAGGAGATGGTTGATTTAGCCAAGCGGACTAATGAAGAGCTCCAGAGAGCAAATGCCAATTTGTTTGAGGCAAATTCTACTCTTAAAGCTCAGATGATCTCAACTAATCAACTATAGAAAGAGATAGCAAGGGTAAGAAAGGAACGAGATGCATATTACCAGACTATCGAGTATCAAGCCCACGAGCTAGAGAGAAGAGAAAAGCAATTAGGTGTTCAAGCTGACAGATTATCCAAAATCGACAAGCAGATTGAAGACATGAAATTGAGTCATGACGCCGCCCTTGCAAATGATTTCTACCTGCAAGAGGCCTTTTTGCAGACACAGGCTGAAATTTTGATGAGTCGAGTAATTGTGGCAAGTTCAGTTAGAACTGATGTTGAGCTCGTAGAACCAGAGATCCTAAAAAAGATGTTGGACTCGCTAAAACAGAAGATTTCCAGAACTTTTAAGTTATCCAGAACCATGTATATACAGGGTATAGTAGATGAGCCCTAACTTTTGTTCCATTGCGGGTTCAAGTCCACCGTGCGTGCCAGTGTAAGCCGCCAGATTGGCACTTTGTATTTTCATAATTCCTATAGTTTCCTATCCCTTGCGAATTGAAAGGTTTCATATTATGCACGAACCGAAAGGTCGTGTGAAGAGATGTATCGGCTTATCAACTAATAAAAAGGCATTGCAGTGACGCTCCGGTAACGACAAGCGGGATCGCCAGACAATCTGTTTGGGTGATTGCGGTCTGCCGGAGAAGCCCTAGTGCAGTATTGTCGATATTCCTTTGTGCGACGGTAACGAATATTCCAGTGTTACGTACTGTTAAAGTCTAACCATAGTTTGATAGTAATTTTTATTAATCAGAGTCTTGTGCAGTAATGTACTGTTTATCGAGTAAGTTAATTGGGAAAATCAAGTTATAGGGCCTCTGATTTATCAGACCCCTACCACTCCCAAGAACCGGAAAGAACTTAAAATGTCTATAATGTAAAAGTGCATTTTAACAGAATCAACGTGAATTACGGAGCACCTTTGGATATAGACTCAATCCAAAGGCCACAATTTATTTTTGCTTGCTTCTCTCCCTACTATATCCCCTCATTTTCTCTCTCTTCTGTGCTCTCTCAGCACACATGTGAGGATCTCCACCATCGACATCTTCAGATCGGACAACTAGAACCAATCCAAGACTATGACTGAATGAAGATTTTGCTCATCCCTTGGATCAATCGATGATCGACAGTTTGTAGTGATCCAAATCTCATCTCACTCTACTATGCTCTCTTTCTAGAGCTCTTTTCATGCTTCACGTGAGAAATCAAATGAGGATCTTCTTTGTCAGGTCTCTTTACATAAGCCATCCATTTTCAAAAATCCAAAGGCTTAAAATGCTTCGAGTTCATATTTAGATCACGAAATCTTTATATCAACATTTTAATGGAAAAACCACTAGCGGTTTTCAAATGTCCTGCTTAATCACAAATTCTTAATTCTAATCCCTAAAAATTAGGGATCCTTACAAGGCCCATCCAAGGTCCATTTTTTCCCCTAATCCTTGGCTTGATTGACTCCCTTGATAGCTTTGGTTGCCTTCTTGGTAGTTGCTTCTACCTCTTCCTCTTAACCACCTCTGTTGCCTTCACCTCTTCCTCCTTTGTCTACATAGAAGAGTTGGTCTTGGCTTCCCTTTGACTTGTTGCCTCCATGGTTGAGCTCCTCAGTCACCATAAGAGAAGTAAGTTTCTCAAAATCTAGTAATGAATCCCTTACATACACAGAGTTTGTGGATGCCTTCCATTTATCATCTTCTCTAAGCCCATTCAGCGTGTGGGCAACTAGGTCATCATCATCTACAACACATCCTATTGAACCAAGTGCATCCGAGATCTCTTTTACTTTGAGTATGAAGTCATTAATGCTCTGATTTGATGACTTCCTAAGGTTGTTGAGCTCATTCTTGAGCTGAATTTTTCTAGCCTTTGTAGAGCTAGAGCACAACCTTTCTAAACACTCCCAAACCTTCTTAGATGTATCTAGCTCTTGGATATGACATATCATGGAGTTTCTTATGTGTTGAGAAAGAATGAAGATCACTCTCCTATCCCTTTCTTCCCATTCTATAATGGATATCCTTTGATACTCAGTAGGTGTATGTGGATCTATGTATGGTATCACCTCAGTACCACTAACCAACCCCCAAAGACCCTTTCCCATGAGGAAGTTAGAGATTCTAAACTTCCAAGGTTGGTAATTGCTCTTATCAAGCTTCTCAATCTGAGTATTATAGTCTCCCATTGTGTATGGGACTATATGTGTATCCTTATGCCTCCTTGGATTGTGATAGATGTGAGAAAGAATGATATGTTACATTCCCACAATAGTCTCCACTTGTCGTGAACTTTCGATGATGATAGAAGCTCCCCATTGCTTCGAATCCTTCTTCAAATCTTTCTGGTCTTTGCTTCAATCATTGGCTCTCAAGCAACTTCAATGCCTCCTCTTGATGTCCTGAATGCTCAATGATGAGCTCTGATACCACTGATGGATTATATCCACCCCTAGTTGCAGCAGAAGAATAATAGGCCCTTCCTAGGACCAAAAAGTTCACTACCACATTCCACCAAAAAATTGAATTGCTCTCTGGACCTGAGGATTGAACTTATGAAATTTTGCAGAGTAAAATTAGACTCTCTAAGCTTTCCAACAAGCCATAGATCTTTCAATTTGGATAATGTGACCTATGTCAAGCTCCTTGTACAAAACAGACCAAAATCTGCCCAAACAGATAGCTATCACTTATGTGTACCTCTTCACACATATATGTTGGGAAATATGTAGAGATAGAACAGAGAGATTTCAATCTCAATATACTCAAGGATAAGGAAACATTGATACTAATATTACATTCAAAATAAAGCTTACAACAAGAGCTTTAAGATGAGCTATCTTGCGCATGAAACGAACAAGTACACAAAGAGATATAGGCGATACAAAATCTCAGCCAAAGTGAAAACCTCAGCAAGCATGGGGCTAGCTTAGCTAGGGGCTAGCTTAGACCTGGATTATATGCTCCCAATGAGAGCCTAAAGGTAACAAATGAAGCTTGAGTAGGCCATGACTTTCTTCCAAGCTATTGCTTATATTATGCTCTAAAAGTTGGTGTAGAATTTGAATTCAAATCATGCCTCCAAAATCCCCCACTTTTCTCAATCAAGGTAGATGGAATCTTGAGCTAAAAAAGTCATGGAAATGTGGTTGTAGACTTTGCCAAAAACTGAAATGATGTGGCACTTGAGTTAAGCCTTGGTTCACACATATTTGAGCTTGTACATTTCTAACAGTTGTCCACTGGGTTTTAACTCTACATCCTCCTTCTCATCCTCAAGACTTAACCGCTAGGCTAAGTGATTTACTTGTCTAATACTCAAAAAGCACCTAGTCTTATCATAATTTTGAACTTTGCCCAACCTACTTGATAACATTTTTCCCTATTGACCTCCAAAATATGTACCAAGTTACAATTATATAATAGCTTTTCCCCCACCTCCATTGTCCAAATGAGGAGCATGGTCGTCATATCTCTTATTTGCCTCTTTAAATAGAAGGGGGTCCTATCATAGGCTGGATCTGAAAAAAAGGGAATCTTTGTGTGGTCTGATCCCCACCCAAATCATTACCATCTAGCTTTGCGCTTGACAATCTTATCATAATACAAAGCATGGAAAGAATATCAAGGGTGGATTACACATCCATGGCTAATGCATTGTTTCATTATGTGCAAATTGGGCATCCCACAAACATGTGAACTAGGTGGATTCTAAAAATATTTAGCCAAATTTCCATGTTTCATCCGTCTTTATGCACCACTTGTGCATGGATCTAGCAAAATGCATGTATACTCTAAAACTTTGAGAACTCCTCAAAGTCACTTGAATCTGGTTTGAAAAAAATGAAATTTGAGTTTGACTATGGTTGACCAAAACATCTAATTTAGTTGTTTGCACGATGATTCATTTCCAACCAACATCCATTGAACTCTTTCCCAAAGTAGGAAAGAAATGCCCCCTCACCTTTATCAACCCAACTTCAATTGGATCAACACACATTCTAAATGGATTTCACAATTCTCCAACTTAGGACACTCAAAGTCTTGAACTTGATCTTTCAACTTGAACTTGGGCTTTCATCACCCTTAAGTAGAATGTCTCATACCACCATACCCACTTTGATGTTGATGCAAAACTTAATGTTTCGAACCATCAATCCCACATCCACACCATCATGCATTTTCTTTAAATTGAAAAACTTGTAACCGACTTAGATACTTGGTAACATGTACCACACATCCTATGTGATATTTAGAGTGAAATTGCATTGGCAAAAAATTGAGTCTGGCATGTGAAGACCAAGAACATTGAAGTTTGGTATCACTTCATTTGAGTGTGCATAGCCAACAATGAGGTGCATCTTAGAAAATTGTTGAGAGATGAGAATGAAGCAAATGCCTTGACCAAGTTACTCATGGCATATCTATTTACCCAATGTTCTTGATTGATGGGGTAACCTAGCCTAGTGATTATGATTGTTTGATCCACTTTGGTGGATTGTACCATATCCATCAGTTGGGAGGACTTATATGGATTATAGAATTAGGAACATTATATTCAAGTGTGAGCTTATCAAGCATTGAATTCTATCCCTAAACAAGATTAAAACAAATATGCATCTATGTTTTAGTGGGATATTGTTGGAATCTATTTTTAATTATGTGCGAGAAGTGCCAAGCGAGAAAACTCCTATCCCATTTATCATCCTTGAACATATGTGCATTGATCATCCCATTAATATTGCCTATATCAAAGGAAACTATGTTGGCTCTACCTAGTGGCAATTTTGTGATCAATCCTCCATGTACACAATATTTGTGCTTTATTTGTGGTGGCTCCCAAATACGTTGTTGGCTGCAGTCAACAAGCACGTCATCTGCACACTTTACATATAAGGTGCTTCAATTGGATTATTGTGAAATCCATGTGCTAATAAGTAAGCATGTATTTTTTCATGCCAAGCACGTGGTGCTTGCCTTAATCCACACAAGGGCTTCTTTAATTTGCAAACTTTTATTTATTCCATTTCTCCACAAAACATATACTTCTCCATGAAAATCCTCATTCAAAAAAATAGTTTTGATTGCCAACTAATGTACATTCCAACCATTGTGATTTGCAAGTGTAAAGATGCTACAAATGCTTTCATACATAGAAGCAAAGGTCTTATCAAAGTCAATGACTTATGCTGATGATAACCTTTGGATACAAGCCTAGTCTTATAGAAATCAACATTATCACCATGCTTTCTTTTCAACTTATAGAACCATTTAGTGACAATGGGCTTCTTTTTAGGAACAAAATCACATGAATACCAAGTACCATTCTTCATAATCGCACCCAATTTATTTTATCTTTTTGCTATGAAAAATAAAAATTGTACCCAAGAAAAATATGTTTCATAACCTCACCATTTGACTTCTTTCATTGTTGTTCAAGCACTAATACATATGCCAAGCAACATAAGTATAGAGATGAGCAAAAAATGGCTTGTAACCATGCCAAGCCCCATAAGCCATGATCGATTGTAATGCTTTAGTGAGACACATGTTAAGTATTCATGCAACACACATTATAGCTTTAAACCAAAAAGTATGAGCTAATGCCTAAATTTTGATCACACATCTTGCCATCTTGATGGCAGACCTATATTATCTCTTAAAAATACCATTCTATTGTAGTTTATGTGAATTTATAGACTAGTGTTTCATCATCCGATTGTTTCATTGATCTAAAATCTTTTATCAAAAGTCTGGATCTAATTTTATTATATTCTCATGGAACCTTCTCACTTTCCCTAGTCACTCATGAAGCATTTTTCTTTATCTCCCTCCAACTCTCACTATTCGGATCTATTCCATTCATAAAATTCTGTGTAATCAAATTCAATTTACATATGAGCACTCAATCTGGAGTGTTGTGTCACACTTTTTATATGATATTTATAAGATTGATACAACTTTATCTTTATAGGATAGCTCCATTTCCATGTTTCTTTTTTATTTATTATGCCAACAAAGAATATATTCTTGGGAAAAGATGATCTCTAACTACTTAAACACATAGTTGTATAGGAACGTGTTATTCAATCTCTCTTTTTAAAAGTGCTACAATGAAATATTCTTAAAGATATAAAAATCCCTTGATCTCCTCACTAATCCTATGTCTAGAATCATAGAAATAATCACTTTCTTAAGTTAATCGAACTTTTTTGGTGTATAAGACTTCAATTTTATCTTGATCATATAGGTTGTTCAATAGTCTTTACATGCTCAAAGCATCACTCATCATTCATAAATTCTTCAACCATTACAACAAATTATCAAGTTCTATAATTTTCCACTTGAAAATGAAAATGTATGTACTTACCTAGTATTAAAAAACTTTCAAAGGGTTCTCTTTATTCTCTCCTAAAGTTGGAAAACAAATAAAGAAATTTATATTTGATTGATGGATTTGTGCCCATTGTCAATTAAGAAAGATTTTGATTTTTCATAAGGATGATTTCAAGTTTCCCCATCATAACCTTGCATCCTTCTATAATTCCTAGATCTTCTTATATTAATTTCAAACCTTCATATGTAAAACATTTCTTTTTTCTTATGTACACTTGTTTTTTAAGAGATACAAAATTTAGTCTTTATTTACTATATGACATGATGGTTGACTTAATATTTTAGTTGTTTGAACAAATACTCCTTTCTAACATGTAATCTCCACGAGCTTGTTTCTTGATTATGTTAATGACTATGAGAAAAAAAACTCACAAATGTTACAAGAGTTAACTACCCAAAATTTGTACAAAAAAATCAAATTTGCTCTCTTCATGCACTCATTGTGTAGCACATGATTTCAAATTGAAATTCCCAATATACATAGACATAACACATGATTCCAATCATAGTTTTAAGTTGAATGTCTCACAAATCACGAACCCTCTCATCATCACAATTCAGCGTGACATGAAGGTGCAAAAACATGAATAATAATGTTCTTAATTACAAATGTCGTACTTGAGTTTGTATGCATTCAGGTTCTCAAGTTGTTTAAGCTTCAAACACTCAAATGCTTCATTATAGTATATGAAAGATAAATGCCAACCTTAAAATGTCAACTCAGAATCAAAGAACGCTCTTGCAAGAATCATACATGACGAACATGCAAACTTTATCCAGAAATTTGCACAAGCAATCAATGGTACAACTCATCACAAACTTTAAAAAACAATCAACCCATTTGATCGCCCCCAACGTCTACAAATTCAAAAACATAATAATAAGATGAAAGGCTCCAAGTTGTGATATCACCATAAATAAAAGTATCTAAGCAGGAAATCATTATCAAAAAAGAATCAAACAAACAAAAGTTTTGTATGTTCATGTTACAATCAGATATCTATTATTGAGTAAATCTTAAAATCACAGATCCAAACATGATCAAGGTCTGTGAGTTTTGACCTATACTTGCGTGTGGAAAGTATCAACAAGGAAAATATTGGACATTCACACCTGCAAAACCAATAGTGAGTTGTAAATTGAAGATAGTCAGAACCTTGTAAGGTCAAGATTGAAATGTATTGTAACATTCTATGGAGCTATTACACATGAATAGCAGTAAACAGGAAAGTATTGGCAATTTTGAAATATCGTAATTTGTGGCTATTATAAACAATGATGTTCTAATATCTGCTATCTGGAGGTTTACAATGTTTGTTACCCTTTTCGACCTATTCAACCAGAGTGAAGAAGACGTTTCCCATATTTTGTAGGACATTTTCTACCCATATAAACCCGTTTCGACTAAGCTTCAATAAGGAGATCGCTGGGCATTTTCCTTTCTCTCGTATCATCCACATTTTATTGGAAATGAATATAAAACATGTTAAATATTAATAAATACCCTGACAAGTGACCAAACTTCATACGCATGAAATATATGTGATGCATGAATTGTGAGAGTTGACTGCACTTTTTACTATGATGCAATATCTCATATGTGTGAATAATAGTATTACATCAATTGTCGAGCCTACTAAACCTTTTCCCATATGGGCCTTCCATGTGAGGAGACACTGATAATGCATATAGAAATATACTTCTAAATACCTAGTAAACCATGATGTCATGACCAACCAGCGTTTTTGCAAAATGAATAAAAATGGAAAGAAAATCATCTGATACTTCTCTTCCCTTACCTTAGTTTGGTTATTTTACGAAAGGTAATCAAGGTATACTTTATCTCACATCCCTTGGTACTCCAATCAATGGAACAGGATGAAAGGATGTATACATTACATGCTTGAAAGATCTTTGCAGGCAAGAAATTCCACTCACTAACCAACCTGAAGTATATACAAAACCCAAACAACTATTTGCTCGAATATAATACTGGCACATCGCACATGTAAAATAAATCGTAACTGTTATTAAATTTACAAGAGATCTACGTGATACACTGCTTGCCATGGCAATACCATTACAGCTCACTAAAATTAAAAAGAAATTGTCATACGCTCTTTATGTTCCAAGCCACCCCTTCAAATATCATAATGAAATCCTCCCTGCAATCTGATTTATTCACATAAGAACAAAATTTATTTGACGACACATCAAAAATGGACATTGAATCACATGGATTTTGAAAAATCGAGTTCCCTTCTTTTGCAACCCAATCAATAAGCACATGCGGAAAGCATATTTTCAAGTTACTTCCAAGTTTATGTTAATCATGGTACAGAATTAGAATTGTTGTGAGTAATTCCGCAGATCTTCCCAACACTTCATCTCACCTCATCAGCAAGCAAAACCTGAATCAACAGATATTTTACAGCCCTACAAGTAACACTTCATGACCAATGTGTTGGTTGGAGAACAAGATCTCTACAAGCTTATGGGCTAAAATCCTACACTCCCACTACGGAAAGATTATTCGTTTAGTTAACCTATCAATGTACCAGGGTAAACATTACAGCAGAAGGTACATTATGGTCATGATCAGCCCTCTTCCCAAAAAATCATTTCACTTCTTCACATAGAGATATTTGCTTATTCACAATATAAGCCAATGATAAGACTTCCAGAGTTGAAGAGAAATTATTGGGACTTCTTTGATTTCCGTGTGTTTTGAGGTTTGCGAAGTAATTGAGTTGTTCTATACGAAGCATCATCTTTGATGAAGCTCCACCAAAGCCATGTCAAGGGAACCATGCAACCTTGCCAGAGCGCACAAGCATCAACCCAGCCCCATATAGGCGAGAAGTCTATAATTTGCAGACACATGGACATTGCACCAACCAAAACCACAAACCACACCTTCAACCTTGAAGGATGGCTAAAATAAACTGCCCAAATTGGCCAGAGTGCTAGCTGAAGGACACCCAGTATTACACACACCTTCATGTTCCAGCCTGCATGAATATTAATAACTTTCATTCAGATTTACAACAGATCATAAAGCCAATTATGTCAACAAAAAGCCATCTCAAGTTCTAAATGTATCACTATTAGAAAGGAGCATTACCAGAGTCAAAATCGTAAAAGTTGAGGTAAAGAATGTGTGTTGAAACAAAAGCTATGATTGGAGCTGCCACCATAACCTGTGTAGCCTCGATCCTCAAGCTGAATGCCCTTATGATGGCAACAATGAGTGAAATCCCAAGCAGCCCAACGGCTGATGAATGGTGTAACTTCTCACCAGGAATTGAGTCTCTGAATCATCATTATAAAGCCAATTTCGACGATGAAATTTAAAATTAATGTGCCATGAAACTCAATGAAACCAAAGCACAATGCCAAAAAAGTGTACCGTGCATGGAAGACTGCACTCCATATCCAATAATTTACACAGGCAATACCAAATACTGTCCAAGGGAAACCATATTCATAATATGGACCCCTATTGCCTTGTGGTCTTCTTGGAAGCACAAGGTGAAGCAAATAGAGAAAGGATGTCAAGCCATATACATGTACAGCAAGATTTGCAACAGAAAATGCAACAGATATAGGTTCCTGCAAAATTCAAATTTGAATTGTTCCAGTTTTGTCACATACTCATATTCATATACACTCGTGCCCACAGTCAAACACCTTGCTCCTGAACAAGATCACAACACGCTCAAACGCATCCCCTTGTGGAAACATAGATGAGTGTCTACCCAGATTCGTCCTTGTGCAAAACAAGCAATGTTCTGAAAGGGCAAGGCCAGTAAAGGACATCCTAGAGAAGTTAATAATCAGTCAACATCAGCCCCGTACTCCAATGGATGCCAAGTGTTCAAGATGTAGTACTGCCAATATCTTTTACAACACATGCACAGAAAATGGAATCCCAGTGAAATAATAAATATGTAAATGAGTTTCAAAACTACAGTATTAAAATGTGGACCTAAAACTTAGAAAGAAGGGCAGAAAATGGGAAAGAAACAGGAATGGACAAAATAGTGGGGGAACTGAGCTTTCCTTTTAGCATTAAAGAAAAGAAAAGAAATCAATCTAATTATCATAGAATCTAAAGTTATTTAAGAACTATTTCTCCACTCGACTTTTTTTCACTAAATGTATGACAAAAGGTAATCGCACTGAGGTAGAAAGTGAACCTGAAGGCCCAGCACTCGTTTAAAAGGCCATTTGCCAAAATACTTCACAGGAAGCTGACCTTCACGTTGTCTTTCTGCTTCTCGAAGAATCATACATTGATATCTACATTCACTGGTGCAATTCCATTGCATCCATGCATCATATGGGCATTTGCTTTGCAAAAGCTCTGAACTATCACCATTCACAACCACCTTACAGTTTGAGAAGCACTGACCATTTACACACCCAGTTACCTCGCACTTCTCTATGCAGCTCCTATTAAAAACATGTAGCAATTATAAGAAGAAAACTGGAATAAAAATAAGGATAATGGTAGAATAGAACAAAATGCTAAATGCTCTGCAGGAGAAAAGACCTTCAAGCACCTATTATTAGAAAATAATAGGAATTCAACCTAAACAGGATACGAGCATTAATCAATAAGACATGATAAAAGAAATACTCCAATACAACAAAGCCCATACATCAACTGGTATCATAAACTAATCAGGAGCAAGCAGATCATCTTCTGCATATCCCTTTTTTATCAGCAGCTGTGAACACAGAATAGAAGAAAAGACAGTATTATCATTGTCTTTGTAGAACCGAGACTGGAGAGCAGTGGAGGGAACCAAAGTGGGAAAACACAAGTGCGGAAGTAGCATGATATCTAATACAACAATCACCTCAAAAGGTGAAGTAGTGCCAAGATGAAGGGATGAACAGTTATGTCCTATATATGAATACAATAATGTAGAGATGCAACAGGGACCTATCGCCTACCTGTTCAAACAGGTAAAATGGATAGAAGAGCTTACCCTCGTTTTGGGCTATGGGCACTCTACATTATGTATTCAACCACAAAATGTGTTAACTGTATATTGTTGGAAAACAAAGTCAGAATGTACA
This sequence comes from Ceratopteris richardii, assembly GCA_020310875.1. Taxonomy (NCBI): domain Eukaryota; kingdom Viridiplantae; phylum Streptophyta; class Polypodiopsida; order Polypodiales; family Pteridaceae; genus Ceratopteris; species Ceratopteris richardii. The sequence goes on along the minus strand of CM035415.1, from coordinate 194,763,946 downwards.
AATTTTCCAAAAAATCCAGCAACCCCAATTTTGGTACTTAGTCAAAATTTGGTCAAATTATTGCATCATTAGAAAGTAGCCTTGAGAGCTTTCTCATCATATCTAACACTTCACCATCTGGCATCAGAAAGTCAACCAAAAATCAGACCCTAATTTCTACTTTTCATGTGCTTTCTACTCGTAATTAATCAATGGCTAACATTTAAAGACCGAAAAGCATGTAAATCAATGGTTTCCATTAGATCTAGCCAAAAGCAAGTCAAAAAGCATGAAAAAATCGTGAAAATCACAAGAAGACCCTCCCTAATCCCAAAATTTCAGCCAAGATTTTCACGAAGGGTTCTTTTAACTTAGGTTTTTGCTTTTAGTAGCTCAGCTTTTCATAGGAAATCTCATATTATATAAAGAGGGATCATTGAACACTCTTGAATCATCAATTATCAAGCTATTCAAGCTTATGTGCTCTAGGGTTAAGTGCAAGGAGGACTATTGCAAGTGAATATGCAGCTTTGGAGGAGATTTTGACAGCTTCCTTATATTCTTCACACTACCAGTGTGCATGCTGATTTTAAAGAGTTGTAGCACCCTATTTAGGGTTTCTTCACATGTTGCTGTTCCAGGCCTTTGCCTATTAGTTCATCGCAAAAAGTGATCAATGCTACTGCTCTACATTAGAGAAGATCTATTTTCAGAATTAGGGTTTGCTGTAATAACTGATTTGAACAGTTCATTTCTTTCTTTTTGCACATATTCACTCACATAATACCTCTTCAACACTCACACATTACTTTTTGTACCTAATACCTTTAGAATCTAGATTCATTCTAATTTCAGATTTTTGTACCATTACGTACACTGTATATTGACATTTTTGCATTTATTACTCTATGTAGTAGCATTAAGCTATTGCAATTTTATAACTATCTTCTCTCTACTCTATTGTCATTTTATCTCTCTTGATCAAGTCAAGATGTGTCATGTGCTAAGATCAAGTGTTGGAAAGATCTTGGAATCAACTTATGATTAATATTTGGACCTATCACACTTCCAACATTTGGTATGAGAGCATAGTTGACATACACCCTTAGACTCAAGGTGAGTGACCATAGAGATAGATTGGAACAGGAGGATAAGGTTGATGAAATGTCTAACTATCCAATGTGAAGTTTTATGATGATGAAGTCAGTAATTTCCAAGGACTTGTGGAATATTGTCAATGGCAAGTACCCCAAGCCAAGACAAGCAGAGGAAGATGTTGCTACTTCATCCACAAAGGTTATGACCCCAATTTCCACCATGCAAACTGAAGAGAAAGAAGCGGACATTATATCTTCATCCACAAACAAAGGGAGACAAATGTAGGTTCAACCTACAGAAGAGCAATCCAGATAGGATTCTAGAAATTCACAAGCACTCTCATTTATTGCTATGGGAGTCAAGAGGCATATCATTCCTCATATGAGATCATTGAGAAACTCTCATCAAGCTTGGTTGGAATTAGAGAATCTCTTTCAGAGTAGACACCCTGCTAGAAAAGCTTACCGCAAGAGACAGTTAGCCAACACAAGGATGAAAGTTGGTGAGTCCGTTCGTTCTCACATTTTGAAACTTAAAGACTTACGAGATCGACTTCTTAATATTGGAATGACTATATATGATGATGAGATGGTGAATACCCTCATAAATTCATTTCCATCCAATGAAAGATTTCCACAAAAGGAGGTGCAAAATATTCAAAAAAATCAAAGTCAAAGATTATCAAAGGAACGTCAATAGATGGTCAACTTTGGTCAAAATTTGTAGATTTATTTTTTCACGTATTTCGAAACTACTACTCAAGAGCTATCCAATGATATATCATATGTTGAAAATGGAGAAGATTTAATGGTTCAAAACCCAAACCCTAATTTCTAGTCAAGAGTTGCTTTTTGCTTAATTTTGATCCAAAGGTTAGGATTTAAAGTATAAAAAGCATATCATCCTTTAGAAGTAGGTGCAAAAGTCTCACCATAGTGAATTCCTTTCTTTTGTGCATAACCTTTGACAACTAACCTCGCTTCATACATGTCAATAGTGCCATCTGCTTTTCTTTTGATTTTGAAGATCCACTTAACACCAATTGCTTTTCTATCTTTTGGTAACTCACAAAGCTTCTATCTTGGATTCTTATGAATAAAATCAATCTCTTCTCGCATAGCTTTCTTCCAAACAAGACTTTGTAGTGCATCTTGCATCTTTAACATTAGTTGGTTCATTCTCAACTAAAGTTAGTGCTAAAATGTTATGAATCTCAAAATGTTCTACGTAATTTACCTGATCTGCTTGTTCTTTCCTTGTTTGACTTCTTGTTCTATATGTGGAGTTCTTTATACCACTATCCTTTCAAGTTTGATATAACCACCTCGGAGTATTCTTGAAAACTGGTGCAATGTCTTCTTCTTCTTCTTCAATATCTCTTTCTTCTGGGATTTTGGAACTTTCTCCAACTTCATAAGTTGAAACTTCAAGAGGTACTGATAACAGACTAGATATAAATGTAGGAAATGAAACTTTCCCTTTACCTTTATCAAGTACAACTTTTAGGATTGAGAAGGTTCATCACCCCCCTTGTATGCCTAAATGTAAGAATCTAAACTCCTTTTAAAAAATGCATAGTCATCTTCTTTTATGAAATCTGGAATCTCTGCCTTCTTATCATAAATCTGACTTTCTAAAATATATGCATTGTGTGAGAGTAAGATATTAGTTGTTTCTAGCATATAGAATCTATGTCCTTTGCTTTCGATTGCATGACCAATAAAAACAGATTTGATGGCTTTTACATCAAGATAACCATGATCTTTTTTCTCAATGTGAACATAAGCTACAAAACCAAATACCTTGGATTAACTCACATTGGGTTTCTTACCATAATAAGCTTCATAAGGTTTGATGAGCTTTAAAGATTTTGTGGAAGACTTGTTCAGAAAATGATTAGCTGTATGCACTGCACTAACCAAAATTTAGGAGAAAGCTTTTTTTTATGACATCATGCTACACATCATCTCAACAAGTATCCTATTCTTTCTTTGCAACACCATTCTGTTCTTGAGTGTAAGCAATAGTGGGTTGATGAGAGATACCTTCGTCATCAAGAAAAGATTTCAAGTCCATTGAGATGTACTCTCCTCCTTTATCACTTCTTAAAATCTGAATTTTTGTCTGACTTTCATTTTCAACCATAGCTAAGAACTACTTGAAAGTAGGAAAGACCTCTGACTCTACATTAAAACCATAAATCCATGAATATCTCGAAAAATCATGAATAAATGTAACAAAATACCTGTAACCTTGAATAGGTTACAGCATCTGTTCTCATAGGACCATTCACATCTGAATGTATGATTTGCAACTTCCTTGTGGCCATGATGTATCCATGTTTCTTGAAAGGAAGTTTGTGAAGCTTTCCTTCAAGACATCCTTCACAGATAATTCAAAACCTAAGTCTTCAAAGGAAGAATCTTATGCATGTGTCAAGTTGTAAGAAGGTATTTGCTTTACTTTCTAATTCTTCAGGTAGAAGAGGGATCATTGCAGATGGTCATGATTTGGATGTTGTAGATGTTGGAGAAGTAAACCTGAAGTCGAGCGCAGGTGGAAATTTCACAATTTCTAATATTCTTTATGGTCCAAAAATGAAGAAGAATTTGGTCTCGATATCTGCTTTCTTCAAAGATTGATATAAAGTTGTTTTTAAGAAAGATTCAAGTCAAATCCTCTCACCTAATGAGGAGCATTGTCTACTTCAAGGTGAAAACAAAAGTGGCATGCTCGTCTTGTAAAAAATTTGTCATGCTAATATTTATAGGCCTTCTACAGGAGAACATGAAGTTATGGCATGCTAGGTTCAGTCATATCAGTTACAGAGCTCTCAAGCATATCAAAGATCAAGAAATGGTAGAGAGTTTGCCTACTTTTGCTTTACTTGATTATGCATAATCGACGCTTTTTTCTTCTTATTATAAATCCTTTTTCTGCATTCTTTTATGAAATGACATGGTCTTTTGCAGTAGTAGCAAATTCTTTCTTTGAAGTAGATGTAGTGGAAATAGACTTCTCTTTTGGTGTGGAAGTAGCAAAGGTAGATGTGGTAGAAGATGAAGTGGAAGACTTACTTTCCTGACCCTTCTTCTCTTTCTTTGTTATCTCCTTCTTCTTCTCTTTCTTTGTTATCTCCTTCTTCTTCTTACCCTTTGATGATGATAACATGGCTTCATATTCTCTTCCATACTCTTTTGTTGATCTTCATCTTGAATTAACAGGAGCTGCAACTCTTCAAATGAAATTTGTCTTTCTCTTATAGAGAGAGATAAAGAAGTAACAAAAGAACGAAATGAAGATAAAAGTATATTTGAAAGTGTGTTTACCATCTCCTCATATGAAATAATGACTCCAACATTAAGTAATTCATCACGTAAGTCTTTGAATGAAGTAACAAAATATGTGACTAAACTGACTCATTAACTTTGATCCTTGTGTTGGCTAACTATCTCCTTAGATAAGCTTTCCTAGCAAGATTTCTACTTTGATAGAGATCCTCTAACTCCAACCAAGCTTGACAAGAGGTTCTCCATGACCTGATTTGAGATATAATATGCCTCTTCAGTCCCATAGTAATGAATGAAAGTGCTTGTGCATCCTTTGAATCCCATCTTGAATGCTCTTCTGTAGGAAGTAATCTGGTAGTATCATGGGCTCTGGATGATGAAAGAGTTTCTTCTTCTTCTTCTCAATAACCTCAAGTTGAGAAGAAATTGGGGCCGCGTGTCTTTTGGAAGATGCAGCAACATCCTCTCCAGTTTGTCTTTGCCTTGGGTACATGCCATTGACAATATTCCACAAGTTTTTAGATATTAACAAATTCATCATCATAAAACTCCACATTGAATAGTTAGACATTCCTTCAAGCTTATCTTCATTCTCAAGTCTATAATCATTGATCTTGTTAAGGGTGTATATCAACTATGCTTGGATACCAAATGTTGGAAGTCAAGTGGGCCCTAATAATAAATTCACAGGTTTACAAGATCTTCAAGCACATAAACCTTAGCATACACACCTTAAGACTCAATATTAGATGAATGAAAAATAAAGAGAAAATTGAAATACACAAGTGGTCAAAGTGTCAAAGTAAGTTGAATGCTTACTTACACACACTATCTAATATGAATGTCAAATTACAATGTGTATAATGATACAAAACTGAATGTATGCTAATACAAAACTAAATCTTGGTTGAATTTAGGGTTCTAGATACAAGAAAATTTAGGGTTTCCTTCATAAGCTTTTAGTTTCAAATTAGATTCATAAAAGGATTTCCACCATCTTCTCAAAAGATATCACTATATCTTCCACACATGATAAACTTGATAAAGAATTGCGGATAGAAAAGTATCCATGAAATCCAATCTTCAACTTCTTTTGCCTTTCCTTTGTCTTCAAATATACATGGCTTTTATATCAAAATACTCAAGCAAAGATCGTCAGTAAATACATCACAAAGATACATTCTTTCCATTCATTCCTTGACGAGGTATGGGTAACAAACTAAGAGTTTGTGCAATCAGGAAGCAAAAAGAAGGAACAAGTGTAAGTGAATTATGTGATTCAAGTTGAATACTACAAGATGTGTAAGAACGTGCCATTATTCCTCACATTCGCTCTTGCAGAACAGCTAAGGATGCTTTGGATACACTTACCACATTGTACCTAGCTAGGAATGAGGCTCATGTTGCTTACCTCCGAAATCAGTTGGAGAGTGAGCACATGAATGAAGGTGATTCTATGGACAGTTTTCTAACAAAGATCAAAGACTTGAAGGAACAGTTGATTTCTGCTGATGAAGTTATACCAGATAGCTCACTTGTGCAGACCGTTCTAAATGGTCTTCCTCATTCATATCAGAGTTTTGCTTCTACTCTTCGGTTGACGATGAAAGGCAATCCAAATGCCTTGTCATTTGAGGAGTTGATCTCTGTTCTGTTGCAGGAAGATCAATCGAGGCAAAACATGTCCATTATGAGTGTTGCATATCAAGCTTTCCTGGCTAGTCAGAAGGGCAAAGGAAAATGGAGCTCTTCAACTAGTAAGCAGAAATCTGCTAATTTTGCACAATCGAAGAGGGAAGACAAAAATGAAAAGAAATCAGAAAAGCAAAAATTGTTTTGCAAGTACTGTAAAGGAAATGATCATATCATAAAGAATGGTCCAAAACTGGCTACTAAAGAGGCAAAGAAGAAAGAGGCTCGAATGGTTATTGCAGAGGCCTCTACACCAAAAACAGAGTCCGCTAATCTTGTGCAGGAAGAAGAATGGGCGTTTACTACTGTTTGCAGTTTTGACCCATCTTCTCATGAGCAGTGCATGTCTGTAGTGGACTCAGATGTTTGGTACTTTGACACTGGGACGACCAAACATATTACCTCGCAGCGCAGTTTCTTCTCAGGGAATATTGTTACATGCGCAAACAACTCCTCTTATCCTGTTATGGGAGTTGGTAAGATCATTTTGACTACTACTGATGGTAGTTCTTTCACTTTGTCAGATGCTTTGTTTGTGCCAAGGATCAAGAAAAATCTATTATCAGTTTTTGCATTAGCCAAGATTGGGTTGGTTGTGAAATTTATTGATGATAAATGTACAGTTCATGATCTGTCAAATGGCGATGTTATTATTGCTTCTAGCATTTTATGTCGTGGGTTGTATAAGCTCATAGACTATGAAAGATCTATAAATGATTCGGCATGTGCAGTACATGATTCTCAGGCTATGTAAGACGCAAAGCTTTGGCATGCACGCTTTGGTCATCTAAATTTTGCTAGTTTGCTACGCCTGCAAAAATTTGAAATGATGTCCTCTTTGCCCAAACTTGAGGCACTCGGAAAACATGTTTGTGAAGGCTGTATTTTGGGCAAAATGCAGTGTTCTTCCTTTCCAAAAGATGGTCCAGTTTGGGCTACTTAGAAATTGCAGCTTGTACATAGTGATGTATGTGGTCCTATGTAGACACCTTCTTTTGGAAATTATCTTTACTTCATGACTTTCATCGATGATTTTTCCAGGCATGCATGGGTATATCCATTGAAGGCAAAGTCCAAAGTGTTCATGTACTTCATACAGTTTTTGGTTCTGGCTGAAAATCTGTAAGCATGTAAAATGGGCACCCTCCGTTCTGATCGAGAGGAGGAATATATGTCTTCTGATTTTAATGCATTTCTAGCTAGACATGGGATAAAACACCAGTGTACAGTGCGGTATACACCTCAACAGAATGGAGTTGTTGAACGAAAGAACAGGTCACTCATGGAGATGGCGAGGTGTATGGTCAAGAGTAAGGCTTTACAACATAGTTTCTAGCTTGAGGCAATCATGTGTGCAGCATATGTACTTAACAGGTGTCCCACTAAAGCCCTGCAGTCTATCACTCCATATGAGGCTTGGCATGATCGCAAGCCATCTGTTGCTCATCTGCGTGTTTTTGGTTGTTTTGCATATGCATTAGTTCCTCAACAACATCGAAAAAAATTGGATGATAAAGCAGTAAAATGTATTTTTGTTGGGTACAGTTCTGAAAGTAAAGGCTATCGTCTGTATCATCCACACACTAAACGCATTCTGGTTAGTCATGATGTTGTTTTTGTGAAAGATGCTATTCATCCATTGCTTTCATGTACTAAGGAGACATCTTTTAGCTTCAAAGACATGTATAATACTTTGCTTCCTCTTTTTACAGGTGGACAGTCTAGTACTGGTCCTAATGAGGCAACTTCTCAACCTTTGCAGGTTTCATGTGATGATGTAGATCATCCCATTTCTGATGCAGATTTACATGAAGCACTTGTTGATGAGAGAGCCGATATTCAAGGGGCAAAAACTATGCCAAAATGGTTGGTGCAGACTTTGTGTGAGAGCAAAATAGATGCATCTCTATCATATCTACTCGTTCAGGCTCTCATAGTGTCACTTTTGCATCAGATTGCTATGCTATGGCTTCCTCTAGTCTCTATGACGAGACTAAACCTGTTTCGTTTGAAGCACAAAATTCTAAACATTGGATGGCTACTATGTAATCTGAATATAATGCTATAATGAAGAACCATACTTAGTCTTTATGTGACTTGCCTCCTAGCAAGAAGGCCATTGGCACTAAGTGGGTTACAAGCTAAAGCATAAGCCTGATGGAACAGTTGACAGGTATAAGGCTAGGCTTGTTGCAAAGGGTTATGCGCAGGAAAGAGGCACTGATTTCGATGGAACATTTGCACCTACATGCCGAATGACAACTGTTCGTAGCATCTGTGAACTTGAAGCTCATCATGGTTGGAATGTATATCAGTTGGACATTAAAACAGCATTTCTGAATGGTGACTTGCATGAAGAAGTGTATGTTTTTCAGCCCCGTGGCTTTGTGCAGAAAGGGCATGAAAACCAGGTGTGCAGGTTAAAGAAGGCATTATATGGTTTAAAACAAGCACCACGTGCTTGGTATGAGAAGATACATGCCTATATGATTGCACATGGTTTTGAGAATAGTCCAACTGAAAACACCTTATATGTTAAGCGTGCTAATGATGTACTTCTGATCATTGCGGTGCATGTTGATGACATGCTACTCACTAGTCCTCATGAGAAATATATTGCTGATTTCAAGGCTGATTTACATGCCTCATTTGAGATGTCTGATTTAGGGCATTTGCATCATTATTTGGGCATTTAGTTTATGCATGTTGATTGTGGAATGCCTTTGTGTCAAACGAAATATATTGACACATTATTGCAACATTTTTGGCCTTGACGATTGTAAACCTATTGCCACTCCTATGGAGACAAGTTTACGATTGAGTCTTCACGATGCTGGAGATGCATTTGATGTTGTTCTCTATCAGCAGGCTTTTTTGGATGCTTGATTTACTTATGCATTACTCGGCCAGATATTCAGTTTGTTGTCTCCCATATGAGCACGTTTATGCATTGCCCAAGTGTCAAGCATTGGCAAGCAGTTAAGCGCATCTTTCGCTATTTGAGTGGTACTCTGCTACTTGGGTTGTTTTATCCCAAGGGGAGATCACTACCGCTAGATTTGCATGCTTTTTTTGACTCTGATTGGGATGCTTGCTATGAAACTCGTGTTTCCACTAGTGGCTTTTGCTTCATGCTTGGTAGCTCATGTATATCTTGGTTGAGCAAGACGCAGCCTACTGTGGCCACTTCCAGTTGTGAGGCTTAGTATAGGAAAGCTTTCACAGCAACTGTTGAGTGTGTGTGGCTAAGACGCCTTACGGCTGATTTGGGTGTTGGTCAGTATGCTTCCACCACCATTTTCGCTGACAGTCAGAGCGCATCGGTAGTTGCGATGAACCCTGAGTTCCATGCTCGCACTAAGCACATTGAGATGCATTATCATTATGTCAGGGAGAGGTTCTCTGCTAGGGAGACGAGCTTGGCATATGTGCCCATGCAGAACATTGCAAATCTTTTCACGAAGGCTCTGCCTAGGGAGAAGTTTGAAGCTTTCCGCAAAGCTTTGGGCTTACTTCCTTTTGTGGAGTGATTTCTACAAAGGTTGGCGCAGCTAGCAAGTTCGGATCTTTCATTTATGAAAAGGATTCGACAAGTGATAGAGCCTTGATACCTGTACAATTGAAAAAGTTGAAAAATTATGAACTTTGGGATAGAAATGGAATGAATTACATGAGCACTTCATAATGGTTAAAAGCTAGAATGCCCATTTTATTGAATATTCAAACTTCCATGAGAATGTCCAAAACATTGCAAAAAGTAGGAATTCACAGTATATGTTCTTTGTGGTATATGATTCATACTACATAGAGCATGGAACAAAAAATATAAAAAAAAAAAAGATGAATTCGATGCTAAATACAAGTAAATTGATCACAAACAATTATCAACATGTGTCATTTATGATGCAGTCTACATAGAAGAGTACAAAAAAATAATCTAATGGATTCGATATATTTGTCTTCATCCCTGAGAGAAGCTCATAACTCCAAAATTACTCCACCCAAACGGATAATCAAATGAAAAAATCGCAAAAGAATCAAGTACTTTATAAGTAAGACTAAGAGAGCAAGAACAAATAAAGTAAGACAATCTCACATACTTAATACCTCTCATTCACGTAGTAAATTCTTTCATATAAACCCCATTAACTTCACATATAAAAATCCTTATAAAGCTCTTATGCATGCAAAAGTTCTGCTAATATATATGAGATACGTAACAATTCAAATTGGTTAAAACTCTTCATAAAAGGAAATCCTGGACTAGTCTATAGGAATATCTACAAGAATATCCGGAGCATTCATCAAGAAAATGAAATATCAAGAACTATGAAGTTGTGACTAAAAGGCCGACCAAAAACAGATCAAAATCACCTGAATAGAGCAATCAGTGGTATAGAGGTTGGTACATAGAGATAATTTACGCAAAACAAGGGAGATTGATCGAGTTGATCTTCCTAAATATAAAAGGAGGAATTACCCTTAGTTTTGTGTCATCGAGACACGAAGATAGTCCGAATAGGCAGGACATTCTCGCATTCGAAGAAACCTCAGGCCTACTGGATATCACAATTCAGATTCACAATAGATCTATATCAATGCGATAACTCAGCATTTAGAGCTCTTTCGCTCAGCGAAAAGCTGTTGCGAGTACATATAAATGGTTTGAGAAATACAGAAAACAAAACAAGTTGACGGTATTAACGGGATCTTTCGTGACATGGACGAACTGCATCGACGCAAAATGACGGGGATCATGTGACAGTTGAACACTGAAGAAATCGAAAACGGGAATCGGATCTGGCAAATCACCTGTAGAGAGGATCCGTGTTGCCCGGACTGCCTCGGCATAGAGCTCCACAGCAGAAATAAAATATCGCAGAGAGAAGCAGAATGCGATTCCCCATCGTTCGGAGTTTTCTGCCGTTGAACCTCGATCTGACGACAGCCTAAGAAATACCCAGCTCTTGCTGACTGAAGTCTACGACAAATTCGGCACCATTACCACAGATGTAAAGCATTTTATTCAAAGGATAAGACGAATTTTTGAATTCTACAGCTCATCGTGGGTATGTCACGACGTCCGCGTGCCTAAGCTCATTTTTTTCCTTTACTGTCCTTGTGGATTACTTGACCACGGCCATACTCCTTTAAAAGTTCAATCCCATTTAAAAGTTCAATCCCACCCCATGTATAAAATCTCTCACTTAAGAGTCAACGTGACATAAAGAATGATGTACGACTATACAAAAATGTATAGGAAGAGCCATTGATCTCAACCCATAGAGATCAACCCAAACCAATTACCTCAAACAAGGTGTCTGCATGCATCTCAAACCCCTCAAGTCTCGAATTGAGAAGAGTTTAGGTTTCATTTTACTGACTCATGAATTGATAAAGCTCTTGCAAGACTCCCACTCGCTCTATGCTCATGTCAATCATCAATTGACTAGCAACTCCAAGTGCAGATGCACCAATAGTAACCGCAATGTCTAGTCTCTAGGACAACAACTTGTACATTTGACTCCAGAATGCAAATGAAACATGTGTTATCTAGGCTAACATAACCATGTTAGCCATACCTATATCCACAGCATTCAAGGTACCATCAACGAGATTAGTATGTCTTGACATATCCATGTAAACATCTAAGATGATCAAATTCAATAATGACTATATAATTGTAGAGTCCTTGTCATCTACATAGTCATCCTTTCAATCAAGGACTTGCATGTTTGTGTATCATAATAACTATCTTGCTCTACTACACACCCAAGGCTTTCTCCAAGGCTTACTACTAAGGTGGTGACCAAGGCATAGACCTTGGCATACCTTTTCATCCGAGTCACCGAAGTCAACATTGGCGTGTTGGTTGCGCATGAGAGAGGACATCAACAATCAAGGAAGATAGAGGTTCCCCGTACTTCCCGGGAGGTCACCCATCCCAGTATTGTTCCCCCGGGAGCTCACTTAACCGTGGCAATCTTTTGCCACTAAGCTTCACTCTTGTGGTGTCTGAAGAAGGGGAAATACTAAGGTTAACATTACCTTGAACATGTTTTGGTCCCTCAAAGCTTCATTCTTTGCTTTCAAAGCCTATTTTTTGAAGCATTTTTAGGGTGATTTTTGGAGCCATTTTGGAGTACTTTCACACATAGTTCTCTTCACATAGGTCCAAGAACATCAAGAAGAGTGTTCTTTGTATTTCTCCGACAATAAATATTAACCTTTGGGGCTATGTTTTCAGCCACACTTGTAAAACTATAGGTTTCTCGAGAGGTTTTCAGCTGTGGTGGGAGTAGCCACTGGAAATTTATGCAGGTTTTTGAGCCTAAAACAACAGAGTTGACAAACACTTGGAAGTGTTGTTGACTAGTTTTTGGGATATGCATTCAACCTTTTAGTGTCATTTTACTCCATATATAGAGCATATACACACTATGTACACTTTTGTGGATACTACTTATGTACGTCCATGTGGTCATTTATATAGCAGTTACATTTTTGCATAAATCCTTTTACGTTTGATAAAGAGGGTTGTGTGAGGTTTTCTTAATTGGGAGACACCCAAATGTTGGGGTCTCTTCAATGATGCAGGTGGAAGACTTACCCAACCTCGCCATAGAAGATGTATGATAGTTGTTCGTAGGTGCTTGATAAGCCTAGTTGGCTTCTTTTGGGTAATTGGTCATATGCAGTGGGGTCATTGATTAACTATTTAGGTAAACATGTCAATACTTGTAGTTTTATGATATTTTGACACTAGTGATATGCTCATTTTGCAAAGGATTATTGTTCATTAATGAACTATTTCAATGGCGATGCACCACATTGCACTCTCCTTCTCGAGAGCTCCACGATGATATCCTCATAGTAGAAAACTGAGCTCCTAGGGCCGCACACGGTACTCCGCATAGAGGCCACAAAATACACAGAAATACACAACACATAAGGAGCACAAAGACAGACTTCTTAGGTCTTACAAATGCGGTCGAACTTATAGTATGTGGTTGACCAAGCCACTATATGTTTTATTAAAGAATACTTGATTGTAAGTATACAAACTATACCTCCTAAGTGTAAGTATACAAACTATACCTCCCACCTGATGGGCATGTTACACAGATATACAAGTGACTGTGTAAGATCATGAATCAAGTAACCCCCATCAAGTGATAGCAATGTCGAAAGCTATCTTGTGGTAGAGCTTTAGTCAAAGCATCTACAACATTATCTCGAGCGTGAACCTTCTCAAGAATAATGCACTCAGTGGCTAAGCCATCTCTAATGAAGTGATACCTACACCTCAATGTGCTTGGTCTTTGCATGATAGACCGGATTCTTAGCCAAGGCAATGGCACTCTGACTGTCAGTGAGCAAACGAGGTACATGCTGAGGTAAACCCATATCACAAGCAATACGAGAAAGCCACAATGTTTCCTTACATGCCTCACTTGCTGCAACATACTTTGCTTATGTGGTGGAGACAGCTATACATTCTTAAAGACGAGATCTCCAAGAGAGCAACTCCAGGAAAATGTAAAATGAACCCTGATGTTGACTTATGATTGTTTACACAACCAGCATAGTCAGAATCTGTGTAACCAATAATGGATTATTTCCCTCTACCTAAGCATAGACACTTGTCCTTAGTGCCACTCAGATATCTCAAAATCATCTTGACTACTTCCCAATCTTTCTTGCCAGTAGTAGACATATATCTGCTCACAAACTCCCATTGCAAATGCAATGTCTAGTCTCATAGCTACCATAGCATACATGAGACTACCAACAGCAGACTGATAGGGAATTTTGGTCTTGAATTCCTTTTCCTCATTTGATTTGGGGCAATCATCCTTGCTCAATTTCACATATGTGGATAAAGGTGTACTCAATGCCTTTCCACCCTGCATATTGAACATGTGAAGTACTTTGGATATGTACTCACTTTTAGACAATTAGATGCATCGTTTACTCCTATCACGAGTATTGCGCATGCCAAGAATATGTTTGGCATCCCCCAAATCCTTCATATCAAATGTCTGACTCAACTTCCTTTTGATAGTTGACAATTCATAGGAGAACTTCCCAGCAATCAACATATCATTGACATAAAGTATCAAGCATATCAAACTACCATCTGAGCATCTCTTTGTGTAGAGACAATGATCCTCATTGCTTCGAGAATAGCCTTGGAACTTCATAAAAGCATCAAAATTTTGGTACCATTGTCTAGGGGACTATTTAAGTCCATACAAGCTCTTCTTGAGCTTACAAACTAGACTTTCCTTGCCAAGAACTACATAACCCTTTGGTTGTTCCATATAGATCTCATCTGTAAGATCTCCATGCAAGAAAGCAATTTTCACATCCATTTGGACTAGCTCTAAGTCCTCCATTGCAACGAATCCAAGCAACATGCATAGAGTAGTCATCTTGACCACTAGAGAGAAGATTTCCTCAAAATCAACACCATGTTGTTGCTTAAAACCCCTTGCAACAAGTCGTGCTTTACTTTGGAGAAGCACTATATGATGTAAATTTCAGCTTATATACCCATTTACATGATGAAGCTTTCCTTCCCATTGGCAAAGATACTAAATCCAAAGTACCATTCTTGTGAATAGTATCTAGCTCACTCTTCATGGCATGCTCCCACTTGACATGATCTTCTATCTGCATAGCCTCTTTGTAGCAAGAAGGCTCTTCGGCATCTGTTAGCATAACAAAATCTAAACATTGAACATATCTATCAGGTGGATGTGAGATACGTGTAGAGCATCTCAATGGTTGCTGAACAGGAACATGTGTAGACTGATATGATCGGACATTCTCTTGGACATCCCTATGTGGAACATTCTTATGCATGCTAACTGGAGGACTAGTATCCTCAAACACCACTCTTCTCACTTCAACCTCCTTCATGGGCTGTTTATGCATCTTCGACTCATTGAAAATGACATCACTACTTTTGATCACTGATCGTGTTTCAAGATCTCATAAGCAATATCCAAATTGTCCTTCTCGACCATATCCAAGAAAAATGCATTTCTTTGACTTATGGTCCAACTTTTTTCTAAGACTCTTGGGTATATGAACATATGCTTCACACCCAAAGACTCGAAGATGATCATAATATGGTGGCTTCCCTGTCCATAACTCTTGTGCCCCTTTCAGATCTTTGGCAGTACTAAGTGAAAGGTTAATCACATGAACTGCAGTCAATACCGCTTCTGCCCAAAAGCCTTGTGAGAGGTTTGCATTATGCAACATAGAAACTACTCTATCTTGAATAGTTCTATTCATCCTTTCAGCTACAGCATTCTGTACTGGGGTATAAGGAGCTGTAAACTCTCTACGAATCCCTCTAGACTGACAGAAAAGGCTGAATTCATGTGAGGTATACTCACCCCCATTATCTGAACGTAAAGCCTTAAG
Organism: Ceratopteris richardii; assembly: GCA_020310875.1. NCBI lineage: Eukaryota > Viridiplantae > Streptophyta > Polypodiopsida > Polypodiales > Pteridaceae > Ceratopteris > Ceratopteris richardii. The sequence continues at coordinate 194,748,449 of CM035415.1, read as the reverse complement.
CTTAGTTCCTTTTTCAGTCTCAACTGAAGCAAGCCATTTTCTGAAAGTAGGGAATACCTCATCCTTCAATTTGATAGGATATACCCAGACTTTTCTAGTGGCATCATCTATGAACGTGACAAAGTAAAGAGAACCACCTAAGGACCTAGTGGGCATATGACCACACACATGTGTATGGACGAGATCTAAAGGCTGAATTGAAGAGTCAATGTGCGTTTTATGCACATTTCTGGTTTTCTTTCCATATTGACAATGCTCACAAAATGAAAAACCAGAGAAAGATAACACAGGTAAGTAGCCAGAACGAGAAATATTTTCCATTCCACTACAATATATATGGCCCAAACGACCATGCCAAATACAAGACATAGGCTATTCAGTAACAGCTAACAAGTGTTCTTTCTATGATACAAATAAAGGATAAAGTGAGCCAACTTTGCTTCCTTTTGCAATAACCATATTGCTCTTTGATATACAAAAGGACTGAGCATAGAAGACCACCTTGTGACCAAGGTCATGAAGTTGACTAGCTGACATCAAACTGTGTGATAACTGAGGTACATGGTGTACGTTATGCATAGTAAATTTTGAACCATCAATGAACCGCAAAACCACATCTCCGATCCCCACAACATCACACTAGTAAGAGTCACGAAGTCTCATGGTACCAAGAGACTTTGCTACATAATTAGAGAACCATTCTCTATGTGGTGTAACATGGAAAGAAGCACTAGAATCTAGCAGCCACGTGTGGGAGAGAGAATCGGCCATGAGAGCCTCAGTTGGCATAATACTATCAAGTGTCAACACATCAACATCATCAAAAATAGCATTAATTTCTTCAATCTTCACAATCGAAGTAGATGGTGCAAGTAACTGTTTAACATGCCCATCAACATTCTGTCCTTTACCTTTAGCATTCTTTAATGCATAATAGTCTTTCTTCATGTGTTCTTTCTTATGACAATAACGGCATTCAATATCCCTCTTCCTTGATTTACTTCTACTCTTATTCCATTGACCATTCTTTTCCTTGTTCTTGCTCCTGCCATGTTGATGATTCTTTCCTTGGTAAGAATCACGAACATTATATGCATCTCAACTGTGAGTGCCAACCATAGATTTTCTATGAATCTCCTCACTCAAGAGTGCTCCACATATGTCATCATTGACGAGTTTAGTTGTGCAAAACATATCCCATGATGATGGCAAGGTGCATAACACCAATATTGCTTTCATTTCATTATCCATATCCATTTTTTGAGCCTGTAACTGGGAGAATATAGCATCAAACTCATTTAGATGAGCAACAACACTATCTGTGTCCTTCGCGTGAAGGTCATATAATTTTCTCATTAGATACACTTTATTTGATGATGTCTCTTTTTCATATGTATTGCATAACTTCTTCCAAAGCTCCTCTGCACTTTCATAGTCTAATACTGTAAAGTAAACATTATCTGCAAGGTGCAAGCAAATGGTAGACCTGGTCATCTCATCTAATTCATTCCAATCATCTTCATCCATTTCAGTAGGCTTGTTTGAAATCCCATTTACTGGCTTCCATTGCCTTCTCTGAATTAGCACATCTTTAATCTAATTCTTCCATAGAGCAAAGTTTGTGCCATCAAATTTTCGGATCTTAAAATGGTCTTTGCCCTGCAACTTATAGCTCCTCCTCGGAACACTAGCATTAGACCCTGATCCACTAGATGTGCTTGAGACCTCTGATGCCATGATGGTAGAGAACCGATTAGAATGATAATAGAGCTAGAAGATTCCAAACACCAATGAATAAGTGTATCAAAGAGTAAATCGACCACTATATAGTTGACAAAATCAAAATCTGGAAAGATTTTGCCAGAGTATCTGTTGCTCTAGCACAATGGTGAGAACCACGTTAAGAAGCTCCACCTCCTTAATCTCAATCCGCGGAAGAGATAGGAGTGATATGAAGATCATGAAGGTGAGATGAAGTGAGAGTGAAGGGTGAGAAGCATAGAGATGCACACACATACACACACATACACACACATACACACACACTACGAAGAGACAAGCAAGACACAATGGAAGGTGAGAAATCAACTCTATTACTCAAGAACACTCATACAAGCTCAAAGTAGCTCTAAGCTCGTCTCTACTCAAACAAGTTAACCTCAAAAATGAGCTCTCTAGCTCTTTTTATAGTTTCTAGATTAGTTTTGACCGGTTTCACATCTAGTGACCGGCATAGCTAAAAAATAGGTCCTAAGTGCTATTTGAAGGGGTAAACAGTGTCTAAAAATAACCAAAATTGATACGCTCATTCTACCTAAGCTCCTCAAGCTCGAGAACTCCTCGGCTTGCACAAAATGGAGCTAGAAATTAAGAAAAGGGTTTTTCTATGTTACATATGTTACAATAGTGATAAAAATCATTGTTGGAGGTTTTTGAAAAGTATCTTTAAAACATAATTCTTTGAAAAAAATCCGACTGGCTCCCTGCTCCGTCGTTACATGCTTCCGCGTCTTCTATGCCTCTTGCTGCTTCCAACACCCCCCTCCCTCTCGCTTCTGTCGTCCTCGACAGAAACTTGTTGTGCGGTTCGTCGGATGTAATTCTGGAGGAGTTCCTGAGCGAGGGTGTGTTCGGATATTCGAATGCCTCGGGCCAAATTTGCCTCGAGTTTCTCCCAATCAATTGGTTTCGGTTCATCTGATGGCGGGAGTCGATAGTGCGTGGAATATACCATCTGTTCACATGCAAATAATTGCAGTAAATGGGTGGGCCTGCTGATGAACACTTCTGAATGGTATTCCCAGAAACCGGTTGTGAACATCTCTTCGAACGTCTGCTTGTAGCACGCCGATAAGTATTTGATTCTACAATGCCAGGCATAACACACCCGTAGCGATGGCGTTGTACTCATGTCATATGCCAGATCCAAATTGCCATGCTCGAAGCCCGGGGTATTAACATGAGGTGCCTTGACACGCCGGAAGACTTTAAAAACCATTTGCATCATGTCAAATATTTTGACAGTCATGTGCGCTACTATATCGTCCATACGTTTCAAGCGAGGGAGCCAGTGACGAATCGTGGCCATCATATAACCCACTGTTGGTAGTTCGATGGGCGGCTTGAAATATGGATAATTCAACCAATCCTGGCACTGCTTGTTGTTCTGTACTTTAATAACAAATGCTGTCCAGGAGCGGCGACGTGGCACTGATCCCCAACATGGGTTGTATTTCAAATGTAGTGGTGCCTTTGCCCAAGTGCTCATCATCTCAGGATACTCTTGTAAAAGATCTTTATGCCAATTGGGTTGATGGATTTCTCCGCGCTGCGCTAATTGGGACCCATACTTTCACTTTTGTGTACTCTGCCGCTTCACATACCTTCATATTTTGCCTTTTAATTCTTCGAATGTGCACGTAAGAGAGGGTTCACCTGAACCTTCCAAAATACTTTAAAAACACTTTGAACCTTAAAGAAATTACAGAAGGATACTCTACAACGTGCAACCAACTTTCTGCAACATATAACCTTTGTGAACAAATACTTGTGCACTAACTATGCACCTTGACACCCGAACTTAGAACAGTTTAACTTTGCCCATGTTGAATTTGACCTTGAACATGTTGACTTTGATCGCTTTGATTTTGATCCTTTGACTTTGACTGTGTTGACTTTTACCAATATTACTTTTATGGGCTCAACAGTTGCCCATCACCTAATGGGCTCTCCGTCTCGAAGAGCTACAACCAAAACTCAGAGTAGAGATGACACCATGATTCATGTGCTGCAAAATCTTCAAAAAGACACTTGAACAGCTATCAAGTCCACCAGAAGCAGTAGAGAACAACCACGAGAGAAGAACCAAATTGGAAATTTGGCATAGAAAAGCAAAGGATTGCGAATGAAGGGTAGGAAGGAAGGGGAAGGGAGGCTGAGGGGGTTGAGGTTGATAGGGTAGGGAGGGGTAAGGATGGAGCTGGGTAGAAGGGTAAAGGGAGGGTGAGGGAGTAGGATTATGGGCTCTGGAGAGGTCCAAATTGATAAAACAGGAAAGCAATAGAGGGTGCATATGGGAAATTGTGAAACGTATGGTAAAATAAAGTGAGAATACACCATTGGGACCATGTGCGTAAAGAAAAACACATGATAATGTTACACTTATGTGTTCCTCGAGTAGCTTTGATGTGAACCTTTTCCCTATACATGGGCACTTTTTACTCTAGTGCTGCTAGAGGTTTTTTCCCCATGTTACCACTTACTTGATACTCTCATATGTGGTGGTACTTTGTACTTATGGATATTATTCAGCTCTTACTTCAGTTCAGTTCATCGATCAATAGAGAGAGCTATTCCAACCATCGTCTTCTCCGTGTGTCTTGTTGCGTTTGCGCTCCTTGTGTGTGCTTCTCATGTGTCTCTTGCACTTCTACACACACCTAAAAGTGGTATCAGAGCAGGTTCAACTCCTTCTTAAGTTTCGGTTTTTCGCGTCGTGGCACGCACACTTTAAGAGTCCAAATCGACTTCGGAGCATAGAACTGTGAATTTCAGCAGCAGGAAACATTTCCACCAAGTGCGCAGGTGTTTTACCCCCTTTTCAAAGCCATTCGTGCAGTCAGAATTGCCATCAGAGTGACGGTTTGTGAGCTGAAATTTCAGCACTCATTTCAGTTTTCATCGAAGTGAAGATTTTGTCACATTCTTGTTCCTTAGTGAAATGGCGGGAAGCAATGATTTGTTTGGCATGCTTCAAGCTGAAGATAAGCTTGATGGGACCAACTATCTGATGTGGTCTTACATGATGAAACATGTTCTTGTTGCAAAACAACTTTGAAACATAGTGGTAGATGTAGATCGAAGACCCGCAGGTGTTCCTTCACAGTCTATTGTCACAGATGGAGCTTCTTCTTCGAGTACAGTGGTTTCTCCTTATCCATCTACACAGGAGTAGCTTAGATGGGATGGAAAAGATGCTCAAGCTCATGCTTTGATTATGCTTTCAGTGAAGCATCATATAGTTCCACACATTCGGTCATGTTCTACATCACGACAAGCATGGGACACTCTTGCTTCTTTGTATGTCGTGCGTAATGAAGCACGTGTTGCATACTTGAGGAAGCAACTTGAGGATGTATGTATGGCTGAAAATGAGTCGGTGGATGTGTATGTGACACGCATCAAGGACTTGAAAGAGCAATTGGCAAACATAGATGAGATTATTCCGCATGCATCACTCATTTCTACATTGTTGAAAGGATTACCGGAATCTTTTCAAAGCTTTGCTACTACACTTCATTTGGTTGCAAAAGGAAATTGTAATATGTATGCATTTGATGAGGTTGTGTCTCTTCTTTTGCAAGAAGAGAAATCTAGAGTGAATAGGAGTGGTTTGATTGAAGGAACGCAAGCACTTGCTATCTCACAAAAAGGGAAAAGCAAGTATGGTTCAGCTTTGGGTTCATCAAAACCAAAGCCTCAAGCTTCCTCTTCCACTCATTCCTCTAATGATAGCGATTTGCAAAAGAAGAAGAGATGCAAATATTGTCGGAAGGGTGGTCCTACTATTGATGAGTGTAGAAAGCTTGCTAAATGGAGTGAAAAGAAGAAGGAATCCGACATGTCTATTGCTGAAAATTCAGCAAATGCAAAGAATGATGAAGCTAACATGTCTCAAGATTTTTGGGCATGTGTTGTTACATGTCATTCTGATGCTTCTTTACATTCTAAATGTATGGTTGTGAGTGAGGCTGATTCGGATTGGTTCTTTGATAGTGGTGCTTCAAAGCACATAACATCATGCAAAAGATTTTTTGCCTCTTTGAAAGATGCACCCAAAGGAGGACATGTGGTGTGTGCAAACAATGCCTCTTATCTTATTATTGGAGTAGGAGAAATTGAGCTTACGACTGCAAATGGAGGTGTGATTCTCTTGAAAAATGCATTGTATGTGCCCGGTATCAAGAAGAACTTAATTTCAGTTCCGTTGATTGCCAAAGCTGGAGTTCATGTACACTTTGTTGGTGATAAGTGTATGGTTCATGATTTCAACAATGGCGATATTATCATGATGTCTGGTACATTATGTAATGGTTTGTATCGCATGGATACATACAAGAGGGCTGCCTCGAATGCCTTAGTTACTCATACTTCTTCCATGACTGAAATGGAGCTTTGGCATGCTCATTTTGGTCACTTGAACTTCAATAGTTTGCTCTATTTGCAAAAGGACATGGTTATTGGCTTGCCTACACTTGAGTCCATTGAAAAGCATGCATGTGAAGGTTGCATTCTTGGAAAAATGCATTGTGCTTCTTTTCCAAAAGATAGTCATACACACAGTACAAGAAAATTACAGCTTGTTCATAGTGATGTATGTGGTCTCGTCAATACTCCATCTTTTGGGAAGCATGTATATTTTGTTACCTTCATTGATGATGCTACTCGCCATACATGGGTGTATCCTATGAAAGCAAAGAATGAGGTATTTTCTTGCTTCAAAGCATTTTTAGCTATGGCTGAAAATTTTTCTTCACAAAAGCTTTTGAATCTACGCACGGATCGTGGTGGTGAATACATGTCACATGAGTCTAGTGCTTTTCTTCATGAAAGAGGTATTTCACACCAATGTAAAGTGCCATATACACCTCAACAAATTGGTGTTGCTGAGTGTAAAAATAGAACTCTACTTGAAATGGCACGATCTATGGTTAAAGGAAAGCATCTTCCTCATAAGTTTTGGATGGAAGCGGTCATGTGTGCAAACTATGTGTTGAATCACTGCCCTACAAAAGCATTGAGAGTAATCACTCCTTATGAGGCTTGGAATGGTCATAAGCCTATGGTTAGTCATATGCGTGTGTTTGGCTGTTTGGCATATGCTCTTGTACCATCACAACAATGTCACAAACTTGATGACAAGGCAAAGAAATGTATATTTGTTGGTTATAGTGCTGAAAGTAAGGGATATCGGTTGTACCATCCATTGACAAACACAATTATTGTGAGTCAAGATGTGGTATTTGCTGAAAATTCAGTTTTCCCTCTACTTGAATGCAAAAGACTACCAACAGTTAGCTCACAAGATGTGTTCGATACACTCATGCCTTTGTTCCAAAATGGTGCGCTTGACTATGGCCATGTAGACCAGCCAACTGAGGTTCAAAGGGCTGAAAAATTCCAGCCAAATAGGGCTGAAAATGTAGAGAATTTATAGTCAAACATGGCTGAAAAATTTCAATCAAAAAATGTCCAAACTGCTGGAAATTTCCAGCCACATATGGCTGAACATTTGCGTCAAAATATGGCTGAAACTGAGAATGAAATTCAGCCCACGCATGATGTACATATTGAAGATGTTTTACATGATGAACGCATGTCTATCAAGAGTGCATAATCTATGCCAAAGTGGCTAAAACAAACTTCGCAGGACAGCAAATTGAGTGCACCTTTACTTAGTAGAACAAGATCAAGCTCTCACCATGCATCAAGTAATTTTGTGGATTATTCTTTTATTGCTACAGGATGTAATGAAGAGCCACTTTCTTTTGAAGATGCATGTGACGAAGGAATGGTACTTGGGAGTTATGTGAATTGCCAAAAGGAAAGAATGCCATTGGCACAAAGTGGGTTTACAAGATTAAGAGAAAATCTGATGGTAGCATTGATCGCTACAAAGCTAGATTGGTTGCCAAAGGATATGCACAGCAATATGGCATTGACTATGAGGAAACTTTTGCACCTACTTCACGCATGACTACCATTCGTACCGTGGTTGCATTGGCTGCCCATCGAGGTTGGAAAGTGCATCAATTGGACATAAAAACAACCTTCTTGAATGGAGATTTGCAAGAAGAGGTTTATGTGAAGCAACCTCCTGGATTTGCTATGAAAGGGAAAGAGCATATGGTTTGCCACTTGCATAAAGCCTTGTATGGTCTCAAGCAAGCTCCACATGCATGGTATGACAAAATCCATAAGCACTTGATTGCTCTTGGCTTCACATGTAGTTTGATTGAAAGCACACTCTATGTACACGAAAATGGGGCTGATCTTATAGTGCTTGTTCTTTATGTCGATGACATACTCTTGACTGGGTCATGTGATGCAAAACTTTACATTCTTATGCCTGATTTGTAGCATACTTTTGATGTCACTTATCTTGGTCCTTTGAGCCACTATCTTGGCATCCAGTTTGTATCTGTTGAGGGGGGAGTTGTTATGCATCAAGCAAAGTATGTTGAAAAACTACTTCAGCATTTTGACTTTGAGGATTGTAAGCCAGTTTCCACACCAATTGAGACAGGATTCAGGTTCTCAGTTGAGGATTCCAGTGATGCATTTAACACTCCTCTTTATTAGCAAGCTGTGGGATGTCTTATATATGCATGCAACACAAGAACGGATATACAGTATGCAGTTTCCCAGTTGAGTCGATTCATGCATAGCCTTGGCAGTAAGCATTGGCAAGCGGTGAAACGTGTGTTCAGATATCTTCGAGGAACTTTGAGTTTAGGTCTCTTTTATGGCAGAGATATTCAGCCATGCTTGCATGCTTTTACAGATAGTGATTGGGCTGGTTGTTATGATACTCGCGTGTCCACTAGTGGTAATTACTTTTTCCTTGGAGACTCATGCATATCTTGGTTGAGTAAGAAGCAACCTACAGTGGCGACATCGAGTTGTGAAGCTGAGTACAGAGCAGTTTTCACAGCGACAGTGGAGTGTATATGACTGAGACGCCTATTGATGGATCTTTGCATGGAGATTGACGCTTCTACGCATATTCTCATAGATAGTCAGAGTGCTTTGGCTGTTGCACGAAACCCAGTGTTTCATGCACGGACCAAACATATTGAGGTGCATTATCACTATGTGAGAGAGCGCCTTCATGCAAGAAATATTGATTTGGTATATGTGCCTACACAAGATAATGTGGCAAACATATTCACAAAAGCTCTTCCATGGAAAAAGTTTGAAGCTTTTTGCAAAGCTTTAGGCTTGTTACCTTGTGGGGGCTGATCTGTCACTTCCTGTATGTGTTCACATCATTCGCTCCAGGTGGGTTTGTTACACTTATGTGTTCCTCGAGTAGCTTTGATGTGAACCTTTTCCCTATACATGGGCACTTTTTACTCTAGTGCTAGCTAGAGGTTTTTTCCCCATGTTACCACATACTTGATACTCTCATATGTGGTGGTACTTTGTACTTAGGGATATTATTCAGCTCTTACTTCAGTTCAGTTCATCGATCAATAGAGAGAGATATTCTAGCCATCGTCTTCTCCGTGTGTCTTGCTGCGTTTGTGCTCCTTGTGTGTGCTTCTTGTGTGTCTCTCGCACTTCTACACACACCTAACAGAAAAAAGTGCTCAAAACATGTGGGATTTGACCAAAAGTCAGAGAAAATTTAAGATTTTGGAAAAAATAACCCAAAAAATGAATCCAAAGGTGCCAAAATATATGAAAATGACCCTAAGTTTGAAAAAAATGGCCATTTGAGGTGCGATCTAAAGCCAAAAGCATTGGACCATGAGAAATAAATAAATAAATAAATAAATAAATAAATAAATATATATATATATATATGTATGTATGTATATATATTGCATGTGGGTTGTGGAGTGCTGAAATAAATAAAAAAATTTTAAAAAAAGAAAAAGAAATTGCACGTTGTGGAGGCACGGGCGGGCTACGGGCGGGGGGGGGCTGCGGGCAGGGGGGGTGGGTGTGGGGGGGTGCGGGCGGGGGGGGGTTTGGGAAAAGTGAGGGGGCTTTTTTTTTTTACATAAACAAAATTATCCATGGGGGGCCCTTTTTTAATTAGATAAAAATTACAATAAAAATCAAAAACAAAAATCCAAGAAATAAAAAAAATTCTCAAAAAATTTCCCTACATTTCTAGCCAAGTTTTCCTACTCAAAACCACAGAGAGCTTCCTTTATTCCTCCATTTTATCAAGAAAATGACATTGAAAAGATGAAAAATGCTGGAAAAAAATCCTTAAAAAATTCTAAAAATGCTTTAAAAATTCCCAAAAAAGTATTCATGCAAAGGCTCTAAAATGGCTTCTAATATGCATAAAAACTCAAAGAACAAGTATGAAAATGAATAAAAACTTACTAAAACTTAAGCAAAAAAATGGAATGAGAAGGCTATGTACAACCTGGGCAGATTTTGCAAGTTCTAGGTGATTTGGAAAGCTTCAGTTGTCTCCATGATAGGTCGTGAGCCATGATATGATGACCAAGAGAAACCCCTCCATAATCTCCAATTATACTGTACTTCATTTGTTTTGTCTTCTTTTTGGGCATACTGACCATCTGATAGGGCCACCCTAAATCCTTCATTAGTATACTCCGTCTAGCATACTTCATCTTCTGTATCTTTGTTCCAGCAACTGTGTGACTAAATCTACGAAATTTCATTTTTTCCATTCCAGCATCTTCAGCCAATAGAATCCTCTATTTCCAAAGGTTTGCAGGTACTCCTTCCACCTCCTTGTAAAGCCCTGTACTTATTGCCATAAAAATTAACATAACAGATGATAGCCATATCGGTATCCATAACAAAGTGGCAATTGATATAGGATTTGAAATAGCTTCATCATTGTTGCACTTAAGGGATTTTCTTTTCTTCTCTTTTCTCTGGCCTTTGACTGAGACTGTTTCACTCGAATCAGTAACCTGAATAATATCCTCTTTTTCTTCATAGACTTTCTCTGTACTTGAGTTTGGAAAAATTCCATAGCAAGAAAATGGGTCTTCTGTATGGAGCCAAGCCAACATGTTTTCTTCCTCATATAAATTTGCTTCATACATGTCTGCCTCTGGGTTATCCAACACAACATCTTCCATACAAACACCAATTTTCAACATCGTGCTGGTATGTCTTTGATTGTCTCGTCCTTCATCTAAAAATATCTGCTGCAACTCTTTCCCCTCTTGCTTTAACCACATTGTTTCCTTACCCCAGTCATGTAGTACATTAGCATGCCTTAACCAAGCTCTCCCAATTAATAGGGGGAAACTTCCTTCTACCTGTGGCAGCCTTAGAACAACAAAGTCCAAGTTGAAGATGTACCTTGTATCTCGACTGGGACTCCAAGAACCACTCCCATAGGCCTTACTATGCTTTGGTATGACAGTGTTACAGTGAATTTGGCAGGTCTTGAAGGTTGTAGTCCAATCTTTTCCATGGTATGTTCAGGCATCAAGTTAATGCCATATCCACCATCCACAATAACTCCTTGAAACTCATGACCTTTGATAGAGACTGCTAGCCGAGGGCTCTTATAATGTGTGAGGGGTGCTTCCCCTATAATCTTATCTTTATGCATGACAATAGCCTTTGCCACTAAACTTGTTGTGGAAGCCTCATCAATTATCTGCAAGAGTTCTAACCTAAATTTCCCATCCATCTTTATTAAGTAAAAAATAATGACCTCCTTTTTCATGGACTTGAGTAGTCTTGAAGCTTCTGATTCCTTAAGAGCATGGGCTCCAATTGACTTATCAAACGCCTCATGAGCCCTGTTGAATGCATGTCCAATGGCATCACTGGTACCTATGAGATTTTCTTTCTACCTTGTATCTGCACATGTGTTGGCTTTGTCATTAGATGTCTCTTTGTCTTTGTTCACTCCATTAATCCTTGATTCTTGACCTATGTCCAATTGAGCCTTCCCCTTGCTTCTTGTCTGCACTATAAAAGATTCAATTTCTTCTAGCTACATCACTCTGGTAGATGGTGATGGCACATTGACTTGTTCCACAGATTCTTCTTTGCTCACAACAATCATTTGAATGTGTGGCCTAGATGAAGATGCCTGGTTCTTAGGACAACAAAGGGTATAATGGTCCCTAGCCTCTGGGCAATTCCTGCAAGGGGGGGCATTTTTTGGTAGAGTGCAACTACTTTGGTAATTCCCACATTCTCCACATCTGAGACAAATAATTGGCCTCCTCCACCGATTTCCAAAGTTATCCCTATGTCTAGGGTTGTAATTGTTACCTTGATTAGGTGCAACTGCCATCACATTAGCTGGTGGTTGGGCTCCTTGTGTCCAATATGTTGTTGCAGGCATACCTTTTGATTGACATTCTTGGGCCTCATGGCCAACTTTCCTGCAGAGTTGGCAAGTTACACTTAGAAGCGGACACTCACTTACCACATGACCCCGCTTGCTGCACATGGTGCACCATAGTCCACTTCTGATGCCACCTCCCTTAAGTTCTTGCAACTCGTGTCGAAGTTGAGCCAGCTCTTCTGCTTGTGCTTCCTCTTCCTTTTGTAGCTTCAATGCTTCAATTTCTTGCCTCAACAGGGCTAGTGCATTTTCTTCTTCCTTTTGAGGTTTACTTCTTTTTAATTTCTCTAGCTCTTTCCTTAATTGAATCACTAGATCCTCAATTTCTACAGAATAGGTTAGTTGCAAAGAACTTCCTCCATATCGTTGTCTTATTTGTTCTATTCGTGTAGCTGTATTGATGAACTCTTCTATGGAGGCTATTGGCAACACTAAATTTTTTATTTTACATTGTGTAGTCACTGGAAGTGGTTTAGCTAACCATTTCTTAATAAAGAAATCATGTGGAGGATCTGAAAACTTAGACATTAGTGCCTTGGCCCTTGTAACAAAGTCTGGAAACGTTTCACGAGGACCTAGTCTCAAGTTTTCTAACTCCTCTATGATTATCTCTGTAATGTTCCCATGTTGGAATTGAGTTTTGAATGCCTCTTTCATTAAATCCCACATGGTGAAATGGTTTTCAGCAAACTAGCTGAACGATTTATCTGCTAACCCTTCTAATGTGGCAGGAAAGAGGATAAAAAAGACATCCTCTCTTCCCATAAAACCTCTTGTTTTGCATAATGCTAAGAATCTCCTAATGTGCTGGTTTGGATCTTCCTAAGCTAAGCCTTTGAAAGATGGAAATTTTATATTTAATCTATAAAGTAGACTTTCCAAATCTACCTGACTTGCCATGTTTTTTACCGATGATGTTGATGAAAGTGGGATGGGGGATCTTCTAAGAGCCTTCCTTCTTGTTGCTTTGCAAGTGATCCTCAATGTTTGAGATCAGGTTGCGGTCATGAGCTGTTCATAATCCTCTTAGGCTGAGATAATTAATAAGAAGATTTACCTCTTAACCCAATGAAGTAGTATTGTAGCAGTGTCAGCACTTGAATAATGCTTCTCCGACACTACAATATTGCTCCTCCTATGCTCAAGCCTCCTTATGTCCCACCGGGAGTGCCAAATTTTGTTGGGGGATTCTTGTGCAGAAAGGGGTTTGAGTGCTTGTAGGAGAAGGGAGGAAGATAACAAGAAAGATACAAACATTGGAAGCTTCTGTCGATTGATTATAAGAAGAAAAGTACAATGGTGATGACAATACAATCCAATTGCTCTCTGTGCAAAATCCCAAAGTGTGCAAAATCAACAAAGCTACAAAAAACCCAAGGGTCTTGCTGCCGCCGACCTTCTCTGCACCAGACCTCCACCTTCTCCAAGCTTGCACTTGTGCACACCTTGCACTCAAGCTTCCACTAGGGGGAGGGATGGACACCTTCTGTCGATGCGTGCACAGCTTCAATGGAACCTTGTGACCTTTACTTGCATGGCTTAGCACTTCTCTTCACACTTTTAAGTCACTCTCCTTGCACACCTTGGACTTCACTTCTCTGCATCGCACACACTCTCTCTGAATGTGTCTCCTCTCTCTCTTGCTCTAACATAGACTATGCTCACATTGCTTAGTCCCCCAAGAATAATGCCTTGCCTTGATTTGAGTGTTGATATGAGAATTATAATTATAAACTATTAATTTGTATACCTTCTGTTGAGGAAATTACTCCGGAAGACGTAGCTGTCTATGAAAAAACTACCACGTCTCAGGTGGTATGTTAGGTCACCTCTTATTTTTTCCACCATACACTATTTCCTGTTAATTTAATCTCAAACTGAAAAAAAGAATTAGAATACATACACATATATACACACATACACATACCCACATACACATATACACGCAAACATATACACATACATATATGCATACATATACACATATACATACATATAACATAAACACACATATACATATCCACATATATACATACACACATACACATGCATGCATATACACTCATTCATACCAAATACATGCATTTATCCCACAATAATGTGTATTTGTGTATATGTGAATATGTCTGTATGTGTAAATGTGTATATGTGAATATGTATGTATGTGTAAATATGTATATGTGAATGATTATGTATGTAAATAATAATATTATTAATATCAAATACCACTATTTTTAGATTTCCATCAATCAGATGGAACTCCACCACCATCTCCTAATCGTGCAAGGACTATACTATAAGTATATCAAACTTTTAATTTTAAATATATTTGATAGATACATAACTGATATAATTTTTTGTTTCTTGTTATAATCAGATTCTGATCAATTAGAGGGCACTCCACCACCTCCTACCCATGCAACAACTTCACATGTGTCCTTTGATAGGAATTATGATGAATTTTACTATCAAGAGCATATTATATGTTGGTGTAACTCTTGCTATGTCACGTATCGAAGACCACGATTGGAATGTATTGAACATGAGGCAGAGTATGGTACTTTTGAGCATGCACCACCGCCTCGTCAACGTGATCATGCTTGGTTATGTATTTTTTCTATAAATTAATATCATTATTTTATTTAAAAACCATATAGAAAATCAAATTATTGTTGATATACAGAAATACTTGCTTGATGATGATGACGATGATAATAATTCTCATACTCATAATGTTAATATACCTCGTACACGTCATGGCTTGTTGTTCATCAATTACAAGCAGAGGTTTCTAGAAATCCTCTACCTCCTAGTTTAGAGACTGAAACGGCTAGAGATTATCTGTTGCCAGCTCGTGATCGTTCTCTAGTACAAACATATGATAGAAGAAGATATGGAGGATGGAATAGAGGACCACTTCCTTTAGATGGAGAGGTTTTTAACTTTTGGGGTAATTGCCATATGATTGCTCCATCCACTATTACTAATGCTGGTCATGGTCTCTTTATTGTAGAGGATGTGTATGTGCCTCCGAACTCTGAAGTCACTCTTATGTCATGAGTACTTATGGATGGGGAGATTGGCATCAACTTGCATGTTATGTTCAAAGCATGAGTACTTATGGAATATGCTTGAATGCAACATCCCTTACTAGTAGAAGGATTTCACATGCAGAAATGAAAGATTATATATTGGTGGAAGACCTTACATGCATGGAAATATAGAAGGTTTAATAAATAGTAGTCGAGGGTTACATAATAGTTCAAGGACTAATTGGGCATTTGAGAAATAACCATGAATCACCATACATGAGTAGAGATGTATCAAGATACATACTTGTCAATGCTATTACTAGATTACATGCTGGTGATGAATTATTAGTGAATTATGGATGGGGTAGACCTCAAAGAGCACCTTTTAGCTAAAGAGAGAATGAAAATTTTCTATCCATATGTAATACCTTATATATTTAATTTTATGTTTAAAGTTTAATTTTTATTCATTTATGGAATACTAATGATTTTTATTCATGTGTGTAGATTCCAACGTATGATGTTGATGACATTCCTCCACATCATTCACAATTGCCAGTAAGACCTCATTTATCAGAAGCTTCTATGAGGAGGCTATGCAAAAGTGATCCTGTGGAATATGCAAGGTTGAAAGATCTATATTCATAAGAAGATAAAGCACAAGATTTGTGCGAAAATGATGAAGATGATGGCATGGAAGATTTTATTGAGGATTGGTATCAAAATGACAGTGAGAGCATTGATATTTCTAAAACTGAGGAATATCTTTGAGAGGAATGTCTAAAACATGTATATGAAGGAAGATGTTTGACATGAATAAGTGCAAGCTTACTTATTCTCAATCTTCAAAATCATTTAGGATGGAGTAATGTATCTGTTTCGGCACTATTAAGGTATATTTTTCAATTTTCTATCTATTTATATATATACATGCATAAATATATACATATAGATACATGCATATATAGACATACACATAATTATACATGAATGCATACACACATATAAACATACACACACATATACACACATACACATGTTATGGGATTAAGGTCAAATTATACATACCTGTATCAAATGAAGATGTTTTGTCCATCTAGTCTTTAGAATTGTCCACCCAACCTTTAGAATCTTCCTGACACATCTGTTTCGCCTATTCTAGTCAACCCAATACTTGTGGTTGCTAACTCTTTTATGAAATTTGCATACAAATATTAAGTATCAATTAGCTATGGAGGTATTAGGTCGTTTGGAAAATGGGAGAACCAAATTTATCTCGAACATTTTGAAGGATGGAAAAATAGTTTTAAAGGATGGGCGGAAAGAAAGCATCCATTCAATGCAGGTTTTTGTTCTTACTTTAGCTAAGGTAAGAACAAGAACTAGCATCGAATGGAAACTTTCTATCCGCCCACCCTTTAAAACTATTCATGCATCTTTCAAAATCCTCAAGATAAATTTGCTTCTCCTATTTTCCAAATGACCTAATACCTCCATAGCTAATTGATACTTTATATTTGTAAAAAAATATGTAAGCCTTAGTTAGCAAGGGAGGTAATAGATTGAATATAAAATGGGAGATAGCCAGAGGATTCAGTGGTCTAGATATCTATATGAAAGTCTACAAACCACAATAAACAAAAAGAAAATTAGAAATGAAATCAAACATACATAGCTACACATGCATACATACATACACATATATACACACATAAACATACATATACACATGTTATGAGAGTAAAGTCAAATTATACATACGTGTATCGAATGAAGATATTTTGTCCATCTAACCTTTGGAATTGTCTGCCCAACCTTTAGAATCTTTTTGACACATCTGCTTCTCCTATTCTAGTTGACCTAATACCTGCACAACTAACTCTTTTATGAACTTTGCATACAAATATTAAGTATGATTTAGCTATGGAGGTACTAAATTGTTTGAAAAATAGGAGAAGTAAATTTACCTCGAAGAATTTGAAGGATGGAAGAATACTTTTAAAGGATGGGTGGACACACAGTGTTCATTCAGTGAAAGTTTTTGTTTTTACCTTAGCTATAGTAAGAACAAGAACTTGCATTGAATGAATACTTCATGTCTGCTTGCCTTATTTTCAAACAAACTAATACCGCGATGAGATCTGCTTTTTTTTCATTGGGGGCATTGCTACGGCTCCCTATTTCTAGTAGTGCATGGTTATAAAGTTGTTTTTAAGAAAGATTCATGTTAGATCCTCTCATCTAATGAGGAGCATTGTCTACTTCAAGGTGAAAATAGAAGTGGCATGTTTGTGTCATCCAAAAGTATTCAAGCTAATGTTGCTACATCTTCTACAGCTAAAGAGAACATGAAGTTATGGCATGCTAGGTTTGTTCATATCACTTACATAACTCTCAAGCACATGAAAGATCAAGCTATGGCGGAGAGTTTGTCTGCTTTTACTTTACAAGATCATGCTGAGTCATGTGAAGAATGTCTTGTAAGAAATCTTCATAAACTTCCTTTCAAGAATCATTGATAAATCTCAACCACAAGGAAGTTGCAAATTATACATTCAAATGTGAATGGTCCAATGAGAATAAATTCTACTCAAGGTTTTAGGTACTTTGTTACTTTTATTGATGATTTCTCAAGATATTCATGTATTTACGGTCTTAAAGTGAAGTCAGAGGTTTTCCCTACTTTTAAGGAGTTCTTAGCTATGGTTGAAAATAAAAGTCAATAAAAAATTTAGATTTTGAGAAGTGATAAAGAAGGAGAGTACATGTCTAAAGATTTTAAGTCTTTCCTTGAAGACAAAGGTATCTCTCATCAACTCACTGTTTCTTACACTCTAGAATAGAATGGTGTTGCCGAGAGAAAGAATAGGATAATTTTTGAGATGATGCATGGTATGATGTCATCCAAAAAGCTTTCTCCCAAGTTTTGGTTTGATGCATTACATACAACTAATGACATTTTGAATAGGTCTTCCACAAAAGCTTTAAAGGTCATCACACCTTATGAAGCTTATTATGGGAAGAAGCCCTATGTGAGTTACTTAAAAGTTTTGGTTCTCCAACTTATGTTCATACCAAAAAGAAGGATCATGGTAAGCTTGACGTAAAAGACATTAAAGTTGTCTTTATTAGTTATGCCATTGAAAGCAAAGGATACAGATTCTATGTTCTAAATACATGTGATATCCTACTCATGCAATGCATATATTGCAAAAAGGCAGATTTGTGATAAGAAGGAAGAGATTCCTAAATTCATAAAAGTAGATGACTATGAATTTTTTAGAAGGAATTTGGATTCTTACATTCAGCCATACAAGGGGGGTGATGAACCTTCTCAAACTATAAGAGATGCAGGTGAAGAGAGAGTTTCATTACCTACATCGCTACCTAGTCTATCATTAGTAACTCTTGAAGTTCCAACTCAAGATGTTGGAGAAGGGTCCAGAGTTCCAGAAGAAAGAGATACTAAAGAACCAAAAAGGATTCCACAACTTTTCAAGAATACGACAAAGTGGTTGTATCAAACTTGGAAGGATAGTGGTATAAAAGAATACACTCAAAGAGCCGAAAGTCAAACAAGGAGACAACAAATAGACCATGTAAATTATGCAGAACATTTTGAGATTCATAATATTTTAGATCTTACTTTAGTTGAGAATGAACCAATTGGTGTTCAAGATGCACTACATAGTCTTGTATGGAAGAGAGTTGTGCAAAAGAGATTGATTCTATTCATAAGAATCAAACATGGAAGCTTTGTGAGTTACCAAAAGGTAAGAAAGCTATTGGTGTTAAGTGGATCTTCAAAATAGAAAGAAAAGCAGATGATACCATAGGTAGATATAAATCAAGAGTAGTTGTCAAAGATTATGCACAACAAAAAGGTTTTGACTATGATGAAACTTTTGCACCTACATCTAGAATGACAGTAGTTAGGATAATAATTTCTTTAGTTGCATTCTTTAGTTGGAAAGTCTTCTAGTTAGATATCAAAACTGCATTTCTTAATGGTGATCTTTATGGAGATGTTTATGTGCAAAAACTAGAAGGTTTTGAAGAGATAGGTAAAGAGCATTTAGTATGCAATCTTATTAAATCTTTGTATGGACTAAAGCAAGCTGTAGCTCAGTGATGAGTAGCACCTCCTTTAATGTCAATCCGGGAAGACGTGAGGATGGTATGAAGACCTCGAGCAAGTGGCGGCACAAGTGCGTGAGTGAGAAGCACACTAGCATGCACACACATACACACACACGCGCACACAAGGCAAGACAAAGAGTGAGAATCAATGGACTTCTTAGATTACTTTCAAAATGCTCTTACAAGTTCGTTTCAATTACAATCTAACCTCAAAAATGAGCTCTCTAGCTCTTTTTATAGTTTTTGACTAGATTTTGGCCCTGTCCAGACCTAGTGTCCGGCCTAGTTAAAAATTAGGTTCCAGGGCCAATTTGAGGGCTTAAACAGAGTCTAAAAATTACGAAAATTGATATGTAGGTACTTCTAAGGCTCCTCAAGCTCAAGGACTCCTTGGCTTGCACAAAATGGAGCTACAAAAATATGAAATGGTATTTACAATGATTGTTAGTGATAAGAATCACTGTTGTAAAGATGATGATTTGGAAAATTTTGAAGGGCCTATCTGCCAGATTTGCGTCAACTGCTTTGTCTGCTTACTCCTTCACTTTGTTCTGACTCTCTCCGCTGGCTTCCTTGTCTAGTCGGTCCTTGGGTGCCCATACTGCTCTCAACACCCCCCCCTCTCTCGCGTCTGTCGTCCCTGACAGACCCTTGTTGCTGGGAGTGTTGGATGTAATATTCCACAACCTGAGTGGCAAGCTGATGTTCTTGTATGCGTAGTCCTCTGGCCAAATCTGTCATCATACGATCCCAATCGATTGGTCCTGGAATGTCCGGATGTGGCAGACGTAACTGATCTGCATGGATCGCTTGTTCTACTGCGAATAGGTGTAGCAAATGTGTGGGTCTGGGAATGAAAATTTCCGAATGATATTCCCAGAATCCCGTAGAGAACATTTCCTCAAATGTATGCTTGAAGCATGCGGGTAAGTACTTTATTTGTGCATGCCAAGCAAAGATTATAGTGACCGAGGGGGTCTAGCTCATGTCGTAGACTAAATCCTTGTTACCTTGAGAGAACCCAGGGGCAGAGATGTATGGAGCTTGTACATTCCGGAAAGTTTTGAAAACAATGGTCATGAGCTCGAATATCTTCATACACCGCTATGTCGGGTACATTATTTAGACGTGTAGACCAGTGCCGAATTGTTGATATCATGTAGGCTACGGTTGGGGTCCCTCGAGGTGGAGCAAAATATGGGTAGTTAACCCAAGCCGAGCACTCTTTATTGTTGCGTACCTTGATTGCAAATGCTTGCCAGGATCTGGGATGTACCACTGGACAATAGCATGGATTATACTTGATATATAGTGGCATGGTTGCCCAGGTACTCATCATCTCTGGGTAATCGGTGAGTAGACGTGCACTCCAATTAGGTTGGAAGATCGAGCCAGCACGTGCATCTGTCGGTAAATCCCCTATCTCAAATTGAGTGGCGAATGTGGGCTCCTTCCCTGTATGTCTTTTGACTTCTGCATTATAATCATGTAGCAAGACAAAATAAGGCATGTATTGCGACTCTGATGTTGTGATTAACCGTTGATGGGATAAATTTTGAAAGTAGGAAGACCGAAGGACAGTTTCTTCCAGATTTGTGAGAGATTGCATTTGCACTGCCACACGATCATCATGTGTCTTACCCACTTTCTCGACCCTTTTGACCCAATCTGGAACTTGAATTTCTAACGTGTCTTGTCCTTCTTCTGTAGTTCGATCACCAGGCGTCGGCATAGGCTCGTATGGCTCTTCATAGCTGTCATCGACGGGGATTTCCACTACTGTTTCAGGTTCTGGTTCTTCAATGGGCGAGGGTGGCCGTTCATATGGTAAGAGGCGTGCTTGGAGTTCTACCACCTGTTTCCGGAGGGTCTCCATTTCTTCTGTAGAGTGTTGCAAGATTACCGGCTCCTGTTGAGCGGTGGGGACACTGGCTATCTGTTTCTTTAGATCTGCACATTCAGTCTCTAACTTTTCATATGACTCCAAGAAATTTGCATGCTCCTCAAGTAAGATGCGAATGTCTTCCGATGGGACTGCTCTATATCTGGTAGGGCTAATGGTTGCTCCTACGGTTCCTTCCATAGCCGCTTCAAAGTTGTCTTGGTTTTGTTGTTGAAGTCGTTTGTTCTCTTCTAGTGCTGCGGCCATATGCTTCCTTAATAGCCCAATGTTGCGTCTGAGTGTAGCGTTAGAGATCATTTGCGCTTGAAGCACTGTTTCTAGTTCCTTGACTGCTTGGTCATCTACGGTTGATGTCTTTGATTCCAATTCGGAGTGAGCCTGCTGTAGTGTGGTATGCTCGGTTAGGAGCGTCTGGTAGTCAGCTTCAAGAGTGGTGACTCTAGCTTGCAGACGTTGAGATTCTGCTTGGAGGGCAGCAGTGCGTTCTTCCAATTGATGGTAGTCTTGTTGTAGCTGATGTGCACACTGAAGTAATGTGTTGAACGTGCTATTTACATTATGAGATGCAAGGGGAAAAGTTTGAAGTGCAGGGGAGGTGGGATTGGGTAGGGGGGTAGTGAATGCTGTGTGTGCCAATGATGTGAGTGGTGAGGTGGGGGGTAAGGGAGGGGAGATGGTGGAATCGTGGGGGGAGGTGCTATGGTTGGTGAAATGTCCATTGGGTCAGACAAAGTGGTGTGTATAGGGGCTACCATGTAGGTGGGTATGGTAGGTGAAGTGAGTGTGGTGTTCGTGAAAATTGATGTCGTTGCGAATATCGGAGAAATGTGCCTCTGCAACATTGTAGAGCGGATGAACTGCTCCACAAAGGGCGGGTATTGGGGTGGTGCGGTCAGGTTGAAAGAGGTGTAGGGGCCAGATGGGAAGTGAGGGTCATGGAATGGAGGTACCCGAATTGGGGGGTAGGTAGGGAAACACAGGGTGCCTTCTGTGGGTGCTAGGTTTCCAACTACGCTTGGAATTATGGGATGGCCAGTCATGGGTTCGGAGGATAGAAGGGATGAAGTGTACAAGGGATTGGTGACGAAGGAGAAGAGGTTGTCTTGTGAGGTGGGTTCTCGAAATGAAAATGATTTGAATGAGGATGGGTTATAAGTGAAGGTAGAGGTGATGACTGTCGTTTCTTCCATGGTGGGAGGTGGTGGTGGGGGTGGCGAAGGTGGTGATGGAGGATGCTGGGGTGAGATGGGTGATGTCTGAACGAAGGTTTCGGCCGAGAGGTCAGTGGTGGTTGTGGGGGTGGCTGTTGTCTCAATGGGTACTTCTTGTTCTGTGACGGGTATCCTGATAGTCTTACCTGCTCGTGGTAACGTGTCCACTCTTCGTTTGTCGTACCTTATGGACTGGCGGACTGTGGTATGGACAGCCTCCAGAACTCCTAAAGAGTCTGACACTAATTTGAGGGTGTCAATGAAATGTTGGTCCACCCCTTCATCTGATAGCATTTCTTGCATCAACGCTTGGCCGGATACAAGAGAGAGTTGATGCCTTTCTTGTACTGCTTTGATTGTGTTGTATACCCTCCGTAGTTGAGCTGTATAGGCTGGTGCACCTACAAGTTCTGGCACTTCTTGTTGCTCCTCTTGATGCTCTTGATCATAATCCTCCTCTTCATCCTCCTGTTCTTCATCTCCGTCATCCTCTGCATCCACTTCAACAGGTGTGACAGGTGCTTGGGAGGTTGTGGCCTGCGTTTGCACGTTTTCCGCTTGTTGTGCCTCTTCTGCCTCCAGCTCTACATCTTGTAATAATTGTTCGAAATCTTCATTAGTGAGTTCTTCCAAAGGTGCACCACTAGGAAATTCAAGATCGGTTGGGATGGGAGGGAATATCAAGGTGGAACCATCGGTGCTGCGTCTTGGAAGTCGGAGTGTGAATGGTCGGACTCTTCGGGGTGGAGGGGTGACGTCTGGTGTTAGGGTGGCTCCACGTGGTTGAGCACATGGGACTTGGACAGTGCCTCTCATCTTCTTAGAAGGGGTCCAGTGGATGTCCTGCCTCTAAACTGCTCAACCCGATTCCACATTAGGGCCCGTTGGATCTGAATGTCATAAGCCAAACACCTATAAATGATTCTTGTCAGAGCACAGCAACCATATAAAACCTGTTTCCGTGGCCATCGTTTGTGACCTAGGTGTATCTGATCAATTATCCAGTGGGGTAAGTTGATGGTGAGGCTCTGTGTCTCTGCCAGATACAAGCTAAACCAAATCTTTTTGGGCGGCATGGTGAATCTATCTTGTGCCGGAAAAGCAAAATGTTGCATGCACATGCGAAGGTGTATTGTAATATTAGGCGTCATGGACACCATGTCCTTGAGTTTGGTGAGACTTCGATTCTTCATGTAATCCGGTACTAGGGTTTCCTTCTCTGTAGGAATATGCATTCCGCGCATATCTAGAGCCTCTCTCACCAAATTGTTTGATAGCCTGAACCTCTTGAGCTCATTCCCCTTTGTCAGAGATGGAATCACAAATGAGCTTGCACCTTTTGGGTTCTGGTTTGGAGTCAAGGTGTTGATGAGATAGTAGCATCGCATGAAGTCAGGTTTTGGGAGTCGTGCACTGAAATAGGCACTCAATCCTGCCTTTTCCCATATCGGACGTAGACCTTCTGCATTTTGTAATTTCTCAAATTCTCTTGTAAAGAAATGGTATCTGCCTTGCTTCCCATTGAAATCCAACTCTGATTCCCATAGGTACGTTCCTTCACCCAAGGGTCCTGCCACCTCGGTAAACCAATGGGAAGTCTTTCCCACGGGCATGGTGTGGCCACACGGTGGGTCCGCAATAGGTATGATTTTGACGGCCTGCAATTCTTCTGGTCTTTCAATTGTCTCAGGCAAAACGGGTAAACTGTCTAAGTCCACCACTTGCGGGCTTGTTTCTGTGTGAGAGCTAGTTCCTGCTGCCTCAGCCATGTTGAAAACTTCGCAGCTGGTTCTATGAGAATATATGAATAAACGTTAACATTGCAATGGACACAAAAATGACATGGTGTCCCTTGTTACAACCTTAACTTAAAGTTTGGGAGTGGTTAGGGGTTAGTAGGTGCTCAGTGCTAGTGTGTGTAGTTAGGAATTAGGTAGACCTACGAGCTAAGCGGAATGATGTGAAGTGAGAGTGAAGCGGTTAGTAGGTGGTCATGGATTTACAATTGGGTCCGGGGGTTTGTTACAAGTCTTGGGCAGCCAAATGCAGTGGATGGGTTTTGTTCTTGGTTCCGTAGAGACTCTCGAGAGCTTTATAGGCGTGTCA
This sequence comes from Ceratopteris richardii, assembly GCA_020310875.1. NCBI lineage: Eukaryota > Viridiplantae > Streptophyta > Polypodiopsida > Polypodiales > Pteridaceae > Ceratopteris > Ceratopteris richardii. Next base: position 194,723,969 of record CM035415.1, on the reverse strand, counting down.
GCTTGGAAGTGAGGCCTTTTAGGGACCCATTTACAAGTGATTCTGTTCGTGCTCACGGGCCTTGGTGTTGAAAATGAGTGGATGTCTGCTGTGCGAGTGAATGGATCATGCTGTGTAGGGTTGTTCTTGGTGTAGCTATTTGAGCCCGCAAACAAGCCTTAGGCACCCAAATTTGTCTTGATTGTGGGCTGGCCTTTCATTGACTTTTTGGGTACCCAAATAGACTTCACATTCGCCGATGAGCTTCTGAAAGACTTCTTATTATTATCGGGTTGTTGGTCACTAATAAGAGGCTTTGCCCGTGTGGTTGGCTTAAGTGCAACCGGGTGTTCGCCTTTCCGCACCCACACTTGTTTCACTTGCTGAGACATTTTGCTGCGCAGGTACTTTTGATTTCCAACATAGGTAGTACTCTGCTTCTTCTTCCGTTGATCCACCTTTGGTTGCCACCTCCCTCTGGCCTTTGGAAAAGGAGGGAGTTCCGTTGCATCCCTGACTCCTTTTTTGCAACCATCATTCCTCTGCAACACATAGTTTTGGACAAGAACAGCATGGTCATCTTCATGTGTACTCCTGGAAGGACCAGGAGTCTGTGCCTTTCCTAGTTCCTTGAGTGCTCCATTATCTAACTCTACTGTAATTCGACTATGATTGACCCATACCTGAAGAAGTCCACTTCTTAGGTTCAAGTTGACTGCTTGGTCATAGATCCAGTCTTGACCCAAGACAAGGGGTTCCGTGAGGTCCTCATCTTGACACACTAGTACTTTAACTGTCATTGTCTCATCATGAATGTAGAGGGGAAGTTCCACCTCGCCCATGCAAGGGGTTTCCACGCCTCCCAATCCTATGAGATATGCTTCCACAGGATTGACAGTTAACTGTAACTCTTGACAGTAAGACAACTTAACAGCACTAGTGGCTGCACCTGAGTCAATCAAGGCTCTTACGGTCCTTGCACTCTTCCCTTGTCCTATATCTATGGTTATGAAAGGATGTCGATCGGTTATCTTATGCGAGCTAACACCTGAAACTTCACACATAGCCATGTCATATCTTTGATCTGCGTATGCATCTTGCCTAGGGTGCTCTCTCACTTGTCTTCTTAATTTCATCCTTCTGATGCGTTCTAAGGCTTCTGCTTGAGCTTCTTCTCGAATTCGCTTTTCTTCCTCCTTGCGTTTCTTAGCAGTGTTGAGTCGACTGAGCATTTCTTCCGTGAGGGGTTCCTGGTACAACTTGACTTTGCATCCGCTAATATAGTTTGGGAGAACATCACCTTCTAACGTGGCTAGTTGTACTGCTCCACTCGTGGAAATCCTATTGATGATCATAGGTCCGTAGCCTCTCTTTTCTAGCTTCCTTGCGTGTTGTTTCAATGTATAGACTAAAACTAGATCTCTTGCTTTCAAACCCTTATCCTTCACATGGGCATCAAAGTATGCCTTCTGTCTCTTCTTGGGTGCATATATTCCTGCAGTGGCTCTCAGTCTTGTTTCCCCTAATCGTTCAAGGTCAAAGATCCTAGAGGAGAGCTCATGACCTGTCCATTCGTGCTCTTGTGCTACTCTCAATGTAGGAATCAGGAAGTCCAAGGGTAGCACAGCGTTTTGGTCGAATACCATCTGAAACGGGGTGGCTTGGAGTACCGTTTTGTAGGCAACTTGGTATGCCCAAACAGCATGGTGTAGCTGTTTGTCCCAATCAGAGCGTTTAGTGTTCACTAATTTCGTCAGTACATTGCATAAGATCTTATTAGTGCTCTTAGCTTGTCCATTAGCTTGAGGGTGATAGGGGGCAGACTTCTTGTGTATTACCAAGAATTCTTGGAGTAGATTTTCAATCACTTCGTTCAAGAAATGAGTGCCTCTATCACTTACAAGCTCTATAGGTAGCCCATATCTTGTGAATACGTTCTCAAACAAGAATTTAGCAGTTGTCTGAGCGTCATTCTTTGTCGTAGCTTTTACCTCTACCCACTTAGTTAGATAGTCTGTTGCAACAATGATGTATTCCGCATGAGAACCCTTAGCTGGGGGATTAATAGGACCTACGAAGTCTATTCCCCACTTAGAGAATGCACGTCCACCCATCATAGGTTTCAATGGCATCTCATCTTTTCGTATAGGATACTGAGTTCTCTGACAGACATCACACCGTTTCACATAGGTATGTGCATCCATGTGAAGGATAGGCCACCAGAAGCCCGCAAATAGTATTGCCTTGATCACCCGATCTGGTCCAAAGTGTCCTCCTGCTACACCTTGGTGAGCAGTTTCCAAGATCTTAAGATATTCACTCTCATGGACACACAGTCTCAGGTAACCATCTTTACCGCGTTTGTATAGATTATCACCAATGAGTGAGTAATCCAGGGCTTCTTGTTCTAAACTCCTTTTCCTAGCCAGAGTCATGTCTGGAGGGAATGTGTTTGTCCTCAGGAAGGATACTAGAGGTTCGCTCCAATCTGGCACAATGGATACTTGATAAAGAGTAGCGTGTTCCACAGGTGGTTTAGTGCAACAGATTGGGCATTCCTTGCACAACTTTTGGACATCCGCTTCCATAGTTGGCCAATGCACTCCGAATCTCCTTAGCGTCTGTAAAGTTCGTTGCTTTGAATGGTGTTGCTCTAGTGCACCTACATGTGCTAATTGCAACCATTTAGCGTACTCATCCTCTTCTACGCAACAAGCCAAGATCCCCTGATCTGTGTGCTTGTACATACTTCCAGCCATGATGTGGTACTTTTGGGCTTTTACAACCTCTCTATTCCGTGTGTTCACCACTGGATGATTAGGTCCGTATGTCAATACTGGTACCAATGGCTTAGCCCACTGCGGCACAACTTCCAAATTAAACAAGTAAGCATCAGGGAGGTCATCTGACACTCCTTGTGGGGCTTCTCCCGATGTGAGCCTAGAGAGGTGATCTGCTCGCAAATGAGTCCTCCCTTTCCTTACCACAACCTCAAAATCATATTCCATTAGTAAGAGAAACCATCTCACTAATCTTCCTGTATTGCATGGCTTGTTTACGAGGTATAGCAATGCTTGATGATCAGTAAAAAATTTAAACTTATTTGCAAGCAAATAGTGTCTAAATTTCTTGACTGCATATACCATGCCTAAACCTTCTCTCTCCGTAGTAGTGTAATTCCGTTCAGCCGCATTCAATTGTCTACTGGCATAGGCAATTGGAAGATCCATATTACCTTCACCAGTAGGTTGAGCAAGTACACACCCAATAGCATAATTGGATGCATCCACGTGAACATGGAACGGCTTATTCCAATATGGTGTGGTCAAGATTGGTGCTGAACATAATCTTCGTTTAAGCTCCTGGAAGGAATTCTCACATTCATCCGTCCACTCAAAGTTAGTCAGAAGTCCCTACATGGGCTTTGCAATGACAGCAAACATGTGTATAAATCGTCGGTAATAACCACAATGCCCCATGAAAGCTTGTACTTCCTTGACATTCTTTGGCCAAGGTAACTCTGCTATAGCTCTCACTTTCTCTTCGTCAGTGGATATGCCATTCTTTGACACTATGTGTCCAAGAATCTTGCCTTGCCTGACCATAAAAACGCACTTTTCTGGGTTCAGGCAGACTTGATATTCCCTACATTTGTCAAAGATTTGTCTGAGTTCAGGGATATGGGTTTGCCTAATGTTCGAATGAGCACAAAGATCATCAACATAGACTTCTAAGTTTTTCCTCAGGAACTCTTTAAATACATGGCACATCAGCCTTTGGAAGGTAGCTGGTGCATTGGTAAGCCCAAATGGCATTACTCTAAAAGCAAAAATGCCCCATTCTGTGGCAAAGGCTGTCTTATGTTGATCCTCTGGAGCTATGGCCACTTGATTGTAACCCGAAAATCCATCAAGGAAGCTGTACACTTCCTTGCCTGCCACTCTTTCTAACAGATGTTCTGTGATGGGAAGTGGATAGTTATCTCGAATCGTGGCTGCATTAACCTTTTTCAAGTTAATACACACACGCAGTTTGCCATTCTTCTTGGGCACCACTACGATGGGGGATACCCACTCAGTGTGCTCAATTTCATAGATAAATCCAGCTTCGACCAGTCTATCTATCTCCTCTTTGATCTTAGCAGCGTAATTATCGTTATATGTATAGAGCTTTTGCTTAGAGGGTTTGGCATATGAAGTCATGGGGATGGTGTGTGAGCATATGTCTGGGTCTACACCCTTCAAATCCTTGTAACTCCAAGCGAATACATCTCTGTATTCTCTTAGCAAGGCAATTAACGCATGCTCTTCTTCCTCTGTTAGGTCATGACCTATGTACGTACATCTCTCCTCTCCTTTTTCTAGGGCCACTACTATTTTCTTGGTAGTTTCTTTGTTATCATAAGCCTCTCCTACTTATCCCTCTCGTTTAGGCATTCTTATCATGACTCTCCTGTCGTCTATCTCGTACTTCTTGAAATTTTCTGGGACCTCAAACAAAGATTCTTCCTCTTCTGGTGAGACTTCTCTCTTCTTTCGTTTCTTTCCTTCTTCCTTTGGGGTCACATGTGTGGCTAATCTTACATCATTTGTAAGTTCTCCATGCCTCTGGGGTTGAAATTCTACTTCATGGAAGTATTCTTCATCTGATGCAAATGGTGGGTCCATAATGATTGACTCTAGATCGGAGTCACTTGCATCCTCAAATGCATCAGGGCTAGGTTCGCATTCTTCTAGAACTGCCTCTCCCATGATTGGCTCTATGGAGAAGACTGAAATGTCATAGCCATCCTCATCACAGTGAGGTGTCCATTGTTCTTCATTGATGGCTACGTCCATGGTTGCTAAAATTTCTGCCCAGCCATGGGGTTCGAATTCCTCATCAGGAAAGACTACAGGTGCATAGGCTGGGTCTTGAATGGGTCTATGGGTTTCTTCTGCACCTACCTCTCTGGCTTTTTCTTTCTTCTCTTCGTCTACTGCTACTTTGCACATCCATAAGTGGGTGTCTTCATGCATCCATGAGGATCTTGACCCTATGGAATGCACCGATTCTGTATCATCTTTGGCTCTATGGATGGGATTCCATTGGATAGGAGGGACATCTCTATGAGAGTAATCCTTGAGATTGACTTTGGTCGTAACACCTAAGTGTTGCAGGTACAAGGAGTTGGTTCCCCAGTCCTGTACCACTTGCAATTGTTGCATAAATGGTCTTCCCAAAATCATCTCATAGGCATGATTTTTGCTGAAGTCACATATGGCAAATGTATGCTCAAACTCGACACCACAAGTGGTGAGAGTTATTCCTTCTAGCAATCCTAAGGGTCTTTCAATATGACCATCGGCCATCTGCAATTTCATTCTCGTTGGCCTGAGTGCTGGCTTGCCCCAACGCTTCCATAGGGAAGTGGTGGCAATTGCAACTCCTGCACCTGAGTCCAAAATTGCCTTGGTGGTGTACTCCTGGTAGGTGATGGGAAGATAGGTGTTCCCTTCTTCACCTTCACACATATCTCCTATCTTATCCAAGGGAATTTTTGGCACTGTCCTATGGGATCCTACCCGGGAATGTGGTTTTGCAACTTCAGTCACTTGACTGGTTACATATTTCTGTGCTTCTGGTCTATCCTTAGGCAGTTCTTCCAAAGTGAGATCGCGCTACACCTTGGTGTTCTTTACTACCTCCGAGTTCCTAGGTATGACTGAGTCGTCGTTCCTTACCATGACTGTGGGTGCTCTCATACACGTGGACTTTGCTTCCCATGGGCCTGTGAAGTGGGGTAGCTCTTGTATGGAATTAGACTCAAAGTCCAATCTCTCGTGAGACTGAGTACTCTCATGTTCCCCGTAAATAGATGGGATGTCTTGTGGGAATTGGTCGTGTGCATCATCCACAAGTTCAAAGGGAGGGGCGACTTCACTTTCGTTATCCCATTTGTCTTCTTGAATCTCACGTAGGAAGTCTGGTGCAAACCGATTCATAGAAGAAGAAGTGTCTGGCTCCGTAGAATTAGGCACATAAGCAACCTGGGAGGGAGGGCTTATTCTGTCGTTGGTTCTTCTCGTTCTCATAGATGGCTGGAGCACAAGCTTCCTGGGGAGGATTACTTATTCTATTACCTTTCCGAACAGGCTCATACGCTCCCTGAGAGGGAATGTAGGCAATCTGTGGAGGTTTGTAAGCTTTCGCGGGGGGCTCATCTGCCTTTTGGGGGGAAAGATAAGCTTCTTGAGGAGGCACATGGGCTTCTTGAAGAGGCTGGCTTATCCGTTCTCTTGCCCTGTCCTTTCTTTGAGAGGCAGGTTCCTTTTCTGATTGTGCAATTAGCCTCTCTATTCTTTCCAGCAGTCCATCAAAATGTAACTGCGTCTTAGCTGAGCTAGAGATGTTAAAGAGGCGGCTAGCTTCGAACATGGCTTGAGCCAATTCCACCATCTTAGCACAAATTTTAGTTCGTTCAAGCTCTAGCTCGACTCTAAGGTAGCATTTTTCATGATCAGTTATGGTTGGCCCTTCTTGGATTCTGGCCTGATATGCCTTAAGCATCATATTAAGGTCTTCGGGAGTGGGATCTGCTAGGACTGATCCTACTTTGGGGGGTGGTGGAGTCGTATGAGGTGGGTGGGAAGGTGGTGGGTCGGATGGAGATGGGAATGGTGGTGGTGGAGTCTTGTGAGAGGGAGTTTGTTGCAGAGCTAAAGAGCGCACAAAGCAGAGAAAAAGACGGGCCCCAAAATTTTTCCGATTGGGACACACAACTTTTGTATCATAACCACTCTTGTATATATTTTCCGTTGTAAATGCACTAGAGGAGTCCTCTAGATGCATCCCCACAGAAGATTAGTGATTTACCCATGTACAATAGTAGGAAATTAGTCTTTTAGTGAATAAAGTGCCGGTTTCTTGTGTGAAAGGACCAAACTTAGGGCACTAGTATATAAGTCAAAAGTGACTCTTTGTAAAGGACTTTTTGCCATTGTGAGAGGAGAGAGCACAGAAATTCGAATTTGTGTCTTCTTCCCTCCTTATCTTCTTCTTCGTGAGCTTGCATGCATGTGTATTGCTTGGAAAGAGTGCTTGTGAGTGTTGTCTATCCATGAAAGTGTTTCTTTGCTGTAGGAAAGGTGTGTGCGAAGTGTAGGAAGTGCTGAAGTGTAGGAAAGTATTCCCGCGACTCAGTATTTCGCTCATAACTTGAAGTACGAGCGTCAGAATTGAGTGAAACCACTGCCATTGGATGCGTCTTCTCGAGAGCTTCGAAACGCATATGCTATTCGCTATATTTGGAGTTCGGAGCTGGGAGAAAAGTCCAAAATACTGCCGACTGCTGCACCAAGTATCGTTTCGCCTTGACCAACAGTTGGAGCTTGTTTGGATAAGTCCTTGCCTCATTTACATTCTTTGAGTAGTTCATTTGCATTGATCATTACATGATTGCATGTCCTCATACACTCGGCTAGGTTTGCATACTCTTTGGATTGATAAGTAAAGGTGTGTATCCCCACTATATGCACTTGTGAGGGGATTGAGGTATAGTCTCTTTCTCCGCAAGTCCCTAAGTTGATACTTAGGTCAACACACTTTTTGGCGCCGTTGCCGGGGAGTGACGAATCAAACCGAGGCATTCGTGTGATGGTAAGTAGCTTTTCGCATTGAAGTAAGTGGAGGAGTGGAAATCTTCTCTTCTTTGGTAAGTCATTTTCAGCCGCACTTGCTACTTCTCATTCTTGGAGTGTGTGTAGTGAGTTGTTAGTTTAGGGAAGTGAGTAGAAGGAGTAGAGTAGGAGTGATTAGAGAGTGGACCAAGTCATTAGGGTAGAGTTTAGTTTTGTTCAGAAAAGTTTCCTTTTTGTAAGCAAGAAAATCCCAAGTATAAAAGCCAAAAAGAGTCATTTTGAAAATCACTTGTTTTTGAGCAAGTATCGTGAGAGAGACTGTCGAGTATCGTGTGCTGCGCCAGAGATCGTGAGAGAGCAAAAGGGCAAGCTGGGGTTGCACAGAGCTAGGGGGAGTGACAAAGAGCTCACAAGAGTTACCAAGGTGAGCTAGCCCACCTTTTTAATCAAAATTTCTCAAGCAAATCAAGTTAGGAAAGAGAAACGATCTTCGCCAGGTATCGTCTGAGGGCTACAGGGGGTAAAAAGGGGTGTTTTGTTGGATACAGAGAGTGAGGAGAGGAGAGAGGAACTAGGAGATCAAGGGGTTCAAACCAAATCTTAAAAAATCTTTCTTAAAAATTGCCTAAGGGTCAAGTATCGTCTTACTCCCGCGGTCGAGTATCGCGATACTTCACAAGTATCGTGACCTCCTGTGGTTGAGTATCGCGATATTTCCCATCGATCATGTATCGTTTCATACCGATCGCGATACTTGGTCAGAGATCGTTTGCCAGCGATCGTCTATTGAGTATCGTGGATCGTGTATCGTTTCGTGCCGGTCGCGATACTTGAGAAGTATCGTTTGGTCAAAGATCGTGATACCTGATAAGTATCGTGTATCGTTTTGCCAGCGATCGTTTACGGGAGATCAAGTATCGTTGTGCTCAAGTATCGTGTATCTCTTCTCAGAGATCGCGATACTTGCTGCTGATCGTGTATCGTTTGTCTGAAGTATCGTTTGGTTCAAATATCGTGTATCGTCTGATCTTCAGAGATCGCGATATTTACCAGATATCGTGTATCGTCGATCGTTTCAGTTCAGAGATCGTGTATCGTGGATCTCAAGTATCGTATATCGTGTTCAGCCAAGTATCGTTTGGCCCAGAGATCGCTTAGATCAAAGATCGCGATACTATCCACATATCGAGTATCGTCTATTCCAAGTATCGTGTATCGCCTGTGACCAAATATCGTGTATGGTTTGCCTTCAGGTATCAGTATCGTTTCATTAAGCGATCGGTATCGTTTCGCAGATGTCGCGATATTTGTCAAGTATCGGGTATCGTCTAAATCTGGAGATCGTGTATCGTGAGTTTGGGAGACAAGTATCGTGTTCTGACTAAATTCTTTTTTACTCATTTCTTTCCAACCCAAGTCTTCTAGACATTTTTGACCTGTAGTGAAGAGTGCCTAAGACCCAAGGGTACCAAAGACTGATTAGAGTTTAGAAGTGGATGAACCTGAGATCCGGAAGAACCCTAGGAAGCCGAAGAAGTGTAATTTCTTCTGTAGGTAGTGTAGCAGAGCCAAGTAACCATTCACATTACTCGGAGACCTCTAGTGAGTCAGAAGGAGAAATTCCCATGGCTTCAGAGGATATGCAAAACACAGTACCCATGATTGGCATGATGTCAATCATTGAGGGGGAATACAGAACCTCCTTGGAGTATGTGAACACCAACCACAATGAGATCCCTATTTATTTGGATGGCTTAAACAGATCTGTGGCCAGGTTACAGAAAGCATCAGAAGCTTACATAGTGCCTAGACCAGCAGTCAAGTACGTAGGAGGACTGTACATGGACAAACGAGATATCCAATACGTGGTCACAGAACACCCGGAAAACATTAATGAGCATGGTGAAGAAAATAATGCTTCAAGCTTAAATGGAGGTGGAAGCGAAGAGCAAGTCACTACTCCTAGAGGGAGATCTACGATTACTAAAATTTGGAGAGGAGACCTGATTCCCCAGGATGACACTCTAATAGATGTATATTTGATCAATGGGATGGAGCATCTGCTTAGAGCCCATTCCTCTATATGGGAAGCTGCTCCTAATCCAGTTACCATCTATGAGTTACAAGATCCTGAGTTCCCCACCATCATCACATATTTGGATAAAAATCAGAGAAGATATTGGCCATTAACAGAATTAGAAAGAGCTGAGTTGAAATATCAGAATATCCCAGTGTTCCCTCCTAGGGACCAAGCCACTCACGGAACCCACTTGGAACATCCCAGAATGATTCATATCAACAGTCGGGACAAACTCAACAAACACAACAAACCCAGATCCCAGTCAGGCCACATGTGCAATTTGCAATGCCTGCAATTAACCCTAATTACCGGCCGTAACCAGCTATTGACCCAAGACATGGAGTTCATGCTCCAGTCAGACCACAGGTAGTAAGAGGACCAGGCATACCAATAGGAAGACCAATTTTCCCAGTGATGCCTAGGCAACCTGAAGCAGGAAGACGACTAAGGCCGATCCAAGTTGCCAAGTGCATGAGAAATCACTATGATGGCTCTAGTGAACCCTACAATCATATAGCAGAATTTAAACAAGTAGTTAGAGCCGAGCAGGTAGAAGACTTTTTGATTCAATATGAGTCTTTTGGCCTTACCTTGTCAGACACAGCTTTGGCATGGTTTCAGCCATTGGACCCTAATACCTTTCAGAACATGGAGCAAGTATATCAAGAAATGATTGAAGAATTTACCAAATCAGGAATTAAAAACAATTCTTCATCATTAATCCACAGCTTCAAACAAGTCCCTACCGAGTCAGTGAGATTGGCTGCAAGGAGATTCAAGCAATATGTAGACAGATGCCCTGTGGAAGAGAGACCGACGCAGAATAAAATGGTATCATTATTCTTGGAAGGATTGTTGAACGGAACTTTGAGGTCATTAGTGTATGTAAAGAGGGTTCAAACTTTGCAAGAGTGTATGAAGGAATGTATAGACCTGGAAGACAACCTTGCAGAAGACTTGAAAATACCTCAAGGTAGTTTGAAAAGCGAAGAGTCAGCCAGTAGCACATCAAACTCTAAAAACAATGTGGAGGAAATAGCAGAGTTAGTAGCAAAAAAACTGAACGTTCAAGGACAGAGGAATTATCCCACTAATCCTATGAGACTGCCTATGCTTAGAAGATGTATGCAGTGCGGAGGTGATCATCCTTCTCATTTGTGTACTAGAGGAGTAGTCCCACCACCTGCCTATGCTCATCATAGACCCTCTGTCCCCGGACCTCTACAATATTGTAGTATAGAGCAGAGGTATACAAACCATAGCACAGAGAATTGCCCTTACAATAGGCAAGCAAGACCTGCACAACAATACATGAGACCGTATGGATATCCCCAAAGAGATCAAGGAGATGAAGTTTTTAGATATCCCTCTTATCAGCCGCAGGCACCAGTACCACGACCATACGCATATCAAGGACACACACAACCACAGCCAGTACTAGGACAACAACCGCCCCACCCACAGAACGTTGTCCCAGTCAAGATTGCACAACCAGAAGAAAACCTAGAGAGGGCTTTTATGAACCATATGACACATTTTATGACCCTAGTCAAGGAACATACCCTAGTTATGAAAGCTCGATAACGAAATATGGGCAACTGTATGAACCATATGCTTATGGCATGGAAATACCGAATAGTTCATACGGATGCGATCAGGATTATGTATCCTTAATGTACACAGCTCCTAGAGAAACCATGCCACCTAGACCAATGAATAGACAGCCTGTACCCAGAGGACCATGTTATAGATGTGGAGGTGACCACTATATCAGAGAATGCACATTGCCAAACCCACCACCACCACAACGAGTCTGGGAAGGCTACTGTAATGATTGTGGGAAGGAACATCTTTTCAGAGATTGTCCTAAGAACCCCAACAAAGTCACATCTAACGTGCAGATTAATGTGATAGAAGTGATTGAATCATCAGGGAGCGATAAAGAGTACACAGTACCTTTAAAAGCCATGACAAGAGCCAAAGCCAGAGAGAACCCTGATAAAACGGATGAGAATAATCAAAGTGACAAAGAGGGGAATACATCCATCCCTCAAAGAGTTGAAGACTCCGAAGAACCAGAGAAAAGTATTGCCAGTAAAAGGTCACAAAAATGGAAGCACCGAAGAGAGAGATTAAAAGAAAAGAAACTATTACAGAGGAAGGAAAAAGAGGGAAACGAACAACAACCAAAAGAAGAACCGAAGAAGGACGAAGGAAACAAAAATGAGAAGCGTAAGAAAGAGGAGGTAGGATCAGTCTTAGCAGATCCTATGCCTGAAGAATTAGCCATGTGGATTCAGGCATATCAGGCACGAATAAAAGCAGGACCTACCATAGAGCAACATGAGAGAGAATATCCAAGAGGCGATTTAGAAAAAGAAAGGTTAGAAATCTGCAAGAAATTGATAGAAATTGCACAACAAACCTTAGAAAAACCTGCATCGCCTTTACCAAATACCCGAATTTCTGAAGGAGAATTCCAAGAGTGTGTGAACTCTCGTGAAAAAACCGAAGTAAATAGACCACAGAATGATGAATTTGGTGTTGAGAGAAAGGAAGGATCCATAGTCCCTGAAGTAGAAGGAGACTGGACTAAGGATCTATGGGCACGAGTTCAAGAGGACAAATGGAAAAAGGTAGAAGGAATGGAACCGCCCTTTGAAGAATTAGAAGCAGAAAATGAAATAGAGGGTTCAATACCTGAACTAAATTCAGAAAAATTTTTTCCAATAGATGCAAGTGACAAAGAAGAGGAAGATGTAAAGGAACTGCCCAACTACACAGGGGAGTACGAGCACAATTCAGAATTGTATCGCATTCCATCAATAAGGAGACGGGAAACGAACCCATCAGTTCAAACGTCTGAGATCATACAACGTCTTAGAGAGGTAAAAATCCCATGTACCCTAACATTTGAAGAACTGTTAAAGGTAAAACCACACTTAAAAGAGAAATTGATCAATCAATGGGAAGTCAAGGAGGAAAAGAAAGAGATAGCTGACGAAGTAAAAACAGTGAGAATTCCAGTGGATAAGGTAGGAGACTTTAGCGAAGGAGATGAAGGAAATACCTGTCTTCCAATCACCTATAGGAGTTACACTACCAAAGCCATACTAGATTCAGGAGCTGGTGTTGGCATTGCTACCAAAGAAATTTGGGAGAAATGGGGACAACCAGCATTAAGACCAACATGCATGAAAATACAAATGGCAGATGGACATACGGAAAGACCCTTAGGGTTGTTGGAACCAGTAGTCTTCACTACGTGTGGAGTGGAATTTGAACATACTGTAGCAATATGTCACTTTGAAAGGCCAAGCAATTATGAAATGATCTTGGGAAGGCCTTTCATGAGACAGCTAAAGGTCGTACAAGATTGGGGAAAAGACGCGGTATACCTACAACATTCAGGAATCACCACTAGAATAAACCTACATACGTACACTTATCAAGATGTGCCACCTCTACAATGGAATCAAATCCACAAAGAGGAAGACGATCAATCGGTTCATAGTGCAGGTTCTAGTGATCAATCCTGGATGAACGAGGACACTCATCTGTGGATATGTCAAGCTGCAAAGAAGGAAGAGGAGAGAAGAAAAGGATGGCAGCAGAAACAAGGAATAGTGAGATCTGTACAAGATCCATCTTATATGCCACAAGTATTTCCGGATGAAGAATTCGAACCTCACGGCTGGATGGAAATCTTAGCTACCCTCGATGTCTGTGTAAACGAAGAAGTAGTGACCATGAACGAATGTATTGATGAGGAGGGTTATGATGTTAGCCTGTATATGGTAGTCCTCCAGGAGGCAGAAGAAGGAGAAGTGATCGAGAAAGACTGGAAGGAGGACTATGAGAGCATTGAAATGGAACCTGAACCCATGGATCTAGGAAATGGTACTACCAACATAAATATCACCACCAATGAGAAACACCAAGAACTTACACAGAAAGGGGAATTAGAAGTTGAGAGGGAATTAGAAGATGAAGAAAACAAACTCCAAGACCAATTTGAGGTACCAGCCCATTTTAAAAAATATGAAGTGGAGGAGAGGAAAATTGCTATTCAAATGCCTAAAAGAGAAGCACAACTTGGAATAGCATATGATAATAAGGAACAGACCAAAAAGATAGTGGTAACTATGGAAGGAGGAGAAGAACGATGTACCTTCATAGGACAGGATGTCTCATTGGAAGAAGAACAAGAGTTAATTCGACTCATAAGAGAATACCGGGATGTCTTTGCTTGGACTTATAAGGACTTAAAGGGAGTAGATCCATCTATATGCGCGCATAGAATCCCCATGACATCCGAAGCCAAAACTTCGAAACAGAGACCATATACTTATAATGATGTGTATTCAGCCAAGATAAAAGAAGAAATAGATAAGTTATTAGATGCTGGATTCATCTATGAAATTGAGCACACGGAATGGGTGTCACCCTTGGTGGTTGTACCAAAAAAGAATGGAAAGTTAAGAGTGTGCATCAATTTGAAGAAAGTAAACGCCGCAACCATAAGGGATAGCTATCCCTTACCAATCACTGATCATCTCTTGGAAAGGGTAGCAGGGAAGGAAGTTTATAGTTTTCTGGATGGCTTTTCAGGGTATAATCAGGTAGCCATTGCTCCTGAGTACCAACATAAGACAGCATTTGCAACTGAATGGGGAGTTTACGCATTTAGAGTCATGCCTTTTGGTTTAACGAATGCCCCAGCTACCTTCCAAAGATTGATGTGTCATGTGTTCAAAGAATTTTTGAGAAAAAGTATGGAGGTATACGTGGATGATCTTTGTACATATTCAGCTATACGATCAGAGCACATCCCTGAACTAGAAAAGATTTTTGCTAAATGTCGACAATATCGAGTATGCCTCAATCCTGAAAAATGTGTCTTCATGGTGCGACAAGGGAAAATCTTAGGACATATTGTCTCTAAGAATGGAATTTCAACAGATGAAGACAAAATTAAAGTAATTTTGGATTTACCAAGACCAAAGACTGCTAAAGAAGTTCAAGCATTTATGGGACATTGTGGTTACTATCGAAGATTCATACATATGTACGCCATAATTGCTAGACCTCTTTATGCATTATTGACTCTATTTAATTGGACCGAAGAATGCGAAAAAGCTTTTAATGAGTTAAAGAATCGATTGAGTTCAGCACCCATCCTTCGATTCCCCAACTGGAATAAACCGTTTCACATTCATGTGGATGCTTCCAAGTTTGCCATTGGTTGCATCTTAGCTCAACCAGCTGACACAGGAAAATTAGACCACCCGATAGCCTATGCCAGTAGACAGTTAAATCAAGCGGAACGCAATTATACTACTACGGAGAGAGAAGGCCTAGGGATGGTATACGCAGTCAAGAAATTCAGACATTACTTACTGGCAAACAAATTCAAATTCTTCATTGATCATCAAGCCCTATTGTACTTAGTCAACAAGCCTTGCAATACAGGACGACTAGTACGATGGTTTTTATTGCTAATGGAATTTGATTTTGAGGTAATAGTCAAGAAAGGAAACACCCACATAAGAGCAGACCACTTATCTCGTATGACCCATGGAGAACCACCCATAGGAGTACCTGATGACCTGCCAGATACTTATCTTTTTAACCTGGAAGTATGTCCTCAGTGGGCAGAAAAATTGATCCCGATACTTACACATGGACCTAAAGATGGGATCACGCCAAACCAAACGCAAGATCTCTGGAGGACTAAAAACCTTCACATCATTGCAGGAAGTTTGTACCACCAAGATTCAAGCGGATTACTGATGAGATGCGTGGAAGAAGAGGAACAAGAAATGTGGCTTCAGAAAGCACACATCAACCAATGGAACACTCATTTGAATGCAAATGGAACGTGGCAGACACTCAAGAGATTTGGCATATATTGGCCAACCATGCAAAGAGATGCACATAACTATGTGTCAACTTGTCAAACCTGTCAAGAACAAACCCCAGATGAGAACTCTACCTTATGCTATTCTACGATAGCACCAAGATGGAGCATGCCTCTAGTAAAGTTCTTGAAAACTCAAGAATACCCTGACAGAGCTACTTTAGCCAGGAAGCGTGCTCTTGAAGAACAGAGTAAAGATTATGCCATCATAGGAAAACAACTCTTTAAACGCGGAAAAGATAACCAATTAAGAATGTGCATTCATGAAAATGAATATCTCTCTGTCTTAGAGATGGCCCATACAGGAGCCGCAGGAGGACACTTCTCTGCAGACAAAACAGCAAAAATGATCCTCTTTGCTGGAATGTGGTGGCCAACTCTACATCAAGACGCCATAACATATGTGCAACGGTGTGATACTTGTCAACGAACGAAATATCCTATTAGAAGAGATGAGATGCCACTTAGACCCATGATGAGTGCTAGAGCTTTCACGAAGTGGGGAATAGACTTTATAGGACCTATTAGCCCACCAGCAAAAGGGTCACATGCCGAATACATAATTGTAGCCACAGATTACCTGACCAAATGGGTTGAAGCAAAAGCAACAAAGAAAAATGACGCGAGAACTACAGCCAAGTTTCTCTTCGAGAACGTCTTCACTAGATTTGGACTACCTATAGAGATTGTGAGTGATAGAGGTACGCACTTTGTTAATGAAGTGATAGAAGCCTTATTGAATGAATTCTTAGTAATTCATAAGAAATCTGCCCCTTATCACCCACAAGCAAATGGACAAGCGGAAAGTTCAAATAAAATCTTGTGTACTGTTCTCACCAAAATCGTTAACAACGGTAGATCAGATTGGGATAAGCAATTACACCATGCTTTATGGGCATTCCGAGTAGCCTATAAAACTGCAATAGGCACTACTCCTTTTAACTTAGTGTATGGACAAAATGCTATTTTACCAATTGATTTCTTGATTCCCACTCTTAGAGTAGCAACTACTTACGAGTGGACAGGACATGAATTATCAGCCCAATTGGACCAAATAGAAAAGCTTCATGAAACTAGGTTACAAGCAGTAGCAGGTATTTATGCTGCTAAAAGACGACAAAAAGCCTATTTTGATGCGCATATCAAGGACAAAAAATTGAAGGAAGGAGATTTAGTTTTGGTATACACTTTGAAACAACATGCTAAGAAATTGCAAAAGAGAGGATATGGTCCATTAATCATTAATCGTATATCTACAAGTGGAGCCATCAGCTTAGCGACCTTAGATGGAGACGTGTTACCAAACTACATCAGTGGGTGTAGAGTGAAAAAATACCTAGAACCATTAACAGAAGAAACTATGTCTCGATTAATCAAAGGTAAGAATAGACGCTTAGAAGAGGAAAGAATACGAGAAGAAGCGAGACAAGAAGCATTGGAAAGGATAAAGAAACGAAAAGAGTGGATTAGAGAGCGAGATGAAAGATATCGTCTAGGCGAAGAACTCATCCCAATGGCTAATTTTAGAGCCACTCAAAACCTAGGATCGCAAAGAACACAACCATATCTAAATTTGGGAGCCGGAAAAACGGAGTATCACTTGGTGTATGCTCTTATTGACACAGGAGCCGCTGTAAGCTGCATTAAGTTTTCTTTGACCCAAAAACTCAAGGAGACAATACGCCCCTCAATGGCCCAATTGATAGGAATAGGAGGAACAATTACTCAATGCATAGGTGAGATCACCTTACCGTTGCATCTCGGCAACAATACTATGGAACAAAAGCTGTTAGTATGTCATGACCAAGATTTACTTGAAGAGGTTGTGTTAGGTCAAGACTGGATTTATGAATACGAAGTGACCATTCAATTGGCGTTGGGATACATCTCAGCCAGGATAGGACATCGTGAAGTATTCAGCCTGCTAGATGAACGACCACTCACATCTGTAAGCATGGAGCAAACAGTTCATTCTAATGAATAAAGTCCTGAATGTATGATCACTAGCACTATAGAGACACCTTCATCGAGTACTATATGTGCGGACACATTGAATTCTGCTTGCACCCCTTGTTCTAGTCTAGCAAGTCTTGAGAGTATCAGTCAAATTGAAATCAACCTCACTGAAACACCATGCATTAGAGAGACTAAGCCTCAGAGTAATTCAAAATCTGTCACCATTCAAATATACCCTATCCCCTACTCAAATCAAGCATGGATAAAGAAAGACCAAGTAGAGAGTATTATCGTCGACAGAAGCACAACCGACATCAAAATGAACAATCAAAAGAGAAATCAAGTCAGTCTGAACAACGAAGTCATCGACACATTGCTACAATATGGATTCCAAAGAAAGTCATAGCCGCTCAACAGGATCGATCGCAGATATCGGTCCCTAAGTCTTGCATTCCAAGGAAAATAAACCGAAAGGATGATCCCCAAAACAAGAAGAACCAATGTAACGCACAGGCAAAACAACCACAAATAAAGAGTTACTGGAGAAAGAAGGAGTCTGTAATGACAACCGGAGCCATTCCGAAATTCACGATGCAGACCAAGCAGACCCACAACAAGAAGAAAAGAGCCACTTTCAGTGGAAGTGGGCAACATACAACGAAGCCCAGCACAATGAAGCAAATCTGGATACCGAAAGACAAATTGGACAGCATGCATATGCCAACTACTTCCAATTGCACACATATGGAGTTGTCGAGATCCCAAGTATGCATGATAGGGCCACATTACAAGGCCAAGCATTCGGCACATCCTTCTTCTATTTCAGGATAGTCAAGCACATTTTCCTAATGGGGAAATAGGAGAGCACTTGTACATATATTAAGAAAATACTCCCAAAAATTTAATAACCGCTTTGGCTACGAACTAACTTTTCTGTTTTTCTTTTCAGCAGAAAATATAAAAATACATAAAAGTGAGAAAAATCCAGGTATTACCTTTCTCACACACACGGGAAAGGGACGACACCATTCACTCGGAGCAACATCGAACTTATAACCAACATATAGAGGAGAATTTCTGAGAACATATGGATACTAATTCATACTCTATATTGAGTGCAAATGGCTTCCACTGATTCCGAATCTACACAGCAAGAAGAGGTGCAACTTCTTCCATTAGAATCAGTAACAAAAGCAAGAGGTCACTGGTTCAGAGATGATCAACCAGTGGCAGAGCTAATCTTCATGGCTACAATCAAAATTATGGACACAGATCATTACTTTCCAATCATGTCTCAGGACTTCAAAACGATCATACAAGGACTACCTCATATTGAGGATGTATGGACACAAGTAGGAATAGAGGCATTTCTTAAACTGCCTATATATGTACCAGACTTTCAAAGGTGTGCACAGGTGATGAATACCATGCAGCTTGCCGCAACAAAAATATCAGTCCCAGAAGCCCGAGTATTGGATAAAGTCGGGACATGGAAGACCATCCAATTCACACATGAGTTGATTAACAGAGCTTTTGGATGGAATCAAGCAGGCATTACTAGTGTGAAAGAAGAATGCCATGATCCCAAGAAGAGATCATTCTTGGAGATAAATAGAATTGACATAGAAGATGCTGTGCGATTGGTACATCAACATTTTTGCTTTCCCAGCATGCACAGGTATACAGCTCCACAGAAGATAGTAGTCCAACTATTATCACATGCCATGAGACAAATTGGAAACAAAATCAATCTAACAGGGTATGTCCAAGAAAGATTGTTTGAAGCACAAAAGAAGTGGGGGCAAAAGAAGTTTTTGAATGGCAGTTCAGCTCTTACATTATTGATTTATGAAGCTTTAGAAATGAAGAACTGTTTGAGAGAGATGCCAACCTCGGAAGGACTAGCAAGATACGTAAAATCAGCAACGGTCCCTAAGAAGAAGAAAGCGGTAGCTATGGTTGAAGAGGCTGGAACCAGCACACAGAAACCCATGAGGGGTACGAAGCGCCTACGAGAAGAGGAAGCCCAAGCTACACCACAATCAAAGAGAACGCATCTCTTACCGAAGATCACGACGGCCCAAGTGCCTATTACCAAGAGAGATCTGTCCGCTGCTCTCGAGGAAACACATCAGTATATGCAAGGGCAGGTCAATTTGAACGTTCAAGGACATCATTATAGACAAGCTAGTCAAGAGAAGACACAACGGAATCCAGAGCAAACACCAAAACAAGCTGGAAGATACAAAGAGCTGGGTATTGATGATTCTAGTACAAATACGGATTCCAGTCCTGAAAAAGATACATTAGATACTGACATTCAGACAGAAACACAAGAAGATGAATGGAATGAAATAGATCAAGTAGAAGTCACGACACAAAATCAGGAAGAAAAGGAAAAGAGAGTCGAAGAATCTATGGAACCGGAGCACGTCATTCAATTGAATGACACTACAAAAATACGCATCAAGGAAGATACAACCACTGGTATTACACATGTAAAACAACCTATTAAAGAGGAAGATCAAACTCCAGTGAGTAAGGAAACGAAAGAGCTCCAACACCAAGAACAGACTGTGATCGAGGTGCTTGATGACACACCTCAGGGAAATAAAGAAGACATGGGTGCTGAGCCAAGGATCCAGCTTCAGATTAGGCAGCCCCATGACACTACATTACACATTGCACAGGGAAAAGACGTCAATACCGGAGAAGAGCCGGCAATACCAAAAACATGGCTTAACGTGGATGTTATGCAGTTGAAACCTGTAGTAAAGAAGATGATTCAAACAGCCATGGACACTCAACAACAGATGATGGATATAGATGCCGAGTATGATCAAGCAAGAAGAGAAAAGAATCAGTTTCAAATCATGAGTGAACAGCTATCGGCACAATTGATTGCAGCACAAAAAGAATTAGCAAACAAAAGTACTGAGGTGTTGGCAATCAAGACACAACATGAAGAATCCATTGCTCAGAATCAACAGCTGCATACACAACTAACCGAGTTGCAAAGATTACACGAAGCAAGCAAGGCTGAGAAAGAGAAAATGAAGATGCGAAGCATGCTATTAGAGCAACAACTCAAGCTATATCTGGAAGAGAACGACAGCCTACGCAACAGAAATAAAGATTTAATGAAGTCTTTATTATATTATCAACCACTCATACAACAGGAATCCACAGAAACCAAAGATCAAGAATTTCGGGATCAGATCTCAAAATATGAAGAGCTGCTAAAGCAAGAACAAGCCCAGATAGAAGAATGGAAGAACAGATATGCCAATGAAACCAGTGAACTAAAGCGTCAATTACAAAAGGTGAATGCCAAACTGGTTCAAAGCTACAGTGAAAACATGGATCATGTAGCTGACATAGGTAAAGAACTATTGGCAACTAAAGAAGCACTCGGAGAAGCCATGCAAACAATAAAAGAAAAAGATGAATGCATAGAACAGCTGAAGAATCAGAAGAAAGACAAAGAACCAATCGGGACATCAGTAGTGCCAGAAAAAGAAAATCCTACTGACGAGGTAGAGGTAAGTCCTCTATCTCACCCGATCTATGATTCTCCAATACGTGAGCAGGTGGTGGATATACATGATGACCATCCTATGCCATATACTGCAGAAATAAGTCAGAAGGAACGGGCACTAGTGGTGTCCCGATTAACCGAAAATTTTGAAAATGAAGTGGTCAAAGTCATGAAAGAGGCCAAGATCAAAGGTAAAGACCTGGATAAAATCATGAGGCCCTTCAATACTCCATATGGACTCTTGAAAGAAAAGGCCAGACGCTATATAATAAAGATTACGGGGAAGAGTCCAGATGAGCAGCTGAATTTCAAACATGATACATTCGCATACACTCAAGAAGAGTTTGAAGCTGTGCAACCAGTGTGGCGGAAAAAATTTTTGGAGAAACATCCCACACTACGAGTGCATTGGCAAGCAGCGCCATATGCATTCCAGGTAAACCCTTCATTTTGTCCATTACCACGCAGAAGGGATACCAGGGAATTTTTGGATCTACAAAGGAACGGTACTATCAATAAGCATTGGCTCAATTATCCTCTGCTTCCGAGCCCGCCACATAATTACTTGCCAACGGAGGATTACATGATAAAAACCATAGAGTTTTGGCTACAAAATTACGCGACAGTACCTGATTTAGCTGTAAAAATGACCAACAAAATACTTAGCATGATCCTCACCGTTTTGAAGGTATTCAAACACGCGGCTTACACATTTTTGAACTTCATAGGCATTAATCAGGGCACGGAGATCCTCATTTTTGATCTGTCAGTTATGCCTAGCCGCCCAACAATAATGGCTTATTATTCTCGAATTATGTTCTTGCCAAGTGTATATATGCAAACCTTTGAAGAAGCTTTCTTTACAGGATTTTTTGAGATAGATTCTGAAATCTTTTTGAAGATGTCATCCAATTTAAATGCCAGATTAGTGGCATATGAACTCAGTTTCTTCGCAGATCATAGACAGCCACCCAATGACGGTGTGAAGGCAGAACAATGGAAGCAACTCATGATACGTGAAGCCAATCAGCTGAATGATACAGAGCAAAGAGTTTATCAAACATATGCCCGTCGTTTATCAAAGCCTATCGGGGACGACAGAGTCCAGGAGGGGGGCAGTGTTGAGGGAGAATCGAGTAAGAAGAAGAAAAGAAGAAGACAACGAAAAAAGCAGCTTCATTAGAAAGCAATATCCGAAGATATATCTCTGCAGGAAGCCCCGCAGGGGCGCATTACCCATCTCTGCACAGAGCCCCGCAGGGGCACGCATCAGGCAAAAGAAGTAAACAGCCTCAAAGTAATACAACAGGGTCCGATGTGTGCAACCAGGACAAATCAGAGGACCAAAAGTTATAAAGGGGTAGAGGCTGAAAAGTTTAAGAGGGTGACTAAGAACAGCACATTCCTAGTCACTGGTGGCGTGCGTGGCAACCCAAGTCAACAGGCAAGACAAGTGCAACAGGCTCTCGAGTAGTAGAGCTTGAATCAAGAAGGCCATCGAATCTGCATGTCTGTTTAACTGCGGACAACACTGACCAAGGGGAGCGTGCGAAGAAAAGCAGAGCGCCTCTAAAACGTAATGCAAGATCAAGAATCAGGCAACACTGACCACTGGACGCGTCCGGGAAGCAAAGTCTATCAAGGGACGACAGAGACGAAGAGGGGGAGAGTGTTGCAGAGCTAAAGTGCGCACAAAGCAGAGAAAAAGACGGGCCCCAAAATTTTTCCGATTGGGACACACAACTTTTGTATCATAACCACTCTTGTATATATTTTCCGTTGTAAATGCACTAGAGGAGTCCTCTAAATGCATCCCCACAGAAGATTAGTGATTTACCCATGTACAATAGTAGGAAATTAGTCTTTTAGTGAATAAAGTGTCGGTCTCTTGTGTGAAAGGACCAAACTTAGGGCACTAGTATATAAGTCAAAAGTGACTCTTTGTAAAAGACTTTTTGCCATTGTGAAAGGAGAGAGCACAGAAATTCGAATTTGTGTCTTCTTCCCTCCTTATCTTCTTCTTCGTGAGCTTGCATGCATGTGTATTGCTTGGAAAGAGTGCTTGTGAGTGTTGTCTATCCATGAAAGTGTTTCTTTGCTATAGGAAAGGTGTGTGCGAAGTGTAGGAAGTGCTGAAGTGTAGGAAAGTATTCCCGCGACTCAGTATTTTGCTCATAACTTGAAGTACGAGCATCAGAATTGAGTGAAACCACTGCCATTGGATGCGTCTTCTCGAGAGCTTCGAAACGCATATGCTATTCGCTATATTTGGAGTTCGGAGCTGGGAGAAAAGTCCAAAATACTGCCGGCTGCTGCACCAAGTATCGTTTCGCCTTGACCAACAGTTGGAGCTTGTTTGGATAAGTTCTTGCCTCATTTACATTCTTTGAGTAGTTCATTTGCATTGATCATTACATGATTGCATGTCCTCATACACTCGGCTAGGTTTGTATACTCTTTGGATTGATAAGTAAAGGTGTGTATCCCCACTATATGCACTTGTGAGGGGATTGAGGTATAGTCTCTTTCTCCGCAAGTCCCTAAGTTGATACTTAGGTCAACACAGAGTTTGAGTTGTGAGTTCGGTTATTCTGGCTCTTGTTTCTCTTACGCTTTCCTCGAGTTCACTCATCTTTTTTGCCCATTGCCTTTTCATTCTTTCCCAACTATCTTTCCAAGCTCTAGTCCTTTTCTTGGTTATGCTCTCAGTTTCACTAGCCTCTGGGCTCTTATCCTGGTTTACCCCTTGATTCTGCTGCAATGCTTAAGCTCTAGTGACTACCTGGACGGGAGCAGTGGAAGTGACACTTCCTGTGGAATCTACCACTAACCCAATAACGTTGATAGGAGTGATTTTTGGCATATTGTTGGGGTTCTTCGGGCAATCTCGTAAGACATGCTCCTTTCCACACTCTTGGCAATAGCCCTGGATTGTCACTGATTGGGGTTGTGTAGGTGCAGGCATGGGGCAATCACGAATGAAGTGATCTCCCTGACATCGGTAGCACGGTCCTCTTGGGAATGGAGGTCTTACCTGCCTAGGTTGAGGCCTAGGGTTGGGGTTTGCATACATGACGTTTGTGTAATCTGACTCCCAACTAGGTTCATTTGGCTCTTCACTATAGTAGGACTCACCATGTTCTGGAGACTGCATGTAGTAAGCCTGGGGACTATCGACATGTGTAGAATCAAAGCTATGGTCATTGGGGTCACTTTCAGAAAGCAAGGATGTTACAGGGACTATAGCTCTATTCAGGTTCTCTTCTGCAGCAGTGTACTTTACCGGAATCACATTAGCTGGGGCAGGTGGTTGTTGAGCTAACACTGGCTGAGGCCCTTGCTGGTTTTGATAGGGTTGCTGGTAATTTTGTTGTGGCCTACCATATGGTTGTGGAGGGTACGGGTTCTGGTATCTTCCTTGCTGAGGGTATGGCTAAGGGTAGGGTTGCCTAACTGTTTGCTTATTGTAGGGGTAATCTTGTGCGGTATGATTGGTGTACCTTCGTTCTATGGTGCAATATTGGCTATTTGGATTGACCTGGGGTTGAGCCATAATGGGACACACGTTTTCCATATGGTCACCACCGCATGTATAGCACCTCTTCACAGGGGCAAACCTTGGAATTTGTTTGCCAGTTACACCTAATTTCTGAGCTACTTTCTCTGCGAGTTCCTCAATTGATGTGGATTGCGTGGAAGAGTGACTAGATGCACTATCTGAATCTTTGTAGATTTTGGAAAGCTCTAGTTCTTCCCCTAGGTTATCTTCAATGTCAATGCACATGCGTACACACTCTTCTATAGTCCTAGGGTCCTTCAGATACACATAGGATCTCAATTTCGTACTCAGCAATCCATCAAGGAATAAGGCTACTTGTTTTGCAGGTGTGGGTAGCTCCGAAACAGGACATCTTTCAAGATATTGCCTAAATCTTCTTCCTGCAAGTCTCACGGTCTCTTGAGGGGTTTGCTTGAAGCTGTGAATCAGTGAGGAGGTATTGTGTCTTATGCCACTCTTAGAGAATTCAATAATAAATGCCTATAGGAGTTGGTCTATGCTCCTGAACTGGCGCTCATCCAATGGCTGAAACCATGTAAGTGCTGTGTTCCTAAGGGTTAGACCGAAGGCATTGTACTGCGTGAATAGATCCTCCACTTGTTCAGCTCTCAAGACTTGCTTGAACTCCGCCACATGATCATAGGGGTCTCCTGTGCCATCGAAGTAATTCTTCATGGACTTAACTAGCTGGGTCGGTCTCAGAGTTCTTGTGTGCTCTCTAGGTCTCGGCAGCGGGAATCCATCCACATTTCTTTGGTTCCTGTGAGCTCTAAGCATCTCAGGTTCTACCCTAT
The DNA here is from genome assembly GCA_020310875.1 of Ceratopteris richardii. Classification (NCBI taxonomy): domain Eukaryota; kingdom Viridiplantae; phylum Streptophyta; class Polypodiopsida; order Polypodiales; family Pteridaceae; genus Ceratopteris; species Ceratopteris richardii. The sequence continues at coordinate 194,698,524 of CM035415.1, read as the reverse complement.
TCGTCTCCGTCCTCGTTCTTTCTCTGCCCACTGGGTTGGCAAAGCTTACTTCTGGTCTATCTCTACTTCTGTCTCTTTGCATTCCATGAGCTTGGGATGTTCCAGCCCCAGGGTGACCATAGGATACATTTGATCTTGGTTGGGGGAAAATGAATTCCCCCTTCCAAGTGTAAGCATGCCTATCATTTTCTGTCACCACAAAGATCCTTTCCGAAGTGTGATCTAAGTAGGTCACTCTACCTGGGCTATCCGGATCCTTAAACTCATAGATCATGATAGTTCCTATATCAGTTGGCTGATTAGATTTATACCTCCAAAAGGCTTCGTCAGTTTCTCGATTGAGGAGCAACTCTATGCTCTTGTTGTCTTGGGGAACCCACTCAGGCGTGATAATCCTAGTGAGAACAGATTTGCCGTGGGGTGTTCTAGGTTCTACTCCCATGTTTCCTTGTTCCAAGTCACCTAAATCCGCCTCTGAGATTACATTCCCAAATTCATCCGTCCTATCTGGGTGACTGGTGACTACATATATGGTTCCTTCTTTGTCCAAGTATGCTCCGTTTTTGAACTTGACAGCTGGGTGCTCTAGTCCAATGGATTGATCAGGATTCTTAATCTGTACTACAGACCTTCCTAGGCCATTCTCATAGATGCTGGCACCTAATCGGTTGGTCCTAAGGTATTCCAGCTGTGTTTTGTAAGGGCCTTCCACCCTGTACAAGTAAGGCACTCCTGAACTTCTCGTAGGTCTGTCCATGCCTTGAGACATCTCTGACTCACTGGTCTCAGAGCTAGGGTAGTACGAGTGGTGGCTCAACTGCTGGGCCCAAGACCTAACAATGTGGTTAACACTAGCCTCTGAAGATCTAAGGCTTTGTCTCTCCCTTACTAGATGTCGTCCTAATCTAAGGTTCATATGCCTATCTAAGTAGCCCAATTCTTTGCCCAGAGTACAACCTCGTTGCCGATCAATTGGTATCAGTTACTTGATTCTTTTTAGTTATTTATCGTGTTTAAGGTCTTGTCTGATATTACGTGGTCAGGAATACTTGACTGTTCTTCATGCTTTTAGGTTGATCGTTCCACGTTAGGTTCTTTTCCTTTATGTTATCGACAGTACAGAGATTAGGGTTTTAGCTTGAACTTGAGTTTTTAGGTAGTCTTCAACTTGATACTTGCCTATCGTCGCTCTGACTTACCCCTACCTCTCGTCGTTCTTAGCCTAAACTATGAATTGACAGAGGGGGTTAAAAGTTTCCAACCTTTTGTTTCCTGCTTGGTTGCCCTTGAGTGCCCAGGAAGTGTGTTCCCAAGCTTGCACTTACACTTGCTTAGAACGCCTTTCGGTACTCTCAATAGATCTGTAAGAGTTCCAAAGTTAGCCTTAAGATTTAAATTCCAATGACAGAACCAATGATTTTCATTCCTGTAGCACACACACTAACTTGCATAGTGATTTTTAGGAAAACAATTCTAAAGACCCCTGACTTTGATCCCCCTGGGTATGGTCAACTTCGAAATACCCTATCTGAAAATCAATGCATTATCTTTATAAAAAACAGTTGAGGGCGTGTAGTATATGCCACGAGCTTTCCAACAAGCCCTAGAGCTCAAAAAATTGATTTCGTATGAAGAAGTTATGACTGTTCAGGGTTTAGAGGGTTATGACATGATTCAGTCTGGCTGACGGATCCTAGGATTTTTCTCCCAAAACACAAGTGTAGGAACCTCCAATTATACTATTGGATTGACTATTTGCCCCAAAATTTATCCCAAAATTTGAACAAAATCACACCCTAATTTTTGGCCGAAAAGCCTGTCAATCGCGATCGACAGATCTGTCAATCGCGATTGACAGAGGTGTCCGTCGGGCCTGTCAGTCGCGATCGATAGTGTCAATCGCGATCGACAGAGTCGATCGTGGCTGTCAATCGCGATCGACGGTATCAATCGCGATCGACACGTTTTCTGGATTTTTCGCCGAGATTTCAGTCAATCGGGGGCCTATCAGTCGCGATGGACACGTGGCTAAGCGAAAAAGTCAATCAATCGTTGAATTTCAGTTGGTCGCGATCGACGGTGTCAATCGCGATTGACAGAGGTGTCGGTCGTGGCTGTCGATCGCGATCGACGGTATCAATCGCGATTGACAGGGTCCTACGTGGCAGTCAGTCAATCGTGGAGGTCTGTCGGTCGCGATTGACAGGGTTTGTCGGTTGCGATTGACAGAGTCTGTGGGTCGCGATTGACAGAGGCTGTCGGTCGCGATTGACAGAAAACCTCGGAATTTTTCTACTGTTTTTAGTGTTTTAGGATGTGCTCCTTGTGCTTGTTCTAGTGGTGCACTCCATTTTGTGAAAAACCAAAAATTTCTGTCAGTCGCGATCGACAGAAGCCTGCGACCGTGAGACAGTTTCTGAGTTTTTCATACCTGCGCAGGAAGCTGGGGATGGTGATCCAGCAAGGTCCTGTAAAAAACTCAAGAAACATGCAAGAAAACACACATGCAATATCGCTCTCTCGCTCTCTCTCACAAGTGAAATGAGGGAAATGAGGTGGAGATGGTGATATTATCAAAAACTGAAAATTTTCGCGATGATGGAGATGGAGGTGGGAGATGGTGATGATGATGATGGTGATGAAGATGGTGAAGAAGGTAAAAGAAAATCGATGAGAGTGAAGAAAATACCTACAACTCCGACGCGTCAACTCTACGTCTTACCATCACACGCTCGTCCTCAAAATTCGATCCCCGGCAACGGCGCCAAAATTTGGTGTAGCTCAGTGATGAGTAGCACCTCCTTTAATGTCAATCCGGGAAGACGTGAGGATGGTATGAAGACCTCGAGCAAGTGGCGGCACAAGTGCGTGAGTGAGAAGCACACTAGCATGCACACACATACACACACACGCGCACACAAGGCAAGACAAAGAGTGAGAATCAATGGACTTCTTAGATTACTTTCAAAATGCTCTTACAAGTTCGTTTCAATTACAATCTAACCTCAAAAATGAGCTCTCTAGCTCTTTTTATAGTTTTTGACTAGATTTTGGCCCTGTCCAGACCTAGTGTCCGGCCTAGTTAAAAATTAGGTTCCAGGGCCAATTTGAGGGCTTAAACAGAGTCTAAAAATTACGAAAATTGATATGTAGGTACTTCTAAGGCTCCTCAAGCTCAAGGACTCCTTGGCTTGCACAAAATGGAGCTACAAAAATATGAAATGGTATTTACAATGATTGTTAGTGATAAGAATCACTGTTGTAAAGATGATGATTTGGAAAATTTTGAAGGGCCTATCTGCCAGATTTGCGTCGACTGCTTTGTCTGCTTACTCCTTCACTTTTTTCTGACTCTCTCCGCTGGCTTCCTTGTCTAGTCGGTCCTTGGGTGGCACTGCTCTCAACACAAGCACCAAGAGCTTGGTATCAGAAGATACATCTCTATCTTCTACCTATTGGTTTTGAAAACTCAGATGTAGCTCCTACTCTTTTTGATAAAGTTGAGAAAGATGTTTTGATTATTATTATCATATATGTTGATGATATGATCATGAAAGGTCCCAAGGATTCAAACCTTCAGTATTTTAAAGCACAACTTAAGCATACATTTGATGTAAATGACTTAGGTATTTTGCATTACTATCTTGGGATTGAATTCATATACAGAGATGAGTGTATCTACATGACACTATAGAAACACATTGAGAAATTATTGGAAAGGTTTGAGATGATAGATTCCAACCCTATGCAGACACCTATGGATATCAATGTGCCATTATAGTCAAAAGCATATTTAGAATCATCCGATGCTACATTATATAGTCAAATAATTGGTTGCTTGATCGATTTATGTAATACATGTCCAAACATTCAGTTTGTAGTTTCTCAAGTATCCAGGTTCATGCACAATCCACTTAAGATTCATTGGAAAGCAGCTAAGCAAATTTTCATATATTTGAAGGGAATTCCAATTATGCTATGGTATTTCCAAAGTCATCACATTTCTTACTTAAAGGTTTTTCAAATTTTGATTGGGTGGGTGCTAAAGACTCAAGTAGAAGCACAAGTGGTTATTGTCTCTATTTAGGAGATTGTCTTATCTCTTGGTTTTCTAAGAAACAACCTACAATTGCTACATCTTCAAGTGAACCAAAGTATAGGGTTTTCGTTACAACTACACTTGAATCAGTTTGGTTCTAGAAGATTCTAAGTTATCTTGATGTTCAAGTCCATCTTCCAATGTAGATACTTTTCGATAATTAGAGTGCTATTGCTATTGCAAAAAAACTTGTTAATCATGCTAGGACAAAACATATATAGGTACATTACCACTACATTCGAGAACATGTATCTAAGAAGCACATTGAGCTAGTATAAATACCTACAAGTGAAAATGTTGTAGATATTTTTACCAAAGCATTGGCTAGAGAGAGTCATAGGAAGTTTTGTAGGTTATTGAACCTTGTACCATTATGACATTGAAGGGGGTATTATTGGAAACAATGTCAAAAAGGTCCAACACCTGGAATTTCAGCATATTATATGTAGTCTTTAGTAGATCCCCACAACAAGTGCATGAAGTGGCTTATACAAATGATTTGAGAGCAAGAAAAATTCACCTAAGTTCAATACCCAGTAGAGGTAGTGGCACCATGTGGAACTTTCATGAATAATGTTTCATAAAAGCTAATCACAAACATAGAAATATCTGTTGATACATTTGGGTAGTGATGTTGTGTGAACACACCCGGACCACCGGGGCACTTTTTTCCCTCTTTAGGAGGTTTTCTCCCCTTGGCTTGTATATATGCCTATAGACCTAATGTGTTACTTATCTTTGTACATTCTAGTGGTAATACATTCAGTATTGTGTGTTGTACTCCAAGCTTCATCTTCTTCCTTGTGTTGTTCGCGTGCTTCCATAGATGTCTAACTCCAACAATTGGTATCAGAGCAGGTTGTTGCTTTATCTAGGGCCTCGTCGACACCCCGTTACAAACTCAAAATGGCATGAAATTTGGTGAGCAAACTGAGGGTGATTAGGAGATTAAAATTGCTTCAGTTTGTGGTGCTGAAATCATGATCTAAGCTCATTTTGGCCTTCGAATGCACTATCACAGTGCTTGTGTAGGCTATTTTGTCTTTTTGTGGTGAAGATATATATAGGTTTTGGTTTTCTAGTATAAGTCTACTACTGGTTTAGCAGAACTTATCAGGGTAGTTCTATTCAAAATTTTTTAGACATAGTCATTTTCCTACATCAAGGTATTTTAGTCAGTGGCCATGGCTGAAAGCAGTGATGTATTCCATATGTTGGCTATTGAGGATAAGTTGGATGGTACCAATTACCCATTGTGGGCTTATATGATGCGACATGTAGTGGTTGCAAAAAGACTATGGAACATTGTGTAGGGTGTTGAAAAACGTCCTATTACACCTGCAAATACAAGTATTGAAGCTAATGTAGATGGTGTTGAAGATGCTGATATTCTTCAGATTCCTATTCATCCTATGGTTTTTGCTACACCTATTGTAGTGCAAATTTGCTGGGATGAGATGCTCAAGCACATTCACTGATAGCCTTGTCTATAAAAAATGTCATTATTCCTCACATTCGCTCTTACAAAATAGCTAAGGATGCTTGGGATACACTTACCACATCATACTAGGCTAGAAACTAGGCTTGTGTTGCTTATCTCTGAAAATAGTTGGAGAGTGAGCATATGAATGAAGGTGATTCTATGGACAGTTTTCTAACAAAGATAAAAGACTTGAAGGAAGAGTTGATTTCTGCTGATGAAGTTATACCAGATAGCTCACTTGTGTAGATCATTATGAATGGTCTTCCTTATTCATATTAGAGTTTTGCTTCTACTCTTTGTTTGATGATGAAAGGAAATCCAAATGACTTGTCATTTGAGGAGTTAGTCTGTGTTCTGTTACAAGAAGATTAGTCTAGGCAGGTCCATTATGCATGTTGTAGAGTAAGGTTTCCTGGCTAGTCAGAAGGGCAAAGGAAAATGGAGCTCATCTACTACTAAGCAGAAATATGCAAATGCTTCACATCCAAAGAAGGAAGACAAAGATGAAAAGAAATAAAAAAAGCAAAAATTCTTTTTGAAGTACTGTAAATGAAACAAACATGTCATAAAGAACTATCAAAATTGGTTGCGAAAGAGGCAAAGAAAAAAGAGGTTGGAATGGCTGTTGCAGAGGCCTCTACACCAAAAATAGAGTATGTTAATCTTGTGCAGAATGAAGAATGCATGTTTACTACTGTTTGCAGTTTTGATCCATCTTCTCCTGGACAGTGTATGTCTGCAATAGATTCAGATGTTTGGTATTTCAATAGTGGGAAACCAAACATATTACCTTGCAATGTAGTTTCTTCACTTCACTCAAGCCTAGCCCTACAGGGAATACTCTCACATGTGCCAACAACTCCTCCTATCCTATCATGGGAGTTGCTAAGATCATTCTGACTACTGCTGATGGTAGTTCTTTCACTTTGTTGCATGTTTTATTTATGCCAAGGATCAAGGAGAATCTGTTATCAGTTTTTGCATTAGCCAAGATTGGCTTGGTTGTGAAATTTGTTGATGCTAGATGCACAATTCATGATATGTCAAATGGCAACATGATTACTGCTTCTGGCATTTTATTTCATGGGATGTATAAGCTCATAGAATATGAAAAATATATGAATGATTCAGCACGTGCAATACACAATTCTTAGGCTATGTCAGATGCAAAGCTTTGGCATGCACACTTTGGTCATTTGAATTTTGCTAGTTTGCTATGCCCACAGAAATCTGAAATGGTGTTGCCCAAACTTGAGGCACTTGGAAAACACGTCTGTGAAGGTTGTATTTTGGGCAAAATGGAGCATTGCTCCTTTCCAAAAGATGGTTCACTTCTACCTACTTAGAAATTGCAGCTTGTACATAGTGATGTATATGGTCCTATGCAGACACATTCTTTTGGAAACTATCTTTACTTCGTGACTTTCATTGATTCTTCTAGGCATGCATGGGTATATCCACTCAAAGCAAAGTTCGAAGTGTTCATGTGCTTCAAACAATTTTTGTCTTTGGCTGAAAATTTATCAGCATGTTAAATGGGCACCCTCCATTCTGATCGAGGGGGGGGGGGTAAATGTCTTCTGACTTTAATGCATTTCTAGCTGAACGTAGGATAAAACATTATGAAGAGATTAATTTGTACTTGATGAACATGAAGTGGTGCTACAAAAACTTTGTACTACACCATCCTGATGGACTCCAAAAACATGTGGTGGACCCTTTTAGCTTTCCAAAGGATGTATTAGACACCCTATGTACCTTGGAAGATCACTCTCAAAAAGTTGAATCAAAATAGATAAGCTGGAGTAGATTTAAGAGCCAAAAACTTGCTATTTATGTTCATACACCTGTCCAAAGTTTTGAACAATTCTCTGGCCACAACAAAAATTAACTTAATTCCTTTTGGGGAACTCTTACTAGCTTAGTAAGCTAACAATCAAGAGTTATTTCAACAAAAATGATGGGCTACACAAGGAGAAAGAAGTTTAGCAAGTGATAGGATGATCCCGATTTTCTCGGGCTGTAACAGTACACAGACCCGTGTGTAGTAAAATAGAGATACCTCACGATTAAATAATTCAATGCTCACAAAACTTTGTAAGCATATACTAGACAGTATGAGAATTCTAAAAAGCTTTAAATCATTGAAAATGGTGAAGTACACGCTAAGAAACAAATCTGACAAGATGATTGTTTTGAGAGAGTGCTGGCAGAGAAGAAGAAAATGAGGTGACACAATTGATTTCAAATGATCATAACTGAAGATTGAAACATACAAATACAATGAAAATTGGTGAGCATACGTAGACTTAGAGAGCTAACTTTACCAAGTTGAATGATTGAAAATGATGCACCAAGCTCAGAGAAATCATCTCTGCAATCTGACTGAGAAAATTGAGAGATATGGGAGTGAAGAATACACTTCACAAGAACATGAAACTTTACCAAGTTGAATGATTGAAAATGATGCACCAAGCTCAGAGAAATCATCTCTGCAATCTGACTGAGAAAATTGAGAGATATGGGAGTGAAGAATACACTTCACAAGTGATTTTGAAGTAACATGTTAATCAAATAAGTGGCTGTGGATACATGCTCAACCCAGAAGTAATTAGGTAAGTACTTTTCATTTAGCATAGACCTTGCAGCTTCAACAATTGTCCTATTCCTTCTTTCTGCCACTCTGTTAAAAAGCAAAGAAAGCACAAGGTAGAGAAAAAGAAGGGCCCCAAAATTTTTCCAATTTGGACACCCAATTTTTGTATTATAACCATTCTTGTAATATATTTTCCAATGTAAATGCACTAGAGGAGTCCTCTACATGCAGCCCCACAGAAGATTACTAGCTTACCCATGTAAATTAGTAGGAAATTAGTCTTTTAGTGAATAAAGTGCCGGTCTCTTGTATGAAAGGACCATTTTTAGGGCACAAGTATATAATTCAATTTGTGACTCTTTGTAAGGACTTTTTGCCATTGTGAGAATCAAGAGCACAGAAATTCGAATTTGTGTCTTCTCCTCTCTGTATCTTTTTCTTTGTGAGCTTGTACCCATGTGTGTTGCTTGAAAAGAGTGTTAGGAAGTGCTGTCTATCCATGAAATTGTTTGTTTACTGTTGTTAAGGTGTGTGTGAAGTGTAGGAAGTGCTGAAGTGTAAGAAGGTCATTCCCGTGACTCAGTATTTTGCTCATAACTTGAAGTAGAAGTGTCAGAATTGAGTGAAAATACTGCCATTGGATGCGTCTTCTCAAGAGCTTCGAAATGCATATGGTATTTTCTATATTTGGAGTTTGGAACTGAGAGAAAAAACTCAATTTACTGTTGGCTGCTGTTTCAAGTATCGTGACACCATGACTGACACTTGAAACTTGTTTGGATTAGTCTTTGCCTTGTTTGCACACTTTGAGTAATTCATTTGCATTGATCATCATTTGAATGCATGTCTTCATACACTCAGCTAGGTTTTGATACTCATCCGATTGATAATTAAAGCGTGAATCCCCACTATATACACTTGAAGGGGATTGAGGTATAGTCTCTTTCTCCACAAGTCCCTAAGTTGGTTCTTAGGTACACACATTTTTTTGGCGCCGTTGCCGGGGAATGTCGAATCAAACTGAGGCATTCGTGTGATGGTAAGTAGCTTTTTGCATTGAAGCGAGAGGAGGAGTAGTGATTTTCTCTTCATTGGTAAGTCACTTTCATCTGCACTTACTACTTCTCACTCTTGAAGTGTGTGTAGTGAGTTATTAGTCTAGGGAAGTGAGTGGAATGAGTAGAGTAGGAGGAATGAGGGAGTAGGTTAGGTAGTTAGAGTAGCTTTCAGTATTTGTCTTGATTGTTCTTTTTCAGTGAATAGGAATATTCAAAAGTATAAAAACCCAAAATAGTCTTTTGTAGTCACTTGTTCCTGAAACAAGTATCGTGGGAGCTCACAACCGACGATCGCGATCTTGGACGAAGGTTTTGAGCCGCGCAGAGTTAGTGGAGGAGAGCAAAAAGCTGAAGGATAGCATCTAAGGTGAGCACATTGCTCTATCCCCCATTTTAGCTGTCAAAATCAAGTAAAGTCGCTAAACGATCTTCGGTAAGTATCGTGACAGTCAACTAGAGGGGAGAAAAGTTCATTTCTGTAATACAGAGGGTGAAGAGAGGGTAGAGAAGCTTTATAAACACATATAATCATTCAAAATTCAAAACACACCTGCTAAAAAACAAAAAATGTCAAGTATCGTGTTCTCCCGCGGTTGAGTATCGCGATACTTCCCAAGTATCGTGGTCTCTTGTGGTCGAGTATCGCAATACTTCACAGAGATCGTGTATCATGTTTGACCGATCGCGATACTTGACAGAGATTGTGTATCGTGTTTGACCGATCATGATACTTCACAAGTATCGTGTATCGAGTATCACGTTTGCTCAAGTATCGAGTATCGCGTTTTTGGAGTATCAAGTATCGTGTTGCCTAACTATCGTGTATCATGTTCATCCAAGTATCAAGTATCGTGGTATTGAGGTATCGTGTATCATTTTTGGCAGATATCGTGTATCGTTTAGTTCAAGGATCGAGTATCGTGTTCTTTTTGGGTCAAGTATCATGACTTGAGAGTTCATAGTCAGTCCTTTTCCAGCCACATTTTTCTAGGATTCTGACCTTGAGTGAAGAACTCTAGAAGTTGGGGGTTGGCAAGGTTAAATAGAACTTTAAAGTGGATGAACCTAAGATCTGGGAGAACCCTAGGAAGCCGAAGAAGTGTAATCTCTTATGTAGGTAGTGTAGCCGAGCCAAGTAGCTGTTCACATTATTCTGAAACCTCTAGTGAGTCAGAAGAAGAAATTCCTATGGCTTCAGAGGACATGCAAAACACTGTACCAATGATTGGCATGATGTCAATTATTGAGGGAGAATATAGGACATCTTTGGAATATGTGAACACCAACCAAAATGATATACCTATCTACTTAGATGGGCTAAACTGATCAATGGCCAGACTGAAGAAAGCTTCAGATGCTTACATAGTGCCTAGACTAGTAGTCAAGTATTCAAGAGGATTTTATATGGATAAAAGGGACATCCAGTATGTGGTTACCGAACATCCTGAAAACATTAATGAACTTGGGGAAGAAAACAATGCTCATAACCCTAATGGTGAGGGAAATGAAGAGCGAGTGACCACACCTAGAGGGAGATCTACTGTTGTTAGGGGTTGGAGAGGAGACCCGATTCCCCAAGATGACTCCTTAATGGATGTGTATTTGATTAATGGAATGGAGCATCTCCTTAGAGCCCACTCTTCAATATGGGAAGCAACCCCTAATCCAGTTATTGTCTATGAGTTACAAGATCCAGACTTTCCCACAATTATCACATATTTGGACAAAAACCAGAGAAGGTATTGGCCCCTAACAGATTCAGAGAGAGCCGGGTTGAAATATCAGAACATTCCAGTGTTTCCCCCGAGGGATCAAGCCACTACTTCGCAAAACCCACATGGAACCTCTCAGAATAATTCATTTTGACAGTCAGGACAAACACAACAAACTCAAATCCCGGTTAGACCACATGTGCAGTTTGCTATGCCTGCAAATAACCCTAACTATCGGCCTCAGCCACTTGTTGACACATGGAATGGAATTCTTGCCCCAGTTAGACCACCTGTAGCAAGAGGACCTGGTATCCCCATAGGAAGACCAGTTTTCCCTGTAATGCCTAGACCGACGGAAGGAGGAAGAAGATTAAGGCCAATTCAAGTAGCCAAACGCATGAGAAATCACTATGATGGCTCTAGTGAACCTTACAATCATATAGCTGAATTCAAGCAAGTAATCAGAGCCGAACAAGTAGAAGATTTTTTGATCCAATATGAATCTTTTGGTCTAACTTTGACGGACACAGCTTTAGCTTGGTTCCAGCCATTAGATCCAAATGATTTTCAGAACATGGAACAAGTCTATCAAGAAATAATTGAACAATCACTAAGTCTAGAATTAAAAACAACTCGTCATCATTAATCCATAGCTTTGAGCAAGCTCCTACGGAATCAGTGAGATTGGCAGCAAGAAGATTCAATCAGTATGTGGATAGATGCCCAGTGGAAGAGAGACCCACCCAAAACAAAATGATGTCATTATTTTTGGAAGGATTATTGAAAGGATCATTAATATCTCTGGTGTATGTGAAGAGAGTTCAAACCTTGCAAGCATGCATGAAAGAATGTATTGACCTAGAGGACAATCTAGCGGAGGATCTGAAAATACCTCAAGGTAGTATGAAGAGTGAAGATTCAGCAAGCAACACATCGAACCCTAAGAACAATGTTGAGGAAATAGCCGACCTAGTAGCAAAGAAGCTGAATGTCCAAGGACAGAGGAACTACCCCAACAACCCAATGAGAGTGCCCATGCTTAGAAGATGTATGCATTGTGGAGGTGATCATCCATCTCATTTGTGCACTAGGGGAATAGTCCCATCACCTGCCTATGCTTACAATAGACCACCCGTTCCAGGCCCTCTACAATTTCACAGTGCAAAAATTGTCCCTACAATAGGCAATCAAGACCAACACAACCTGTTATGAGACCTTATGGATACCCTCAGAGAGAACAAGGAGGTGAAGCCTTTAGGTATCCCACATATCAGCAGCAGGCACCTATACCACGGCCATATGCTTACCAAGGTTACAATCAACCACAACCGGTGTTAGGACAGCAACCACCCCATCCTCAGAATGTTGTCCCCATGAAAATAGCTCAACTTGAAGAAAACCTAGAGAGAGCGATAGTCCCAGCCACACCATTGCCTAGCAATGAACCATATGACTCATCTTATGACCATAGTCAAGGAGACTATCCCAGTTATGAGAGCTCTATGATAGAATATGGACAAATGTACGAACCATATGCCTATGGCATGGAAATGCCAGATAGTTCCTACGGATACGAGCAGGACTATGTGTCATTGATGTACACAGCCCCTAGGGCATCCATACCCCCCGACCTATGAACAGACCGTCTGTACCTAGAGGACCATGTTATAGATGCGGAGGTGATCATTATATCAGAGAGTGTACACTGCCAAACTCACCACCACCACAGTGAGTCTGGAAAGGATATTGTAGTGATTTTGGTAAAGAACACCTTTTCAGAGATTGCCCCAAGAACCCCAACAAAGTTAACTCTAATGTACATATTAACATGATAGAAGTGATAGAATCATCAAGAAGCGATAAGGAGTACACGGTACCATTGAAAGCTATAAATAGAGCCAAAGCTAGAGAGACCCTAGGCAAAACTGAGGAAAATAATCAAAACTACAGAGAGGTGAACACACCCACACCTCAGAGAGTTGAAGACTCGGAAGAGCCTGAGAAAAGTGTTGTAAGCAAATGGACACAAAGATGGAAGAACCGTAGAGATAGGATAAAGGAAAAGAAGTTACTACAGAAGAAGGAAAATGAGAAGAGCGAACAAAATCCAAAAGAGGAACAGAAATTTGAAGAAGAAAATAAAAATGGAAAGTATAAAAAAGAAGAGGTAGGATCAGTTTTAGCAGATCCCATGCCTGAAGAATTATCCATGTGGATTCAGGCGTACAAGGCACGAATAAGAGCAGGACCTGCCATAGAACAACATGAAAGAGAATATCCTAGAGGTGACCTAGAGAAAGAGAGGTTGGAGATCTGCAAAAAATTAATAGAAGTCGCCCAACAGACCTTAGAAAAACCTGCTTTGCCACTACCCAATACACGAATTTCCGAAAGAGAATTCCAAGAGTGTGTCATTGCTAATGATCACGAGAAACCCAAAGCAGGTAAGACACATATTGGAAATTATTGTGAGGATAAAAGGGAAGGTTCCATTGTTCCCGAACTAGAAGGGGAATGGCCTAAAGAATTGTGGGCAAGAGTCCAAGAAGACAGATGGAAGAAAGTGGAAGGAATTGAACCACCCTTTGAAGAGCTAGAAGCAGAAGATGGAATAGAGGATTCAATACCTGAATTGAATTCAGAAGAAATATTACCAATTGATCCAAGTAACGAAGAAAATGATAGTGTAAAGGTTTTGCCAAATTACACAAGAGAGTACGAACATAATTCGGAACTATATTGCATTCCCTCAATGAGAAAAAAAGAACTGAACCCATCAGTCCAAACATCGGATATCATACAACACCTTAGAAAGGTAAAAATCCCTTGCACTCTGACATTGGAAGAACTGTTGAAGGTTAAACCACATAAGGAGAAATTAACCAGTGAATTGGAGATCAAGGTGGAAGAGAAGGAGATGCCTGATGAAGTGAACATAGTAAAAATCCTAGTCGATAAGGTTGGAGATTTTAGTGAGGGAGATGAAGGAAACACTTGCCTTCCAATTACCTATAGGGGTTACACCACCAAAGCCATTTTAGATACAGGAGCTGGAGTAGGAATAGCAACTAAGGAAATCTGGGAGAAATGGGGAAAACCAGCTCTAAGACCAACACACATGAAGATACAAATGGCAGATGGACACACTGAACGACCCTTGGGATTATTGGAACGAGTAGTTTTTACCACTTGCGGAGTTGAGTTCGAGCACATCTTAGCAATTTGTCAATTTGAAAGGCCTAGCAATTATGAAATGATACTTGGAAGACCTTTCATGAGACAACTAAAGGTAGTGTAAGATTGGGGAAAAGACGCAGTATACTTACAGCATGAAGGAACCACCACAAGAATAAATCTCCACACATACACATATCAAGATGTTCCCCCCTTACAATGGAAGCAAATTCATAAGGAGGAAGATAATCAGTCGATTCATAGTATAGGTTCAAGTGATCAATCATGGATGAACGAAGACACTCATCTATGGATATGCCAAACTGCAAAAAACGAGGAAGATAGGAGAAAAGGATGGCAGCAAAAGCAAGGAATCGTTAGATCTGTACAAGATCCAGCCTATATGCCTCAAATATTCTTAGATGAAGAATTTGAACCTCATGGTTGGATGGAGATTTTAGCTACTCTCAATGTGTGTGTAAACGAAGAAGTGATAACCATGAATGAATGCATTGATGAGGAAGGATATGACGTTAGTCCATATGTGGTAGTCCTTCAGGAGGCTGAAGAAGGAGAAGTCATAGAAAAGGAATGGAAGAAAGACTATGAGAGCATTGAAATGGAGCAAGAACACATGGAAACATAAAATGAAACTCAAGAAATAATTGTCATAGCTAATGAAATAAATCAAGAACCAACACAGGAAGAGGAGATTGGATTAGAAAAAGCAAAAATTTATAAAGAAAACAAGCCTCAAGACCAATTCGAAGTGCCCGCCCACTTCAAAAAATATGAAGTAGAAGAGAGAAGAATTGCTATTCAAATGCCAAAACGAGAAGCACAACTGGGAATAGCATATGACAACAAAGAGCAAACCAAGAAGATAGTAGTAGCGTTAGAGGAAGGAGAGGAGCGATGTACTTTCATAGGACATGATGTCTCAATGGAGGAAGAACAAGAGTTAATACGCCTCATAAGGGAATACCGGGATGTCTTTGCCTGGACCTATAAGGACTTGAAAGGAGTAGATCCATCTATATGTGCTCATAGAATCCCTATGACATCCGAAGCCAAACCTTCTGAACAAAGACCGTACACATACAAGGATGTGTACTCAGCAAAGATAAAGGAAGAGATAGATAAGTTGTTAGATGCTGGATTTATATATGAGATTGAACACACGGAATGGGTATCACCTTTGGTGGTTGTACCGAAAAAGAATGGGAAGTTAAGAGTATGCATAAATCTGAAAAAAGTTAATGCCGCTACCATAAGAGACAGTTACCCATTACCCATCACGGATCATCTTTTGGAGAGAGTGGCAGGGAAGGAAGTGTATAGTTTTTTGGATGGCTTTTCAGGATATAATCAGGTAGCCATTGCTCCTGAAGACCAACATAAAACAACCTTTGCATCTGAATGGGGAGTATACGCCTTTAGGGTTATGCCTTTCGGCCTAACTAATGCCCCAGCCACCTTCCAAAGATTGATGTGCCATGTATTCAAAGAGTTCCTGAGAAAGAGTATGGAGGTATACGTGGATGATTTATGTACTTATTCAGCTATACGATTAGAACATATCCCTGAACTAGAAAAGATCTTTGCCAAATGTCGACAATATAGAGTATGCCTCAACCTAGAAAAATGTGTCGTCATGGTTCGACAAGGAAAGATATTAGGACATATTGTCTCTAAGAATGGAATCTCAGCAGATGAAGACAAAATCAAAGTAATTCTGGATTACCGAGACCGAAGACTGCTAAGGAAGTACAAGCATTTATGGGACATTGTGGATACAACTGAAGATTTATACATATGTATGCCATAATTGCTAGACCTCTTTATGCATTATTGACACAGTTTAACTAGACTGAAGAATGTGAAAAAGCCTTTAATGAATTAAAGAGTCGATTGAGTTCAGCCTCAATCCTTCGAGTACCTAATTGGAACAAACCATTTCATATCCACGTAGATGCTTCCAAGTTTGCCATTGGTTGCATCTTAGCTCAACCTGCAGATACAGGAAAGTTAGATCACCCTATAGCCTATGCAAGTAGACAATTGAATCAAGCAGAACGCAATTATACCACAACTGAAAGAGAAGGCCTAGGATTGGTGTATGCAGTAAAGAAGTTTTGACACTACTTATTGGCAAACAAATTCAAATTCTTCATTGATCATCAAGCCCTACTGTACTTAGTCAATAAGCCTTGTAATACAGGATGACTAGTACGATGGTTTCTATTGTTGATGGAATTTGATTTTGAAGTAGTAGTCAAGAAAGGAAATACCCACATAAGAGCGGATCACCTATCAAGAATGACATACCGTGAACCACCCATAGGAGTACCAGATGATATGCCAGACACGTACCTGTTTAACGTCAAAGTATGTCCCGAGTGGGCAAAAAAATTGATCCCTATACTCACGCATGGACCTAAAGATGGGATCACACCAAACCGAACTCAAGACCTATGGAAGACTAAAAACCTTCATATCATTGCTGAAAGCTTGTATCACCAAGACTCAAATGGATTACTCATGAGATGCATAGAAGAAGAGGAACAAGAAATGTGGCTTCATAAAGCACATGTAAATCAATGGAAAACTCATCTAAATGCGAACGGAACACGGCAAACACTAAGGAGATTGGGCATATATTGGCCAACCATGCAGAGGGATGCGCATAACTATGTATCAGCCTACCCAACCTGTCAAGAACGGAATCCAGAAGAGAACTCCACTCTATGCTACTCCACTATAGCACCAAGATGGAGCATGCCTCTGGTGAAGTTCTTAAA
The DNA here is from genome assembly GCA_020310875.1 of Ceratopteris richardii. Classification (NCBI taxonomy): domain Eukaryota; kingdom Viridiplantae; phylum Streptophyta; class Polypodiopsida; order Polypodiales; family Pteridaceae; genus Ceratopteris; species Ceratopteris richardii. The sequence goes on along the minus strand of CM035415.1, from coordinate 194,681,601 downwards.
GACCCAAGAGTACCCAAAAGGAGCCACTCTAGCAAGAAAACGAGCACTTGTAGAACAAAGTAAGGACTATGCTCTTATTGGAAAACAACTCTTCAAACGAGGAAGAGATAATCATTTGCAAATGTGCATTCATGAAGATGAGTATCTTGCTATTTTAGAGATGGCACTTAGAGGTACATATTTTGTGAATGAAGTGATAGAAGCCTTACTGAATGAATTCTTGGTAATTCATAAGAAATCAGCCCCTTATCACCCACAAGCCAATGGACAAGCTGAAAGTTCAAATAAAATCTTATGCACAATTCTCACTAAAATTGTGAATAATGGTAGATCTGATTGGGATAAACAATTACATCACGCTTTATGGGCATTGTGAGTAGCCTACAAAACAACCATAGGAACTACTCCTTTTAACTTAGTGTATGGACAAAATGCTATTTTGCCAATTGATTTCTTAATACCCACTCTCAGAGTAGCTACAACTCATGAGTGGACGGGACATGAACTCTCAGCTCAATTGGATTAAATAGAGAAGCTACATGAAACTAGGTTACAAGCAGTAGTAGGGATTTATGCTGCTAAAAGGCGACATAAGGCATATTTTGATGCTCATATTAAAGACCAAAATTTGAAGGAAGGAGATTTAGTTTTGGTATATACTCTGAAACAACACGCGAAGAAGTTGCAGAAGAGAGGATATGGCCCGTTGATCATCAATCGTATATCCACGAGTGGAGCCATCAGCTTAGCAACTCTAGATGGAGAAGTACTACCAAACTATATCAGTGGGTGTCGAGTGAAAAAATATCTAGAACCATTGACTGAAGAAACAATGTCACGATTAATCAAGGGAAAGAATAGACGCATCGAGAGGAAAGGATACGAGAAGAAGCGAGATAGGAAGCACTAGAACGAATCAAGAAACGAAAAGAGTGGATGAGAGAGAGAGATGAAAGATATTGACTAGGAGAAGAACTCATCCCAATGGCTAATTTTAGAGCCACTGAAAACCTAGGTCAACAGAGGACACAACCATATTTGAATGTGGGAGCAGGAAAAAAGGAATACCACTTAGTGGATGCTCTCATTGACACAGGAGCCGCCATAAGTTGTATCAAACTTTCATTGACTCAAAAACTCAAGGAGGAATTACGTCCATCAAAGGCACAATTGATAGGAATAGGGGGAACAATTACTCAATGTATGGGTGAAGTAACCTTACCTCTACACTTAGGAAACAACATAATGGAACAGAAGCTTTTAGTATGTCACGATCAGGATTTATTGGAAGAGCTGGTGTTAGGTCAAGACTGAATATATGAATATGAGCCGAGTATTCGTAAAACATGGTTAAATGTGGATGTCACACAATTAAAGCCTGTGGTCAAGTAGATGATACAAACGGCCATGGATACACAACAACAGATGATGGATACAGATGCAGACTCCGATAAAGCCATGAGGGAAAAGAATCAGTTCCAAATTATGAGTGAACAACTATCCGCACAATTAATCCAGGCAAAAAAAGAGATTGCTGTCAAAGAAACGGAGTTACTTGAGGTAAAAACACAATGCGACACATTGATGACCCAACATCGTCAACTCCACGCACAATTAATGGACTTACAAAGATTACATGAAGCCAGCGAGGCCGACAAAGAGCGCATAAAAGCTAGAAGTCATCTGCTTGAAACACAACTGAAGGTATACATGGAGGAGAATGACACTTCATGAAACAGAAATAAAGAACTGATGAAGTCATTGCTATATGATCAACCTATCGAAAACCAAGAGACAACGGATCTTGATCAGGGAGAAGTAAAAGCTGAAATCGAGAAATATGCAGATTTGCTAAAACAAGAGTAAGAATTGAGAGAAGAATGGGAACACAAGTACATTCAAGAAACAAATGAGCTAAAAAAGCAGTTGAATACAGCCCATGGAAAACTTGCAGCCAGCTACAGTGAAAATATGGATCACGTAGCAGAAATTGGCAATGAATTGCTTGCAGCAAAAGAAGCACTCAGAGCAGCCATGCAAGAAAGTAAAGAGAAGACTGAATGTATAGCACAGTTAGAGATCCAAGTAAAGCAGAAAGCACCAATCGGGACATCAGTAGAGCCAACAAACGAGCAGATGGCAGACATACATGATGATCATCCAATGCCATACACTGCAGAAATAGGTCAGAAGGAACGGGCGCTATTGGTGTCTTGGTTGACAAAAAATTTTGAAAATGAAGTCATCAAAGTCATGAAGGAAGCAAAGGTCAAGGGTAAAGACTTGGACATGATTATGAAGCCTTTCAACATTCTTTACGGACTGATGAAAGAGAAAACAAGACAATATATAAAGAAGATTACACAGAAAAATCCAGACGAGGAGCTAAACTTCAAACATGACACATTCGCTTACACTCAAGAAGAATTTGAAGCTGCACAACCTGTTTGGAGAAGGAAATTTTGGAGAGAAATCCTACACTACGGGTGCATTGGCAAGCAGCACCATATTTACTACAGGTAAACCCTTCTTTTTGCCCAATGCCACGTCGCAGAGAAGCATGTGAATTTTTGGAGATGCAAAAGAACGGTGTAATCAATAAACAATGGCTAAACTATCCACTCCTTCCAAGTCCACCACATAATTATTTACCTACAGAAGATTACATGGTAAAAACAATTGAATTTTGGCTGCAGACTTATGCTACCGTACCAGATTTAACTATCAAGCTGACAAATAAAATACTCAGTATGATACTTACAGTATTGAAGGTCTTCAAGCATGTGGCATATACATTTCTGAACTTTATTGGAATTAACTAGGGAACATATATCCTTATTTTTTATCTGTCCGTCATGCCTAGCCGACCTACAATAATGGCTTATTACTCTAGACTCATGTTTTTGCCAAGAACCTATATGCAAACTTTCGAAGAAGCGTTTTTTACAGGGTTTTTTGAAATAGATTCATAAATCTTTTTGAAGATGTCACCTAACCTAAATGCAAGATTAGTGGCACATGAACTTAGTTTTTTTGCTGATCATAGACAACCACCTAACGATGGAGTAAAAGCTGAACAGTGGAACACTAATGATACCAATATGCTTAATGAAACAGAGCAAAAAGTATATAGAACATACTCCCGTCGACTGTCAAAGCCTATCGGGGACGATAGAGTTTAGGAGGGGGGCAGTGTTGAGGGAGAATCAAGCAAAAAGAAGAAAAAAAAAAGACAAGGAAAGAAGCTTCATTGAAAAGATCATATCTGAAGATACATCTCTGCAAGAAGCCCCGTAGGGGTGCAACACCCATCTCTGCACAGAGCCCCGCAGGGGCATGCATCAAGGAAAAGCACGTAAGGGGAAGGAGGGACCAAGGCCAGGAAAGTATCCATGAAGAAGTGCAAGACAATAATTGGCAGGTACTAATCCTTCCACTGACAGCGTGTGGTGAAAAGAAAGTAAACAGGCTCAAAGCAATACAACAGGGTCACATGTGTGCAACCAAGACAAATCAGAGTACCACAAGCAAGACATAGGTCACTGGTGGCGTGCGTGGCAACCCAACTGAATACATCAACCCAGATATGTGATATACGGAATACCAAGGGGCAAAACAGAAGCAAAAGACATAGATCGGATAAAATAACGATTTCGTTGACGGTCCTTATTGCTTCTTCGACCACTGGGTGCGTGTATTTAGACCTCTTAAAGCAAGCCGAAGACAGAAGCAAAGGACAAACCTCGGATAAGATAACCAATTGTCTGACGGTCCTTATTGCTTCTTCGACCACTGGATGCGTGCACTCAAAAGACTTAAACATGCAGCCAATGAGAAGATAAAGCCTGTCAAGGGATGACAGAGACAAAGAGGGGGAGAGTGTTGCAGAGCAAAGAAAGCACAAGGCAGAGAAAAAGAAGGGCCCCAAAATTTTTTCGATTTGGACACCCAATTTTTGTATTATAACCATTCTTGTAATATATTTTCCGATGTAAATGCACTAGAGGAGTCCTCTACATGCATCCCCACAGAAGATTAGAAGCTTACCCATGTGTTGGCAGTATACGGGAAGAGGCAAGTACGAGCATACACGCAGATCTAGCACTAAGGCAACCCTTTATTTTTTCAAAACCCTTACACCATTTAAAAGTGAATTTCATCACTAAAAACCCCTGTAAATACCATTTTCACCTTTTTGTAGCTCCATTTTGTACAAGTCGAGGAGTCCTCGAGCTTGAGGAGCGTTAGAAGTAGTTGCCTACCAATTTTCGTATTTTTTAGACCTCGTTTGAGCCCTCAAATAAGCCCTGGAACCTAATTTTTAACTAGGTCGAACACTAGGTCTGGACAGGGCCAAAGCTAGTCAAAAACTATAAATAGAGCTAGAGAGCTCATCTTTGGGGAGCTTCTTGTAGTTTTGAGCTTGTATGAGAACTTTGTTGCAATAGAAGTGATTCCATTGTCTGACTCTCTTTGTTCTTGCTGTGTGTGCGCGTGTGTGTGTATGTGTGTGCATGTTAGTGTGCTTCGCACTCACACATTTGTGCCTTCACTTGCTCGAGGTCTTCATACCATCCTCATGTCTTCCCAGATTGACATTAAAGGAGGTGCTACTCATCACTGAGCTACACCAAATTTTGGCGCCGTTGCCGGGGATTCGAGCTTTGAGGACGAGCGTGTGATGGTAAGACGTAGAGAGGACGCGTTGGAATGGTAAGTAGTCGGTAAATTTCTGATTTTTCTCCATCTCCATCTCCATCTTCACCTCCTTCTTCATCTCCACCTCCACCTCCTTCTCCACTACATATTCCCTCTTCCTTGTCATTCCCCTCATTTGTTGTGTGCGAGTTTGAGAGAGAGCGAGTGTGTGTGCTTGTTTTTGTGTGTTTTTGCATGTTTCTTGCAGGCTTCAACTTCATCATCATCTCCAGCAAGCTCAGCAGGTATGGATTTCCTCTGCACAGGTCCCGAGGCGTCAAGCTCGAGCTATCGCGACACCTCAAAAACTTCACCCAATCACAATTCTGAGTGCACCACGACACTGCGCAGGCTGAGAGCTCCTAGGATCACTAGACAGAACTGAAAAATTCACCATATCCCGAGCTATCGTGACACCTCAAAGTATCACGACACACCGAACTATCGTGACACCCCGACCCCACGACCTATCGCAACACCTTGGAGTATCGAAACATCTCGAACTATCACGACACTCCGAACTATCACGACACCCCGAACTATCGCGACACTCCCAAGTATCGCGACACCTCGGAGTATCGCGACACCTCGACCTATCGCGACACACCGACCCCACGACCTATCGCGACACCTCGGAGTATCGCGACATCTCAAACTATCGCGACATCTCGAACTATCGCGACACTCCCAAGTATCGCGACACCTCGAAGTATCGCGACACTTCGAAGTATCGCGACACTCCGACCTATCGCGACACCTCGACCCGACCTATCGTGATACACAGGCTTAACGCATAAATTTTTAGGATAACTTGATTGATTAAAATTGGGGTACTTTTTGGGGCTTAATCTTGGACACATTGGGAGGATATAAGAGCCTTAGGAGTGGTCAAAAGACCTAGAAACCAGGGAGTAATTTCCTGAACCCTGAGAGCCTGTTTGGACCCCTAAGTGCCTGAATGGTCATAACTTCACCATACGAACTCCGATTGATGAGATTTTGGTCTCGTTGAAAAGCTTGTTGAAAATCCTACGTGGGCCTCGACTGGTTTTTTGTAGAATCATACGTGGAGTTTTAGAACATGTATTTTCAAGTTGGCCTTTAAGTGAGACTAGGTGGTCCTAAGATTGAGGGGGTGCAGTGAGTTACTCCAGGGGGGACTGCAAATATTGATGTGTGTCTTTCAATTACTTGTGGTAATAGAGCTATACTGACTGGTGAGCTTTTGCAGGAACATTGTGTGCACTCAAGGCAATCCAAAGCAAGCTAGCAAGGGTGAGTACCAAGCTTGGGAGAAGGCTTCCTAGGCTTGTGCAGCAATCTAAGCAACCAGAGGATTAAGGTTGGAAGTTCTCTCAGCCCTCCTTTGTCAATTCCTAGCCTAGGCTAAGTACGACTTAGGTGTGGTAATTAATTAGGGCAACGTTAGGCACGAATCAAGTCCAAGAGAATTAATCAACCAAGTGCAATAATTAAGTAGGTCTTAAGTGCGAAAACCCTAAGGGACAAAAAGTAAACTGGAGTCGACCACTTATCAAGTGCGAAATTCACTTAAGCACTCCTGACGACACGATTTCAGACAAGATCATAAACATAATATTCAACTCAAAAGAACAAGGTGATTGGTGCAAATTAACCTGCAACGAGAGTGTGCTTGGTCCAAGGGGGTAGATAAATCAGGCATATGAACCTTAGATTAGGCAGACACTTAGGCTGAGACAGACAAAGCCTCAGATCTTCTGAAGCTAGTGTCAATCACACTGCTAGGTCTTGGGCCTAGTAGTTGAGTGATTACCCATACACTCCACGATCAGAAACAAGTGATTCGGAAATGTCCTATCACATGGAGAGACCAGTAGGTAGTTCAGGGGTGGCTTATCTAGAAAACCCAGAAGGACCTTACAAGACTCAATTGGAATACATCAGGACTAATCGTCTAGGTGCTCGCATCTACGAAGATGGCCTGAGAAGATCTGTGGTCCAGATTAAGAACCCCGATCAACCCCATGGACTAGAACACCCGGTAGTTAAGTTCGAGAATGGAGCATACCTAGATAAAGAGGGGACTATGTATGTAGTCACCACTCTTCCTGATAGAACAGATGAGTTTGGAAATGTGATTGGGGAGACCGACATGGGTGATATAGAGCAAGGGAACGTAGAGAGAGGGCCAAGAACCCCCCGTGGTAAATCCGTCTTGACCAGAATCATGACTCCAGAGTGGATTCCACAGGATAATAAAGGCATAGATTTGCTTTTAAACCGAGAAACTGATGAGGCCTTTTGGAGGTATAAGCCTACCTTGCCTCATGAAGTAGGTGCTCTCACAATCTATGAGTTTAAAGACCCTGACAGCCCAGGTAAAGTAACATACCTAGACAATACATCAGAGAGGATCTTCGTGGTCACCGAGCATGGCAGACATGCCTACACATGGAAGGGTGAATTTGTTTTCCCCCAACCTCGGACTAATGTGTCATACAGTCACCAAGGAGCTGGGACCTCCCAAGCTCATGGAGCTCAAAGAGATAGAAGTAGAGACAAACCTGAGGTAAGTTTTGCCAACTCCCTGGGAAGAGAAAGAACGGGAACGGAAAGAAATAGAGTGGAACCTGAGGGACATAGAACCCCATGGAATCAAAGGAATGCTGACGATTTCCCTTTGCCAAGACCGAGAGAACACACTAGAACCCTAAGACCAACTCAACTGGTAAAGTCCATGAAGAATTACTTCGATGGCACTGGAGACCCTTATGACCATGTGGCAGAATTTAGGCAAGTCTTGAAAGCTCAACAGGTAGAGGATCTATTCACACAATATAATGCTTTTGGTCTAACCCTTAGGAACACTGCCCTCACGTGGTTCCAACCATTGAACGAGAGGCATTTCAGAAACATAGACCAGCTCTTAGAGGCATTTATCATTGAGTTTTCTAAGAGTGGCATCAGGCACAACACTTCCTCACTAATTCATAGCTTCAAGCAAACACCTCAAGAGACGGTCAGACTAGCAGGAAGACGGTTTAGGCAATACCTAGAGAGATGCCCGATGCCTGAGTTACCCACACCAGCCAAGCAAGTGGCCTTGTTCTTAGATGGATTGTTGAGCACCAAGCTCAGGTCATATGTGTATCTGAAGGACCCCAGAACTATAGAAGAGTGCGTGCGCATGTGCATAGACATTGAGGATAATTTAGGCGAGGATTTAGAACTATCAAAAATCTATAAGGATTCTGATAGCTCTAGTAGCCTCACATCTGGACAATCCACATCCATTGAGGAACTTGTAGAGAAGGTAGCTCAAAAACTAGGTGTCTCTAGCAAACAAATTCCGAGATTTGCCCCAGTTAAGCGGTGCTACACTTGTGGAGGTGACCATATGGCAAATGTATGTCCCATTATGGCCCAACCCCAGGTGAATCCCAGTAGCCAGTACTGCACCATAGAGTGAAGGTACACCAACCACACTGCACAAGACTGCCCATATAACAAACAAACTGTTAGGCAAAATTACCCTCAGCCATATCCACAACAGGGTAGATACCAGAATCAGTACCCACCACAACAATACAACAGACCACAACAAACTTATCAGCCACCCTATCAAGGGCAGCAGAGACCTCAACCAGTCCTAGTACAGCAACCCCCTACTCCAACCAATGTGATCCCAGTGAAATATGCATCTGCTGAAGAAAATCCGAACAGAGCCAGTCCTAGGTGGGGGGATTGGAGAGGGGAGAGGGGGGGGGGGGGCGTTGCGGGATGGTGTGGCGAGCGGGGGGGTTGGATAGGGTGGAAGGAAGGGGCGGTGGGCGGAGGAATTGGAGAGGGGGGGAGCGCTGCTGGAGTAGGTGGGCGGGGGGATTGGAGAGGGGAGAGGGGGGGGGGGCACTGCGGGATGGTGTGGCGAGCGGGGGGGTTGGATAGGGGGGTAGTGGAAGGGGGGGGTCGGATGGGGTGGCGAGCGGGGGGGGGGGGGGGGGGGGGTTGGATAGGGTGGAGGGAAGGGGTGGTGGGCGAGGGAATTGGAGAGGAGAGAGGGGGGGGGGCGCTGCGGGGTGGTGGGCGGGGGGATTGGAGAGGGGGGGGCGCTGCTGGAGTAGGTGGGCGGGGGGATTGGAGAGGGGGGTAGCGCTGCGGGATGGTGTGGCGAGTGGGGGGGTTGGATAGGGGGGTAGTGGAAGGGGGGGGTCGGATGGGGTGGCGAGCGGGGGGGGTTGGATAGGGTGGAGGGAAGGGGTGGTGGGCAGGGGAATTGGAGAGGGGAGAGGGGGGGGCGCTGCGGGGTGGTGGGCGGGGGGATTGGAGAGGGGGGGAGCGCTGCCGGAGTAGGTGGGCGGGGGGATTGGAGAGGGAGGTAGCGCTGCGGGATGGTGTGGCGAGCGGGGGGGTTGGATAGGGGGGTAGTGGAAGGGGGGGTCGGATGGGGTGGCGAGCGGGGGGGTTGGATAGGGTGGAGGGAAGGGGTGGTGGGCGGGGGAATTGGAGAGGGGAGAGGGGGGGGGGCGCTGCGGGGTGGTGGGTGGGGGGATTGGAGGGGGGGGGCGCTGCAGGATGGTGTGGCGAGCGGGGGGGGTTGGATAGGGGGGTAGTGGAAGGGGGGGGGTCGGATGGGGTGGCGAGCGGGGGGGTTGGATAGGGTGGAGGGAAGGGGTGGTGGGCAGGGGAATTGGAGAGGGGAGAGGGGGGGGGTGCTGCGGGATGGTGTGGCGAGCGGGGGGGTTGGATAGGGGGGTAGTGGAAGGGGGGGTCGGATGGGGTGGCGAGCGGGGGGGTTGGATAGGGTGGAAGGAAGGGGCGGTGGGTGGGGGAATTGGAGAGGAGGGGGGAGCGCTGCTAGAGTAGGTGGGCGGGGGGATTGGAGAGGGGAGAGGGGGGGGGGCGCTGCGGGATGGTGTGGCGAGCGGGGGGGTTGGATAGGGGGGTAGTGGAAGGGGGGGGTCGGATGGGGTGGCGAGCGGGGGGGGGTTGGATAGGGTGGAGGGAAGGGGTGGTGGGCGGGGGAATTGGAGAGGGGAGAGGGGGGGGGGGGGCGCTGCGGGGTGGTGGGCTGGGGGATTGGAGAGGGGGGGGGCGCTGCTGGAGTAGGTGGGCGGGGGGATTGGAGAGGGGGGGTAGCGCTGCGGGATGGTGTGGCGAGCGGGGGGGTTGGATAGGGGGGTAGTGGAAGGGGGGGGTCGGATGGGGTGGCAAGCGGGGGGGGGGGGTTGGATAGGGTGGAGGGAAGGGGTGGTGGGCGGGGGAATTGGAGAGGGGAGAGGGGGGGGGGCGCTGCGGGGTGGTGGGCGGGGGGATTCGAGAGGGGGGGGGAGCGCTGCCGGAGTAGGTGGGCAGGGGGATTGGAGAGGGGGGTAGCGCTGCGGGATGGTGTGGCGAGAGGGAGGTTGGATAGGGGGGTAGTGGAAGGGGGGGGTCGGATGGGGTGGCGAGCGGGGGGGTTGGATAGGGTGGAGGGAAGGGGTGGTGGGCGGGGGAATTGGAGAGGGGAGAGGGGGGGGGGCGCTGCGGGGTGGTGGGCGGGGGGATTGGAGAGGGGGGGAGCGCTGCCGGAGTAGGTGGGCGGGGGGATTGGAGAGGGGAGAGGGGGGGCGCTGTGGGATGGTGTGGCGAGCGGGGGGGTTGGATAGGGGGGTAGTGGAAGTGGGGGTCGGATGGGGTGGCGAGCGGGGGGGTTGGAAGGGGTAGTGGAAGGGGGGGGGTCGGATGGGGTGGTGAGCGGGGGGTTGGATAGGGGGGTATGAAGGGGAGTCGGATGGGGTGGCGGGCGGGGTGATTGGAGAGGGGGGGCGGAGTAGGTGCTGTAGAGGGATGGAGGGGTAAGAGTGGTTATAGCTTGGCGGGGAAGGATGGAGGATCACGTCTACTGCTCTTCATATTGGACGCATGCACTTTGAGGGGTGGCTGAGATCCAGGGACGCATGCACTTTGAGGGGTGGCTGAGATCCAGGTTCACCATCATAGCAAGAGTGTGAAGATGATAACAGTATTGATGCTGAGGGAGCAAGAATGAAGAGAAGGCATATTATATAGCAATGAGGAATGAAGGAGCACCTCCTAATCAAGAATGGTTCACCATAAAAGGGTGCTCAAAAGAGAGGAGATGCAACTCTTAATCTTAGCCATTCAAGGGAGAACAAAGAAATGGGCATTAATGAAAGTTATTGTGCAGAAGTAAGGGCCATCCAAAAAAATTGCGCCCAATTTTATTTAACTGTGAATTTGAATGGATTGAGTGGATGAATGGATTGAGTGGATGAAATAAACATGAAGAGAATGAAAAAAATGGCGTCGAAAAAAAAAAAACGCGTGAGTTTTTTTCTGAGTCCTGTTACCTAATAAACCAAACCAAAACCATCAGGAACAAAATAAATGAAAATACAATGGTTATGACACTTGATAATAAGCCTTGAGTCTGGAAATGTTTACTAAAGGTAGGGTGTCGCCAGCGAGGGTTTCCAATTGCACAGCACCCGAATGCAATATCTTCAGCACGCGAAAAGGTCCTTCCCAATGAGGGATCCATTTCCCTTTTGCAGTCGTATGAGGGTTAGGTTTATGGAGAAGAACTAACATGCCTGCTTCAATGTTGTTTTTCCACAGATGTCGATCATGTGCCTCCTTCCGTTTCATCTGAGTCTCTATCAATTGTTTGGTCGCTAGTAGACGAATCTCCTCCACTTTATGTAGTGCTCCTAGCCTCTAAGAGACATCACAATCCTTCTTTCCCTGCATGAATGCTATCTTAGGCGATCCATGTAAAAATTCAAAGGGCTTGATGGGTAATATGCCATAAACCAGTTGGAATGGGGAATATCCAGTGGCCTCTTTGTAGGCTAACCTGTATGCCCAAAGTGTACCTTGGTACGCAATGCCCCATGAAGTGGGTTGCAACATACACTCCTTTCTTAACATTGCAATTAAAACCTTATTTGTCGATTCAGCCTGTCCATTTGTCCAAAACAAGAGGAAGAGTTGCCCTCTTGGAGCCAACTTAGAATATCCTCTTCTTCATCAAAATCTATTTGGGGTTGATCCTCCGCTTCTGTTTCCATGCAAATGCTCACTGTTTGCATCATACTAGTGTTTGCTTGATTGTCTGGGCCTTCTTCTAAATGAATTTGTGTCAGCTCCTGCCCTTTCTTTTTTACCCACATAGTGTCCTTACCCCAATCATGAATGACACTGGCGTGCCTCAGCCAAGGTCTTCCAATTAAGAGAGGAAATCCTCCTTCAACCTGGGGCAATCTTAAAACCACAAAATCCATAATGAATAGATTACCTTGTACTTCAAGTGGAACTTTTGGGATTACCCCCAAGGGCCTTACTTTGCTCTGATCTGCCAACGTAACCGTGAAATTTGCATGTCTTGAAGGGTGGAGTCCAATCTTTTTCATGGTATGTTCAGGCATCAAGTTAATGCCGGAACCACCATCTACAATAACACCTTGGAATTCATGACCCTTGATTGATATTGTAAGCTGAGGACTTTTATAATCTGTAAGGGGTGCTTCCCCCATAATTATCCCTTTATGTAAAATAGCAGTCTTGGCCACTAAGCTTGTAGTAGAAGCCTCATCAATTATCTGCAATAATTCTGACCTGAATTTCCCATCCATCTTTATTAATTCAAAAATACTAACCTCCTTCTTCAGTGACTTGAGTAGTTTTGAAGCCTCTGACTCTTTAAGAGAGTGAGCTTCATTTGCTTTGCCAAACTCTTCTTGAGCCCTGTTGAATGCATGCCCAATGGCATCACTGGTGCCTATGAGATATTCCTTTTGGTTTGTGTCTGCACTTGTGGTGGCTTTGTCTTCAAATGCGACTCTGTCTTCGTTCAATTCCTTAATTATCGATTCTTGATTTTCTACCACTTTTGCCGTTCCCTTGCTTCTTGTCTGTATTGCAAAAGATTCGAGTTCTTCTAATTGTACCACTCTGGTAGATGGTGAGGGCTCATTCACCTGAGGTAATGTTTCCTCCTTGAATACAGAGATCATTTGGAGATGGGGTCCGGAAGTAGAGGCTTGATTCTTAGGACAACAGTTTGTATAGTGATCCCTGGCCTCTGGACAGTTCCTGCAAGGAGGGGTATTTTCTGGGAGAGTGCACCTAGATTGGTAGTGCCCGCACTCTCCACATCTGAAGCAAATGATGGGCCTTCTAGGCCCATTCACAAAAATTATTCCTTGGTCTGGGATTATAGTTGTTACCTTGGTTTGCTGCTGCTGCCATTACATTTGCTGGTGGCAAGAGTCCTCCTTGTGTCCAGTATGTCGTTGTAGGCATTCCCCTTACTTGGCATTCATGGGCCTCATGCCCAATCTTCCTGCATAATTGACAAGTCACATTTAGCAGAGGACATTCACTTACTATGTTCCCTTGCTTGCTGCACATGGAGCACCAGAGTCCGTTCTTAATGCCGCCTCCTTTGAGTTCCTGCAATTCCTGTCTCAGCTGAGCTAGTTCTTCTGCTTGGGCTTCCTCTTCCTTTTGGAGCTTGAGGGCTTCAATCTCTTTTCTCAGCTGAGCTACAACAGTCTCCTCCTCTGTGTAGGGCTTATTCCTTTTCAAGCCCTCCAGCTCCCTTCTTAACTGGATCACTGGGTCCTCCAGTTCTGTACCATAGGATGGTTGGGAAGAAGTTGCACCATACTGGTGCCTTATCTGTTCCAAGCGTGTGGCCGTATTGATGAACTCCTCAACAGAGGCAGTAGGTAGCACTAACTCTTTTATTTTGCATTGGGTGACCACAGGTAGGGGTTTGGCTAACCATTTTTTGACAAAGAAATCGTGGTGGTGGATCTGGTAGTTTAGCCATTAGTGCTTTGGCCCTGGTCACAAACTCTGGGAACTTTTCTCCTGGACCCAATCTCAAGTTTTCTAACCCTTCGATAATGATCTCTACCGTGTTTCCGTGCTGAAACTGATTTTTGAAGGCCTCTTTCATCAAATCCCAAGAGGTAAAATGCTTTTCAGCAAACTGGCTAAACCACTTATCTGCCAGACCTTCCAAAGTGGAAGGGAAGAGTATCAAGAAAGCATCTTCCCTACCCATTAGACCTCTAGTCTTGCATAATGCAAGAAATCTTCGAATGTGCTCATCTGGATCCTCATGGGCTAAACCTCTGAAAGAGGGAAATTTTATGTTTAATCTGGAGAGTAAGGTTTCTAGGTCCACCTGTCCTGCCATGCTTCCTACCGATGAAGTCGATGAAAGTGGACTCGATGATCTTCTGTTCGTCTTTCTTCTTGTCTGCTTGCACTTGACCCTCAAGGTTTGTGACCGGGTCGCGGTCATGAGCTGTTCATAGTTCACCTGAAATGAGACACTTGATATAAGTACTTACCTCGTTTAGTCAACTGGAGTATTACTGTTGGCACTGGAATAGATCTTCTCCTAAGCTCAAATCTCCTTGTAAGTCCCACCGGGCGTGCCAAATTTGTTGGGGGTTTTCTTGGACGTGAAGGAGTTTGAGGGTTTGTAGGAGAAAAAAAGAAGAAGAACAAGAGACGAAATAACTCAGACAAGCTTCTGCAGAAACACCTTTGAACCTTTGAACCTTGAGTTTTTTTTATTACAATAGAAGGATTATACTATTTCATTCAATCCAAGTTAATACTCGGGCGCAATTACAGAGAATGCTCAATCATAAAAGATCAATTAGCTCAGGATCTCCCAGCAGCCGGCCTCTTCTGCACCAGTCCTTCACTTGCTTCCAACTTCTCCTTGTGCACACCTTGCACTAAGCTTCCACGAGCTGAGGGACTAATCTCTTTCAGGCATGATCGTGGAGAGAGACTTTTGGGATTGGTCTCCTGCTTCGCACTCTCTGCACCTCCCTTAGCCTCACTTCTTGCACTCTTTACTTTCCACGGTCGACACACACCAGTGACTCTTCACTTCTCCCTTTCTTCTTTCCCCCCCCCCCCCCCCCCCTTCAAGAATAGCCTTTTGTCTCTCTTTTTGTTGAGTGCACCGGTTCTGTGCTCTAACTGTAATACAATCTTGGTGTCCTTTCAATGTCCCAAGATTGTCTTTTGAACTGGTCACCAACGACTCACTACTTTGTCATGTAGTGACTTTAAAACAAAATTTTGATTGGGCAGCCCTCTTTCCACCTTTGCGTACGCGGCCGCTTCCATACCTTCACCTTTCCTTTTAATTCTTTACTTTTGCACCTAAGATTTAAATTCATCCTTTGAACCTTAAGAAAAATACTTTGCACCCTTAGTTTCAACCGGTTATGGCTCGACACCTACAACACGTAGCAAAAGTCAACTTGCATGACTTTTCATACCAAGAAATTTTCTCCTTTACAATTTCATAATGAGAATGATGAGGATGGTTCCACTCCCATTCATAGTGTCAATATATTTTGAATTGATACACTTCTCCATTTATGTCAAGATTGTGCTAGAGAAGGTCAACAAGCAACCGATAATGAACTCGGTATTCTCAACACAAAGCCACAACATGTAGAGGATCTTTCTTATGGTAAAAAGTATTCAACAATGAAGAATTTGAGCCGTACTCCTAGGCTCAAATCCTAGCAACTATGGATGTGTGTATCAATGAAACGTGGAAGAGCAAATTTGTGAAAAAAATGGGTACGATCTTTTCATGATTGATATCTTCATGTCCAAGAACCTAGTTCTAGAGAAAGTCCCTAATGAACCACAATAGCTATACAAAGAGTATGAATCCATAGAAATGGATCAAAGATTAATAGGAAGAATGATTGATCCTAGCCATGTAAAGGTTTGCATAGTCAAAGAGAAGCAAGAGACCCCCATGGAGGATCAATATTTTTGTGTGGAAGATGAGGATAAAAAAAAAAGACAAGAAATAGTGGCGTTGAAGTGCCTAAAAATTTCAGAAGTTACAAAGTGGAACAACACAAGATTGTGGTTTAGAAGATTTAAAAAGTGTAGATCTAGACATCTACATACATATGATCCCAATGACAAGTGATGTGAAGCCTCCAAAACAAAGACCGTACAACTTTTGGAAGCACAATTCATTTATTATATAGAACATTCAAAGTGGGTGTCACTCATCATGATAGTGCCTAAGAGGAATGGGAAGTTACGAGTATAATCTCAAGAAGGTCAACATGCACAAACAATTACATATGACTCTCCACCCAACTTGCCATTATATAGTTCATGGAATCATCCATGACCTCTAGAGTAATTGGAGTCCATATATGCATGTGCAATCTCCACCTTTGCCTTTACACCTTCCACTAGATTCCATTATTGGTAGGTGTACTCACAACTTGATTTTAGTCTCACAGAACTCAAGTAAACTTGAGTTGATGCTTCTAGAAGGCTTTAGTGAGACTTTGAGAAAAATACTCCCCATGTTGTTGATGGAGTATATCCACACCTAGTTGCAACAGAAGAATGATAGGCCCTTCCTAGGACCAAACAGTTCACTATCACAGTCCACCAAAAATTGAATTGCTCTTTGGACCTAAGGACTGAACTTATGACATTTTGCACAGTAAGACTGTACTCTCTAAGCTTTCTAATAAGCCATATATCACTCAATTTGGAGAATGTGACCTATGTCAAACTCCTTGTACAAAACAAACCAAAATCTTACCAAACACATAACTATCACTTATGTGTACCTCTTCACACACATATGTTGGGAAATATGCAGAGATATAACAAAGAGCTTTCAAGCTCAATATAAACAAGGATAAGGAAAAATTGATACCAAGATTACATTCAAAATAATTCTTACAACAATATCTTTAAGACAAACTATCTTGCGCATGAAACGGACAACTACACAAAGAGATATAGGCGATACAAAATCTCAGCCAAAGTGAAAACTTCAATAAGCAGAGGGCTAGCTTAGCTAGGGGCTAGCTTAGACCTGGAGTATACACTCCCAATGAGAGCCTAAAGGTGCACAAACGAAGTTTGAGGAGGCCACAAATTTCTTCCAAGCTATTGCTTATATAATGCTCTAAATGTTGGTGTAGAATTTGAATTCAAATCATGCCTCAAAAATCCCCCACTTTTCTCAATCAAGCTAGATGGAATCTTGAGCTTAAAAAGTCGTAGAAAAGTGGTTGTAGACTTTACCAAAAGTTGAAATGATGTGGCACTTGAGTTAACCCTTGATTCACACACATTTGAGCTTGTACATTTCTAACACTCCCCCTCAAGCTCAAGTGTTCATCTCTATTGATCTCCTTCAAGTTGAGGTTGATCTTGAACTTCTCCAACTTGCTTGCATCCATAAACTTAGCCATGATATCTGCTAGCTCATCCTTGGTGTTGATGTGCTTGATGTCCAGTTCTTTTTCTAGTACCTTCTCTCTAATGAATTGATAATGTATCTCTATGTTCCTGCTTCTTGCATGGAACATAGGGTTGCTTGCTAGATGAATGCTTGACATGTTATCTCCAAATAGAGGGAACTCTTTGACCTCCACATCCAAGTCTTTGAAGAGCTTCTTGAGCCACATGATCTCACATGTAGCAAGTGTTAAAGCTCTATACTCAGTCTCAATAGATGATAATGCAACTGTAAGTTGCTTCTTGGACATCCATGAAATGACTATTTGACCTAGCATGAAGACATAGCCAGATGTGCTCCTTCTATCCTCCTTTGAACCAGCCCAATCAGCATCACTAAAGCCTTGAGGTTGTAATCCATCTCCATAAGGGTAGTATAACCCTTAGTTGATAGTGTGCTTGATGTACCTAATCACTCTCTTGGCTGCATTCATATGAACATCAGTTGGTGAATTTAGAAATTGAGAAAGAACTCCTACAAAATAAGACAAGTCAGGTCTTGTGATGGTAGCATAATTAAGGGTTCCAATTATGCTTCTATATGTTGAAATGTCTTCAAGAGGTTGTACTTCACCTACACATGACTTAGAGTTTGGATCCATAGGTTGTGTGAGTGTCTTACATCCACTCATACCATACTTATAAAGTACATCTAGCAAGTATTTCCTTTGAGCAAGGTAAATACCATTTTCCACATAAATAACGTCAATCCCAAGAAAGGATTAAAGAACTCCAAGATCTGAAATCTTGAATTCAGTTCCAAGCTTGGCCTTGATCCATGTGATACCTGCATCATCACTTCCTGTTATAATCAAGTCATCCACATATATGCATACATAGACAACTAGTCCTCCTTCCTTCTTGAGGTATAACAAAGGATCTCCATCACTTAGCTTGTATCCACACCTGCACAAATACTCCACAAGCCTTTTATTCCATGCCCTAGGAGATTTACTTAAACCATACAATGTTTTTCTAAGTTTACAAACAAAATCTGAATATTTAGGGTTCTCAAAGCCTAATGGTTGAGTCATGTAGATTGTCTCCTCCAAATCACCATTAAGAAAAGCATTCTTGACATCCAATTGATATATTGGCCAACTCCTAGATGTGGCAACCCCAATGATTGCCCTAATTGTGGTCATCTCTGCAATGGGCTGAATGTTTCTTCATAGTCAATCCCATAGGATTGAGCAAATCCTTTTGCCACAAGCCTTGCTTTGTACCTAGCAATTGAACCATCCGAATTTCTCTTCACTTTATAGACCCATTTGTTGCCAATTACCTTCATCTCTTCTTGTCTTGGAACAAGACTCCATGTGTTGTTGTCTTCAAGAGCTTTGTACTCTTCTTCCATAGCCTCTTGCCACTCCTTTGTGTCTTTGGCCTCTTCATAGGTAGAAGGTTCATGATCTTTGATAACCTTAGTCATGAAAGCATAATGCCTAGCAATATAACTATCATAGAAAAGCCTTGAGATTGGATGTTTTACCCTTGTTGACCTCCTTTCTTCTCCTTTTGGTGCAATGAACCTTCTTTGCCTTGGTGCTTTAATCTATGCTTTTGATGTAGCTCCCCCTTCTAACATAGGTTCTTCAAAGTCTTCAACTTCATCTCCATCTTCATCAAGCTCTACCAATCTTGCCTTTCCTTTATTCATTGATTGATGGGCTGAACCCATGCTTGAAATCCTTTGTATGCTTGGACCACTGGTTTCCAAGCTATCTTGAAACCTAGCTTCATACCTCCTCTCTGCCTCTTCAATATCTTCTTCCTGCAATGGAACTTTGGAAGCATACCATGGTTTGAGCTCATCAAACACTACATCTCTAGATACCTTTAACTCCTTTGTATTAGGGTTGTCACACATGTAACCTTTTTTCTCCATAGCATAACCAATAAACATACATCTTTCAGCCCTTGCATCCATCTTACCCCTCGACTCTTTGTTGAGATATCAAGCTCAACATGTGATGATCCACGATGACACGTACCAATTTTCGTTTCTCTGACATGTATAGTGGTCACACCGGTATATATCAAGGATACTTCATTGAGCTTTATTAGATTTATCTATCAAGAGTGATGGCACATTTGTTCCTTGCCAGCTCACTCATTTGTGGACATTAGGTTTTTCCTTATGTACTCATCTTTATATATTGCACTTGTTGTATTCTTGTTTTAGGTCATTCTTGTACATTCCTTTTTATGTAATAGAAGAGAAGAAGAAGATCATTCTTCCTTGCCTCAATGTGTGTGTGTGCTTCTCCTTGAGAGTGAGAGTGTGTGTTTGAGCTCTCTTCCTTATCTATTTCCTCGAGACATGGTATCAGAGCCAGCATGGTTGTAGAGAGCTCGTGGAGAAGGCGATGGTGAAGGGTACATAGCAAGGCGTGGAGAAAACGCGATTCACAAACAACCTCCATTTGCTACAAAAATTGACGTGAAGGTAGAAGAATGTTGCTCTAGCACAATGGTGAGAACCACGTTAAGAAGCTCCACCTCCTTAATGTCAATCCGCGGAAGAGATAGGAGTGATATGAAGATCGAGAATGTGAGGTGAAGTGAGAGTGAAGGTGAGAAGCACAAAGATGCACACACACATACACACACAATGAAGAGACAAGCAAGACACAATGGAAGGTGAGAAATCCACTCTATTGCTCAAGAACACTATTACAAGCTCAAAATAACTCTAACCTCAAACAAGCTAACCTCAAAAATGAGCTCTCTAGCTCTTTTTATAGTTTCTAGACTAGTTTTGACTGGTTTCACATCTAGTGACCGGCATAGTTAAAAATTAGGTCCTAGATGCTATTTGAAAGGGTAAACGGTGTCTAAAAATAACGAAAATTGATACGCTCATTCTAACTAAGCTCCTCAAGCTCAAGGACTCCTTGACTTGCACAAAATGGAGCTAGAAACTAAGAAAGGGGTTTTTCTATGTTACATATGTTACAATAGTGATAAAAATCACTGTTGGAGGTTTTTGAAAAGTATTTCTAAAAAATGATTCTTTGAAAAAAGATTCGACTGGCTCCCTGCTCCGTCGTTACATGCTTTCGCGTCTTCTATGCCTCTGGCTGCTTCCAACACCCCCCTCCCTCTCGCTTCTGTCGTCCCTGACAGAACCTTGTTGTGAGGTCTGCCGGATATAGTTCTGTAGGAGGTCATGAGCGAGGGTGTGCTCGGAGATATGAATGCCTCGAGCCAAGTCGGCCTCGAGTTTCTCCCAGTCTACTGGTTGCGGTTCTTCCGGTGGCGGGAGCTGATAGTGTGTGGAATAGACCATTCGTTCACAGGCAAATAATTGTAATAAATGTGTAGGCCTACTTATGAATACCTCTGAATGGTATTCCCAGAAGCCGGTTGTGAACATCTCTTCGAAAGTCTGCTTGTAGCACGCCGGTAGGTACTTTATTCTGCAATGCCAGGCATAACACACCCGTAGCGATGGCGTTGTACTCATATCATATACCAGGTCGAAATTGCCATGCTCAAAGCCCGGGGTGTTTACATGAGGTGCCTTGACGCGTCGGAAGACTTTAAAAATCATTTGCATCATGTCAAAGATTTTGACAGTCATGTGCACTGCTATATCATCCATATGCTTTAATCTAGGGAGCCACTGGCGAATTGTAGCCATCATGTAGCCTACAGTTGGTAACTCAATGGGTGGCTTAAAATAGGGGTAATTCAACCAGTCCTAGCACTGCTTATTGTTTTGTACCTTAATAGCAAAGGTTGTCCAGGAGCGGCGTCGTGGTACTGGTCCCCAACATGGGTTGTACTTTAAGTGCAAAGGTGCCTTTACCCATGTACTCATCATTTCTGGATACTTCTGTAGTAAATCTTTTCGCCACTCTGGTTGATAGATCTCTCCTTGCTGCGCATCGAGTGGTAGATCGTCCTCATCGAATTGAGTTGCATGCGATGGTTTCTTACCTGTCTCTTTCTCAATGGCTAACTGGTATTCAGCCATTAACATAAAATACGGTTTATATTGTAGCTCATGCCCAGATATGTATCGTCGCGGGGCCAAATGAGCAAAGAATGGAGACTGTAAAATTCTTTCTTCTATCATCGCCATGGCATGTAATTGTGCCTCTACTCTAGCTGAGTGCGTTGTCCCAAGTTCCTCAATAGTCTTCATCCACGCGTGGGTCGGGAGTTCGTAAGTCATCTGGCCTTCGGCCGTGACGCGTCCGCCTGGGATGGGTTGTGGCTCGTATGCCTCTTCAAACGTTTCCTCCACCGGGATGGTGGCAGTTTCTTCCTCAGCTGGAAGCTCAGGTGGGGAATCTGGCCTGGGTGGTGCTTCATATACTGCAATCCTTGATTCAAGGTTTGATACCTGGGCCCGTAATGCGTTGAGTTCCTCTAAGATGTCAGGAGAGGGGTCCACAGGTGCTGGTATGTCTGGTTGTGCCGGTGCTCGTAACTGGAGTAATTTATGATCTTCTTTGAGTTTCTGTAACTCCTCATTCATGCGATCGTATTCATCTAGCAGTCTTACATGATCTTCTAGCAGCATCTTCATTGAGTCTGAGGGAATGGCTTTGAACTGACTAGGACTCAAAGGTTGGTCTGGGTGGTCAAGAGCTGCTTCTAAGTTTTCTCGGTTCTGATCCTGTAGGCGCTGGTTTTCCTCCTTTGCTGCTACTAGATGTCTTCTGAGTAAGCCCATGTTTCGTATTAGCGTTGCATTGCGGACTATCTGGGCTCTTAATAAGTTATCCAGGTCAGCAGTGGCTTCCTTGGTCTTGTCTTCGCTTTCTAGTTCTAATTTATGATAGGCTTCTCGTAATTCTTGGTAGCGGTTGTTCAGTGAGGCAATAGACAATAAATTAAGCTGCGACTGTAAGTCAGTGGTTGTCCTCTGCAACTGCTGATAATTATCGCCAAGAGATGTGAAATCATCTCTTACTTGTGTCATACACATGAACATTTATCGAAATGCATTATCTACAGTGGGTGATAGTATTAATGGGGTGCTAAATGAAGATGCATTGGGTGTAGATGCAAAGGGAACAGGGAATGGGGGTGGGAAGGTGGATGCTGTGGTGATTGTGGAAAATTGTGAGGTGCCTAAATATGTTTGTGCTGTGAGTGAAGTGAGTGATGGTGCAGTGGGTGGTGAGATGTCCATGTCATTGGACGTGTCCAGTGCGGTGACTGTGAATATGGGTGTGACTGTGGGTGCTTGTGCTGGTGTAAATATGGGATTTACAAAGGTTGAGGAGTAATTTACAGGGTGGCTGGCTGGAGCAGCTTGGTGGAAAGGGGAAATAGGGATTACAGTGGGTCGGGGAGGTGAGACTGGGGAGAAGGTAATGGCGGTGGGAATGGGAAAAGGGGTCTTGGAGTTGTGGGGAAGGATGGAAAAGCTGGATGGAGGAATGGGTTGAATGGAAAGGTGGATGTGTGAGGGGGTAGACTAGGTCTAATGGGTGCAGGAATTGTGGGGTGAGTGGTCGTAAAAACGATTTCTACTACGCCACCAGCGATAGAAGATGTTAGTCGGGGGGAAGGAGGGTGAAGAGGGGAGGCTAGATGGACGGGTGGTGATGGAGGAGCGGTTGGGGTGGTCGGTACTTCAGTGACTACTGAGGTATGTGCAGTTGTAGCACGGGGTGGGGAATCTACAAGGATGGTTTTTGCTGCCAACGAACTTTTGGGGATGAGGCGTGCCTCCTGATGGAGAGTGTTAATCTCCAAAAGAACAACCTACTCTTGAATTTAGAACACCTCTATATCAAGAGTAAGTCAAAACCTTCACTAAATTTGAGGTCCAATCTCCAAATTATCAAAATTAAGAAAATCTGTGAAGAAGATGAAACACAGAAAAGTCTGCTGCAGAATTTCTTCACATTGACTTATCAAACATGTAAAGTTTTTGATGAAACTTTATACGAATCATCTCCTAGGGATTGCGCAACACCTCCAAGTTAAATTACTTCAAAAGCTATAGTATAACTTGAGAAATCCATTTCACAAGTTACCTATGTCAGAAACTGTTACTCAGAACAGTCGATTCTACACCCCTAACTTCTTAACTTTGGTTCTCACAATGTCGAACCCGTTTTGCCAAATCCTTTTGACTGAAGATAGCTTATCTCTCAACTTAGATTTTAAGCTATCATATGTGTAAAACTTTACACTGTGCGCTGAGCACTACTCATTTCTTTGGACTCGAAAAGTGCGCCTGTTTCAGAGAGCTGTAAACACTCAATACATGTGAATGTTCCTACCAGCAATTCTCTTCACCTGTTTACAATTAGACTCTGAAATTCAAACCACAAACTCATCAACTAACGACTTAGATATCCTCAAAAGGATTTCACAAATGATCTACCACAGACGGAGTAGACGCAGAAACATCGGGCGCAACATTTCCTTCATTTCATGAGAAGACTACAACTGAAAAGTGAGAGAGACTTCAACTTCTTTCTCAACTGTCTATTGACATTTACAATCACTAATTTCTCTATTCCTATGCTCATACATGGTCTCTCTTTGTCTTCTCTCTTCTGCTCTCTATCTTTGCCCGACATTTTTCAAAAGTATTTATAGACATCTATGTACAAACTCTCATCAAAACATAAGTATATGTAACCTATGTCAAAACTAATGTACATATGTGTACATGTCCTTCACTCTTGTGAATGTATCCATTTTCTTCACTCCAAATCTTCAATTGGTGATTGATATGCACCAACAGCTCCCCCTCAATCATCAATTGAGGTTTCTCCTTTCTTCTTTATACCTGCCATGTCCTTAAACTTCTGTAGCTTTGGTCCATCCAAGCTCTTTGTAAGCATATCAGCTATCTGATCCTTTGTTGAAGTATGTATGACTTCAATCTCCTTATCCATCACTTTCTCTCTTAGGAAGTGATACTGAATCTCAATGTGTTTGGTCCTGGCATGAAAAACAGGATTAGCAGCTAAATACAATGAACTCATGTTATCTCCATATATGATTGGTACTCCATGCACAATGTCAAGACTCTTCATCAAGGTCTTAACCCAAATTACTTCTTTTGCAGCTTCAACCATGCCTTTATACTCTGCTTCTGTAGAAGATAAAGCAACTGTATGTTGCTTCTTGGAACACCATGAGATAAGTTTATCTCCCACATAACACATGTACCCAAATGTAGATCTTCTATCATCTGGATTACCTGCCCAATCTGCATCACTATAAATTTTGATATTTGTATCTGAGGTAAACCCATAATACAAACCTTCATTGAGTGTACCCTTAATGTACCTCAACACCCTTTGTCCTGCAATCCAATGTTCTTTCCTTGGGCAATGCATAAATTGAGACAAAACCCCTACTGCATATGATAAATCAGGTCTAGTTAGAGTAGCATAGATAAGGCTACCAACCAAACTCTGATATTGTCTCATGTCCTTGAATTCTTCACCTCCATACTTACTCAATTTGTGATTCACCTCCATTGGTGTAGGTGCTACCCTGCAATCATCCATTTTAAACTTGATTAACAAGTTCTTCAAATACCTTTCTTGGGTCACAAATACTCCATGTTGAGTATATGTAATCTCCATGCCCAAGAAGTATGACAAGTCTCCCAAGTCACTTATCTTGAACTCCTTTTCCATTTGCCTCTTGAGCTTTTGTATTCCTTCTTCATCTGTACCTGTAAGAATTATATCATCAACATATATGCACATGTATATGAAACCATTTTCACTTGCCTTGACAAGCAAGCTACTATCTGCTTTAGACACCTGAAAACCAAGTTCTTTTAGGAACTTCACAAGTCTATAGTTCCATGCCCTTGGGGCCTGCTTCAAGCCATATAAAGCTCTCTTGAGCTTGCACACATGATCTGGATACCTTTTATCTCTGAACCCTTGAGGTTGCTCCATGAATACATCATCTGAAATATAACCATTCAAAAAAGCATTCTTTACATCAAGTTGACATAGCTTCCAACCTTTACATGCAGCAATAGCAATAAGTGTCCTTATGGTTGTCATCTTTGCCACAGGACTATAGGTCTCATCATAATCAATACCATATGTTTGAGCAAACCCTTTGACAACAAGTCTAGCTTTGTATCTAGACACACTTCCATCTGCAAACCTTTTTGTCTTGTAGACCCATTTGCATCCAATAATCTTCTGACTATTTGGTTTAGGAACCAAATCCCAAGTTTGATTCTCCAATAGTGCATCATATTCCTCCTGCATAGCACTCTCCCATTTTTCCTTACCTTTTGCCTCTTCATATGTAGAAGGGTCTTCATCTGTATTCACCATATAAGCATAATCTTTTGTGGCTAGAAATGAAGTATCATAACTATACCTTGTAGGTTGCCACCTATTTCTTGTTGACCTTCTGAGTTCTCCACTCCTTGAGGTTTCTGGCTCTTCACATTCAGGATCAAATCTTGGTGTCTCTTCCACCTCAACCTGCACTTCATTATTCTCTTGCTCATCAAATATTTGAACTTTTGATTTACCTTTTCTTTGATTCACTTCTTCTTCATCACCTGTATTAATGTTGATTGTACCTGCATACCAAGTACTTTGTTCATCAAATGTAACATCTTTAGAAACCATAAATTGTTTTGTTGATGGACTCCACAACCTATAGCCCATCTGCTTGTCATCATAGCCAATGAAAACATACTTTTCAGCTTTGGGTTCCAACTTGTGTCTTAATTGTGATGGCACAAATGCATATGCCACACACCCAAATACTCTGCAATGATCCAAGGTAGGTCTCTTACCCCACCAAGCCTCATATGGTGTCATACCCTGCAAGGCTTTACATGGTAACCTATTGACCAAATAAGTGGCTGTATTTACAGCCTCAGCCCACAAATAATTAGGGCAATTTTTCTCCTTCATCATGGATCTTGCAAACTCAACAAGAGTTCTATTTCTCCTTTCTGCAACACCATTTTGTTGAGGAGAGTACCTGCAAGTAATTTCCCTTTTTATACCTGCATTCCATAAGTAATCACTGAACTCATTTGAGAAATACTCTCCCCCTCCATCTGATCTTAGTCTCTTCAACTTATGTCCTGTAATTCTTTCTGCATATGCATGATAGTGTTTAAATGTATTAAACACTTCTGACTTATCTTTGATCACATAGATAGTGATCCACCTAGTAGCATCATCAACATAAATCACATAATACCTTGATCCATTTATACTGAAATCTTTTGATGGTCCCCACACATCTGTGTGTACCAATTCAAGCTTCTCTGAATGCATAAAACCATGCTTGGAATATGAATGTTTATGAGCCTTACCTAATTGACATGCCTCACATTTGTATGTCATATGTTGACCTGCAACATTAGGCAATCCAAGCACTGAACCATTGTTAACCATATCTTTAATACCTCTTTCATTGAAATGTCCAAGCCTCTTGTGCCAAAGATCTAACTCAGAGATCTTGTGTCCTCCATATGTGAACATTGCATGACCAATGTTACCTTGAATCTTCAATGTAAATAGTCTTCCTTCTTTTTTTCCTGAAACAATCTGTTTATACCCTTGGCTAGGGTCTTCCACATATACTCCATCATTAGTGAACCTTACTTCATATCCCTTTTCAACAATTTGACCTACACTTATCAAATTCTTAGGGATTGTAGGAACATACAAGACCTTACTCAATAAGGTACTTCCATCCTTGGCCTTCACTGATCCAATTGACTTCACATTGTGCTTTGTGTTGTCACCTGTTTGAACAACATGATTAAAAACTTTACTTTCCAAATCAGTCATCAAAGATATGTTACCACTCAGGTGATTGCTACACCCTGAGTCAATGTAAAAGACTCTTTGATCTTCACTCTGCCTTTCACAAGTTGCATTCATTATCAATGTTGAGTCTTCCTTTTGATCTGAAGCATAATTGTAGTAGGTGTTGTTGTATTGTTGACTTTGGAATCCTCTACCTGCATTTCTTCCAAAGTAATTTCTTCCACCTCTACCTCTGTAATTACCTCTTTGATTTCTGCCACCTCTTCCTCTTGCATTATAATTTTGACTATATCCATTATTATTCTGAGTATTATGCCAACAATCATTAGCTAAGTGATTTGTCTTACCACAAATCCAGCAAGCTTTGCCTCCATCTTTGTTATTCCTGCCTCTTCCTCTACCTTTGCCACCTCCTCTTCCTCTTAGGAAGTTGGCTTGAGTAGTTGTTCCTTCATCTTCACCTGCTTGTTGTTTTCCTTTGCTATTCTTCTTCTTATCCTTTGAGTACATTGCATGACCTGTACTCTTGTCACCATCTCCTTTAACATCCTGCTCAAATGTTAGCATATGACCTAACAATTGATTTAAATCAGGAGTGAAATGGTCAAGTGATAGTTCTGTAGACAAAATAAATGGCTTCCATTTGTCATCACCTCTCAACCCTGTAAGGATTTGCCTTACCAATTTATCTTCCTCAATGTCTTCATCAACAGCTCCTAAAGCATCTGCAATATCTTTCATCCTTGTCACATAATCTGAGATGGACTGAGAGGCCTTCTTCTTGAAGGTAGTAAACTCTGCCCATAAGGATGCCTTCCTTGACTTTGTAGTGTTCTGAAAATGCTCCTCCAAAGCATTCCATATGTCAGTTGCACTTTCAAGACCTCTAATGTGAGGTAACAAGTAATCATTGACTCCCATGTAGATAATGCTCCTAGCTTGAGCATCTTTCTTCATCCAATTTTTCAGATCTGCTAACTCTTCCCTAGTTGGAACACTAGGATCTCTGAACTCTGGCTTCTCTTCTTCTCCTGTGATGTAACCAATTAAATCTTTGCTCATAAGATGAGCTTCCATCCTCATTGACCATGCAGGATAGTTTTCCCTATCCAATTTCTCTATCTGTAGAGCATCTCCCATCTTGTTTCCACCTGTGTATTGAAAACTTCAAGCTTTACAAGCAATGTATGTACCTTTACTTCAAGTTAGACTCCTTTTGCCTTTCTTGATGTCGAGTAGACTTCTCCTTAGGCTTTTGACTCCAAGCTTTCACTTCTTAGCTCTTCAAATGTTGAACTTCTTGAATCTGCAGCAGTCGGGACCTTCCTTTCCTTGATTTGATGTCTCCTGCTCTGATACCACTGATGGAGAGTGTTAATCTCCAAAAGAACAACCTACTCTTGAATTTAGAACACCTCTATATCAAGAGTAAGTCAAAACCTTCACTAAATTTGAGGTCCAATCTCCAAATTATCAAAATTAAGAAAATCTGTGAAGAAGATGAAACACAGAAAAGTCTGCTGCAGAATTTCTTCACATTGACTTATCAAACATGTAAAGTTTTTGATGAAACTTTATACGAATCATCTCCTAGGGATTGCGCAACACCTCCAAGTTAAATTACTTCAAAAGCTATAGTATAACTTGAGAAATCCATTTCACAAGTTACCTATGTCAGAAACTGTTACTCAGAACAGTCGATTCTACACCCCTAACTTCTTAACTTTGGTTCTCACAATGTCGAACCCGTTTTGCCAAATCCTTTTGACTGAAGATAGCTTATCTCTCAACTTAGATTTTAAGCTATCATATGTGTAAAACTTTACACTGTGCGCTGAGCACTACTCATTTCTTTGGACTCGAAAAGTGCGCCTGTTTCAGAGAGCTGTAAACACTCAATACATGTGAATGTTCCTACCAGCAATTCTCTTCACCTGTTTACAATTAGACTCTGAAATTCAAACCACAAACTCATCAACTAACAACTTAGATATCCTCAAAAGGATTTCACAAATGATCTACCACAGACGGAGTAGACGCAGAAACATCGGGCGCAACATTTCCTTCATTTCATGAGAAGACTACAACTGAAAAGTGAGAGAGACTTCAACTTCTTTCTCAACTGTCTATTGACATTTACAATCACTAATTTCTCTATTCCTATGCTCATACATGGTCTCTCTTTGTCTTCTCTCTTCTGCTCTCTATCTTTGCCCGACATTTTTCAAAAGTATTTATAGACATCTATGTACAAACTCTCATCAAAACATAAGTATATGTAACCTATGTCAAAACTAATGTACATATGTGTACATGTCCTTCACTCTTGTGAATGTATCCATTTTCTTCACTCCAAATCTTCAATTGGTGATTGATATGCACCAACACCTCCCTGGCTTGTTTTGAAGACTGTGCTCCTGTTGGTACACGAATGTATTCGCCGGGCTTTGAAAATAGTCGTACTCGGCGGGGGTCAAACTGTGGTAGTGGCTTTCTTTGCAAGTACCTGAGGGCTTCGTTGGAGCCTATTGATTTGACTAACTCCCGGAATCCTTTGATGTATGCGTCTTTGAATCTGCCTGTGACAAGTTCCTGTTCTATTATTGCTTGACTCTCTTCCTCAGTCAGCTTTTTGCGTGCCCAAACTTTTTCCATAGTTCTATACAGCTTCTTAATAGCCAGTGTGTAAGCTGCTGCTTCGTAAGTTTCATCTTCATGGGTACTTGTATCACCATGTGTGTCTGGTTGTTGGCCTTGGCCATCTGTTTGTTCATGCTCTTGGGAATCCTGAGTTCCCTGGCTAGCTTTGTCGTCTCCTTCGTCGTCATCGGTTGCTGTTCTTTCGTCATCAGAGCTAGACACAATCTGTCCTTGTGGCTGATCCCTGGGTGTGGTAGGGTAGCTAGGCCTTTCAAATTCTTGAGAAAACAATTGTCCTTCTGAAAACTGGAACTCATTGGAGAATGCATCGGGCATCTCAAAATCGAATGTTGTGTTCAGTGGCACTGCTTGTTCTGCTTCTAAATGGGGTATTGGAAAAGAGAAAGCTTCCGCACCAATGGTGGTGGGAATTTCTGCTGCCGTGGTGATAGGTTCTGGGGTTGTGGCTGCTTGAGGTGCAACAATACTGGTGGTGCCCTCCGTTACAACTGGTCTTGATAATCTGATACGAATAGGTTGTACCGTGGGAGTGGCTGCTGTCGGTGACTGCTCTGGAGATGGTTGTGGTGAGGGTGATTCCGGGACTTGTAAGCACGGGATAGTGCCTCTCATCCGCTTTCCGGCTCTGCCTTTGCTAGACTTTCTAGCCTTCTTAGTGGTCGCTTTGAATGCTTTCACTTCCTCACTGGTCAATGCACGTTCGATCGACAGGTCATATGCCAAGCACATATATATAATCCTTGTAAGTGCACAACATCCATTGATGACCTTCTTTCGTTCCCATCTATGTTGTGCCAAATAGAGCTAATCAATTATCCAGCTAGCTAGATCAAC
The DNA here is from genome assembly GCA_020310875.1 of Ceratopteris richardii. Lineage (NCBI taxonomy): Eukaryota > Viridiplantae > Streptophyta > Polypodiopsida > Polypodiales > Pteridaceae > Ceratopteris > Ceratopteris richardii. The sequence goes on along the minus strand of CM035415.1, from coordinate 194,651,338 downwards.
CGTTTGAGGTCCAGTACATGCTAAGTATAATCCAAACCAGATTCTTTTGTGGGGCATGGTAAAACGATCCTGAGCTGGGAAAGCAAAATGCTGCATGCATATCCGCAATGGCTTGGAAAGCTCAGGGGTTATAGCTAAAATATCCTCCCACTTAGTTACGTCACCACGTTTCATCTGCTCTGGGACTAGCCGTTCTCTCTTCGTCAGAGTATGCGTTCCATGTATTTTGAGAGCTGCGCGAATTAAATCTTTAGACAAATAAAACCTTCTGAATGGAGGGTCATTTACCAAGGATGGTAACATGAATGTGCCAGGTAGATCCTTGTTCTCTGAAGCTGTCAACGTGGTTACTAGGTAAAAGCATCTGTAAAAATCGGGTTTAGGGAGAGGGTCACTAAAGTATTCTGTAAATCCCGCTCGTGCCCAAACGTGCGTTAAATCTTGTGTATTCTGCAGTCCTTCAAATTCTCGTGAAAAGAACTAGTACTTGGCCCACGTGCGCAAATGAAATGCCAAATTGACCTCAAATATGAAATCAGCGTCTGCTAATGGTCCTGCTAGGCCTTGAAACCAGTGAGAGTTACGATGAATCTTCTCAGTGTATCCTCTAGGAGGATCGTTGATTGGCATGGGTCCTGGAAAACCTTGAAACTCTGGTGGTTGCATCGTCAGATAAGATTCCGCGAGTAATTCTCCAATATTGGCCATTGGTGTGCTTGGGCCAGCTTCTGATGGTCCTTCTTCGGTTTGCATGATGACTGACGAGCTAATGGAAAAGATCTGCTACAAAAGATTAACACATTAGCATGGAAATTAATTATGATCCCAATAAAGTGAGACCGCAATCCCTTTCCATCACCGATGTGTAACCCGTGTAGCCAGGTGTTTTGAGGTGGTTAATGGAATGATTATTTGCAAAACTAATGCAGGTCTCTAGACGCCTACATGCTTCAGATTATGCATACATTTCTTGATGAGCTTTTATTATGAGTGATGTGGGGTTTGGTGTATGAATTCATACAAGGTTTGGTTGAGGGTGAATTATTACAAGGGTGGAGTTTAAACGGGGTGGGAGAATTGCTAGATAAGGGGGTACAAGAAGACGTCTGGATACATTTTGGTATCCATTTCCTAAGAGTCTTTGAGTGGGTGGTGTGTTTCTGCTGACGGACAAAAAGTGGTATCGGGTTTGGTGGTATTGAAGGATGAGAAGATTTCTGAGGGGTATATATTACATGGCTTGAGGGTTGGGCTATAATACATTGTTTGGGTAACCAAATTTGCGTGGGTGTGGGTTGATTGATAAGATACTTCTTGGCGATCCAAATCTGTCGAGTATTTGTACTTGGGGAAGAAGATCGAGGGGACTTTGGATGCTGACTCTGCTTTTTTTGAAACTTTGTCCTGTTCTTGTCTGCAGTGTTGCCAATAGGCTGTGGTTGTTGTCCTTTTGGCACCCATATTTGTCTCGTGCCACTTGTTCTGTGATGTTGATACTGCTGCTTTCTTTGCCTTATCTGGTGGTGTCGTCGGTCTGGGTTCCTCTATTGTGGTTGACTCCTTCGTGGTTGGGTTTGAGAGGTCCAGTGGACGCTCTGCTTTGGAAAAGAAGGGAGATCCAACACTTGCGTGACCTGCCCATTAGGAAGTGATTTGTTATCTATCTGTAATCTAGGCAAGTCCGCAGCAAGTTTGGAAGGATGAGCACCGCAGGGTATTGTGCTCATTTGGCCGCTGATGCAACCCACCTGACCGCTGATTGTGTCCATCTGCCCTAGCGGTTGGGTAATCGCCCCTTCTAGTTTGCAAGAAGCCCCAGGGAAGATCTCCTGTCGTCCTTCTGATTGACAACTGTCTATAGCCAAGCCCGAGTGGGTTGGTGTAGACGTAACGTGATTGATCTGACCCAAGATCTTACGGTCTTCCATCGCATGCATTTCATAGGGTCTAGGGTTACAAGCCTCAGTTGGAATGCCGTTAGGGAAGTCAAGCGGTATCACTCGCTTCTGCTCTAAGGTTCCAATCTGTAAGGAGCCTTGTCTAAGATTTAGGTCCACTGAGTGATCGTATAGCCAATCTTGGCCAAGGATTAGGGGTTCTATCAGGTCGTCATCATGGCACACTAGTAGCTTCGCTGTCATGGTCACTTCCTTAATGAGGATAGGAAGGTCCACCTCACCCATGCAAGGGGTTTCCATGCCTCCTAGGCCTATGAGGTATGCCTCAATTGGCCGCATTTCTACTCCTGAATCCGTATAGTGGGACCATCTAATCGCACTAGTCGCAGCACCTGAGTCAATTAAAGCCCTGAGCTCTTGGCAAGGATTGCCGTGCTCTAGCCTGACTGTAATGAATGGTCTCCTGTCCACTATACTAGGATGAGTGGTTGACTTTACTTGACACATGGCCATGGGATATCTGGGTGTAGTTTCCAGATGGTTATAATGCTCTCTCCCTAGTCCTTGTCTTCTTAGCTTCATGCGCTTAATGCGTTCTATTGCTTCTGCCTGAGCTTCCGCTCGTATTCTATTTTCTTCCTCCTTACGCTTCTTTGCCAACGTGAGTCGTCTAAGCATATCCTCAGTAAGAGGTTCCATGTATAGCTTGACTCTACAGCCACTAATATAATTAGGCATTACATCTCCTTCTAAGGTGGCTAACTGTACTGCTCCACTTGTTGAGAGCCTGTTAATGATCATAGGTCCATAACCTCGCTTTTCTAACTTACGTGCGTGTTGCTTTAGCGTATATACTAGAACTAAATCTCCTTCTTTTAGGCCTTTGTCTTTCACATGTGTATCAAAATATGCTTTCTATCGCTTCTTTGCTGCATATATTCCTGCTGCTTCCTTTAGCCTGGTTTCTCCTAATCGTTCCAAGTCCATTATTCTTGCTGATAATTCATGGCCGGTCCACTGATGTTCTTGTGCAACCTTAAGGGTCGGTATCAAGAAGTCCAAAGGAAGCACTGCATTCTGACCAAAAACCATCTGAAAGGGAGTTGCATTGAGTACGGTCTTGTAGGCCACTCGATATGCCCAAACAGCATGATGTAACTATTTGTCCCTATCTGAACGTTTGTTGTTCACGAGTTTCGTGAGTACATTACAAAGGATCTTATTACTGCTTTCAGCCTGACCATTGGCCTGAGGATGATATGGTGCGGATTTCTTGTGAATCACCATAAAATCTTGTAACAAATATTCAATGACTTGGTTTAGAAAGTGAGTTCCGCGATCGCTCACTAACTCTATAGGCAATCCATATCTTGTAAAGACATTCTCAAATAAGAATTTTGCAGTTGTGTGTGCATCATTCTTTTTTGTGGCTTTTGCCTCTACCCATTTCGTAAGATAATCTATGGCAACAATAATGTATTCAGCATGTGTACCTTTTGCAGGGGGGTTAATGGGTCCTACAAAGTCTATACCCCACTTTGAAAATGCACGTCCGCCCATCATGGGTTTCAATGGCATTTCATCTCTGCGAGTAGGAAACTGAGTTCTTTGGCACACATCACATCTCTTAACATAGGTATGTGCATCCATGTGAAGAGTGGGCCACCATAATCCTGCAAAGAGGATGGCTTTGATTATCCTTTCAGGTCCAAAATGACCTCCTGCCACACCTTGGTGTGCAGTCTCTAGTATGCTCAGATAATCACTTTCATGAACACATTGTCTTAGATATCCATCTCGTCCTCTTTTGTATAGATTATCGCCAATAAGTGAATAGTCTTGAGCTTCCTGCTCCAGATTGCGTTGACGAGCTAAGGTCATTCCTTGAGGGAATGTCTTCGTCCTCAAGTATGTCACTAAAGGTTCACTCCAGTCTGGTGTGAGAGACACGTGATATAATGTAGCATGCTCTACTAGTGGTCTTTCACAACAAACATGGCATTCTTTACACAACTTGTAGACATCTGCTTCCATCGAAGGCCAATATACTCCTAGTCTATGCAGAGTCTGTAATGTTCGATGTTTCGAATGATGTTGCTTTAATGCACCTACATGTGCTAATTGCAACCAATTTGCATGTTCTGATTCATCTACACAACAAGCAAGAATCTTTTGATTATCCTGTTTATATATGCTTCCTGCTATGATTTGGTATCTCTGAGACTTGGTAATCTCTCCTTCTTTGATCTTTATCCTAGAATTCTTGGGTCCATATGTGAGAATAGGGACTATTGGTTTAGCCCATTCTGGTGCTATCTCAAGATTAAACAAATAAGCATCTGGTAATTCATCCGCTGTTCCTTGAGGAGCTTCTCCTGAGGTTAATCTCGAAAGGTGGTCAGCTCTAAGATGTGTCTTTCCTTTCCTGTTTACTACTTCAAAATCATACTCCATGAGTAATAGAAACCAACGTATTAGTCGTCCGGTGTTACATGGTTTGTTGACTAGGTACAATAGGGCTTGATGATCTGTAAAGAACTTGAATTTGTTGGCCAACAAGTAGTGCCTAAACTTCTTTACTACGTAGATCATCCCTAATCCTTCTCGTTCCGTCGTGGTGTAATTTCTTTCTGCTGCGTTCAATTGTCTGCTCGCGTAAGCTATGGGGAGATCTATGTTACCTTCATCCGTGGGTTGTGCTAACACACATCCTATGGCGTAATTGGATGCATCCACATGTACATGGAATGGCTTACTCCAATCTGGGGTAGTCAATATAGGTGCTGAGCACAAGCGTCGTTTAAGTTCATTGAATGAATTTTCACATTCATCTGTCCATTCAAAGTTGGTTAAAAGAGAGTACAAAGGCTTGGCTATGATTGCATACATGTGTATGAATCTCCTATAATAACCGCAATGGCCCATAAATGCTTGTACCTCTTTCACATTAGTTGGTCTAGGTAATTCTGCAATTACCTTCACCTTTTCTTCATCCGTAGAGATTCCATTTTTTGACACAATGTGTCCTAGAATTTTGCCTTGTCTGACCATGAAAACACATTTTTCTGGGTTCAAACAAACCTGATATTCTCGACATTTGTCAAATATTTGTCTTAACTCATGGATATGTGTCTGTCTTACTTTTGAATGAGCACATATGTCATCGACATATACTTCCAAATTCTTGCGTAAGAATTCCTTAAAAACATGACACATGAGTTGCTGGAAAGTGGCGGGTGCATTTGTGAGCCCAAAAGGCATTACACGAAATGCAAATATTCCCCATTCAGTGGCAAAAGCCATCTTGTGTTGATCTTCTGGAGCAATGGCTACTTGATTATAGCCTGAGAAACCATCAAGGAAGCTGTAAACTTCCTTGCCCGCAACTCTTTCCAATAAGTGTTCCGTGATAGGAAGAGGATAACTGTCTCTAATTGTGGCGGCATTAACTTTTTTAAGGTTAATACACACACGCAATTTTCCATTCTTCTTGGGCACTACCACAATAGGGGATACCCATTCGGTATGCTCAATCTCGTAAATGAATCCTGCTTCTATCAGCCGATCTATCTCCTCTTTAATCTTCGCAGCATAGTTATCATTGTACGTGTAAGGTTTCTGTTTTGTCGGTTTTGCATCTGGAGTCATAGGGATTCTATGAGAGCATATATCTGGATCTACTCCTTTCAAATCTTTGTAACTCCAAGCGAACACATCTCTATATTCGCGCTATAGGGCCACTAGCTCTTCTTCTTCTTCCTTTGTCAAATCATGCCCTATGTATGTACATTTTTCTTCTTCTCCTTCTATAGCAACTATTATTTTCTTGGTTTTCTCTCGGTTATCATATACTGTCCGTCCTTCGCCTTTCTATTAGGCATTCGTACCATGATTCTTCTATCTTCGATTTCATATTTCTTGAAATTCTTGGGTACTTCAAACAAAGATTCTTCTTTTTCTGACATGGTTTCTTTCTTCTTTCTTTTCTTGCCTTCACTCTTGTTAGTCACTTGAGTGGCTATTCTCACATCGTTTGTAATTTCCTCGTGTCTCTGAGGGTGAGTCTCTACTTTGTAGAAATATTCTTCCTCTGATGCAAAGGGTGGGTCCATGATAATTGATTCTAAATCGAAATCCCTTGCATCCTCAAATGCATCAGTGCTAGGTTCACATTCTTCTAAAATTGCATCGCACATTATTGGTTCTATCGTAAAAACTGAAATGTCATAGCCATCCTCGTCACAGTGGGGTGTCCATTGTTCTTCATTGATGACTACATCCATGGTTGCTAGGATTTCTGCCCAACCATGAGGTTCGAATTCTTCATCTGGAAATACTACAGGTGCGTAAGCTGGGTCTTGAAGGGTCCTTGGATGTGGTTCTGCACCTAAGGTCCTGGCTTCCAATCTTTCTTCCTCTTGTTTTGCAACTTTACACATCCATAAATGAGTGTCCTCATGCGACCAAGAAGGATCTGATTCTAATGAGTGCACGGATTCCGTCTCTACCTGTGTCTTATGGATGGTATTCCATTGTATTGGGGGTACGTCTCTATGTGAATAGTCTTTAAGATTGACTTTAGTAGTCACTCTTAAATGTTGCAAGTACAAAGAATTAGTTCCCCAATTCTTGTACAATTTGCAACTGACGCATGAATGGTCGTCCCAATATCATCTCATAAGCATGATTTTTAGTAAAATCACAAATGGCAAAGGTATGCTCAAATTCTACACCACAAGTGGTGAGAGATATGCCTTCTAGTAAGCCTAATGGTTTTTCTATGTGTCCGTCAGCCATTTGTAGCTTCATCCTGGTAGGTCTGAGTGCTGGCTTACCCCAACGTTTCCATAAAGCGGTGGTAGCAATGGCTACTCCGGCTCCTGAATCTAAGATGGCTTTCGTGGTGTAGCTCTGATCGGTTATCGGAAGATAAGTTTTACCTTCCTCTCCTTCACTTACATCTCCAATCTTTTCTACTGGTATCTCTGATACCTTATTTTGTGATCCTATTTGTGAGGGAGTAGTAGCAAGCTCGGGGAATTGATTTGCTACATGTTTCCACAATTCTGGTTTTACCTTTAACAACTCCTCTAGAGTGAGATTACACTGTACCTTAGTGTTCTTGATCACTTTTGTGTTTCTAGGGATTACTGATTCTTCATTCCTCACTACTATCGTGGGTGCTCTCATATTAATAGACTTTGCTTCCCAAGGTCCTGTGAACTGAGGTAATTCTTATAAAGAATTAGATTCAAATCCTATGTGTTCACTCAGTTGCTCTTCCTCTACATCTTCGTAAATAGAGGGAATATCTTGGGGAAATTGTTCCTGCAAGTCGTCTATTTCTTGAATAGGAGGATGGGTTCTTTGTTCCTTTCTCCATTTCTCTTCTTGGATCTCTCTCAAAAATTCATGTGAGTACCTATGTATGGAAGACAGGTTGTCTTGACTTTCTGTATTGGGTACTTGAAACAGGGATGGTGCATTCCTTTCCTGTGTCTCTGGGACAATAGGGTTCCTATGCTGATCCTTTTTCTCTTTGCTTTCAATCAAATATTCTAGCCTCTCCATTAGTCCTTGAAAGTGTAACTCCGGTTTTTCCATGTTAGTCCAATTAAGATATCTAGAGGCTTCGAACAAACCTTGTGCTAATTCTACCATCTTCATGCAAAGTTTAGTTCTCTCCATTTCTAGATCAGCTCGAGGGTAGTTTTTACTCATTTCAGCTACCTGAGGTCCCTCTTTTAATCTAGCCTGATATGCACGAAACATCATGTCTAGATTTTCTGGTATGGGTTCCGCTAAAACTGATCCTGATTTCTGAGCTGGATTCTCTTGATTCAATTCCTGTGAAGTCAATTCTAGGATTTTGGCTCTAGATTCCTTCAAACTTCCTTCCAACTCAGTTATCTTTTTACTCCACTTTCTCTTTATTATTTCTCTAGAATCTTTCCAAGATTTTGTCTTTTTACTGCTAGATTCTGCAACTTCACTAGTTCCGGCTACTTTATCCTGATTAAGCTGTTGGTTCTGTAAGAGCGCCTGGGTTCTTGTTATAGCTTGGATAGGCACGTATGTAGGGTTGGATCCATCTGCGTTATTTACAATACCTATCACGTTGATCGGTGTCACATTCGAAGCATTAAGAGGGTTCTTAGGACAATCTTTGATTATATGCTCTTTGCCACAATCGGCACAAAAGCCTTGGATGTTATAGTACTGTGATTGTCCTGCTATAGGAGGATGTGGACACTCCTTTATGAGGTGATCTCCTTGGCACCTAAAGCATGGTCCTCTAGGGCCCTGTGGTCTTTGTTGTCTCAATTGGGGCCGTGGATTTGGGTTTGTGTACATCACATTAGCATAGTCTGGCTCCCAACTAGGTTCCACTGGTGGACTATCATAATGATATGTTTCCACGTGTTCTGGTGACTCCGTGTAATAAGCGAGTGGACTATCTACATGCGTAGAGTTAGAACTGTTTGAGTTTGGGTCACTCTCTGTGATCAAAGGTGAAGAAGGCACTAAGGCCCTACTTAGGTTCTCTTCTGCAGCAGCGTATTTGACTGAGATGACATTCGTTGGTGGGGGTGGCTGCTGAGCTAAGACAGGTTGAGGTCTCTGTTGAGCCTGGTATGGGTAGTTCTGAGGAGGCCTATAGTAATAAGGCTGAGCATTGTAATGGCCTTGATACCTACCTGGCTGCTGGTATGCTTGCGGGTAGTTCTGTCTCACGGTTTGTTTGTTGTATGGGCAGTCCTGAGCCATATGATTCGTGTATCTTCTCTCAATTGTACAGTATTGGCCACTAGGGTTGGCTTGTGGTTGTGGTGTATTGGGACACACATTTGCCATGTGATCACCACCACAGGTGTAACAATGCTTGTTTGTTAGCACCCTAGGTTTATTAGAAACTCCTAGTTTCTGGGCCACTTTGTCTGCGAGGTCTTCTATTGAGCTAGACAATTTTGTGGATGCTAGAGATGAACAGTCTGAATCCTTATAGACCTTTGAGAGTTCCAACTCGTCTCCTAAGTTGTCCTCAATGTCTATGCATATTCTCACACATTGCTCTAGCGTTCTGGGTTCTTTTAGGTACACATAGGAGCATAGTTTAGAGCTCAACAAGCTATCTAGAAATAATGACACTTGTTTAGCTTGTGAGGGTAGCTCTTGCATTGGACATCGTTCAACATATTGTCTAAACCTACGTCCTGCGAGTCTAACTGTTTCTTGAGGGGTCTGTTTGAATCTATGAACCAACGAAGACGTGTGATGTCTAATCCCACTTTTAGAGAATTCAGTGATGAATGACTCTAAAAAGTGATGGATGTCCCTAAATTGCCTTTGTTGCAATGGTTGGAACCAATTTAAAGCGATATTTTTTAACGTTAGTCCAAATGCGTTGTATTGCGTGAACATGTCTTTGACTTGTTCTGCTCTTAGTACTTGCTTGAATTCTGCGACATGGTCATAGGGATCTCCTGTCCCATCAAAATATTTTTCCATGGATTTCACTAACTGAGTGGGTCTCAATATTCTTGCGTGTTCACGTGGTCTAGGTAGAGGAAAATCATCTCTACCACCTGGTATTCCATGATCTCTTTGTCTATCTACTCTATTAGTGTCCGTGGTTTTTCTATCTCTCCCTATGGGATGAGTGAAGCTTACTTCGGGTCTTTCTTTATTTTTCTCTCTTTGATTTCCATGGGCTGATGATGTTCCTGCCCCTTGTTGACTTGTGTTCATGTTCGTTCTAGATGGAGGGAATACCAATTCACCTCTCCATGTGTATGTGTTTTTAGCGTGGTCAGGCACCACAAAGACTCTTTCTGAAGTCTCATCCAGGTATACAACCTTTCCAGGTGTATCCCGGTCCTTGAACTCGTATATCGTGATGATTCCTACCTCACTAAGTAGTTCTGTCTTGTATCTCCAAAAGGCTTCATCAGTTTCTTTATTTACAAACAACTCTATGCTTCTGTTGTCCTGAGGGATCCATTCCGGGATTAGTACTCGTGTCAGTACAGATTTCCCTCTAGGTGTTCTAGGCTCTTTTAATGGTTCTTTTCCTTGAGATTTAGTTTCCGTCTCTAGTTGAATCAGGCCAAACTCGTTGGTATTTTTTGGCTGCGTACTTAAGATGTACATTGTTCCTTCCTTGTCTATGTACGCGTCTCTCTCAAATTTCACTACTGGACGTTCCAATCCAATGGGTTGATCGGGGTTGTGCATTTGCACCACTTGCCTTCGCAAACCATCCTCATAGATGCGAGCACCTAATCGGTTGGTTCGGAGAAACTCTAGTTGCGTTCTATAGGGTCCTTCTGGTTTTTCTAAATATGCCACATTCGACCCTCCTTCTGGTCTTTCTGTGCTAAATGCCATTTCTGAATCACTAGTATCTGAGCTCTCGTAGGGATAACTAGTGTTGAAAATTTTACCTTTTCCAAGCTTTCCTGATGCACTGGAGCTTTGTACCTGCAAGAAAACTCAAGAAAACACAAGCACATGCAAGCACAAAAGCTCTCTCTCACTCTCTCGCATGCACAAATGAGGGGAAATGAGGAGAATGGGTGGATATGGTGAATTTTCTGATTTTTTTGGGGATGAAGATGATGATGCAGTGATGAAGATGGAGTGTGGGGAGTTGAAAAACACTAAAAACTAAGTAAAAATAACAACAAAAACTGAAATTTTTACCTTCCAACGCTACTTCTTGCTATACTCTTACCATCACACATTCGTCCTAGACTCAATCCCCGACAACGGCGCCAAATTTGGTGTTGCTCTAGCACAATGGTGAGAACCACGTTAAGAAGTTCCACCTCCTTAATGTCAATCCGCGGAATAGATAGGAGTGATATGAAGATCGAGAATGTGAGGTGAAGTGAGAGTGAAGGTGAGAAGCACAAAGATGCACACACACATACACACACAATGAAGAGACAAGCAAGACACAATGGAAGGTGAGAAATCCACTCTATTGCTCAAGAACACTATTACAAGCTCAAAATAACTCTAACCTCAAACAAGCTAACCTCAAAAATGAGCTCCCTAGCTCTTTTTATAGTTTCTAGACTAGTTTTGACCGGTTTCACATCTAGTGACCGGCATAGTTAAAAATTAGGTCCTAGATGCTATTTGAAAGGGTAAACGGTGTCTAAAAATAACGAAAATTGATACACTCATTCTACCTAAGCTCCTCAAGCTCAAGGACTCCTCGGCTTGCACAAAATGGAGCTAGAAATTAAGAAAAGGGTTTTTCTATGTTACATATGTTACAATAGTGATAAAAATCACTGTTGGAGGTTTTTGAAAAGTATTTCTAAAACATGATTCTTTGAAAAAAGATTTGACTGGCTCCCTGCTCCATTGTTACATGCTTCCGCGTCTTCTATGCCTCTGGCTGCTTCCAGCAAAGACCTCAAAACTGGTGTGAAGCCATCTTGACCTCTATTTTGAGCCCACAAGGTGAGGCCCCCAGAAAAACCAGGTCTGGTTCAGAAACTATAACTTAAATTGTGTTTGACAATGCTCATATATTCCAGATCCAGAATTTCAAGCGATTTTGTGTACTGTTGATACACGAAAACTGTGTTTTTTTTTAGATCGAATTGTCACGTCATAGCGTGAGAGTGTTCAAGCAGAAGTGCTGCTTATAGTATTTTGTAGTGTTGTGAATTGTTGCAGAAATGGCAAACACAAATGGAATGAGTCAGCTTATGAGTGATATTCTGGACAAGAACAACTTGCATGCTTGGAGATTCAGAATGACAAATTTTCTGATGGGAAAAGGCTACTGGAAGTATATTAAAGGAGAGAATGAAAATGCTCCATAGTTACCAGATAGGAATCGGACTACTAATCAGGTAAGAGCATATGAGGAATGGAATCAAGGAGCACGAAAGGTAATGTATTGGCTATCTGTTAGCATACAAGATAGCATGATTGGACACATACAGGATGCCAAGACCAATACAAAGGCACGGAAATTGCAACTCAAGAACGAGCTACATACATTTGAGAAGAAGAGCATGTCCATAAGTGACTACATCTTGAAAATCAAAAGCATATGTGAATCACTTACATCTATTGGCGTGAATGTAGATGATGATGATAAGGTGGAAGTGTGTCTTCGTGGTTTAGGAGTTGCATATAAGCAGTTCAGAACTTCTATACAGACTAGGGAAAATATTCCGAATTTTGCTAATCTGGTATCTATGCTGATTATTGAAGAAAAGAATATTGGTGAGGATTCAAACTCCCAAGGAAAATCTAGTTCTGAGCAGGTATTCTACTCTGGTAGAGGAAGAGGCAGAGGTAGAGGCTTTGGAAGTGGAAGAGGGAATAGTAACCAAGACCAAAGTCAACAACAGAATCATGCAAGAGGAAGAGGACAGTTTCGAGGCAGGGGGAGCCAAAGAGGTCGCAAAAATTTGCAAAGAACTGATTCAGGTAATGACAGTAAAGGATGTTGGAATTGTGGTAAACATGGACACTTTGAACGTGATTGCAGGTTAAAGAATCAAAATAACAGAAGGCAGCAAAATAACTATGCATCCACAAGTGCACATGATTCTGAGAAGTTGTTCATGGTTCAACATCACATGATGAATCCGATGTCTGCTGGTGTTTCAAAATCGAATGATAATGTTTGGTATGTTGATTCAAGTGCTTCAAGTCACATGACCAGTCATGCAGAATGGTTTAGTAGTTTGCAAAAAATGCCAGTTCCTGGATATGTTGAAACAGGTGATGACACATCACATCCTATTGAGCATACAGGAAACATAGCATTGTCTATGGAGGACGGAAAGGTAAAACATCTCGCTGATGTGCTGCATGTTCCAAATATAACGAAGAATCTGGTTTCTGTTGGACAAGTGGTTGACCAGGGATTACAAGTCAGGTTCAATGCTGATGGATTATATGTAGAAGAGTACAAGCAGGATGGACGATTGGTTGCCAAAGGAAACAAAGTGGGTAGGATGTTCACCTTAAATGTGAAGATTACTGAAATGAATGCAATCATGTTTGCAAAAGGTGCAAGAGTTATTGCAGATATAGAGATGTGGCACAAACGGATTGGACATGCAAACTTGCAAAGGCTGAAACTGATGCAGTCAAAGGAGATTGTCCATGGACTACCAAATTTCAAAGTTGCAGAAATGCAAAAGGTATGTGGAGCATGTCAATTTGCTAAATAGTCAAGAGCATCATTTCCACATGACAAGCATGTTAGTGAGAATGTACTAGAAGTAGTACATACAGATGTTTGGGGTCCAGCAAAGACCACTTCTATGGGCGGATGTAGGTTTTATGTTAATTTCATTGATGACCATACATGCAGAGTATGGGTATATTTCATGAAAGAGAAGAGCGAGGTGTTCACTCATTTCCAAAATTTTAAAGCTATGGTGGAAAAGCAGATAGGGAAGTACATTCAGACATTAAGATATGATGGAGGAGATGAATACATGTCAAATGAGTTTAGCAATTTTCTAAAAAATCATGGAATTCCACATCAGTTTTCATGCAGGTACACACCGCAACAAAATGGCGTTGTTGAATGCAAAAATAGACATATTGCAGAAATACCAAGAGCCTTGATGGCTGAGAAGAATATGCCTCATTGTTATTGGGCACAAGCTGTGCATACTACTGTATACATCATGAACAAAACTCCGACTGCTACTGTACATCAAGTTACACCTGAAGAGAAGTTTACAGGTAAAAAGCCAAACTTATCACATCTGAAAGTTTTTGGATGTATTGCATATGTACATGTCCTAGATGAATTGAGGATGAAGCTTGATCCAAAAGCAGATAAGTGTGTCTTCATTGGATACTCCCTTGAGCAAAAAGGATATAAATGGTATAACCCACTCACACGACAGGTAAAGGTGAGCAGAGATGTGGTATTTGATGAAATGTCAAGCTTCTATGCAGATGCCAAAGAAGGACTGAATCTTGAACCAAATGGCAAAGAAAATGCTGAAAAATTAAGTGCAGAATCTCATTTTGAGTGGATCGGATGCATCACCAAGCAATAGTTCCAACTCAAATCCATGGAGTGGAAGATTGCGTAGAAATTTCAGTCCGGTAAATTCATCAAATACATCCAAGAAAGGTAAAGAAAAGCTTTCTGCTGGTCATAAAACATGTGCAGGTTTTGAAGACGTTGATGGAGATTCAAGTGGTTCAGAAAAGAGTCTTGATGAGGAACTTGGATTTCCATCTGTGAAGAATCCAAGAGTAAGAAGGGTACATGCAGATGATACAAGGAGAAGTGACCCAGGACCAAGAAGATCTAGGAGGATGCGAAATTTAGTGCAACGATTGACGTATGACAGTGATATGGCTTGTCATTGTGCCTACATGACAAAGGTAATACAAGATGTTGAACCTTCTTGCTTTGAAGATGCAATTGGAATCGTAGATTGGGAAAAAGCTATGGATGAGGAGATGGATGCACTTTATGGAAATGATACATGGAAGCTGGCTCCATTGCCGCAAGGAAAGAAACCCATAGGCTGCAAATGGGTTTACAAGGTAAATCATAATGCTCATGGTAGCATAAGCAGGTATAAAGCACGATTGGTAGCGAAAGGATATGCACAAACATATGGCATTGATTATGAGGAAACATTCAGCCATGTAGCTAAAATGTCTACTGTCAGAACACTTGTTGCATTAGCTACAGCAAAAGGATGGACTTTGCATTAGATGGATGTGAAGAATGCTTTCCTACATGGTGAGTTACAGGAAGAAGTATATATGGACCAGCCAAAAGGATATGAAGATTCAAAGCATCCAGAATATGTTTGCAAGTTGCAAAAGACTTTGTATGGGTTGAAGCAAGCCCCTCGTGTATGGCATGCAAGGATTGCTGAATACTTAACTAGCATTGGGTTTTCTATGTGTGATGCAGATCACTCACTATATGCAAGGAAGGTTGATGATGGCATCACTATTGTGGCTATTTATGTTGATGACCTGATTGTAGGTGGTGATAATGAAAGAAGCATCAAAGAGGTAAAGCAACTTCTTATGCAGGAATTTGACATGAAAGATCTTGGTGTGCTGCGCTATTTCTTGGGCATTGAGTTTATACATATAGAAACAGGTATATGGATGTCGCAAAGGCAATATGCCTTGAATATGATGCAAAAGTATGGTATAGCTGATTGTAAGACAATTTCTATGCCATTAGATTAGAATTTGAAGTTGGATACTACATCAGGTAAATCATTGGAAAATGCTACTATGTACAGGAGAATTGTGGGAAATCTTATATGTCTCACAATTACAAGGCTTGATCTAAGTTATACTTTTGGACTTGAAAGTCAGTTTATGTAGGTTCCCAGGAAGCCACATTTGGATGCTCTGAGGTGCACTCTACGTTATGTGAGTGCTACTTTGGATTGTTGAAGATTCACTCACTAATTATGCATAATGACATGAAGACGAAGGAAAGCAGAAACAAAGCATTCACAAAAACCAAAGCCTTAGTGAAGGGACAAATTCACGACTGTAATATACAGCGTAGAAACTTCCAGAATTAGAGTTTGTTGAAACCCGGATCAAAATGTATATAAGAGAGAGAGCATAGAACCGGAATAAGAGAGTGAGTGCAAGTAAGTACATAATAGCAGATATAGAGATATAGAAGGCGCCAGAGATCGTGTATGTAGAGATGAATAATAGAACCTGAAATGTCGAGTATTCATCTGAGAGAGATGGTAAGGAATAACTACTCAGAGTAGGAGAGTTTTCCATAGCTATGAGCAAAGTGAGGCCAAGCTATTTTTGTACACATCTTCTCTAATAGAAAACACATGTTCATGTGGAAGTTTGAGCGCATTCTTCGTATGTGAAGAAATCTGAGAGATTTCATGTTACTGTGAAAAGTTAGTTAACAGTTACAGTTTTCTCAGTAAACGTTTTCCGGTACTTCTATGAGTTAGATCTTGAAGTATAGTGTAAAGTTTTGTATGAGATATAGCTTATCTTGTAGCTATAAGTCTCTACTATAAGTTGATCAAAGATTTCGGTGAAATGGATATGTATACAAAGTACAAAGTCTGACCAAAAAGAGACATTCAGAACTGATGAAGTTTTTTCTTTAAACTTCAGATAGAGTTCATTCAGTGAAGGAAGTTCACATATCACTTCTTTACTTCATGCATACACGTTTGAAGTAACTACAAACAGAATTGCAGCTGATTCAGGTAGTATTCCAATACAATTATGGTGACATTCCGGTAACAGTCTGGTGAAGTTATGGTGGATTTTTGGTGAGTTTAAAAGATAGTTTTGGCATAGTTAAGTGGCGCAAAGATTGTTTAACTGTAAACAAATACAGTAGTGTAAAGACTGAAGTAAATCAGTTCAAAATTGAAGCTTGAAGGAAACGTGAAGCTTTCTGTAAAGTGAATTTTCAGTGTTCACTAGATACAGTTATAAGTTTTCAGTTTCAGAAAGTTTGCTAAACTACTGATGATTATAGAGGTTTTCTAACATCACTCTAGCTTAGTTTCTGTGGTGTAAGCGAATTCCGCAATAAGCGCTACACCAAATGGATTATGAATTGTTTTATGAGGCTGGTATACATTTGCAAGTTTATGGATACACCGATGCAGATTGGCCTGGTAGCATTCCAGATAGAAGATCAACTAGTGGTTTTCTATTCTCACTTGGGAGTGCAACTGTTACATGGAGCAACAAGAAGCAACCCACTATTGCTTTGTCAAGTACAGAGGCTGAGTATAGAGGTGCTGCAATGGCAGCATGTGAGGCATCATGGCTAGAAATGCTACTTGCAGATTTAGGTGTGGAAGTGGGAAAGCCTATCACTATTTATTGTGATAATCTTAGCAGCATACAGTTAGCAGGGAATCCTATTTTCCATGCTAGAACAAGGCATATCGAGATAAATTATCACTTCATCAGGGAGAAGGTATTAGCAGGTGATATTGATCTTATTTATGTGAGAACAGATGAGCGGGTTGCTGATATTTTCACCAAAGCACTTGGAGCTGAGAAGTTGAAGAAGTTTCGCGAGATGCTTGGATTACAGGATATGGCGTTGATCTTGAGGGGGAGTGTTGAGATATCAAGCTCAACATGTGATGATCCAGGATGACACGTACCAATTTTTTGTTTCTCTGGCATGTATAGTGATCATGCCGGTATAAGTCAGGGATACTTTATTGAGGTTTATTAGATTTATCTACCAAGAGTGATGGCACATTTGTTCCTTTCCAGCTCACTCATTCACAGACATTAGGATTTTCCTTATGTACTGATCTTTATATATTGCACTTGTTGTATTCTTGTTTTTAGGTCATTCTTATACATTCCTTTTTATGTAATAGAAGAAGAAGAAGAAGATCATTCTTCCTTGCCTCAATATGTGTGTGTGCTTCTCCTTGAGAGAGAGAGAGAGTGTGTGTGTGTGAGCTCTCTTCCTTATCTCCTTCCTCATGAAACTCTTATGGCACATGTATGTAGCATACACACCCAAAGATTCTAATGTGTGAAAGGTCTGGTTTCCTTCCACTCCATGCCTACTCAACTGTCATGTCATGTACCCCTAATGTGGAGCACCTATTCATCAAGTACACAGTAGTTGATATAGCATCTGCCCAATATGTTAAAGGCACATTCATTTCATTTAACATAATCCTAGCAATTATCACAATATACCTATTCTTCCTCTCTGCCACCCCATTTTGTTGGGGAGTATACATGCAAGTGATTTCCTCTGTATACCTTGGTCTTGCAAGAAATCACAAAGAGCAAGGGATAAGTATTCTCCCCCTCCATCGGAACTTAGGGTTTTGATGTAGCAACATGTCTCCTTTTCAACTTGTGCCTTGAATCTTTTGAATACATCAAACCCATCTGATTTTTTCTTTATACAATAAAACCATACTTTTCTTGAGTAGTCATCTATGAAGGTTATAAAGTACCTATTACCTGCAAGAGAGGGCTCTTTGGTTGGCCCCGATACATCTCTATGCACAAGGTCTAACACCCCATGTGCTACATATCCACTCTTCTTGAAGGGTTGCCTAGTAGACCTGCCTAGTTGACAAGCTTCACACATCTCATGCAACATTTGTAATGAAAAATGTGGTAAACCTCTTACCCATTGCCTCTTCTCCATGTCTTTCAACCTCTGAATGTTGATTGACCAGACCACACCTTTTATGCCATAAATCCAAATCTCCAATCTTCTTGCCACCATAGGTGATGAGCATTGCCTTGTTGCTTTGTCCTTTGCCAATGCATATCTTTGTGGTTGAACTTGGCTTGGTATCCCTTTTCAACCATCTGTCCAATAGAGATTAAGTTCTTTGTAATAGTAGGAACATGCAATACCTCAGGTATTCCTCTTGCTTTGTGGTTTCCTTCAAGCTTCACATCTCCCATTTGTTGTATCTCATGCTTTGTGTTGTCTCCTGTCTCTACAAAGCCTCTTTGCTTAGGTGCTTGAAGATTGGTGAAGTACTCCTCTTTACCTGACATGTGGTTACTACAACCACTATCTATATACCACAACTCATCATGTGGTTGACCTTCACTTTTATGCTTCATAGCTAACAAATGCTCATTTTTTGAATTATTTGAGGAGTTAGCATAATTAACTTGCCCTTTGTAATTGTTCCCACCTTGCTTTTGCCAACAATATTTGGCATAGTGTCCTTGCTTACCACAATTGAAGAATCCATTTGAGTTTATCTTCCTCCTCTAATCTTGCTCTTCCTCTTCCTCTTGATGATTGACCTTCATCCATTAGGGGAAAAAATGAACCTTGGATGGGCCTTTTAGATTAGAGGGTGATTAGTGATCCACCAATTAGGAGAGAGAAATGGCCACAGTCTAGTGCTAGCCTAGGAGTAGGCTTCCCTTGTTTTCTCTTAGTCAAAGTCTCCAAAACAACCATGCACTCATGGTATTCTTGAGGAGAGTGGTTTATATTGAGAGAAATCAGCCCGATATTGATCGTATGCCCTTGGATCATGGCGATATCATGTGGTTCTTATTGCATTGAGAAAACATTATGCAAATAAGTATAGACCATTGGATCCACACGTGATCTATGGCTCATATCCACTTGTGAAATAATTTTTTAACGATTTACAAGGTGCTCAGCCCCATTCGCGGGCATCCGTTGGATGCAAAGTCAATCCTATGGCGTCTATTGATTTGCGCAGATCTTCATGATTTGAATTCTAATGTTCAACACCATTTGTGCTTAGCGTTACGATTCCAACTAGATCAGATGGCTCTGCATAACGTTACAATTCATGAATTGTAAGCCAACGGATTGGCACTTTGTATTTTCATAATTCCTATAGTTTCCTATCCCGTGCAAACTGAAAGGTTTCATATTCTGCACGAATCGAAAGGTCGTGTGAAGAGATGTATCGGCTTATCAACTAATAAAAAGGCATTGCGGTGACGCTCTGGTAACGACAAGCGGGATCGCCAGATTGTCTGTCTGGGCGATTGCGGTCTGTGGAGAAGCGGTACTGCAGTGTTCGTGAAGTCTGAGTATTGTCGTCTTTACCTTTGTTTAATTTCATTACTCTATGATTAACACATAAGGTTCTGTTGTCGATATTCGTATGTGCGATGGTAACGAATATTCCGGTGTTACGTACTATCAAAGTCTAACCAGAGTTTGATAGTAATTTGTATTAATCAGAGTCTTGCGTAGTAATGTACTGTTTATCGAGTAAGTTAATTGGGAAAATCAAGTTATAGGGCCTCTCATTTATCAGACCCCTACCACTCCCAAGAACCCGAAAGAACTTAAAATGCCTGTAATGTAAAAGTGCATTTTAACACTGGTGCTGTCTGTGGGAAAGTGGCACAGAACTATGAATAATTAGTAAGGTGGAGTAGTACGCAAGTGGTGCAGACGTGATATATGCCGGTTACTCAATCGGGCGAGTCCTATCCGAAGTATAGGAGAGACCAACATCCCTGGACAGTACCAAATTTGTTAGGAACGCCCCCAATCGACAGAAGCATAGACCGGTTAAGTCCAGTTGTCGAAGGAACAGAGTCTGTTAGTAGCGATTCCGGAGAATTCCACTGACACAGGAGGAAATTCCGGCAAATTCCGGTGTAATTTCGGTGCACTCCGCACAAGATACAGTAACTTCACAGTGTACAGGGACACAGTGCGTAGTTGATCCGACACTACCTGGTTAGGATTCGAACTCCTACGAGAATAAAGTGGCGTTACCTAGAGAGATCATTGTCGGTGAAAGAATACCTTGTTTTGGGGAAAGTTTGACAAATTCCGGTGACAGTTCGGTCCCAGTTGCAGGGAACTTACAGTTTTCCAGTGACAGTGTGATACTTCCTGGTGAATCTTCATTTCGGACACCACTATTCTGGGCAAATTTGCCTACCTGGGATATCCAAGCTGAGGATAGGCTCTTCGATTTGGAGATCCGTAAGAGATTAAAAACTATTTTCAAGCCGAAAGGTGAGCAGTCTGACCATACAGATTTCGAAGGATCGGAAACACCTCCTCAGAATTAAGGAGACAGCAATGGTACCACTACTAGCACCATGAGTGGACAGCAACAGCAGCAACACCAATAGCAACAGAAGCAACAGCAATAGCCACTTCCACTTCGACATGTTCCAACAGGGGTGACGTACACAAAGCTCGGTGGATTTCCAGGTGATGACCCTGATGCACACGTGCGTACCTTTGAGATAAGTTATGTCGTACTGAACCATCCACCCGATCCGGCATACAAGGCCATCATATTCCAATCTACATTAGTCAATGAAACAGCGAGATGGTTAACAGAGTATGATTTCAATCATTTCATTACATATGAGGCAGTAAGAGATGCATTTTTACAGTGGTTTCGGTTGAAGAAAAACCCTGCCAAAATCTTCGACTATCTGTAGAACAATCGACAGAAGCTACACCAGACTGTTCAAGAATACGTCACATTATTTAGAACTCATTTAAGACAATTGCCTCTAGCACATGCTAATTTATCAGATGATGTTATAACCTAGTGGTTTATCAATGGTTTGACCCCACAGCTAAGGCAAATCATGATCATTTGTTGTGTGGGAGCTATGACACTAGATGCTGTTATCGCGATGGCCCTACAACTAGAGCATAAGGTTGGAGGATTCACCGAAGACTTGGAGTGGCTGAAGGCCAGTTAAAACGTTACAAATGATCTAGTTAAACAGATGTATTGCACTAAGTGCAAAAATCTCGGCACACCAGTGCCACCTGTGCCCTTAATCAGATGTATTGCGCCATCTGCAATATCACCAGACGCTCAATCGAAAATTATGTGTATAATGCCAAAGTGCAAGGACGAGCAGCTGTAAATGCCATTATACAAGAACCAGGTCAACCCGCAACCCACTATGTACCACCGTAGATGCGAAACAATCAACAGTAAGGATACCGAAATTACCGGGGATAGCAGAATACCAACATCAATGCAAATTGATGGCAGGCCAGCACATCGGTGGAGAATACTTCTCTGCCACCACCTCGATGTCACTTTTGCGGTGAACTTGGCCACATCCGGAGATTCTTCAAGGATGCAATCAAATACGACCAATGAAAGAAAGAGCGTCAAAACCCTATGACCAACATGGTCTATATCTCCCCAGTGGAATCACAAGCAACAGTGGTCCAGACAAGATCTCGTAAGCAATTGCAACCTACAGCTAAGGTGTTTGAGCTTGGCATCCGTGAACAGCATCGAATGTATACCAAAGCCAGCCAATGGACCGCCAAAGAGCCTACCGCGTTCCTCGATCCAATTCCGGTGACACAGGTTCCCTTGCCAAATGGGAAAGCACATGAACAAGACTCTACTCCAGTAACAGGAGAATCATCATCGAAACCAGTGAAGAGTGCAATTCCAACAGACCAAGTATGGGATATTCTCTCGAAGGCTTCAATTACACTCCCTTTGGGGCAACTACTCTGTTGGAAGCAGCCAGAGGCATAGAAGACGCGGAAGCATGTAACAACGGAGCAGGGAGCCAGTGGAATCTTTTTTCAAAGAATCATGTTTTAAAAATACTTTTCAAAAACCTCCAACAGTGATTTTTATCACTATTGTAACATAGGTAACATAGAAAAACCCTTTTCTTAATTTCTAGCTCCATTTTGTGCAAGCGGAGGAGTCCTCGAGCTTGAGGAGCTTAGGTAGAATGCGCATACCAATTTTTGTTATTTTTAGACACCGTTTACCTTTCCAAATAGCATCTAGGACCTAATTTTTAACTATGCCGGTCACTAGATGTGAAACCGGTCAAAACTAGTCTAGAAACTATAAAAAGAGCTAGAGAGCTCATTTTTGAGGTTAGCTTGTTTGAGATTAGAGTTCTTTTGAGCTTGTAATAGTGTTCTTGAGTAATAGAGTTAATTTCTCACCTTCCATTGCGTCTTGCTTGTCTCTTCGTAGTGTGTGTGTATGTGTGTGTGCATCTTTGTGCTTCTCACCTTCACTCTCACTTCATCTCACATTCACGATCTTCATATCACTCCTATCTCTTCCGCGGATTGACAATTAAGGAGGTGAAGCTTCTTAACGTGGTTCTCACCATTGTGCTAGAGCAACACCAAATTTGGCGCCGTTGCCGGGGATCGAGTCTAGGACGAATGTGTGATGGTAAGAGTATAGCAATAAGTGGCGTTGGAAGGTAAAAATTTCAGTTTTTGTTGTTGTTTTTACTTAGTTTTTAGTGTTTTTCAACTCCCCCACACTCCATCTTCATCACCGCATCATCATCTTCATCTCCAAAAAAATCAAAAAATTCACCATATCCACCCATTCTCCTCATTTCCCCTCATTTGTGCATGCGAGAGAGTGAGAGAGAGCTTTTGTGCTTGCATGTGCTTTTGTTTTCTTGAGTTTTCTTGCAGGTACAGAGCTCCAGTGCATCAAGAAAGCTTGGAAAAGGTAAAATTTTCAGTTTCTGTCAGAAATTTCTGACTGTGTCACACCATCGCGATGGTCTGCAAAGTTCGGATTTTGAGGAAGGCGAGTTCACCACCCTATAGGCGACCCTTGCGTGTATAGGAATCCATAGCTGCATCTCAAAAAATTGCATTTTGGTGGACCATCACGATGGTCTCAGACCATCGCGATTGTGTCACACCATCGCGATAGGCTCACGCCATCGCGACGGCTCCGCCGGACCATCGCGACGGTCTCATGCCATCGCGACGGTTCATTTGGACCATCGCGACGGTTCGCGGACCATCACGACTGTTCGGTTGACCCCACGCCATCGCGATAGGCTCACGCCATCGCGCCGACGGTGCCACGTGGCAAGTTGGACCATCGCGACGATACCCTCAGACCATCGCGACAACTCAAATTTTGGACCATCGCGATTGGCTCACACCATCGCGCCCTGACCATCGCGATTGGCTCAAGCCATCGCATCTGTGACCATCGCGACGGTTCACTTTGGACCATCGCGATTGTTCACGTTGACCGTTGACTGACGCCATCGCGATTGTTCACGTTGACCGTTGACTGACGCCATCGCGATTGTCCGCCTCATCGAGCCATCGTGACGGTTCACATTCACGCCATCGCGATCATCCATTTCACGCCATCGTGACAGTTCGCTCCATCGGACCATCGCGATTGTGTAACGCCATCGCGACGGTTTGCCTGGACCATCGCGACGGTCCCTGACCATCGCGATTGTGCACCCCCATCGCAAATTTTAGGGTTTCATTTTTTGGCCAATTTTGAGGCTATTTTTGGGAAATTTTTGGGTGATTAGACTCCTAGGAGACCCTTAGCTCATATTTGGAGAAAAACTTGTTTGTCAGTTTTTACCCCCCAAGGCCTGAACGGTCATAACTTTTTCATCCGAAGTCCGTTTTTTGAGCTTAATACGTCTATTTTTAGATAAGCTATTTTGAGGTTGACCTAGTTTGGGACTAGAAAGCCAGGGGGCAAGCATTAAAAAGTTGGGCAAAAGGGAAGGGACTTAAAAGGTGTATATACTCAAGTGCTTGATCATCCAACTGTGAATTGGTCTAATATTGGATTTTTCCAGGTCTAGCAAGGGCAATCAAAGGCAACCAAAGCAAGGCAGAAGGGGCATAAAGCTTGGGAAGTGCGGCTTCTTGGGCATCAGAGCAACCAGAAAAGCTGACTCGAGATTGGAAGATTACTCAACCCCCTCAGTCAATTCTTAGCTTAGGATAAACGGTAGTATTGTGGATTTAAGACGATAGGAACGCCTCAAGTTCAAGAGAATTAAATTTATCAAGTCCAAGACTAAAGATAAAGGTGTGTGACACGAAAATCTAAAGGAAAAAAAATAAGTCTGACGGAACGAGAACTCAAAGTACCACGGAAAGTCGAATTCCTAACGCATACATTAAGACAAGAATCTAAAGGAATCTAAAAAGAATCAAGAAAGTAATATCAAAGAATCATTGACGATCTGAGCGTGTACTGAGTGTGCAAGGAAGAAAAAACCTTAGATCGGGCAAACATATAGGTAAGTCAGACCGACGAAGCCTTAGATCATCAGAGGCAAGTGTAAGAACTACTGCAGGATCGTGGGCTCAACAATTGAACACTAGTTATCCCTACGAGAGCTCAGATACTAGTGAATCAGAAATGGCATTTAGCACAGACAGACCAGAAGGAGGGTCAAATGTAGCCTATTTAGAAAAACCAGAAGGACCCTATAGAACGCAACTAGAGTTTCTCCGAACCAACCGATTAGGTGCTCGCATCTACGAGGATGGTTTGCGAAGGCAAGTGGTGCAAATGCAGAACCCCGATCAACCCATTGGATTGGAATGTCCAGTGGTGAAATTTGAGAGAGACGCGTACATAGACAAGGAAGAAACAATGTACATCTTAAGTACGAAGCCAAACAATACCAACGAGTTTTGCGTGATTCAGCTAGAGACGGAAACTAAATCTCAAGGAAAAGAACCATTAGAAGAGCCTAGAACACCTAGAGGGAAATCTGTACTGACACGAGTACTAATCCCTGAATGGATCCCTCAGGACAACAGAAGCATAGAGTTGTTTGTAAATAAAGAAACTGATGAAGCCTTTTGGAGATACAAGATAGAACTACTTAGGGAAGTAGGTATCATCACGATATACGAGTTCAAGGACCCGGATACACCTGGAAAGGTTGTATACCTGGATGAGACGTCCGAAAGAGTCTTTGTGGTGCCTGACCACACTAAAAACACATACACATGGAGAGGTGAATTGGTATTCCCTCCATCTAGAACGAACATGAACACAAGTCAACAAGGGGCAGGAACATCATCAGCCCATGGAAATCAAAGAGAGAAAAATAAAGAGAGACCCGAAGTAAGCTTCACTCATCCCATAGGGAGAGATAGAACAACCACAGACACTAATAGAGCAGATAGACAAAGAGATCATGGAATACCAGGTGGTAGAGATGATTTTCCTCTACCTAGACCACATGAACACGCAAGAATATTGAGACCCACTCAGTTAGTGAAATCCATGAAAAATTATTTTGATGGGACAGGAGATCCCTATGACCATGTCGCAGAATTCAAGCAAGTACTAAGAGCAGAACAAGTCGAAGACATGTTCACACAATACAACGCATTTGGACTAACGTTAAAAAGTACCGCTTTAACTTGGTTCCAACCATTGCAACAAACGCAATTTAGGGACATCCATCACTTTTTAGAGTCATTCATCACTGAATTCTCTAAAAGTGGGATTAGACATGACACGTCTTCGTTGATTCATAGCTTCAAACAGACCCCTCAAGAAACAGTTAGACTCGCAGGACGTAGGTTTAGACAATATGTTGAACGATGTCCAATGCAAGAGCTACCCTCACAAGCTAAACAAGTGTCATTATTTCTAGATGGCTTGTTGAGCTCTAAACTACGCTCCTATGTGTACCTAAACGAGCCCAGAACGCTAGAGCAATGTGTAAGAATTTGTATAGACATTGAGGACAACTTAGGAGATGAGTTGGGACTCTCAAAGGTCTATAAGGATTCAGACTGTTCATCTCTAGCATCCACAAAATTGTCTAGCTCGATAGAGGACCTAGCAGAAAAAGTGGCCCAGAAACTAGGAGTTTCTAGTAAACCTAGGGTGCTAACAAACAAGCATTGTTACACCTGTGGTGGTGATCACATGGCAAATGTGTGTCCCAATGCACCACAACCACAAGCCAACCCTAGTGGCCAATACTGTACAATTGAGAGAAGATACACGAATCATACGGCTCAAGACTGCCCATACAACAAACAAACCGTGAGACAGAACTACCCGCAAGCATACCAACAGCCAGGTAGGTATCAAGGCCATTACAATGCTCAGCCTTATTACTATAGGCCTCCTCAGAACTACCCATACCAGGCTCAACAGAGACCTCAACCTGTCTTAGCTCAGCAGCCATCCCCACCAGCGAATGTCATCTCAGTCAAATACGCTGCTGCAGAAGAGAACCTAAGTAGGGCTTTAGTGCCTTCTTCACTGTTGAAGCTCAAGGTCAAGGACAAAGCATGGAAGCGCATCAAGGAAGTGGACACACAAGAAGAAGGAGCAAGTAGGGAGCTCCAAGAAGCACCTGTCAAATTTTCAGAAGAAATCCCTACAAAAATAGTGATTTTTATCACTAAAAACCATTGTAAATACCATTTTCCATTTTTGTAACTCCATTTTGTTCAAGCCGCGAGCTTGAGGAGTATTAGATCTACCATCCTACCAATTTTCATAATTTTTAGACTCCGTTTGAGCCCCCAAATAAGCCTTGGAACCTATTTTTTAACTAGGCCGGACAGGGCCAAAACCACTCAAAAACTATAAAAAGGGCTGGAGAGCTCATTTTTGAGGGTAGCTTGTTGTAGATTTCAGTTTTGTAAGAGAGCTCTTTGGTAATCGAAGCTTTCCATTGTTCCACTCTTTGCTCTTACCTTGTGCGCGCATGTGTGTATGTGTGTGCATGCTTGTGTGCTTTCACTCACGCACTTGTGCCATCACTTGCTCGCTGTCTTCATACCGGTCCTCACATCTCCACGGATTGACATTTATGAGGTGTATCTCCTCACGTTGGTACTCACCATTGTGCTAGAGTGACACCAAATTTGGCACCGTTGCCGGGGAGAGAGCTTGGAGGACGAGCGTGTGACGGTAAGACGTAGAGTAGCGACGTTGGAAGGTAAAAAATCACCAATTTCAATTTAGTTTCTGAGTTTTTTCTTCTTCTTCATCTTCACCTTCATCATCATCTTCTTCCCTCTTCGTATTCTCTGATTTTTTCCATTTTCGCCACTACATTCACTCGTTTTTTACTAGTGGCCGTGAGGAACAAGCTTAGGAGGAGCTGAGAACCAAAAATGCTGAAGAAAAACACTGAAATACTCTCAAAAACACCAGAATCTGAGCGGTGGTATCGCGGCGTGAGAGGAACAGCGCCTAGTATCGCGAGCGTCGTATCGTGACTTTGGAGAGTGACTTTGCATCTACAGGCTGATAGAAGTGACAAGGTGGACACAAGGTACACAAATCTGCAAAAATTTTTGAATTTGGGTGTCAAAATCTCCAAGTATCGTGTCCGGTTGAGTTGTGGTATCGCGATACCAGAACTCCCGTGTATCGCGACACTTGTTGAGGTATCGTATCGTGCATGCCCCACTTGAGGTATCGCGATACCATTTTGGTATCGTATCGTTAAGTGCTGGTATCGCAATCGCGGTCGCCCCGGTGGTATCGTATCGTGGTCCACCTGGTATCGTATCGTGCCATCCTTGGTATCGTATCGTTGATCGTGCAGTATCGTATCGTCGGCCAAGTTGGTATCGTATCGGCTCTAATTTCAATATCGTATCGTTGACTGAGTGGTATCGTATCGCTTGCAAACTAGTATCGTATCGTCGGGCACTTATTTTGGTAACGCGATACCATTCTGGTATCGTGTCCTGAAGTTGGTATCGCGATCTTACCTTACCTAGCAGTATCGTATCGCCCACTTTCCCACGGGTATCGCAATACCATTCTGAGGTCGTATCGCCCTGGTCCTCTGGTATCGTATCGTTGAAGTTTTAGTATCGTATCGCCTACTCCCCAAGGTAGTATCGCGACACTTGAAATAGTATCGTATCGCCAAGACGAGTGGTATCGTATCGGTTCCTTACCAGGAAGTGTATCGCGATACCATTTTTGGTGTCGTATCGTGGCAAACCCTTGGTATCGTATCGTGATGTTGGTATCGCGATTTCAGTAATCCCGGTGGTATCGTATCGTCTAAAGTGGTATCGTGTAAGAAAGAGGTATCGTATCGTGGAGAATCTGGTATCGTCTCGTCTGTTCTGAGCTCCCAGAGTGATCCTGTTTCCCTGTTTTAACCCCCAAAACCCTGAACTGGCATAACTTTCTCATACGAAATCCGTTTGCTGTGATTTTGGTTTTGTTGGATTTTGAGCAATATAAGAGAGCTTTGGGACTAGAAGCCAAGGCTTATGAACCTGAGATCTGGCAGACACTTAGGCAAGGATAGACAAAGCATTAGGTCATCTGAGGCTAGTGTCAACCATACATCCAAGTCTTGGGCTCAACAGCTTAGTGGTTATCCTTACACACGAAGTTCAGAAACCAGTGACTCGGAAATGTCTTTTAGCATGGAAAGACCCACACGTAGCTCAGGCATTGCCTATTTACAGACACCAGAAGGTCCCTATAAGACCCAATTGGAGTATATCAGGACCAACCAATTAGGTGCTCGCATCTATGAGGATGGTCTAAGGCGATCAGTGGTTCAACTCAAGAATCCTGACCAACCCTTTGGACTTGAACACCCAGTGGTCAAGTTTGAAGAGGGTGCTTACATTGATAAGGAAGGAACCATGTATGTGGTTACCAACTTACCAGATAGGACAGATGAGTTTGGAAATATCATTCCTGAGAACGAGATAGGAGACCTAGAGAAAGGAGACCTAGGAGGAGAACCCAAGACCCCTAGAGGTAAGTCAGTCTTGACTAGAGTGCTCACTCCAGAATGGATTCCTCAAGATAACAAAAGCATAGAACTATTCGTGAATAGAGAAACGGAGGAAGCCTTTTGGAGATTTAGGCCAGATCAACCCAACCCAGTAGTCACCATCTATGAATTCAAGGACCCAGAGACACCAGGGAAAGCTGTCTATCTAGATCACACATCTTAGAAATTATTCTTAGTATCAGATCATGACAGACATGCTTACACTTGGCAAGGTGAAGCAATTTTCCCTCCACCAAGATCTAATGTTTCCCAGGGCCTCCAGGGAGCCGAATCATCCAAGGCTCATGAAACCCAGAGGGAAAGAACTAGAGAGAGACCGGAGGTAAGCTTTGCAGACACTGTAGGCAGAGACAGATCAGGATATGGAACGGGAAGACTTGAAAGGGAGAGACATAGAGTTCATAGGCATCAAAGAGATGATCATGATTTCCCATTGCCTAGACCACGAGAACACTTAAGAACCCTTAGACCGTCTCAAGTGGTTAAGACAATGAAGAACTACTTTGATGGATTTGGAGATCCTTATGATCATGTGGCGGAGTTCAAACAAGTGCTAAGAGCTGAACAGGTTGAAGACTTATTCACCTAGTTCGAGGCATTTGGTTTGACTCTTAAAGGTACTGCCTTAGCTTGGTTTCAACCTCTAAACAGTCGCAACTATCGAGAGATAGGTCAGCTTCTAGAAGAATTCATTGTAGAATTTTCCAAGAGTGGTATCAGGCATAACACATCATCCTTGATCCACAGCTTCAAGCAGACACCCCAAGAAACAGTGCGACTTGCAGGAAGAAGGTTTAGACAGTACTTGGAAAGATGCCCCGTACCAGAACTACCCACATCAGCCAAACAGGTGGCACTGTTTTTAGATGGCCTGTTGAGCACAAAATTAAGGTCATATGTATACTTGAAAGAGCCTAGATCCATAGAAGAGTGTATACGGATGTGCATTGACATAGAAGACAACTTGGGTGAGGAATTAGGACTATCCAAACTCTATAAGGATTCTGATAGTTCTACAAGTCATACCTCTAGAGCCTCCACTGAGATAGATGAGATAGCTGAGCAAGTGGCCAAAAAGCTAGGAGTTCAAAATAGACAAATGCCAAGGGCCACTTCAGTGAAGGGATGTTATACATGTGGAGGAGATCACATGGCTAATGTTTGCCCGTTGACGACTCAACCCCAAGGAAACCCTAATTCTCTGTATTGCACCATTGAGAGAAAATACACAAATCATACGGCCCAAGATTGTCCCTATAACAGGCAGGCTGTTAGACAAAATTATCAGCAACCTTACCAACAGGGTAGGTATCAGAATCAGTACCAACAGCCATATTATAGGCCACAACAATATCAACCTCAATACCAGCAGCAATATCAGGCACCATATAGGCCACAACCAGTCCTAGGAAACCAACCGCCAACTCCTGCCAATGTGATCCCAGTTAAATATATGATGCAGAGGAGAACCCTAATAGAGCATTGGTGCCACTAACCCCATTGGTCTCAGAAAATGATTCTCATGCTCATGGTTCAAACTACTTCCATGAAGATAGTCCACATGCTTATTATATAGAGTCACCTGAGCAAAGTGAGACTTCTCAGTGTCAATATGAGGCACCACCTATGGAACAAAATTGGGAGCCAGAATACTCCAATGTCATGTATACAAATCCAAATCCTAGGCCCCAATTGAGACAAGTAAGACCACAAGCCCCTAGAGGACCATGCTTTAGATGTCAGGGCGACCATTTCATTCGTGAATGTCCCCACCAACCAGCTCTGGGACTAGGACAGAACATTGATGGAGAGTGTTAATCTCCAAAAGAACAAGTTAACCTTGAATTTAGATCACCTCTATATCAAGATTAACCTTAGACTCCACCAAACTTAGAGAACTTTCACCAATTTATCAGAAAATTGATTATTCTGAAAAATTCAACTTCTTCAGAAAAGTCTGCTGCAGATTAATCACTCATTGACTAATCAATCCTGTAAAGTTTTTGATAAAACTTTGCACAACACTTCGCCTTAAGGTTGCGCAACTTTGCCAAGTTAAATCTCTCAAAAAGATTGAGTACATACTGAGAAATGTGTGAAACACTTTACCTATGTCTGAAAGAGCTTCTCTGCAATGGCGACTTTGACACTTGCAACTTCTTAACACTGGTTCTCCCAAAGTAAATCCCGTTTGATCAAGATCTTTTAGCCATAGATGGCTTACCTTCCAACTTAGATTTTAAGCCCTCACTTGTGTAAAACTTTACACTGTGGACTGAGCACTGACCATTTCTTTGAAGATAAAATGTGCGCCAGATTTTACGACTCTTAGAACATTCTTACATATGAATGTTCCTAATCAAAATTCTCTCAGCCTGAATGCTATTAACCTCTCAAATTCTAGCCATAGATAGATTAGCTATGGACTTAGATACGTGCAAAAGGATTCTTCAAAAGATTAAGCACAGAAGGAGAATGGGAGAGAAGATCGACGCGCAGAATTCTACAATATTTTCTTCTTCATTACATTTCATACATATGGTTGATGATACATACAATGTTCATCACCTCTTCACCTATTGTCTTCTCTATCTGATCTATATCACTCTCTCTTTCTACGAATACATATCTGTAGATATATATACGAGTCTAACTCGTCATCTTTTCCAAATACATTGAACTATTTACAAAAGTAATATACAAAAGAAACATTTCTGATTCTATTTTCTTCCTTTGAAAGTAATCTTCATCCTTCCACATATCTTTTCACTTTTGGACTTCATGTAATCACCTATTGATGATTGCTCTGCTCCAACAAACATCACAATACAAGGCTTTTGTCCTGAGTGCGGTAAGGAACATCTTCCTAGAGAGTGTCCCAGGAATCCCTCTAGTGCACCCAAGGTCACACCCGTGGTAGGCTTAGTGGCAGATTCAAGTTCAAGTAGCAATAATGTGGCTCCTGTACAGGCAGTTACTAGGGCACAGGCTGCACAACAAGCGAAACCATCTGAGCAATCGGAGTCAAGTGAGTCAGGAGAGCCTAGTAAGAGGAAGCCAAGAACATGGAAGGATACCAGAGAGAAGGCTAATCGCAAGAGGAACAAAAAGCTATCCGAGCTAGAAGAAAGCCTAAGGGATACCAAAACAAAAATAGAAGACATTGCATCTCAATGCCCCTCGCATGCCGAAGCTCCATCCACTCCGCCTCATTCCACCCCACCACCCATTGTAAATAACCCACAACCAGGGTCTGTTCTTGCAGATCCAACCCCAGAAGGCTTGGACATGATGTTCAAAGCCTACCAGGCTCATCTTCAAGAAGGGCCAACAACTGCAAACTTGGACAAGAGTTACCCTAGAGCAGATTTAGAGATTGAACGGATGAAAATGTGCATGAAAATGGTAGAACAAGCTCAAGCTATACTTGAGACTAGTCAAAAGTTCAATCAGACAAACTCTGTCAAACCGGATTTGCATTTCCAAGGTTTACTAGAAAGATTAGAGCAGTTGGTAAACAAACCACAAGTTTCTTTACCTCCACAGGCTCAACCAGTTATTGAAAGAGGAAGTTCACCACCAATGGGAGCTTATGTTCCTAATTCCACGGATGCTGGAATACCTCCTTCAATTCAACAGTACTCTCAAGAGTTCTTGCGGGAAATACAGGAAGAGAAATGGGCCAAGGAGAAGGGTAATTCCCCTCCTATTCCTGAGATTGATGATCTTCATGATCAATTTCCCCAAGACATTCCATCTATCTATGGAGACCAAGCAGAGCAACAAGGAGATGAAAGATTAGATTTTGAATCTAATTCTTTACAAGAGTTGCCTCATTGCACAGGCCCATGGGAATCTGAATCTCTCCAGATCAGAGCTCCCACAATATTGGTAAGAAATGAAGACTTAGTGATTCCAAGAAACACTGATGTTGTGAAGAACACTAAGGTTCAATGTCATCTCACTGTGGAAGAGCTGCTCAAGGCAAAACCGGAGCTCTGGAATCATGTGAAGGATCAGGTTCCAGAACTTGAATCCAATATGCCAAAAGTAGGCTCTAAGCAAAAAGTTCCAGAGATACCTCTCGACAAGATAGGAGACATGAGCGAAGGTGAAGAAGGTAACACTTATCTTCCGATCACCTATCAAGGTTACACAACCAAAGCAATTGTAGATTCGGGTGCTGGTGTTGCTATTGCGACCACCTCCTTGTGGAAGCGATGGGGCAAACCCACATTAAGACCAACGAGAATGAAGCTTCAAATGGCAGATGGTCATTTTGAAAGACCTCTAGGATTGCTTGAAGGGATAACTCTAACCGCTTGTGGTGTAGAGTTTGAACATACATTTGCTATATGTGACTTTGAGAAAAATAATGTCTACGAGATGATCCTAGGAAGACCCTTCCTACGACAATTGCAAATAGTACAGGATTGGGGAACCAACTCCTTGTACTTACAGCACTTAGGGGTCACCACCAAGGTCAATCTGAAGGATTACACCTTCAGAGATGTACCACCCCTACAGTGGAATCCTATCCACAAAGCAAAAGAAGATTCAATCTCTGTGCATTCTGGGAGTTCACCTGATCCTTCCTGGCTGCATGAAGATACTCACTTGTGGATGTGCAAGGTCGCAGAGGAAGAGGAAAAGCGCCTAAAAGCGAGAGAAGAAGGAACTTCCCCAAGAGATAGACCAATAAAAGACCCAGCCTATACACCGATGATATTTCCAGATGAGGAATTTGAGCCTCATGGTTGGGCAGAAATCTTAGCTACCATGGACATTGCAGTCAATGAAGAACAATGGACACCTCATTGTGATGAGGAGGGTTATGATATTTCAGTGTTCATGTGTCAGCCCCTGTTGGAAGAGTGTGATCCTAGTGAGTTCATAGAAGAAGAAGAGAATGACGATGATCTAGAATCCATTGTGATGGATACTTACTTTGACTCAGAGGAACACTACTTAGAAGACATATGAGTGTTAACCCAAAAAGAAGAAGAACCCCTCACGAGTATTAAAACGATAAATTCAAAGGAAGGAAGTGAAGGAGGTCAAAAGAAAAAGAAAAGGAAAGCAGTGAAACAAGAAGAGGAAGAATCATTGTTTGAAGTACCAGAAAATTTCAAGAAATATGAAGTGGAAGACCGAAAAATTTTGGTACGGATGCCTAAGAGAGAGGCCATTATAGGAGAAGCCTATGACAATAAAGAAAAGACCAAAAAAGTTGTAGTGACTATTGAAGGGAACAAAGAACGATGTACGTACATAGGAGATGACCTAAGTGCAAAAGAAGAAGCAGAGCTTGTAGCTCTATTAAGGGAATATAGGGATGTGTTCGCATGGCACTATAGAGACTTGAAAGGAGTAGATCCAAAGATTTGCTCTCATACGATTCCGATGACCGCTGATGCCAAGCCCACCAAACAAAAACCCTACACATATAATGACAATTATGCAGCCAAAATAAAGGAGGAAATTGACAGGCTGATTGAAGCTGGATTCATCTATGAGATTGAGCACACTGAATGGGTGTCCCCCATTGTGGTGGTGCCCAAGAAGAATGGGAAATTGCGAGTGTGCATTAACCTTAAAAAAGTTAATGCCGCTAGGATCAGAGATAGTTATCCACTTCCAATCACCGAACATCTATTGGAGCGTGTTGCAGGCAAGGAAGTTAATAGTTTCCTTGATGGATTTTCAGGTTACAACCAAGTAGCCATTGCCCCCGAAGATCAACACAAAATGGCCTTTGCCACAGAATGGGGAATTTATGCATTTCGTGTGATGCCATTTGGGCTCACCAATGCACCTGCAACATTCCAAAGGCTCATGTGTCATGTCTTCAAAGAGTTCTTACGAAAGAGCTTAGAAGTATATGTGGATGATTTATGTGCGCATTCCCAACAGAGAAGTTACCACATCCCTGAGCTCAGACAGATCTTCAACAAGTGTAGAGGTTATCGAGTTTGTCTGAACCCAGAAAAGTGTGTGTTCATGGTACGACAAGGTAAGATCTTAGGTCACATTGTTTCTAAGAATGGAATTTCAACAGATGAGGACAAAGTAAGAGCGATAGCAGAGCTGCCAAGACCAAGGAATGTTAAAGAGGTACAAGCCTTTATGGGCCATTGTGGATATTACCGTAGGTTTATCCACATGTATGCCATCATAGCAAAACCTCTTTATGGGTTGTTAACAAATTTTGAGTGGAACGAGGAATGCGAGAATTGCTTCAACGAGCTGAAAAGACGTTTGTGCACAGCACCAATATTGACTACTCCGGATTGGAGCAAACCCTTTCATGTCCATGTAGATGCCTCCAATCATTCAATAGGATGTGTGCTAGCACAACCCACAGGTGAAGGAAACCTAGATTTGCCGATAGCATATGCTAGTAGGCAATTAAATGCAGCTGAACGAAATTATACCACAACGGAGAGAGAAGGCTTAGGTATGGTATACGCTGTGAAAAAGTTTAGACACTATTTATTGGCCAATAAGTTCAAGTTTTTCACTGATCATCAAGCTTTACTATATTTGGTCAATAAACCTTGCAATACAGGCCGCTTAGTAAGATGGTTCCTCTTACTAATGGAATACGACTTTGAAGTTGTTGTCAGGAAAGGTAGAACCCATCTTAGGGCAGACCATCTTTCTCGCATCACTTCAGGAGAGCCACCGCAAGGAGTGTCTGATGAATTGCCCGATGCTTATCTGTTCAATTTAGAAGTTGTTCCTAAATGGGCAAATAAGTTGGTACCAGTCCTAACCTTTGGGCCTGCAAATAAAAATGTGAAAACAAGCAAAGAAGAAATTGTAAAATCACAAAAGTATCAAATATTGGCCGGAAGTATGTACAAGCAAGATACGGAGGGCGTATTAGCTTGTTGTGTTGAGGACGACGAACATACTAGTTGGATGCAACAAGCCCATGAGGGACTGCTAGGAAATCACTACTCTAAACAACGAACATTGCAGAATCTAAAACGTTTAGGAGTGTATTGGCCTAGCATGGACAAAGAAATACAGGAGTGGATCCAAAATTGTCCAATGTGCCAGAAGAGACCCCCAGTGGAGCATGCCACTCTTTATCATGTGTCATTAATCCCAGATTGGAGTGCTCCATTGGTTGAGTTCATGAGATCGAGAACATTACCCAATCAGGCTAGTCTTGCAAGAAAACGGAGCATGGAGCAAGAGGCTCAAGACTATGCCTTGGTAGGAGACAACTTATATCGAAGAGGCAAGGATGGTTACCTAAGACTGTGCGTTCATGAATCAGACTATTTGAAAGTCTTAGAAACTGCACACAGCGGTGCTGCAGGTGGACACTTTGGGCCTGACAGAGTAATTAAGACCATTTTATTCTCAGGACTTTGGTGGCCCACTCTTCATATGGATGCACATACTTATGTGAAGAAATGTGACACATGCCAACGTGCCCAATATCCGATAAGAAAAGACGAGATGCCTTTAAGGCCAATGATGGGAGGACGCGCATTCTCGAAGTGGGGCATAGACTTTGTTGGTCCTATTAACCCCCCAGCTAGAAACTCCCATGCAGAATACATCATTGTAGCCACAGATTACCTTACAAAGTGGGTGGAAGTAAAAGCCACGACAAAGAATGATGCTCAAACGACGGCTAAGTTCTTATTCGAAAATGTGTTCACTAGATATGGGTTACCAATAGAGTTGGTTAGTGATAGAGGTACGCACTTCTTGAATGAGGTCATTGAAAATCTCCTTCAAGAATTCATGGTGATACACAAGAAGTCTGCCCCTTATCACCCACAAGCCAACGGACAGGCCGAGAGCACGAATAAGATCCTATGTAACGTATTGACAAAACTTGTAAGTAATAAACGCTCTGATTGGGACAAACAACTTCATCATGCTGTTTGGGCATACCGAGTTGCCTACAAAACGGTACTCAATGCTACCCCATTTTAGATGGTTTTTGGACAGAATGCTGTGCTACCATTAGACTTCCTAATCCCTGCCTTGAAAGTAGCACAAGAGCATGAGTGGAATGGACATGAGTTGTCTTCCAAGATCTTTGATCTAGAACGCTTAGGTGAGACGAGGCTACGGGCAGCAGCAGGCATTTATGCTGCAAAGAAAAGGCAAAAGGCATACTTTGATGCCCATGTAAAGAATAAAGGCTTGAAGGAAGGAGATCTAGTGCTGGTTTATACGCTAAAGCAACATGCCCGCAAATTGGAGAAACGAGGATATGGACTCATGATCATTAATAGACTCTCCACTAGCGGTGCAGTTCAATTGGCCACTTTAGAAGGTGATGTCCTACCCAACTATATTAGTGGATGCCGAGTCAAGTTATATCAAGAACCTCTTACAGAGGAAATGCTCACGAGACTCAACATTGCTAAGAAGCGAAAAGAAGAGGAGTTAAGGGTTAGAGAAGAAGCACAAGCAGAGGCTAGAGAGCGCATCAGAAGAAATAAGTTACGGCAGCTGGGCCTAGATGTCAACACAAAGGCTCCAAAATATCACATGGACATGTGCCAAAAATCGGGCAGAACTACTTCTCAAATAATTGATCGACAACCCTTTGTGACTATAGAGGTAGGACAAGGAAAGAGTGTAAGGACTGTGAGAGCATTGGTTGACTCAGGAGCAGCAACTAGTGCAGTTAGACTTTCATACTGCCAAGACCTGCAATTGAACATCGAGCCCATAGAAGCCTATCTCATAGGTTTAGGAGGCGTGGAAACCCCTTGTTTGGGAGAGGTGGAACTTCCCATCTACCTTCAAGATGTTCCAATAAAAGTCAAAATGCTAGTGTGTCATGATGAGGACCTCACAGAGCCACTTGTCTTGGGTCAAGATTGGATTTACGACCATGCTGTCAACTTGAACCTAAGAAGTCAACTTCTTCAAGTTTGGGTATATAATCAATGCATTACATTAGAATTGGAGAATTGCATGCCCACTGACACTGACACCACACACTCTCTTTGTCCATCTAAGGCTAATCCTCTCGAACAAGATGTTGTAGATGTCAAAAGCTCTATGATCCAGACAGACGCAATCACGGAAGGACAGTCGCAAAGGCAAGATGAACCTTCTTCTT
The DNA here is from genome assembly GCA_020310875.1 of Ceratopteris richardii. Classification (NCBI taxonomy): domain Eukaryota; kingdom Viridiplantae; phylum Streptophyta; class Polypodiopsida; order Polypodiales; family Pteridaceae; genus Ceratopteris; species Ceratopteris richardii. The sequence continues at coordinate 194,613,268 of CM035415.1, read as the reverse complement.
GTTTTTCAAAGAGTAAAGCATCCACAGTAGTTCAACCTCATAAGCAAGCGAAACAGTGCAAGACAGCAAGTCTATCAAATAGACAAAGAACCTTCAAGAGGAAAGAAGTGTTGGGCATGACACAGATCTGGGTAAAGAAAGGAGTACAACCATCGATGTTGCCTCAAAAACTCCCACCCAACCAGATCGACCATGACAACAGAAGGACCAAGCACCTACGACAGGGTCAAGCACAAAGAATCCATCAAATTTGGGTACCGAAGCTATCAATGAAGGCCGACCACAATCAGGTACAAATTTGGGTGCCTAAAAAATTAGCTACAGCTCAACACGGGCGATTACAGATGTGGGTACCCAAGAAGCTCTTACATACGCAACGGACTATGCTCCCCACCATGCAAAAGGTCTCAACAAAGAAGCCAAGGAAAACAAAGGGTAAGAACAGAGCACAAAGACCAAAAGAAGATAAACTTAACCCTTCTACAAAAATAAGCAGGCACTCACCCAGGATATGGGTTTGGAAGCCAAAAGCACAAGCAACATCCACAGAACCAAGGGGCCAACGACACTGGATACCAAAGTTTGGACAGCATCCAAAGAAGAACTGGCCTGAGGTGATCTCTATAGGGCCAAATACTATTCGAAAATGGGTTCCCATTAGGAGGATTACATCATTTCGAGATCCAATCGACACCTCCAAACAGAGAATGCATCAACTAGGCAAGTAAAATCAAAAGCCTCGACGTGCAGCAACCATGTGCCTTTGGCATAACCTTGTCTTTTGCACCATTCAGGTCATGCATTTCCAAAGTATGCATCAATATAGGGCCACCTTACATGGCCGTGCATAGACACAATTGAGAAATCCCAGGCACATGAGACACAATTTTCACATGCAAAATATGTTATTGATACTAACCTCTTTCTTCTTGTTTGATGCCATCGTGTTCCAAAAAAAAAAAAAAAAAAAAAAAAAAAAAAAAAAAACTATGTGCTTGAAAGTGCTCATCAGCGAACTTCCAGCAAGGACATCCCTCAACAAAAAGGACAAGCCGACGGTCAAACACCAAGTGGAACCACAACACGAAGAGATGAAGGTCAACGGACCCTTCACCATGGTAAGACGTGTATGTTTCAACAACACTATAACCATGATAGATTAGGAAACCTCTTCGTCAGCATACCCTTGAGCACTTAGCTCAAGACCCAATCTCTTGCACCATGCTTCTTGCCATGCATCTTCCAAGGACGCATACATAGGGCCACATTACAAGGCCATGCACAAGGCACATATTTTGCTCAACCCATGCACTAATGCACTTACCCATCATACATTATGGGTTACAAGTACTTGGCATGAAAACTATGAACGCCATCTTTGGAAGAATCAGCAGACATCACGGTGACCACTACAAGAACAGGCGAGCCATCCACCACTGAGAGTTGCTCAGAATCAACATTGCACACCTCCTTTGAGCAACTAGTAGTTTTGGAAAACTCACAAATGCACCATCCAGATGGAATACATGGCAGAAGTACGTACAAAGGGACTACAAACTGCAAGAGATAACAGTGGCAAAGTGAAGAACCAGACAAATGACCAGGATACATTGGGAAGAGGGATCGCCCCTGTTGAACGTAACGGACACTACCTCTCAATGTACTACATGGAACAACCACGACAACAAGGGTCTATCAGGGACGACAGACTCAAGAGGGGGGGGAGTGTTGAAGCTCAAGGTCAAGGACAAAGCATGGAAGCGCATCAAGGAAGTGGACACACAAGAAGAAGGAGCAAGTAGGGAGCTCCAAGAAGCACCTGTCAAATTTTCAGAAGAAATCCCTACAAAAATAGTGATTTTTATCACTAAAAACCATTGTAAATACCATTTTCCATTTTTGTAACTCCATTTTGTTCAAGCCGAGGAGTCCTGGAGCTTGAGGAGTATTAGATCTACCATCCTACCAATTTTCATAATTTTTAGACTCCGTTTGAGCCCCCAAATAAGCCCTGGAACCTATTTTTTAACTAGGCCGGACACTAGGTCTGGACAGGGCCAAAACCACTCAAAAACTATAAAAAGGGCTGGAGAGCTCATTTTTGAGGGTAGCTTGTTGTAGATTTCAGTTTTGTAAGAGAGCTCTTTGGTAATCGAAGCTTTCCATTGTTCCACTCTTTGCTCTTACCTTGTGCGCGTGTGTGTGTATGTGTGTGCATGCTTGTGTGCTTTCACTCACGCACTTGTGCCATCACTTGCTCGCGGTCTTCATACCGGTCCTCACGTCTCCACGGATTGACATTTATGAGGTGTATCTCCTCACGTTGGTACTCACCATTGTGCTAGAGTGACATTCACCTTTGATCACAGAAAATGACCCGAACTCAAACAGTTTTGACTCTATGCATGTAGATAGTCCACCCGCTTATTACATGGAGTCACCAGAACACGTAGAAACATATCATTATGATAGTCCACCAGTGGAACCTAGTTGGGAGCCAGACTATGCTAATGTGATGTACACAAACCCAAATCCACGGCCCCAATTGAGACAACAAAGACCACAGGGCCCTAGAGGACCATGCTTTAGGTGTCAAGGAGATCATTTCATAAAGGATTGTCCACATCCCCCGATATCAAGACAATCACAGTACTATAACATCCAAGGCTTTTGTGCCGATTGTGGCAAAGAGCACATAATCAAAGATTGTCCTAAGAACCCTGTTAACGCTTCAAATGTGACACCGATCAATGTGATAGGTATTGTAAACAACGCAGATGGATCCAACCCTACATACGTGCCTATCCAAGCTATAACAAGAGCCCAGGCGCTCTTACAAAACCAACAGCTTAATCAGGAGAAAGTAGCCAGAACTAGTGAAGTTGGAGAATCTAGCAGTAAAAAGACAAAATCTTGGAAATATTCTAGAGAAAGAATAAAGAGAAAGTGGAGTAAAAAGATAACTGAGTTGGAAGGAAGTTTAAAGGAATCTAGAGCCGAAATCCTAGAATTGACTTCACAGGACTTGAATCAAGAGAATCCAGCTCAGAAATCAGGATCAGTTTTACCGGAACCCATACCAGAAAATTTAGACATGATGTTTCGTGCATATCAGGCTAGATTAAAAGAGGGACCTCAGGTAGCTGAAACGAGCAAAAACTACCCACGAGTTGATCTAGAAGTTGAGAGGACTAAACTTTGCATGAAGATGGTAGAATTAGCACAAGCTTTGTTCGAAGCCTCTAGATATCTTAATTGGAATAACATGGCAAAACCTGAATTACACTTTCAAGGACTAATGGAGAGGCTAGAATACTTGATAGAGAGCAAAGAGAAGAAGGATCAGCATAGGAACCCTAGTGTCCCAGAGACTCAGGAAAGGAATGCACCATCCCTGTCTCAAGTACCCAATACAGAAAGTCAAGACAATTTGTCTTCCATACATAGGTACTCACCTGAATTTTTGAGGGAAATCCAAGAAGAGAAATGGAGAAAAGAACAGGGAACTCATCCTCCTATTCAAGAAATAGATGACTTGCAGGAGCAATTTCCCCAAGATATTCCCTCTATTTACAATGAGGTAGAGGAGGAACAACTGAATGAACACACAGCTTTTGAATCTAATTCTTTACAAGAATTACCTCAGTTCACAGGACCTTGGGAAGCAAAGTCTATTAGTATGAGAGCACCCACGATAATAGTGAGGAATGAAGAATCAGTAATCCCTAGAAACACGGAAGTGATCAAGAACACTAAGGTACAGTGTAATCTCACTCTGGAGGAGTTATTAAACCAGAATTGTGGAAGCATGTAGCAAATCAATTCCCTGAGCTTGCTACTACTCCCTCACAAATAGGATCACAAAATAAGGTACCAGAGATACCCATGGAAAAGATTGGAGATGTGAGCGAAGGAGAGGAAGGTAACACTTATCTTCCGATAACCCATCAGGACTACACCACGAAAGCCATCTTAGATTCAGGAACCGGAGTAGCCATAGCTACCATCGCTTTATGGAAACGTTGGGGTAAGCCAGCATTAAGACCTACCAGGATGAAGCTACAAATGGCTGATGGACACATAGAAAAACCATTAGGCTTACTAGAAGGCATATCTCTCACCACTTGTGGTGTAGAATTTGAGCATACCTTTGCCATTTGTGACTTTGCAAAAAATCATGCTTATGAGATGATATTGGGACGACCATTCATGCGTCAGTTGCAAATTGTACAAGATTGGGGAACTAATTCTTTGTACTTGCAACATCTAGGAGTGACTACCAAAGTCAATCTTAAAGACTATTCACATAGAGACGTACCCCCAATACAATGGAATACCATCCATAAGACTCAAGTAGAGACGGAATCCGTGCACTCATTAGAATCAGATCCTTCTTGGTTGCATGAGGATACTCATTTATGGATGTGTAAAGTTGCAAAACAAGAGGAAGAAAGATTAGAAGCAAGGACCTTAGGTGCAGAACAACATCCACGAACCCTTCAAGATCCAGCTTACGCACCTATAGTATTTCCGGACGAAGAGTTTGAACCCCATGGTTGGGCAGAAATCCTAGCAACCATGGATGTAGCCATCAATGAAGAACAATGAACACCCCACTGTGACGAGGATGGCTATGACATTTCAGTTTTCACGATAGAGCCAATCATGTGCGATGCAATTTTAGAAGAGTGTGAACCTAACACTGATGCATTTGAGGATGCAAGTGATTTTGATTTAGAATCAATTATCATGGACCCACCCTTTGCATCAGAAGAAGAATATTTTTACGAAGTAGAGACTCACCCTTAGAGACACGAAGAAGTTATGAATGATGTGAGGTTAGCCACAGAAGTGACTAACAAGAGTGAAGGCAAGAAAAGAAAGAAGAAAGAAACCATGTCAAAAAAAGAAGAATCTTTGTTTGAAGTACCCGAGAACTTCAAGAAATATGAAATCGAAGATAGAATCATGGTACGAATGCCTAATAGAAAGGCGAATGACGGACAAGTATATGATAACCGAGAGAAAACCAAGAAAATAATAGTTGCTATAGAAGGAGAAGAAGAAAAGTGTACCTACATAGGGCATGATTTGACGAAGGAAGAAGAAGAAGAGCTAGTTGCCCTATTGCGCGAATATAGAGATGTGTTCGCTTGGAGTTACAAAGACCTAAAAGGAGTAGATCCAGATATATGCTCTCATAGAATCCCTATGACTCCAGATGCAAAACCTACGAAACAGAAACCATACACGTACAATGATAACTATGCTGCGAAGATTAAAGAGGAGATAGATCGGCTGATAGAAGCAGGATTCATTTACGAGATTGAGCATACCGAATGGGTATCCCCCATTGTCATTGTGCCCAAGAAGAATGGAAAATTGCATGTGTGTATTAACCTTAAAAAAGTTAATGCCGCCACGATTAGAGACAGTTATCCTCTTCCTATCACAGAACATCTATTGGAAAGAGTTGCGGGCAAGGAAGTTTACAGCTTTCTTGATGGATTTTCAGGCTATAATCAAGTAGCCATTGCTCCAGAGGACCAACACAAGACAGCATTTGCCACCGAATGGGGCATATTTGCATTTCGTTGGATGCCATTTGGCTTAACAAATGCACCCGCCACTTTCCAGCGACTCATGTGTCATGTTTTTAAGGAATTCTTACGCAAGAGTTTGGAAGTATATGTCGATGACATATGTGCTCATTCTAATATCAGGCATACGCATATCCCAGAGTTAAGGCAAATATTTAACAAATGTCGAGAATATCAGGTTTGTTTGAACCCAGAAAAGTGCGTTTTCATGGTCAGACAAGGCAAAATTCTAGGACACATTGTGTCAAAAAATGAAATCTCTACGGATGAAGAAAAGGTGAAAGTAATTGCAGAATTACCTAGACCAACTAATGTGAAAGAGGTACAAGCCTTTATGGGCCATTGGGGCTATTATAGGAGATTCATACACATGTATGCAATCATAGCCAAGCCTTTGTACTCTCTTTTAACCAACTTTGAATGGACAGATGAATGTAAAAATTCATTCAATGAACTTAAACGACGCTTGTGCTCAGCACCTATATTGACTACCCCAGATTGGAGTAAGCCATTCCATGTACATGTGGATGCATCCAATTACGCCATAGGATGTGTGTTAGCACAACACACGAATGAAGGTAACATAGATCTCCCCATAGCTTATGCGAGTAGACAATTGAACGCAGCAGAAAGAAATTACACCACAACGGAACGAGAAGGATTAGGGATGATCTACGCAGTAAAGAAATTCAGACATTACTTGTTGGCAAACAAGTTCAATTTCTTTACAGATCATCAAGCCCTATTGTACTTAGTCAACAAACCATGTAACACAGGACGACTAATACGTTGGTTTCTATTACTCATGGAGTATGATTTTGAAGTAGTAATCAGGAAAGGAAAGACACATCTTAGAGCTAACCACCTTTCAAGATTAACCTCAGGAGAAGCTCCTCAAGGAATAGCGGATGAATTACCAGATGCTTATTTGTTTAATCTTGAGATAGCACCAGAATGGGCTAAGCCTATAGTCCCTATTTTGACATACGGACCCAAGAATCCTAGGATAAAGATCAAAGAAGGAGAGATTACCAAATCTCAGAGATATCAAATCATAGCAGGAAGCATATATAAACAGGATAATCAAAAGATTCTTGCTTGTTGTGTAGATGAATTAGAACATGCGAATTGGTTGCAATTAGCACACGTAGGTGCATTAAAGCAACATCATTTGAAACATCGAACACTACAGACTCTGCATAGATTAGGAGTATATTGGCCTTCAATGGAAGCAGATGTCTACAAGCTGTGTAAAGAATGCCATGTTTGTTGTGAAAGACCACCAGTAGAGCATGCTACATTATATCACGTGTCTCTCACACTAGACTGGAGTGAACCTTTAGTGACATACTTGAGGACGAAGACATTCCCTCAAGGAATGACCTTAGCACGACAACGCAGTCTGGAGCAGGAAGCTCAAGACTATTCACTTATTGGCAATAATCTATACAAAAAAGAACGAGATGGATATCTAAGACAATGTGTTCATGAAAGCGATTATCTGAGCATATTAGAGACTGCACACCAAAGTGTGGCAGGAGGTCATTTTGGACCCGATAGGATAATCAAAGCCATCCTCTTTGCAGGATTATGGTGGCCCACTCTTCACATGGATGCTCATACCTATGTTAAGAGATGTGATGTGTGCCAAAGAACTCAGTTTCCTACTCGCAGAGATGAAATGCCATTGAAACCCATGATGGGAGGACGTGCATTTTCTAAGTGGGGTATAGACTTTGTAGGACCCATTAACCCCCCTGCAAAAGGTACACATGCTGAATACATTATTGTTGCCACACATTATCTTACCAAATGGGTAGAGGCAAAAGCCACAAAAAAGAATGATGCACACACAACTGCAAAATTCTTATTTGAAAATGTCTTTACAAGATATGGATTGCCTATAGAGTTAGTGAGCGATCGCGGAACTCACTTTCTAAACCAAGTCATTGAATATTTGTTACAGGATTTTATGGTGATTCACAAGAAATCCGCACCATATCATCCTCAGACCAATGGTCAGGCTGAAAGCACTAATAAGATCCTTTGTAACGTACTGACGAAACTCGTGAACAACAAACATTCAGATTGGGACAAACAGTTACATCATGTTGTTTGGGCATATCGAGTGGCCTACAAGACTGTACTCAATGCAACTCCCTTTCAGATGGTTTTTGGTCAGAATGTTGTGCTTCCTTTGGACTTCTTGATACCGACCCTTAAGGTTGCACAAGAACATCAGTGCACCGGCCATGAATTATCAGCAAGAATAATGGACTTGGAACGATTAGGAGAAACCAGGCTAAAGGCAGCAGCAGGAATATATGCAGCGAAGAAGCGACAGAAAGCATATTTTGATGCACATGTGAAAGATAAGGGCTTAAAAGAAGGAGATTTAGTTCTAGTATATACGTTGAAACAGCATGCACGGAAGTTAGAAAAGCAAGGTTATGGACCCATGATCATTAACAGACTCTCGACAAGTGGAGCAGTACAATTAGCCACTTTAGAAGGAGATATAATGCCTAATTACATTAGTGGTTGTAGAGTCAAGTTATATTAGGAACCTCTTACTAAGGATATGCTTAGACGACTCACGTTGGCAAAGAAGCGTAAGGAGGAAGAAAATAGAATACGAGCGGAAGCTGAGGCAGAAGCAATAGAACGCATTAAGCGCATGAAGCTAAGAAGACAAGGACTAGGGAGAGAGCAGTATAACCATCTGGAAACAACACCCAGATATCCCATGGCTATGTGTGAGGTAAAGTCACGAACTCATCCTAGCATAGTGGACAGGAGACCATTCATTATAGTTAGGCTAGAGCACGACAACCCTTGCCAAGAGCTCAGGGCTTTAATTGACTCAGGTGCTGCGACTAGTGCGATTAGATGGTCCCAATATAAGGACTCAGGAATAGAAATGCGGCCAATTGAAGCATACCTCATAGGCCTAGGAGGCATGGAAACCCCTTACATGGGTGAGGTGGACCTTCCTATCCTCATAAACGAAGTGACCTTGACAGTGACGCTACTAGTGTGCCATGATGAAGACCTCATAGAACCCCTAATCATTGGCCAAGATTGGCTATACGATCACTCAGTGGACCTAAATCTTAGACAAGGCTCCTTATAGATTGGAACCTTAGAACAGAAGCGAGTGATACCACTTGACTTCCCTAACGGCATTCCAACTGAGGTTTGTAACCCTAGACCCTATGAAATACATGCGATGGAAGACCGAAAGGTCTTGGGTCAGATCAGTCACATTACGTCTACACCAACCCACTCCGGCTTGGCTATGGACAGTTGTCAATCAGAAGGTCGACAGGAGATCTTCCCTGGGGCTTCTTGCAAACTAGAAGGGGCAGCTACCCAACCGCTAGGGCAGATGGACACAATCAGCGGTCAGGTGGGTTGCATCAGCGGACCTATGGGCAAAACACCCTGCGGTGCTCATCCTTCCAAACTTGCTGCGGACTGGCCTAGATTAAAGATAAAGAATGAATCACTTCCTAATGGGCAGGTCACGCAAGTGTTGGATCTCCCTTCTTTTCCAAAGCAGAGCATCCAATGGACCTCTCAAACCCAACCACGAAGGAGTCAACCACGACAGAGGAACCCAGACCGACGACACCACCAGATAAGGCAAAGAAAGCAACAATATCAACATCACAGAACAAGTGGCACAAGACAAATATGGGTGCCAAAAGGACAACAACCACAGCCTATTGGCAACACTGCAGACAAGAACAGGACAAAGTTTCAAAAAAAGAAGAGTCAGCATCCAAAGTCCCCTCGATCTTCTTCCCCAAGTACAAATACTCGATAGATTTGGATCGCCAAGAAGTATCTTATCAATCGACCCACACCCATGCAGATTTGGGTACCCAAACAATGTATTATAGCCCAACCCTCAAGCCATGTAATGTATACCCCTCAGAAATCTTTTCATCCTTCAATACCAACAAACCCGATACCACTTTTTGTCCCTCAGCAGAAACACACCACCCACTCAAAGACTCTTACGAAATGGATACCGAAACGTATCCAGACATCTTCTTGTACCCCCTTATCTAACAATTCTCCCCCCCCCCCCCCCCCCCCCCCCCCCCCCCGTTTAAACTCCACCCTTGTAATAATTCACCCTCAACCAAACCTTGTATGAATTCACACACCAAAACCCCACATCAGGCATAATAAAAGCTCATCAAGAAATGTATGCATAATCTGACCATGTAGGCATCTAGAGACATGCATTAGCTCTGCAAAAAATCATTGCATCAATTACTTCACGACACTTGGCTACACGGGTTACACATCGATTATGGAAAGGGATTGCGGTCTCACTTTATTGGGATCATAATTAATTTACATGCTAATGTGTTAATCTTTTGTAGCAGATCTTTTCCATTAGCTCGTCAGCCATCATGCAAACCGAAGAAGGACCATCAGAAGCTGGCCCAAGCACACCAATGGCCAATATTGGAGAATTACTCGCGGAATCTTATCCTACGATGCAACCACCAAAGTTTCAAGGTTTTCCAGGACCCATGCCAATCGACGACCCGCCTAGAGGGTATACTGAGAAGATTCATCGTAATTCTCACTGGTTTCAAGGCCTAGCAGGACCATTAGCAGACGCTGATTTCATATTTGAGGCCAATTTGGCATTTGATCTTTGCACATGGGCCAAGTACCAGTTCTTTTCAAGAGAATTTGAAGGACTACAGAATACACAAGATTTAACGCACGTTTGGGCATGGGCAGGATTTACAGAATATTTTAGTGACCCTCTGCCTAAACCCGATTTTTACAGATGCTTTTACTTAGTAACCACCTTGACAGCCTCAGAGAACAAGGATCTACCCGGAACATTCATGTTACCATCCTTGGTAAATGACCCTCCATTCAGAAGGTTTTATTTGTCCAAAGATTTAATTCGCGCAGCTCTCAAAATACATGGAACACACACTCCGACGGAGAGAGAACGGCTAGTCCCAGAGCAGATGAAACGTGGTGACGTAACTAAGTGGGAGGATATTTCAGCTATAACCCCTGAGCTCTCCAAGCCATTGCGGATATGCATGCAGCATTTTGCTTTCCCAGCTCAGGATCGTTTTACCATGCCCCACAAAAGAATCTGGTTTGGATTATACTTAGCATGTACTGGACCTCAAACGGTTGATCTAGCTAGCTGGATAATTGATCAGCTCTATTTGGCACAACATAGATGGGAACGAAAGAAGATCATCAATGGATGTTGTGCACTTACAAGGATTATATATATGTGCTTGGCATATGACCTGCCGATCGAACGTGCATTGACTAGTGAGGAACTGAAAGCATTCAAAGGGACCACTAAGAAGGCTAGAAAGTCTAGCAAAGGCAGAGCCGGAAAGCGGATGAGAGGCACTATCCCGTGCTTACAAGTCCCAGAATCACCCTCACCACAACCATCTCCAGAACAGTCACCAACAGCAGCCACTCCCACCGTACAACCTATTCGTATCAGATTATCAAGACCAGTTGTAACGGAGGGCACCACCAGTACTGTTGCACCTCGAGCAGTCACAACCCCAGAACCTATCACCACGGCAAGAGAAATTCCCACCACTATTGGTGCGGAAGCGTTCTCTTTTCCAATACCCCATTTAGAAGTAGAACAAATAGCACCACTGGATCCAACTTTTGATTTTGAGATGCCCGATGCATTCTCCAATGAGTTCCAATTTTCAGAAGGACAACTGTCTTCTCAAGAATATGAAAGGCCCAGCTATCCCACCACACCCCGGGATCAGCCACAAGGACAGATTGTATCTAGCTCTGATGACGAAAGAACAGCAACCGATGACGATGAAGCTAGCCAGGGAACTCAGGAATCCCAAGAGCATGAACAGACAGATGGTCAAGGCCAACAAACAGACACACACGGTGATACAAGTACCCATGAAGATGAAACTTGTGAAGCAGCAGCTTACACACTGGCTATTAAGAAGCTGTATAGAACTATGGAAAAAGTTTGGGCACGCAAAAAGCTGACTGAGGAAGAGAGTCAAGCAATAATAGAACAGGAACTTGTCACAGGCGGATTCGAAGACGCATACATCAAAGGATTCTGCGAGCTAGTCAAATCAGTAGGCTCCAACGAAGCCCTCAGGTACTTGCAAAGAAAGCCACTACCACAGTTTGAGCCCCACCGAGTACGACTACTTTCAACGCCTGGCGAATACATTCGTGTACCAACAGGAGCACAGTCTTCAGAACAAGCCAGGGAGGCACGCCTCGTCCCGAAAGTTCGTTGGCAGCAGAAACCATCCTTGTAGATTCCCCACCCCGCGCTACAATTGTACATACCTCAGTAGTCACTGAAGTACCGACCACCCCAACCGCTCCTCCATCACCACCCGTCCCTCCAACCTCCCCTCTTCACCCTCCTTCCCCCAGACTAACATCTTCATTCGCCGGTGGCGTAGCAGAAATCGTCTTTACGACCACTCACCCCACAATTCCTACACCCATTAGACCTAGTCTACCCCCTCACAAATCCACCTTTCCATTCAACCCATTCCTCCATCCATCTTTTCCATCTTTCCCCACAACTCCAAGACCCCTTTTTCCATTCCCACCGCCATTAACCTTCTCCCCCGTCTCACCTCCCCGACCCACTGTAACCCCTTTTTCCCCTTTCCACCCAGCTGCACCAGCCAGTCCCCCTGTAAATTTTTAACTAGGTCGGACACTAGGTCTGGACAAGGCCAAAGCTAGTCAGAAAACTATAAAAAGAGCTAGAGAGCTCATTTTTGGGGGGAGATTGTTGGTGAATTGAGCTTATGTAAGAGACTTTTTGACTAGTGCAAAGAACTCCATTGTTCCTATCCTTGTTCTTGCCTTGTGTGTGCGTGTGTGTATGTGTGTGCATGTATGTGTGCTTCTCCCTTACACACTTGTGCCTTCACTTGCTCATAGTTTTCATACTAGTCCTCACGTCTCCACGGATTGACAATTATGAGGTGGATCTCCGCGCATTGGTACTCACCATTGTGCTAGAGTGACATATATATGCATGGAGAACTCTTGGAGTTGGTTCATACAGATGTATGGGGACCTAGCAAGGATGCTTCAATATCTGGATCAAGGTATTATGTCTCCTTCATTGATGATTGCAGTAGGTGGACTATATTATACTTTATGAAACACAAAGATGAAGTCTTTTCATTCTTCAAAAGATATTTGGCTCTTGTGGAGAATCAAACAAGTAAAACACTAAAAAGGCTAAGGTCAGATGGAGGGGGAGAATACTTCTCCCATGAATTTGACTCCTTTCTTCAAGAAAGAGGAATCAAAAGAGAGATCACTACAAGGTACACTCCTGAGCAAAATGGAGTGTGTGTACCTAAGAACCAACTTAGGGGCTTGTGGAGAAAGAGACTATACCTCAATCCCCCTCAAGTGCATATAGTGGGGATTCACGCTTTAATTAGCAATCCGATGAGTATCAAAACCTAGCTGAGTGTATGAAGACATGCATTCAAAGATCAATGCAGATGAGTTACTCAAAGAGTGCAAACAAGGCAAAGACTAATCCAAACAAATTTCAATTGTCAGTCATGGTGTCACGATACTTGGAACAGAAGCCAACAGTAAATTGAGCTTTTCTCTCAGCTCCGAACTCCAAATATAGTGAATAGCATATGCATTTCGAAGATCTCGAGAAGATGCATCCAATGGCAGTATTTTCACTCAATTCTGACACTTCTACTTCAAGTTATGAGCAAAATACTGAGTCACGGGAATGACCTTTTTACACTTCAGCACTTCCTACACTTCGCACACACCTTAACAACAGCAAACAAACACTTTCATGGATAGACAACACTTCATGACACTTTTTCCAAGCAACACACATGCATACAAACTCACAAAGAAGAAGATACAGAGAGCAGAAGACACAAATTCGAATTTATGTGCTCTTGATTCTCACAATGGCAAAAAGTCCTTACAAAGAGTCACAAATTGACTTATATACTTGTGCCCTAAAAATGGTTCTTTCATACAATAGACTGGCACTTTATTCACTAAAATACTAATTTACATGGTGTAGCTCAGTGATGAGTAGCACCTCCTTTAATGTCAATCCGGGAAGACATGAGGATGGTATGAAGACCTCGAGCAAGTGAAGGCACAAATGTGTGAGTGCGAAGCACACTAACATGCACACACATACACACACACGTGCACACACAGCAAGAACAAAGAGAGTCAGACAATGGAATCACTTCTATTGCAACAAAGTTCTCATACAAGCTCAAAACTACAAGAAGCTCCCCAAAAATGAGCTCTCTAGCTCTATTTATAGTTTTTGACTAGCTTTGGCCCTGTCCAGACCTAGTGTCCGGCCTAGTTAAAAATTAAGTTCCAAGGCTTATTTGAGGGCTCAAACGAGGTCTAAAAAATACGAAAATTGGTAGGCAACTACTTCTAAGGCTCCTCAAGCTCAAGGACTCCTCGACTTGTACAAAATGGAGCTACAAAAAGGTGAAAATGGTATTTACAGGGGTTTTTAGTGATGAGAATCACTTTTAAATGGTGTAAGGGTTTTGAAAAAAATAAAGGGTTGCCTTAGTGCTAGATCTGCGTGTATGCTCGTACTTGCCTCTTCCCGTATACTGCCAACACTCTCCCCACCCTAGCGTCTATCGCCTCTGATAGACCTTTGATCTGCGGTTTGATCAATATAGTCCTCGAGAATGTCAGCTGCCACATCATGTTCTTTGATTCGCAGCCCTCGGATCAGGTCTCTCTGCAGGGTATCCCAATTGACTGGGCCCGGTATGTCCGGCTGTGGTGTTGTGTAGAGTTCTGAGTGCATCGTTTGTTCGCATGCAAAGAGGTGTAACAAATGGGTGGGCCGTGGCGCGAACACCTCTAAGTGTGCTTCCCAGAACCCCGTGGTGAACATTTCATCGAAAGTTTGCTTGTAGCAGGCACGAAGATATCTGATGCGTGCGTGCCATGCATAAGCAACTCGTATGCTCGGGGTGGTGCTCATATCATATAGCAGGTCGTAATTACCATTAACAAACCCGGGAATCGGAGGTTGAATATGACATACATTGCGGAAAGTTTTGAGCACAACCTGCATCATATCGAAGATCTTGAGCATCATCTACGCAGCCACATCTGGCATGGGGTGGAGGCGTGGAAGCCAATGTCTGATGGTAGCCATCATGTAGGCTATAGTAGGCGTGCTGTTTGGGGGTGCAATGGCAGGGTAATTGAGCCATTCTTTGCAATTGGCGTTGTTCTTGACTTTGATGGCAAATGACTTCCATGTTCTTCTCCGTTGCACTGGTCCATAGCAATTGTTATACTTCAAATGCATGGGCGCGTGGTCCATGTCCGTAGCATCTCGGGATAGGTTTCCAATAGCTTTTGCCTCCATATGGGTTGGTGTATTTTCCCTTTGCGTGCCTCCTCTGGAATGTCCTCAGGTTCAAATTGTGTTGCGAAAGTTGGGTACTTGTTGGTCTTACGTTTGATCTCGGCATTGTAGTCTGCCAACAGTACAAAGTATGGTTTATATTGTAATTCTGAGCTGGTTATTAGTCTTCTAGGGGCCAGATGTCTGAAGTAGTCTGATTGAAGTATGGCTTCTTCAATTGTCTTCATGGCCAACATTTGGTAGGAGATACGTTCTTCATGAGTCTGCCCCATTTCTTCTACCTGTTTCATCCATGCCGATGGGGGTTCCTCATAAGTGTCCTGTCCCTCCTCAGTGATTGTGCCTCCTGGAAAAGGTTGAGGCTCATAGTTCTCTTCAAATGCTTCCTCCACTGGGATAATAACTTCTTCTTCTTCTATGGGTTGCTCAGGTGGGGAAGGAGGTCGTTCATATTGTAACAACTTGATTTTCGACTCTGCAATCTGTTGCCGTAGCTCAAGTACCTCACTGTTCGTTGTAGGTTCAGGTTCTGGCGAAGTAGCGGCATCGACCGTCTCTTTAGGTGTGGGTGGGTGTGTTGTCGGTACTTTGGATCCTTGTAGTTCCTTTATCTGGTCTGCCAACTGATCATGGGCTTCCAAAAGGGTTGCATAACCTTCTAAAACCTGTTGAATATGCTCTGAGGAGATAGCTTGGAATTTTGCAGGGTCTATAGGTGCTCTCGGGGTGTTTTCCATGGCCGCTTCTAGGTTCTCCTGGTTTTGTTGTTGTAGCCTTCGGTTCTCTTCTTGAGCCGCTGCTAGATGGCGGCATAGTAGGGCCATGTTGTGTTGAAGTCTCGCATTGCGGCCCATTTGATCTCGGAGCTGTTCCTCCATAGCCTTGCCTGTCTCTACATACTTAGCTTCGAGTTCTGTTTTTGATTGTTGGAGGTCAGTCACCTGGTGTTGTAGTGTTGTATTACCTAGTTCCAAGGCATCGACTCGTGCCTGGAGTTGAGCCGAGAGATTGCACAGCTCTAAGTTATTTTCCTCCAATAACTTATATTCTTGCTTCAGCTGAGTGGCCGCTTCAACCATGGTATCTAGTGCATTACTAAATGATGTGGGTGCATGGGTAGAGGTGGAACATGCAACGGGTCGGGAAATGGGAAAGGGAACAGTGGATGACGTGCCTATGAGTGAAGTGAGATGTGATGATAGTGGAACAAATGTGGTGGTGGGTGCTCCTGTGGATGGTGAAATATCCATGGGATCGGATGTGATAGTGTGTGAAGTGTGAATTGTGAACACCAGAACGGTAGGTGGTGTGTTAGTGGTGGCAGTGAATGTGGGGGAGTGGGGTTGGGAAAGGGACTTCTTATTATAGTTCTCAACCTGTTGGAGTATATTTACAAGGTTTGTCCAGAATGACGGTTGTGTGACTTGGGTTGAGCCTGAGGCAGTTACAAGGGAAGTGGTGGATAGGGTTTGGGAGAGGGGAAATGTGTGGGTGAATGGAAAAGGATGGGACACGGTCTGGCTAGTGGCAAGTGGTTGTCCAAGGGCGGGGAGATAGGAAGGGTGACCTATTATGGTTTGATCGGTGGCAGGATGACCGGTGTGAGGTTCAAAAATTTGGGCGGAAGTGATGGATGTGGGTAAAGGGAAGGATGTAAAAACGGAGGTGTGTACAATGGTTTCATGTTGGGTGGATATCGGTTGTTCAGAAAGACTAGTGGAGAAGGTGTTGAAGCTCAAAGTCAAGGACAAAGCATGGAAGCACATCAAAAGGTGGACACACAAGGAAAGGGAGCAAGTAGGGAGCTCCAAGAAGTGTATGTCAAATTTTCAGAAGAATCCCCTACAAAAATAGTGATTTCCATCACTAAAAACCATTGTAAATACCATTATCTATTTTTAGTAACTCCATTTTGTTCAAGCCGAGGAGTCCTCGAGCTTGAGGAGTATTAGAAGTACCATCGTACCAATTTTCATAATTTTTAGACTTCGTTTGAGCCCTCAAATAAGCCCTGGAACCTAATTTTCAACTAGGCCGGACACTAGGTCTGGACAGGGCCAAAACTAGTCAAAAAACTATAAAAAGAGCTAGAGATCTCATTTTGCAGGTTAGCTTGTTAGAGAATAGAACTTTTGTAAGAGAACTCTTTTGCAATCTAAGCTTTCCATTGTTCCTCTCTTTGATCTTACTTTGTGCGCGTGTGTGTGTATGTGTGTGCATGTTTGTGTGCTTTCACTCACGCACTTGTGCCTTCACTTGCTCGTGGTCTTCATACCGGTCCTCACGTCTCCGTGGATTGACAAGTAAAGGAGGTGGTGCTTACGCTTGAGCTACACCAAATTTTGGCGCCGTTACCGGGGAGAGTGCTTCGAGGACGAGCGTTGTGATGGTAAGATCGTAGATTTTCGACGTTGGAAGGTAAAAAAACTGTCATTTCAGTTCATTTTCTGTTTTTTCCTCTTCATCTTCATCATCATCATCATCTCCACCTTCTTCCATCTTCTTCTTCATAGAAAATTCTTGTTTTTTTAGTGCATTTTCACCATCTTCATACCATTTTTCATGCATTATTGTGTGGGAAGGAGTTAGGAGAAGCAAGGGAGAGCAAGCGCTGTCTTTTTTTCATGATTTTCTGCTCATACGGAGCTCGCCATAGCCGGCGCTCAGAAATTTGAATTTCCCGCCAAAAAACGCGATTCTGTGATGAAAATCGCGATTCTGTGAAAATTCAAAATTTTTTGAAAAATCACGATTTTCAGTTTTCCCGCCTAAAAGTTGGTTGAGAAAAATCGCGATTCTGTGTTTTTTCTCAAAAAAACACGATTCTCTGCTCAAAATCGCGATTCTCAAAAAACACGATTCTCTGCTCAAAATCGCGATTCTCACCAATCACGATTTTCAGCAAAAAACACGATTTTGTGAAAAACACGACTTTCTGCTCAAAATCGCGATTCTCACAAATCACGATTTTCAGCCAAAAATACGATTTTGAGAAAAACACGATTCTGTGGAAATACACGATTCTCTAGGACAAAATCGCGATTTTCAAGTCAAAAACACGACTTTGAGAAAACACGAATTTTTGCTCAAAATCGCGATTTTCAATTCACGATTTTCTGCTCAAAATCGCGATTTTCATGTCAAAAAACACGATTCTCTAAAACACGATTCTGTGCTCAAAATCGCGATTTTCATGTCAAAAACACGATTCTGAGAAAACACGATTTTCAGTCAAAAACACGATTTTGTGAATCACGATTCTCTGAGTCAAAATCACGATTCTCTAAAAACACGATTTTGTGATCAACATCGCGATTTTCAAATTACGATTTTGTGATCAACATCGCGATTTTCAAATCACGATTTTTTGCTCAAAATCGCGATTTTCATAAACACGATTTTGTGATCAACATCGCGATTTTCATGTCAAAAAACACGATTTTCAGAAACACGATTTTATGATCAACATCGCGATTTTCATAAACACGATTTTGTGAAGAACACTAAGGTTCAGTGTCATCTCACTGTAGAAGAGCTGCTCAAAGCAAAACCTGAGCTTTGGAATCATGTGAAGGATCAGGTTCCAGAACTTGATTCCAACATGCCAAAAGCAGGCTCCAAGCAAAGGGTACCAGAGATACCTCTAGACAAAATAGGGGACATGTGTGAGGGTGAAGAAGGTAATACTTATCTTCCCATCACCTACCAAGGTTACACAACCAAAGCAATCATAGATTCAGGTGCTGGTGTTGCTATTGCGACCACCTCCTTGTGGAAGCAATGGGGCAAGCCCACATTAAGACCAACTAGAATGAAGCTTCAAATGGCTGATGGTCATTTTGAAAGACCTCTAGGATTGCTAGAAGGGATCACTCTAACCACTTGTGGTGTAGAGTTTGAGCACACATTTGCTATATGTGACTTTGAGAAAAATAATGTCTTTGAGATGATCCTAGGAAGACCCTTCCTACGACAATTGCAAATAGTACAGGATTGGGGAACTAACTCCTTGTACTTACAGCACTTAGGGGTCACCACTAAGGTCAATTTGAAGGATTACACCTTCAGAGATGTACCACCCCTACAGTGGAATTCTATCCACAAAGTGAAAGAAGATTCCATCTCTGTGCATTCTGAAAGTTCACCTGATCCATCATGGCTGCATGAAGATACTCATTTGTGGATGTGCAAGGTCGCAAAGGAAGAGGAAAAACGTTTAAAGGCAAGAGAAGAAGGAACTTCGTTAGGAGATAGACCAGTTAGAGACCCAGCCTACACACCGATGATCTTTCCAGATGAGGAGTTTGAGCCTCATGGCTGGCCAGAAATCTTAGCCACCATGGACATTGCTGTCAATGAGGAACAGTGGACACCTCATTGTGATGAGGAGGGTTATGATATCTCAGTGTTCATGTGTCAACCCTTGCTAGAAGAATGTGACCCTAGTGATGTCATAGAAGAAGAAGAGAATGACGATGATCTGGAGTCTATTGTGATGGATAGTTGCTTTAACTCAGAGCAGCACTATCTAGAAGATATAGGAGTGTTCACCCAAAAAGAAGAAGAACCTCTCACAAGTATTAAAACAGTCAACTCAAAAGATGGAAGTGAGAGTAGTCAAAAGAAAAAGAAAAGAAAAGCGGTGAAACAAGAAAAGGAGGAATCATTGTTCGAAGTACCAGAAAACTTCAAGAAATATGAAGTTGATGACCGCAAAATTTTGGTACGAATGCCTAAGAGAGAGGCCATCATAGGAGAAGCATATGATAATAAAGAAAAGACCAAGAAGATTGTAGTGACCATTGAAGAGAACGAAGAGAGATGCACATATATAGGAGATGACCTAAGTGCAAGAGAAGAAATGGAGCTGGTAGCTCTATTAAGGGAATATAGGGATGTGTTTGCGTGGCACTATAGAGACTTGAAAGGGGTAGATCCAAGAATTTGCTCTCATACTATCCCCATGACTGCTGATGCCAAGCCCACCAAACAGAAGCCCTACACATATAATGATACCTATGCAGCCAAAATAAAAGAAGAAATTGATAGGTTGATTGAAGCTGATTCATCTATGAGATTGAGCATACTGAATGGGTGTCCCCCATTGTTGTAGTGCCCAAGAAGAACGGAAAGTTGCGAGTGTGCATTAACCTGAAAAAAGTTAATGCTGCTACAATCAGAGATAGCTATCCGCTTCCAATCACCGAACATTTATTGGAGCGGGTTGCAGGCAAGGAAGTTTATAGCTTTCTTGATGGATTTTCAGGTTACAACCAAGTAGCCATTGCCCCAGAAGATCAACACAAGACGGCTTTTGCCACCAAATGGGGAATCTTTGCATTTCGTGTGATGCCATTTGGGCTCACCAATGCACCTGCAACATTCCAAAGGCTCATGTGTCATGTCTTCAAAGAGTTCTTACGAAAGAGCTTAGAAGTGTATGTGGATGATTTATGTGCTCATTCCCAAGAAAGAAAATTTCACATCCCTGAGCTCAGACAGATCTTCAACAAGTGTAGAGAATATCGAGTGTGTCTGAACCCAGAAAAGTGTGTGTTCATGGTGCGTCAAGGTAAAATCCTCAGTCATATTGTTTCTAAGAATGGAATCTCAACGGATGAAGATAAGGTACGAGCCATAGCGGAGCTACCAAGGCCAAGGAATATTAAAGAGGTACAAGCCTTTATGGGCCATTGTGGATACTACCGTAGGTTTATCCACATGTACGCGATCATAGCTAGACCCCTTTATGCCTTGTTGTCTAATTTTGAGTGGAACGACGAATGCGAGCATTCTTTCAATGAACTGAAGAAACGTTTGTGCACGGCACCAATACTCACCACTCCTGATTGGAATAAACCATTCCATGTCCATGTGGATGCATCCAATCATGCCATAGGATGTGTGCTAGCACAACCCACAAGTGAGGGAAACTTAGATTTGCCCATAGCATATGCTAGTAGACAGCTCACTGCAGCTGAACGGAACTATACCACAACTGAGCGAGAGGGCTTAGGCATGGTATATGCTGTGAAGAAGTTTAGACACTATTTATTGGCCAACAAGTTCAAGTTTTTCACTGATCATCAAGCTTTGTTATATTTGGTCAATAAACCTTGCAATATTGGACGCTTAGTAAGATGGTTCCTCTTACTAATGGAGTATGACTTTGAAGTTGTTGTCAGGAAAGGTAGAACCCACCTTCGGGCAGATCACCTTTCTCGCATTACTTCAGGAGAGTCACCACAAGGAGTGTCTGATGAACTACCTGATGCTTATCTGTTCAATTTGGAAGTTGTTCCTAAATGGGCAAATAAGTTGGTACCAGTCCTAACCTTTGGCCCTGCGAATAAGAATGTGAAAACATCACAAGAAGAAATTGTAAAATCACAAAAATATCACATATTAGCAGGAAGCATGTATAAACAAGATACTGAGGGTGTATTAGCTTGTTGTGTGGAGGATGATGAACATAGTAGTTGGTTGCAACAAGCCCATGAAGGAATGCTAGGAAATCACTATTCTAAACAACGAACATTGCAGAATCTAAAGCGTTTAGGAGTGTATTGGCCTAGCATGGACAAAAAAATACATGAGTGGATTAAGAATTGTCCAAGGTGCAGAGAGAGACCACCAGTGGAGCATGCGACCCTTTATCAAGTATCATTAATTCCAGATTGGAGTGCTCCATTGGTAGAGTTTATGAGATCGGGAAGATTACCCAAAGAGGCCAGTCTAGCAAGAAGACGAAATATGGAGCAAGAGGCTCAAGGCTATGCCTTAGTAGGAGAGAACCTATACCGAAGAGGTAAAGATGGTTACTTAAGACTGTGCGTTCATGAATCAGACTATTTAAGGGTCTTAGAGACTGCACACAGTGGTGTTGCAGGTGGACATTTTGGTCCTGACCGAGTGATCAAGACCATTCTATTCTCAGGACTTTGGTGGCCCACTCTTCATATCAACGCACATACCTATGTGAAGAAATGTGACACATGCCAACGTGCACAATATCCACTGAGAAAAGACGAGATTCCCTTGAGGCCAATGATGGGAGGACGTGCATTTTCGAAGTGGGGCATAGACTTCATAGGTCCTATTAACCCCCCAGCTAGAAACTCCCATGCAGAGTACATCATTGTAGCCACAGATTACCTTACAAAGTGGGTAGAAGTCAAAGCCACAACAAAGAATGATGCTCAGACTACGGCTAAGTTCTTATTCGAGAATGTGTTCACAAGATATGGACTACCAATAGAGTTGGTGAGTGATAGAGGCACACACTTCTTGAATGAAGTCATTGAAAATCTTCTCCAAGAATTCTTGGTGATACATAAGAAATCTGCCCCCTATCACCCACAAGCCAACGGACAAGCCGAGAGTACCAATAAGATCCTCTGTAACGTATTGACAAAACTGGTAAATAATAAACGCTCTGATTGGGACAAACAACTTCATCATGCTGTTTGGGCTTATCGAGTTGCCTACAAAACGGTACTCAACGCCACCCCATTTCAGATGGTCTTCGGACAGAACGCGGTGCTACCATTAGATTTCTTAATCCCTGCCTTAAAAGTAGCACAAGAGTATGAGTGGAATGGGCATGAATTGTCCTCTAGGATCTTTGATCTCGAACGCTTGGGTGAGACGAGGCTACGAGCGGCAGCAGGCATCTACGCTGCAAAGAAAAGACAAAAGGCATACTTTGATGCACACATCAAGGATAAGGGGTTGAAAGGGGGAGATCTAGTGTTGGTATACACACTAAAACAACATGCCCGTAAGCTGGAAAAAAGAGGATACGGACCCATGATCATTAATAGAATTTCCACTAGTGGTGCAGTTCAGTTGGCCACGATAGAAGGAGATATCTTGCCAAACTATATTAGTGGCTGTAGAGTCAAGCTATATCAAGAACCTCTTACTGAGGATATGCTAATGAGACTCAACACTGCTAAGAAGCGAAAAGATGAAGAGTTAAGAGTGAGAGAAGAAGCATAGGTAGAGGCCAGAGAGCGTATTAGGCAAAATAAGTTAAGGCGATTAGGCCTAGAAGTCAACTCAAAAGCCCCAAAATATCACATGGATATGTGTCAAAAGTCAGGCATAGCGACTTCTCAGGTCATTGACCGAAGACCCTTTGTGACCATAGAGATAGGACAAGGGAAGGGTGCAAGGACGGTGAAAGCATTGATTGACTCAGGTGCAGCAAGTAGTGCAGTTAGACTTTCCTACTGCCAAGACTTGCAGTTGAACATCAATCCCATAGAAGCTTATCTCATAGGTTTGGGAGGTGTGGAAACCCCTTGTTTGGGCGAGGTGGAACTTCCCATCTACCTTCACGATGTTCCAATGAAAGTCAAAGCGCTAGTATGTCAAGATGAGAACCTTACAGAACCACTTGTCCTGGGTCAAGATTGGATCTATGACCATGCAGTTAACTTAAACCTAAGAAGTCAAATTCTTCAAGTTTGGGCACATGAACAATGCATTACATTAGAATTAGAGAACTGCATGCTCCTAAATCATTGCACCACACACTCTCTTAGTTCTTCCAAGACTAATCATATGAAAGAAGATGTTGTATGTGTCAAAAGCTCTATGATGCAGAAGGAGTCAATCGTGGAAGACCAGGTTCGAAGGCGGGTGGATCTTCCTTCTTCTCCAAAGAATCAAGTAGCCACTGTTGTGAGTCCACCACACAAGCAAACACAACCGTTCACGATAACTGCTACATCAAATAGAAAGACACCATTCGATAAAAAAGTAGTTATGAGCATGAAGCAGATATGGGTACGCAAAGGAGAGCAACCACCAGCCTTGCCCCCACAAATCCCATCCATGCAAACCAACCAGGCCAGAAGACGAAGGAAGCAGCTCAAACAAGCTCAATCACAAGGTATCCAACAAGTTTGGGTGCCTAAGAAGTTAGCTGCAGCTCAACAAGGGCAATTACAGATATGGGTACCTAAGAAGCTCCTACATCCACAACAACCTTTGTTCTCCCACATGCAAAGGGTTTCAACAAAGAAGCCAAAAAGAGAAAAGGGTAAGAACCACGTACAGAGACCAAAGGAAGAGCAAATCAGCTCGTCAACATTAGTAGGAAGACATGCAAAAAGGATATGGGCTTGGAAGCCAAAAGTGCAAGTAGCCTCCACCGAACCAAAGCGTCAACCACACTGGATACCACCGTTCAGAAAGCATCCAAAGAAAAAGACGCCTGAAGTGACCTCTACACTGCCAAATGATGTTCTAAAGTGGACTCCAATAAGGAGGATTACATCAGTTCGAGACTCAACGGATACCTCCACCAAGGTCGGCATCAACCTCCGCAAATAACATCAAAAGCCTCGAACGAGCAACAACCATGTGCTCCTTGCACAACCCTGTCTTTTGCACCATTCAGGTCATGCATTTCCAAAGTATGCATTAATATAGGGCCACATTACACGGCCGTGCATAGACACACTTGAGAATCCCATGCAAAAGAGCACAGTGACATATGTCAAACATTTCTATTGATATTAACTTTTGTGTTCTTGTTTGGTGATATCCTTTTCCTCAAAAAAAAAAAAAAAAAAAAAAGAAGTGGGAGAGAGTTTGTTCCCAGGTTTAGCTTATGAAACATGAATGAGTCATGCTTAGTTGAAGGTGGAACTGTTGATTACTAGGCATTTATCAATTTGGATAGAAGTGTGTCTCGGCCAGTAGTGAGATTATTGCTGCCTTATCTGGTAGATGACAAGCACTTGGCATGAACATGGCATCTACAACTATGATTTTCTCTTACCATGATAGGAATGAAGAGCTTGAAGATCTGCAACTTGTGTGATGTTTAACTACTTCATGTACCAGAGCATCCAAGGAGATATCTGCACAAGGTAGTTCTGGAGGAGAAGACTCCTGCATATGGCGAGCTAAAGAGAATATGTGAAACTCAGCTTGGTGTAGTTACCCGATGTTGCTTGCCAAGGAATATAAAGCAATCCAATTCTCAGTATTTCCTGAACCAGTATGGAACAGTAGCACTGGTGAATGGTCTATGTCAATCAGCATGGTAATCTCTTAGAAACCGGCACGTGTCCAATATTCCTCTGAGTGTCAATATAGGGAAGTGAACGTGCATGAGCCCCAGCTCAGAAATGCACATTGTTCGTGACAAATGTTGCTTTGAAAAGAGGAGAGGGGACCCACCACTCACAAGATCTCATCAGTGGACAATCAACATGGACATTCATCAACAAGGTTCCATCCCAAAGGTCGAGTGTACAACACGAAGAGGCAAACATCCATCAACCTTCGCCATGGTAAGTATCTTTACTCTGGAAACACCATAACCATGATAGTTTAGGAAACCTCTTCGTCAGCATACCCTTGAGCACTTAGCTCAAGACCCGCAATTTTTGCACCATACTTCTTCCAATGCATTTTCCAAGTAAGCATGCGTAGGGCTACATTACAAGGCCGTGCACAAGGCACATACTTTTTTCAACCCAAGTACGAACACACTTACCCATCATTCATTATGGGTTATGAGTAGTTGGCATGAATGCTCTCAACATCATCTTTAAAAGAGCTAGCGGACATCATGGGAACAACATCCATATCTCGGAAGCAAATTGAAGCCAGTAGTTGCTCCAAATCACTCTTGACAACCTCTTCTGAGCAACTTGCAGTTTTGAAAGCTCACAACGACACATTCTTGCTGGAATCCAAGGAACCAGCTCATACAACGGATGGACACCACCTCTCAAAGCACTACACAGAACAACCCTTCCAACAAGGGTCTGTCAGGGACGATAGACTCGAGAGGGGGGGGAGTGTTGAAGCTCAAAGTCAAGGACAAAGCATGGAAGCACATCAAAAGGTGGACACACAAGGAAAGGGAGCAAGTAGGGAGCTCCAAGAAGTGTATGTCAAATTTTCAGAAGAATCCCCTACAAAAATAGTGATTTCCATCACTAAAAACCATTGTAAATACCATTATCTATTTTTAGTAACTCTATTTTGTTCAAGCCGAGGAGTCCTCGAGCTTGAGGAGTATTAGAAGTACCATCGTACCAATTTTCATAATTTTTAGACTTCGTTTGAGCCCTCAAATAAGCCCTGGAACCTAATTTTCAACTAGGCCGGACACTAGGTCTGGACAGGGCCAAAACTAGTCAAAAAACTATAAAAAGAGCTAGAGAGCTCATTTTGCAGGTTAGCTTGTTAGAGAATAGAACTTTTGTAAGAGAACTCTTTTGCAATCTAAGCTTTCCATTGTTCCTCTCTTTGATCTTACTTTGTGCGCGTGTGTGTGTATGTGTGTGCATGTTTGTGTGCTTTCACTCACGCACTTGTGCCTTCACTTGCTCGTGGTCTTCATACCGGTCCTCACGTCTCCGCGGATTGACAAGTAAAGGAGGTGGTGCTTACGCTTGAGCTACAGAAGGGTTCTGAGGGTTGAATGGGAGGTGACGGTGGAGATGGTACCTGTGTATTTACATCTTGTTCGTCAGTGGGACTTGGGCTAGTCATGTGAACATCCTCTGAAATTGTGGTAGGCAAGGCAATAGACACTTCCATTTGAATCATTTTTCCTCGCCGTGGCCGTGTATCAATCCTTCGTTGATCATAGGTAGGGTTCTCCCGATAGACCATAGTCCTCAATGCTTCCCCGATCCCACATGTGTTCGCCAATAGATTCAATGATTCAACAAAATGTGAGTCTACATTCTCGGCTTGAAGCATTTGGTTCACTAGAGCTCTATTCGCCTCTTCTATCATCTTATGTCTTCTCTGTACCTGCTTGATTGTCTTGTATAGCCGTTTGAGTTGTGCCGTGTAGGCAGGGGCCTCCTCTTCACTCTCCTCTGGTTCATTTCCCCGTTCTTCTTCCTGATTTTGTGTGCTTGGATCATGAGGATGATGTGCCTCATCTCCCCAATGTACCCTGCTTGCCTCGCCTTGTGGCTATTCTCTTCAGCATGATGATCCCGGATCGGCATTGTCAGGAAAACCTTCACTATCAGATAAGTGGGCCGTCTGCAGGAATCTTTCAAAATCAAAATTGGGATCCTCAGTTAAGGTGGCCATAGATGCAAACTCGGCATCGGTCGGTAGTGGAGGGGCGGATGGAGTGGGCTGTACCACGCCCCCTGATTGAGTTCCTTGGAGATGTACCGTGAAAGGTGCTACTTGGGCTTCTTCTCTAGGGGGAGCGTCGGTTGTGGCCTCGTGAGGGATCATGACCTGGGAGAGTGATCCACGCATTCGTTTCACAGGTTGGTTCCCTGACTTCCGCCCCTTGAAAAACTCCAGTTGTGAGTATTTAAGGGCCCTAGCTATTGGCACGTCATATGCAAGACATCTATAAATGATTCTGGTGATCGCACAGCAGCCATGTAACGTATGCTTCCTCACACCCCGCTTGCATGCTTCATACAATTGGTCCAGAATCCATACAGGCATCTTAATTGGCAAGCTTTCAGTCTCTGCTAAATATAATCCATACCATATCTTCTTGTGAGGTTGGGTAAAGCGGTCTTGAGCTGGAAATGCGAAGTGTTGAAGGCACATTCGCAGGGGTATGGCGATGTTAGGGGTGAGGGCGCACATTTCCTTCAACTTCTTGATTCTGTTGCTCTTCATTGACTCTGGTATCAAGGGATCGCGATCGGAAGGCACATGGGTGCCATACATCTGAAGGGCTTCCCTGATTACGGTAGTGTTTAACTCAAATTTCTTCATTTCCTCCTGGTTCGATAGGGAGGGTACCCAGAATGTGCCTGAATGATCTTTATCTCCTGTCGGCTTCAGTGTGGCATCAAGTAGTAGCACCTAAGAAAATCCGGTCTGGGTAAAGCTGCACTAAAGTAATCTTGCAATCCCGCTTTCTGCCAAATATCCTGAAGAGGAGCTGCATTTTGCAATGCCTCAAATTCTCGTGAGAAGAACTGAAAGGTCCACCACACACCTCCACATTCCATCTTGGATTCCGAGATATGATCTGCGTCTCCCAAATCTCCTGGCATCTCATTGAACCAATGAGAATGCCCCTTTACTCTTTCTGTTAGGCCACTTGGTGGATCCGGAATGGGAATTCTTCTTACGTTCAAAAGCTCCTCCGGCCTAGCTGTCAGTGGAACCTCCACAGGCATGGTATCCCAATTGATTTGAGTGTTGGTGCCTGCTTGAGAACTCGTGCCTGCTGCTGCTGCCATGGGAATCGGGTGCTTATCTGCTAGAAGAAGAAAGGCACATTGGTGTTGCATAGGAAACAGGATGTAATGGTGTTCCCTTCACAATACTAACAAGACAATCCCGAAGGTTAGTGGTCAGAGGTGAAGTGCTTGTGATAGATGTGAGTGGTGATTAGAGGTCAGTATCATCCTAGATGCCTACTTTGGTTATGCAATGGACTCAGAATGCACCTATGTCAGAGTGGATGGATTTACAAAAATTGGGTCAGGGGGTTTGATACATGGTTTAAGTCTCCAAACTTTGATAGGGGATTCGTAGCTCTTAGAGCTAAAGACAGGTAGAGATTTATGAACTAGAGTGTGATGGAGTTGGGACCTTTTGGGCACCCATTTCCAGACATTCCTTGGTTTGACTGAGTGTGGTTCAGCGTGGTATTTAGGTAGAGTTCCTGCGTTGTTAGTCGAGAGGCCTTGTGAATGTTGAATTATGCCAGTAACTAGAGTTGGAGCTATTTGGGCTCGTAAACAGGCCTTGGGCACCCATATGTGTCTAGCATTGGGGCTAGCCTTCATTGACCGCTTAGGGACCCAAATAGACGTGGTGTGCCTAGGAGGTTGCCTAGGGTACTCCTTCACTTGTGTCCGTGATGGTGTGGCTTGTTTGTTGCCTCCTCGAGAGTCTGCTATTAGAGTTGTGGGTTTTCCATCCTTGTGTATCCAGATCTGCTTCGCGCCACGAGGTACTCCGTGTTGCACTAGTTGGCGCTCTTGCTTCTTGATCACTCCTTCGTGTTGTATAGTGTTTGGTCTTCATGTTTAGAATCTCCTTTGACCCCGCTGCGAACTCCTCATTGACTCCTGTACCTTTGGTAAGATTGACAATCCTCTGCACCATAGAAGTTTGGACAAGAAGAGCATCATTATCTTTATGTGGATTCATGGAGGGACCAGGAGTTGGTGCCTGTTCTATTGGTTTGAGTGCTTGATTTTCTAATTCAATCGTAAGACGGCTTTGGCCTACCCAAGCCTGAAGAAGTCCACTTCTTAGGTTGAGGTTGACTGTGTGATCATAGATCCAGTCTTGGCCTAAGACAAGAGGCTCAGTAAGATCCTCGTCTTCACATAGTAGCACTCTTACTGGCATTAGTACCTCCTGAATGTAGAGGGGTAGATCCACCTCTCCCATGCAAGGGGTTTCAACACCTCCTAATCCTATCAGATATGCCTCTAGGGATTGCAGCTGCTGGCAATAAGAACGCCGAACTGCACTAGTGGCTGCTCCTGAATCAATTAAAGCTCTCACGCTTGTTGTGTTGTATCTTTGTCCTATTTCTAGGGTTACAAAAGGTCGCCGATCCACTATCTTATGGGTACATTCACCTGAAGCCTCGCACATGGCCATGTGATAGCCTGGAGACTCTTGAGTGTCAATCATAGTTGATCTCTCCCTTGCCTCCTCAATTTCATTCGTCGGATGCGCTCTAAGGCCTCTGCTTGTGCTTCTTCTCGAATTCGTTTTTCCTCCTCTTTACGTTTCTTGGACGTGTTGAGCCGATTTAACATCTCTTCAGTCAGGGGTTCTTGGTATAACTTGACTCTACATCCGCTTATGTAGCTAGGGAGAATATCGCCTTCCAAAGTGGCTAGTTGTACTGCCCCACTAGTTGAAATTCTATTTATGATCATAGGTCCATAGCCTCTTTTCTCTAATTTTCGTGCATGCTACTTCAATGTGTAGACTAGGACTAGGTCTCCTGCATTCAAGCCTTTATCCTTCACATGTGTATCAAAATATGCCTTTTGCCTCTTCTTCGCTGCATAGATTCCTGCTGCAGCTCTCAATCGTGTTTCGCCTAGACGTTCAAGATCAAAAATTCGAGAGGAGAGTTCATGGCCTGTCCAGTCATGCTCTTGTGCTACCTTCAATGTAGGTATCAAAAAGTCCAAGGGTAGCACCGCATTCTGACCGAACACCATCTGAAAGGGTGTGGCTTGGAGTACCGTTTTATAGGCCACTCGATATGCCCAAACAGCATGGTGTAGCTGTTTGTCCCAATCAGAGCGTTTATTGTTCACTAATTTTGTCAGTACATTGCATAAGATCTTATTTGTACTCTCAGCTTGGCCATTAGCTTGAGGGTGATAGGGGGCAGACTTCTTATGTACTACCAAGAATTCTTGGAGAAGGTTTTCTATGACTTCATTCAAGAAGTGTGTGCCTCTATCACTCACCAACTCTAATGGCAATCCATACCTTGTGAACACATTTTCAAATAAGAACTTTGCTATTGTTTGAGCATCATTTTTTGTAGTAGCTTTCACTTCTACCCACTTGGTTAGATAGTCTGTGGCCACGATGATATATTCAGCATGTGAGCCCTTAGCTGGGGGATTAATAGGACCTACAAAGTCTATTCCCCACTTAGAGAATGCACGTCCGCCCATCATAGGCTTCAGTGGCATCTCATCTTTGCGTATAGGATACTGGGTTCGCTGACAAATCTCACACCTCTTCACATAGGTATGTGCATCCACGTGAAGGGTGGGCCACCAAAATCCTGCAAATAGAATTGCTTTGATCACCCTATCTGGACCAAAGTGTCCTCCTGCTACACCCTGGTGAGCAGTTTCCAAGATCTTTAGATATTCACTCTCATCAACACATAGTCTCAGGTAACCATCTTTTCTGCGCTTGTATAGATTATCACCAATGAGTGAGTAATCTAGGGCCTCTTGTTCTAGACTTCTTTGTCTTGTCAGGGTCATATCTTGAGGGAATGTTTTCGTCCTCAGAAACACCACTAGTGGCTTGCTCCAGTCTGGCACTAGAGACACGCGATAAAGGGTGGCATGTTCCACTAGTGGCTTAGTGCGACAATTTGGGCATTCCTTGCACATTCTATGGACGTCTGCTTCCATAGTTGGCCAGTACACTCCAAGTCTCCTCAATGTTTGTAGGGTTCGTTGTTTTGAGTAGTGTTGCTCTAATGCACCTACATGTGCTAATTGCAACCACTTCGCATGCTCGTCCTCTTCCACACAACAAGCCAAGATCCCTTGATCTGTGTGCTTGTACATACTTCCTGCCATGATGTGATACTTTTGGGCTTTTACTACCTCTCTATCCTGTGTGGCCATTACTGAGTGGTTAGGCCCGTAGGTTAATACTGGCACTAATGGCTTAGCCCACTGCGGTACAACTTCCAAGTTAAACAAGTAAGCATCAGGTAAGTCATCTGACACTGATCTGCTCTCAGGTGAGTTCTGCCTTTCCTCACTACTACCTCAAAGTCATACTCCATTAGTAAGAGAAACCATCTTACTAATCTGCCCGTATTACATGGCTTGTTTACCAGGTACAGTAGAGCTTGGTGATTAGTAAAAAATTTGAACTTATTTGCGAGCAAATAATGTCTAAACTTTTTAACTACATATACCATGCCTAGTCCTTCTCTCTCCGTAGTGGTATAATTTTGTTCAGCTGCATTCAATTGTCTACTAGCATAGGCAATTGGAAGATCCATATTACCTTCACCGGTAGGTTGCGCGAGTACACACCCAATAGCATAATTGGATGCATCCACGTGGACATGGAATGGCTTATTCCAATACCGTGTGGTCAAGATTGGTGCTGAACACAATCTTCGTTTAAGCTCATTGAAGGAATTCTCACATTCGTCAGTCCACTCAAAGTTAGTCAAAAGTCCATACAGAGGCTTTGCTATGATGGCGTACATGTGTATAAACCGGCGGTAGTAACCACAATGCGCCATGAAAGCCTGTACTTCCTTGACGTTCTTTGGCCTAGGTAGTTCTGCGATGGCTCTCACTTTCTCTTCATCAGTGGATATGCCGTTCTTAGACAGTATGTGCCCTAGAATTTTGCCTTGCCTGACCATGAAAACACACTTTTCTGGGTTCAGGCAGACTTGATATTCTCTGCATTTATCAAAGATCTGTCTGAGTTCGGGTATATGGGTCTGTCTAATGTTGGAATGAGCGCAAAGATCATCAACATAGACTTCCAAATTCTTCCTCAAGAACTCTTTAAACACGTGACACATTAATCTTTGAAAGGTAGCCAGTGCATTGGTAAGCCCGAACGGCATTACCCGAAAGGCAAATATGCCCCACTCCGTGGCAAAAGCCGTCTTATGTTGATCCTCTGGAGCAATGGCTACTTGATTGTAGCCCGAAAACCCATCTAGGAAGCTGTACACTTCCTTGCCTGCTACCCTTTCTAATAGATGCTCAGTGATAGGAAGCGGATAACTGTCTCTAATCGTGGTGGCATTAACTTTTTTAAGGTTAATACACACACGCAGCTTTCCATTTTTCTTGGGCACCACTACAATGGGGGATACCCACTCAGTGTGCTCAATTTCATAGATGAATCCGGCTTCAACCAGTCGATCTATCTCCTCTTTGATCTTAGCAGCATAGTTATTGTTGTATGTGTAGGGCTTCTGTTTCGAGGGTCTGGCGTCTGAGGTCATGGGGATTGTATGTGAACATATACCAGGGTCTACCCCTTTCAAGTCCTTATAACTCCAAGCAAATACATCTCGGTATTCTCTTAGCAAGGTTATCAGCTCTTGTTCTTCCTCTTCTGTCAGGTCATGACCTATGTATGTGCATCTTTCTTCTCCTTCCTCAATGGCGACAACTATTTTCTTGGTAGTTTCCTTGCTATCATAGGCTTCTCCTACTTGTGCCTCACGTTTAGGCATTCTTATCATGACTCTCCTATCGTCTATCTCATATTTTTTAAAGTTTTGAGGGACCTCAAACAAGGATTCTTCTGCCTCCAGAGTGACTTCCTTCTTTTTTCTTTTCTTTCCTCCGCTCTTAGTAGCTACTTGTGTGGCTAACCTCACCTCATTTGTAAGCTCTCCGTGCCTCTGGGGTTGAATTTCTACTTCATAGAAGTATTCTTCATATGATGCAAAAGGTGGGTCCATAATGATTGACTCTAGATCGGAGTCACTCGCATCCTCAAATGCATCAAGGCTAGGTTCGCATTCTTCTAAAACTGCATCTCCCATGATTGGCTCTATTGAAAAGACTGAAATGTCATAGCCATCCTCATCACAGTGAGGTGTCCACTGCTCTTCATTGATGGCTACATCCATTGTTGCTAGGATTTCTGCCCAGCCATGGGGTTCGAATTCCTCATCAGGAAAGACTACAGGTGCATAGGCTGGGTCTTGAATTGATCTATGGTTTTCTTTTGCACCTACCTCTCTGGCTTTCTCTCTCTTCTCTTCTTCTACTGCTACCTTACACATCCATAAGTGGGTGTCTTCATGCATCCACGAGGATCCGGATTCTATGGAATGCACAGACTCAGTCTCATCTTTGGCTCTATGGATGGGATTCCATTGAATAGGCGGTACGTCTCTAT
Source organism: Ceratopteris richardii (assembly GCA_020310875.1). Taxonomy (NCBI): domain Eukaryota; kingdom Viridiplantae; phylum Streptophyta; class Polypodiopsida; order Polypodiales; family Pteridaceae; genus Ceratopteris; species Ceratopteris richardii. The sequence goes on along the minus strand of CM035415.1, from coordinate 194,579,635 downwards.
GAGAGTAATCCTTAAGATTGACTTTGGTTGTAACACCTAGATGTTGCAAATACAAGGAATTGGTTCCCCAATCCTGGAGTACTTGCAATTGCCGCATAAATGGCCTTCCCAAAATCATCTCGTAGGCTTGGTTTTTGCTAAAGTTGCATATAGCAAAAGTATGCTCAAACTCAACCCCACATGTAGTGAGAGTTATTACTTCTAGCAATCCTAAGGGCCTTTCAATATGACCATCAGCCATCTGCAATTTCATTCTCGTTGGTCGGAGTGCTGGCTTGCCCCATCGCTTCCATAGGGAAGTTGTAGCAATTGCAACTCCTGCACCTGAGTCCAAAATCGCCTTGGTTGTGTAACCCTGATGAGTAACTGGGAGATAGGTATTTCCTTCTTCTCCTTCACTCATGTCTCCTATCTTATCCAATGGTATTTTAGGCACTGTTCTATGAGATCCTACTTGAGAGCGCGATTTTGCTATGTCTGGCACTTGTTTGGTTACATGTTTCCACACTTCTGGCTTAACTTTGAGTAGCCCTTCTAAAGTGAGATTGCACTGCACTTTAGTGTTCTTTACTACCTCTGTATTCCTAGGTATGATAGAATCTTCATTTCTTATCATGACTGTGGGCGCTCTCAGACAAGTAGACTTGGTTTCCCATGGGCCTGTGAAATGTGGTAATTCTTGTAGAGAATTAGACTCAAAGTCTAATCTCTCTTGAGAGTGGATGCTCTCATGCTCCTCATAAATGGATGGGATGTCCTGTGGGAATTGCTCGTGTGCATCATCCACAAGTTCAATGGGAGGAGGGACTTCACTTTCTTTAGCCCATTTGTCTTCATGAATCTCTCGTAGGAATTCTGGTGTGAACCGATTCATAGAAGATGAAGATGATGTGTCTGGCTCCGTAGAGTTAGGCACGTAGGCTTCCTGGGGAGGTAGGCTCACGTTCTCACTTGCCTTGCCCTTATTTTGAGAGACGGGTTCCTTTTCTGATTGTGCAATTAGCCTCTCTATTTGTTCTAGTAGTCCATCAAAGTGTAATTGCGTCTTAGCTAAACTAGAGATGTTAAAGAGGCGACTGGCTTCAAACATAGTCTGAGCCAATTCCACCATCTTAGCACAAATTTTGGTTCGTTCTAGCTCTAGTTCTGCTCTAGGGTAACACTTTTCATGATCAGTTACGTTTGGCCCTTCTTGGATTCTGGCTTGATATGCTCTAAGCATCATGTTTAGGTCCTCGGGAGTGGGATCGGCTAGGACAGATCCTACTCTGGGTGGTGGGTGGGTTAAGGGTGGTGTATTGAAAGGTTGGGGAATGGAAGAAGGTGGATTGGCGGGTAAAGGGAGAGGTGGTGGAGGGGTGGTGTGAGAGTGGTTTTGAGATGCGAGTTCACTTATCTTTGCTTTGGTTTCTCTAAAGCTTTCTTCAAGTTTGCTCATCTTTTTTGCCCATTGCCTTTTCATTCTTTCACGACTATCCTTCCAGGCTCTAGTCCTCTTTTTGGTTATGCTCTCTGTTTCACTCACCTTGGGGCTCTTTTCCTGACCAACACCTTGGTTTTGTTGTAGTGCTTGGGCTCTTGTGATCACTTGCACAGGTCCAGTGGAAGTCACACTCCCTGTGGAGTCTACAACTAACCCAACAACATTGATAGGAGTGATTTTAGGCATGTTATTAGGGTTCTTTGGGCAATCCCGTAGGAGATGCTCTTTCCCGCAGTCTTGACAGAAACCCTGAATTGTTACTGGTTGAGGTTGTGTAGGGGCAGGCAGTGGACAATCACATATAAGGTGATCTCCCTGACATCTGAAGCATGGTCCTCTAGGAAATGGGGGTTGTACCTGCCTAGGTTGAGGTCTAGAGTTGGGTTTTGTGTACAAGACATTAGCATACTCAGGCTCCCCACTATTTTCACTCATAATAGTATGACTCATTATGCTCGGGTGACTGCATGTAGTAAGCCTGTGGGCTATCAATATGTGTGGAGTCAAAACTATGGTCACTCCAGCAGCGCCCCCCCCCTCTCCAATCCCCCCGCCCACCACCCCGCAGCGCCCCCCCTCTCCAATTCCCCCGCCCACCACCCCTTCCTACCCCCCTATCCAACCCCCCCGCTCGCCACCCCATCCGGCTCCCCCCTTCCACTACCAATTCCAACCCCCCCTCTCACCCCCTATCCCACCCCGTCCGCCATATCCCGCAGCACCCCCCCTCTCCAATTCCCCCACCCACCACCCCTTCCTACCCCCCTATCCAACCCCCCCGCTCGCCACCCCATCCGGCTCCCTTCCACTACCCATTCCAACCCCCCCCCTCACCCCCTATCTCCCCCCGCCCACCACCCCTTCCTACCCCCCTATCCAACCCCCCCCCCTCGCCACCCCATCCGGCCCACCCCCGGAGCGCCCGCTCACCACCCCATCTGGCCCCCCCTTCCAAACCCCCTCCAAAACCGCTAGGCCCCCTCTCCTTCCCCTCTTCTCTCCATCTGGCGACTTTGCAATCCGCAATATTCCAACTCCTCACGCTCCAATCCCAAATGGCCGATCCTTCAACACAGGCCGCTCTTTCGGAATTCCCATCTTCGGCCTTACAAACGACCCATCCCACTGACACTCATTCAGATCCTCAACCCTCGCCTACCCGACCAATGACCACCCTCGTCTACCCGGTCCCTGTTGGAAGCAGCCAGAGGCACAGACGCCACGGAAGCATGTAAAGAAGGAGCAGGGAGCCAGGCGGATCAATTTTTCAAACAAATACATTTCTTATTAATTCTCCAAACATTCAACAGTGATTGTTATCACTAATTGTAACATATGTATCATAGAAAACCCCATTCTGTAATCCATAGCTCCATTTTGTGCAAGCCGAGGAGTCCTCGAGCTTGAGGAGCTTAGGTAGAATGCGCGTACCAATTTTCGTTATTTTTAGACATCGTTTACCCTTCCAAATAGCATCTAGGACCTATTTTTTAACTAGGCCGGTCACTAGATGTGAAACCGGTCAAAACTAGTCTAGAAACTATAAAAAGAGCTAGAGAGCTCATTTTTGAGGTTGGTTCATTTTGGTTAGTGTGAGCTTAGAGCTAGTTTGAGCTTGTAAGAGCATTCTTGAGTAATAGAGCTAATTTCCCACCTTCCATTGTGTCTTGCTTGTCTCTTCATTGTGTGTGTGTATGTGTGTGTGCATTTTTGTGCTTCTTGTGAAGAGAGATGGTGGATGCAATCCAAAGATGAGTAGGTGCCGCTACAACCAGCTTCACACCAGCCAACTGAGACTTCAGAGTTGATTAGTAGACCCTTTGAGCTTCCTAAATCCACCAAAATATCAGCCAAGTACTTTGGAACATGTATCCCAAAAGTTTAAGTCAAGACCGACAAGTTGCGAAATGACTAGCTCCCAAAACTTGCTATTTTTGGACATACACCTGCTGGAAAAAATGAACAGTGCTCTCAACCTGGAAGGAATTAGAAAACTTCCTTTTGGGCATAGCAAATAGACTTAGCAAGCTTCCTATTCCAAGTTAAAACACTTCAAATGATGGACTGAGCACTGAGAACAAGTTTCATCAAGTTCTGGAACATTACCACAATTCTCGGGGCTCTGCAGAGATAGACCAGTAAGCAGTAAAATGCAGATATCTCCAAAAATATAAATCCAATGACCTTGAAAATTTATAGGTAAAAACTAGACAGTGAGAGCTATCCAACGCACTTTAAAACACTGAAAAATGTTCAGTAAAACTCGAGATATGACCTTCTGAAGTTACTGCTCTGAGTGAGTATAGCAGAGAACAAAACAGAGAGGTAGATGATAATAAATGTATAGATTCACATATGATTACAACCACATTGGCAATGAATCTTTGCACAATGGGAGTAGAATGATAGAGCTATGGAGTAAGCTCTTCAATCTCTACAAAATGACATCAAGTGGTCACGTACAAGGCTTGCTAATCGCCTCTTCCTTCTTGCTCCTTTTATAGCTATTCTTGGAGGGAGTTTTGAATTCGAATTCGAATGGCTCCACCTAAAAGTGATCCCAAAAGTTAGGAGAGATTCCCTCAGCTCAAAAATTCGTGATTTTGGTAGTTGGAGCCACGAATTTGCTTTTACATCATGGATGAGGTAAGCCATCCTTTTCCTTTTTTCTTTTTCCATTTACAAGAGATAAAATGTACTCTTTTACAAGAGGTGTTCACATGACTACTCATGTGACTTACAAATGAGGATAATATCAAGCATATCAAGCATGTAGGCTTGGGCAAAATGCACCAACAGCTCCCCCTCAAGCCTAACATGCTTGGCCTCCAAATAAGTCTTCAATTGTCCTTGATTTCCTGCAAGCCAATCATCAACTTGAATCTACTTAACTTCGTACCATCAAGAGCTTTCGTCAACATGTCTGCACATTGCATATCTGTAGAGACATAGGATAGTTGAATATCCTTGCTCAATAGCTTCTCCCTTACATAATGGTAGTGGACTTCAATATGCTTGGTTCTAGCATGGTATACCGGATTAGCTGCTAGATGTAGTGAGCTTGTGTTGTCACCAAAAATGTGAGGTGTTGAAGAATGAAGTCCAAGATCTGTGTACAAAGATTTTAACCACATGATTTCTTGAGTTGCATTAGCCAAACCTCTATATTCTGCTTCAGTAGAAGATAATGCCACGGTTGGTTGCTTCTTCGATGACCAAGAAATGATTTTTGAACCTGCAAATGATATATACCCTGATGTGCTTCTTCTATCATCTTTAGATCCGGCCCAATCTGCATCTGAGTAGACCTTTAGCTCAATATCTGAAGTAAATGAATAGAACAAACCTTCATTCATGGTCCCCTTTAGGTACTTGAGGACTCGCTTGGCCGCTTCCATATGTGGTCTTCTCGGCTTATGCATAAACTGACTCAATATGCTAACACTATAGCATATATCCACCCTTGTGAGTGTTGCATAGTTCAAACTTCCAACCAAGCTTTGATAGCTTGTGATGTCTTCAATTGGCTCTCCTTCATAAGCACTAAGCTTATGATTTTGCTCCATAGGTGTACCTGCACACTTTGTATTTTCCATCTTGAACTTGACGAGCATGTCATGGACATACTTCCTTTGTGTGATGTATATACCTGAATCTATGTAGATCAACTCCAATCCAAGAAAATAAGTGAGTGGTCCGAGGTCACTTATCTTGAACTCCTCCTTCATTTGACTCTTTACCTGTTTGATTCCTTCAAGATCATTGCCTGTGATAATAATATCATCAACATACACACATAAATAGATCACTTCAGATCCATTCCTCTTTATGAACAAAGAGGTATCCGCCTTGCTAGCTTTGAATCCTTGGTCCTGCAAATAAGTAACCAATCTGAAATTCCAAGCTCTTGGAGCTTGCTTCAATCCATACAAAGCTTTCTTTAGTTTGCATACATAGTTAGGATGATGTGCATCCTCATATCCAGGAGGTTGTGCCATATACACTTCCTCAGAAATCCATCCATTCAAGAAAGCATTCTTTACATCAAGTTGATAAAGATTCCAATTTCTAGATGCAGCAAGACTTATGAGAACCCTAATTGTAGGCATTTTTGCAACAGGAGAGAAAGTCTCCTCATAATCAATACCATGGGTTTGAGCAAACCCTTTAGCAACTAACCTTGCTTTGTGTCTATTTATACTTCCATCTGGATTCCTCTTGATTTTGTATATCCATCGAGATCCGATTATCTTCATAGATGGCTTGTTAGGTACAAGCTCCCAAGTGTCATTCTCCTTCAAGGCTTCCATTTCTTCATCCATTGCATCTCTCCAAGCTTTCTTGCTTTGTGCTTCTTCGAATGTGGTAGGTTCTTCATTGGTTGAATCCTTTGCAATGTAGATTGAGTGCTTGGTGACCAAAGAAGTATCATAACCAAACCTCTCTGGTTTCTTCTTCTCCCTCGAAGACCTTCTAAGTGGTTGATGTGAGCTCTCGGGTCCATATGTAGCATCCTGCATCTTTGCTTTACCTTTGTTCTTCCATAGCTTTAGTCTTTCCAAGTCTTCTAGGTCAATCTCCGAATCACTTTCTTCAATCTGCTTTGGCTCCTTTGGTTGAAGTGATGGAAAATCTTCATCCAAGTCATATGGCAGCTTCACTTTCCTGTCATCATCAAACCATGATTTGTTTTCATCAAAAATTACATCTCTACTCACAGAAAATCCTTTATTGGTTGGATTGTACAATCTATATCCTTTTTGGTTTTGATCATAACCAATGAATACACACTTCTCTGCCTTGGGATCCAATTTCCCTCTTACTTGAGAAGGAATGTGAGCATAGGCTAAGCATCCAAAGATTTTACAATGCTCTAGACTAGGTCTTCTTCCATTCCACACCTCATATGGAGTGGTTCCATCTAGTGACTTAGATGGAAGTCTATTTATGAGATATGTGGCTGTCGACACAGCCTCTGCCCATAGGTAGTTCGGCAATCCCTTTTCGTTGAGCATGGACCTTGCAGCTTCGACGATAGCTCTATTCCTCCTCTCTGCTACACCATTGAGTTCGGGTGTATACCTTGTAGTGACTTCCCTTTTAATGCCTCTTTCATGCAAGAAGGCATCAAATTCAGAAGAGAAGTATTCTTCTCCACCATCTGATCTGAGTCTTTTCAAAGTCCTACCTGTTTGATTTTCAACAAGAGCAATATACTTCTTAAAGCAATTAAACACTTCATCCTTGTGCTTCATGAAAAACAGAATGGTCCACCTGCTACAATCATCTATGAAAGACACATAATATCTTGAGCCTGATATAGATGGCTCCTTACTTGGACCCCACACATCCGTGTGCACTAGATCCAAAGGATTTTGATACATATATCCTTTCTTATTGAAAGGTTGTCTATGAGCCTTGCCGAGTTGACAAGCTTCACACTTATAAATCATTTGTTGCCTTGTGATATTAGGCAAACCAAGTACACTTTGGTCCCTGCAAATCTGTTTGAGTGTCCTCTCACCAATGTGAGCAAGCCTTTTGTGCCATATCTCCAACTCTGTTAGAGTTTGAGATCCATAGCTAAACAAAGCTATGTTCTTTGTATCTTCCACTTCAAAAGTGAAAAGCCTTCCTGTCTTTTCTCCTTTGGCAATCCTTCGAAAGCCTTGCCTTGGGTCTTCAACATATGCTCCAAATCGATTGAATCTAACCTGCAATCCTTTTTCAACAATCTGTCCAACACTTATTAAATTTTTGGTAATTGTAGGGACATACAAGACTTTGCTTAAGAGGTTCATATTCCCATCTGATGTCTTCACATTACCTATCTTCTCCACTGAGTGCTTTGTGTCATCTCCTGTCTGCACTTCATGCTTGTTATGAGGATCTTCCAAATCAGAAAGTAAAGCCACATTTCCTGCTACATGGTTCGAGCATCCCGAATCAATGTAAAATATGTGATCATCATCCTTACCCTTCTTTGTTGATAGATTCATAATCAATAATGAATCTTCTTGACTTTGGTCCTCTGCATAGTTATTGTAATCTCTTCTTCCTCTATGGCCACTTTGATAGTTGTTGTTGTTGTTGTAATTGTTGTTGTAGTAGTTGTTGTTGTTGTAGCCTCCATTGTACCTACCTCTATTTGATCCATAGCCACCTCTATTGAATCCTCTTCCTCTTGAGTTCCTTGGATTCCTGAAACATTCTTCAGTAGTATGGTTAGATAAGCCACATATGTTGCAAGGTTGAGATGATTGGAATCTCCCCCTGCCTTGCTTTCCACCTCTGCCTCTTCCTCTAGCTCTTCCTCTACCTGCAAAGTTTGCTTGGAAAGAGCTTCCTTCATCTTCATTCTTCCTATTCTTTGACTTGTCCTTGACCTTAGCTTTATCAGAATATAAGGCAGAAGTTTGATTACCTCTTGAGGACTCACCACCTTTGCTAATCTTTGCTTCATGAGTGAAGAGTTGGCCCATGAGTGTGTTGAGGTCGGGTACATGCATATCCATGTATAAATCCATGGTTGTTGTGAATGACTCCCACTTGTCGTCTGCTTTGATTCCATTCATGATTTGTCTTATGATTTGCTCCTCTTCAATTACCTCTCCAATGCTTCCAAGTTGGTCAGAAATCTCCTTCATCTTTGTGACATAATCAGTCACATTTTGCTTCGGGCTTTTCTTCATTGTTGTGAACTCCATCCACAATTGGTTCTTCCTTGCTCGAGTGTTGGAAGAGAAGAAAGAAGCAAGTGCATTCCAGGTTTCTCTTGATGTCTTGCATCCCTTGACATGAGGTAAAAGAAAATCAGAGATTGAGTTTAGAATATAGGACCTTGCAAGTGCATCCTTCGAACACCAATTCGAAAGTCCTTCCACTTCTTCATGTGATGGTTGCCCTTTGTTCCTCATGGTTGGCATTGCTTCATCTCCGGATATGAATCCATATAGATTCCTTCCTTGAAGGTAAGCCTCCATCCTTAGAGACCATGCCGGGTAGTTGTTTCGATCCAATTTGTCAATTGTTGATGGAAATCCATCTCCCATGTTGCTTGACTATGCTCTGATACCACTGTGAAGAGAGATGGTGGATGCAATCCAAAGATGAGTAGGTGCCGCTACAACCAGCTTCACACCAGCCAACTGAGACTTCAGAGTTGATTAGTAGACCCTTTGAGCTTCCTAAATCCACCAAAATATCAGCCAAGTACTTTGGAACATGTATCCCAAAAGTTTAAGTCAAGACCGACAAGTTGCGAAATGACTAGCTCCCAAAACTTGCTATTTTTGGACATACACCTGCTGGAAAAAATGAACAGTGCTCTCAACCTGGAAGGAATTAGAAAACTTCCTTTTGGGCATAGCAAATAGACTTAGCAAGCTTCCTATTCCAAGTTAAAACACTTCAAATGATGGACTGAGCACTGAGAACAAGTTTCATCAAGTTCTGGAACATTCCCACAATTCTCGGGGCTCTGCAGAGATAGACCAGTAAGCAGTAAAATGCAGATATCTCCAAAAATATAAATCCAATGACCTTGAAAATTTATAGGTAGAAACTAGACAGTGAGAGCTATCCAACGCACTTTAAAACACTGAAAAATGTTCAGTAAAACTCGAGATATGACCTTCTGAAGTTACTGCTCTGAGTGAGTATAGCAGAGAACAAAACAGAGAGGTAGATGATAATAAATGTATAGATTCACATATGATTACAACCACATTGGCAATGAATCTTTGCACAATGGGAGTAGAATGATAGAGCTATGGAGTAAGCTCTTCAATCTCTACAAAATGACATCAAGTGGTCACGTACAAGGCTTGCTAATCGCCTCTTCCTTCTTGCTCCTTTTATAGCTATTCTTGGAGGGAGTTTTGAATTCGAATTCGAATGGCTCCACCTAAAAGTGATCCCAAAAGTTAGGAGAGATTCCCTCAGCTCAAAAATTCGTGATTTTGGTAGTTGGAGCCACGAATTTGCTTTTACATCATGGATGAGGTAAGCCATCCTTTTCCTTTTTTCTTTTTCCATTTACAAGAGATAAAATGTACTCTTTTACAAGAGGTGTTCACATGACTACTCATGTGACTTACAAATGAGGATAATATCAAGCATATCAAGCATGTAGGCTTGGGCAAAATGCACCAACACTTCTCACCTTCACTCTCACATCATCTCACGCTCACGATCTTCATATCACTCCTACCTCTCCCACGGATTGACATTAAGGAGGTGAAGCTTCTTAACGTGGTTCTCACCATTGTGCTAGAGCAACACCAAATTTGGCGCCGTTGCCGGGGATCGAGTCTAGGACGAATGTGTGATGGTAAGAGTATAGCTAGAAGTGGCGTTGGAAGGTAAAAATTTCAGTTTTCGTTGTTGTTTTTACTTAGTTTTTAGTGTTTTTCACCTTCCCCATACTCCATCTTCATCATCGCATCATCATCTTCATCTCCAAAAAAATCAGAAAATTCACCATATCTCCCCATTCACCTCATTTCCCCTCATTTGTGCATGCGAGAGAGCGAGAGAGAGTTTTTGCGCTTGTGTGTGCTTGCATTTTCTTGAGTTTTCTTGCAGGTACAGAGCTTCAGAGCATCAGGAGAGCTTCCAAAAGGTAAAACATGTACTTTCTGTCAGAAATTTCCGAGTAGGGCGGACCATCGCGATGGTCTGCAACTTTCGGATTTTGAGGTAGGCGACCACACCACGAGGTAGGCGATCCTTGCGCATTCACGGAACCACAGTTGCATTTGAAAAATTCGTTGTTTGGTGGACCATCGCGATTGGCTCAGACCATCGCGATTGTGTCGCACCATCGCGATAGGCTCACGCCATCGCGACGGCTCGGCCGGACCATCGCGACGGTTCGCTTTTTCGGACCATCGCGACGGTTCACTTGAGCCATCGCGACGGTCCACTTGGACCATCGCGATTGTTCAGCTGACCCCGCACCATCGCGATTGGATCATGCCATCGCCACGACAGTGCCACGTGTCACGATAGACCATCGCGACGGTTCGTTTTTTTCGGACCATCGCGACAGCCCAAAATCGGACCATCGCGATTGGCTCAAGCCATCGCATCGCGGACCATCGCGACGGTTCACTTCGGACCATCGCGATTGTTCCCCGTTGACCGTTGACTCGCGCCATCGCGATTGTCCACTTGATCGGGCCATCGCGACGGTTCAACCTTACGCCATCGCGATTGTCCACCTTTGACCGTTGACCGTGCCATCGCGATCGTTCACTTCGGGCCATCGCGACGGTTCGACCTCACGCCATCGCGATCGTTCATTTCGGACCATCGCGACGGTTCGCCTTTTCGGGCCATCGCGATTGTCCAAATTCCACGCCATCGCGACGGTTCGCTCGGACCATCGCGACGGTCCCAGACCATCGCGATTGCCCACCCCCATCGCAACTTTTGGACTTCAATTTTTGACCTATTTTGAGGGTATTTTTGAGAAATTTTTGGACCATTAGACTCATAGGAGACCCCTTAGCTCATATTTGAGGGAAAACTGGATTATCAGTTTTTACCCCCCAGGGCCTGAACGCGTATAACTTTTTCATCCGAAGTCTGTTTTTTGAGCTTAATAGCTCGTTAGAAAGCTCGTGATGAGTACTACGTGACCTCAACTGTTTTTTTCATAAAGCATACATCTATTTTTGGATAAGCTATTTTGAGGTTCACCCAGTTGGGACTAGGAAGCCAGGGGGCACACATTGAAAATTTTGGGCAAAAAGGGAAGGGATTGAAAAGGTGTATATGCTTAAGTGATTGATTATTTTGTGAAGTGGTCTAATATTGGAATTTTCCAGGTCTAGCAAGGGCAAGCAAGCAAGGCAGTGAAGACAGCAGAGCTTGGGAAGCACGGCTTCTTGGGCAACAGGGCATCAGAGCAACCAGAAAGGCCGACTCGAGGTTGGAAGATTACTCAACCCCCTCAGTCAATTCTTAGCTTAGGCTAAACGTTAGCATTGTGGATTTAAGTCGATAGGAACGCCTCAAGTTCAAGATACCTAATTCTTTCAAGTCTAAGACTTAAAGTAAAGGTGTGTGTGACGAAAACCTAAAGGAAAGAACCTAAGTCTGACGGAACGAGAACTCAAAATTATAACGAAAAGTCGAATTCCTGACGCACAAATTAAGACAAGAATCTAGAGAAAATTAAAAAGAGTCAAGAATTAATCACAAAGGACCATTGACGATCTAAGGGTGTAATTGAGTGAGCAAGGAAGGAAATTAATGAACCTTAGATCGGGCAAACATATAGGTAAGTCGGACCGAAGAAGCCTTCGATCATCAGAGGCTAGTGTGAGAACTACCGCTCGATCTTGGGCTCAGCAGTTGAATAGTAGTTATCCTTACGAGTTGAGCTCAGAATCAAGTGAATCAGAAATGGCATTTAGCGCAGACAGACCAGAAGGAGGGTCTCATGTAGCATACCTAGAAAAGCCAAAAGGACCCTATAGAACGCAACTAGAGTTTCTCCGTACCAACCGATTAGGTGCTCGCATCTATGAGGATGGTTTGCAGAGGCAAGTGGTGCAACTGCACAACCCCGATCAACCCATTGGATTGGATAGACCAGTGGTAAAATTTGAGAGAGACGCTTACATAGACAAAGAAGGAACCATGTACATCCTAAGTACGCAGCCAAACGATACTAATGAGTTTGGCACAATTCAATTAGAGACGGACGCGAAATTTCAAGGGAAAGAACCGTTAGAAGAACCCAGAACACCGAGAGGGAAATCCGTATTAACAAGAGTACTCATCCCAGAGTGGACCCCTCAAGACAACAGGAGTACCGAGTTGTTTGTAAATAAAGAGACGGATGAAGCCTTTTGGAGATACAGAAAGGAACACCCTGGTGAGGTAGGCATCATTACAATTTATGAATTCAAGGACCCAGATACGCCTGGAAAGGTTGTATACCTGGATGAGACTTCAGAAAGAGTCTTTGTGGTGTCCGAGCGTGCTAAAAGCTTATACACATGGAGAGGTGAATTGATATTCCCTCCATCTCGAACAAACATGAATGCAAATCAACAAGGGGCAGGAACTTCCTCAGCCCATGGAAATCAAAGAGAAGGAAATAAAGAGAGACCGGAAGTAAGCTTCAATCACCCCATAGGGAGAGATAGAACAACCACGAACACTAATAGGATGGATAGACAAAGAGAACATGGAATACCAGGTGGTAGAGATGATTTTCCTCTACCTAGACCACGCGAACACGCAAGCGTATTGAGACCCACTCAATTAGTAAAATCAATGAAGAATTACTTTGATGGGACAGGAGATCCCTATGACCATGTTGCAGAATTCAAGCAAGTACTAAGAGCAGAACAAGTTGAAGACATGTTCACGCAATACAATGCATTTGGACTAACGTTAAAGAATACTGCTTTAACTTGGTTCCAACCATTGCAACAAAGGCAATTCAGAGACATCCATCACTTTTTAGAGTCATTCATCACTGAATTCTCTAAAAGTGGGATTAGGCATGACACGTCTTCTTTGATTCATAGCTTTAAACAGACCCCTCAGGAAACAGTAAGACTGGCAGGACGTAGGTTTAGACAATATGTTGAGCGATGTCCAATGCAAGAGCTACCCTCACAAGCTAAACAGGTATCACTGTTCCTAGATGGCTTGTTGAGCGCTAAACTACGCTCGTATGTGTACCTAAAAGAGCCCAGAACGCTAGAGGAGTGTGTAAGAATATGTATTGACATCGAGGACAACCTAGGAGAGGAATTAGAACTCTCAAAGGTCTATAAGGACTCAGATTGTTCTTCTCTAGCATCCACAAAATTGTCTAATTCGATAGAGGACCTAGCAGAAAAAGTGGCCCAAAAACTAGGAGTTTCTAGTAAACAGGTGCCCAAGCTACCGACGAATGTACGTTGTTACACTTGTGGTGGAAATCATTTGGCAAATGTGTGCCCCAATGCACCTCAACCTCATGTCAACCCTAGTGTCCAATATTGCACAATTGAGAGAAGATACACGAATCATACGGCTCAGGACTGCCCATACAACAAACAAACTGTGAGACAGAACTACCCGCAAGCATACCAGCAGCCAGGTAGGTATCAAGGCCAATACAATGCTCAGGCCTTATTACTATAGGCCTCCTCAGAACTACCCATACCAGGCCCAACAGAGACCTCAACCCGTCTTAGCTCAGCAGCCACCCCCACCAGCGAATGTCATCTCAGTCAAATACGCTGCTGCAGAAGAGAACCTAAGTAGGGCCTTAGTGCCTTCTTCACCCTTGATCACCGAAAGTGACCCGAACTCAAACAGTTTTGACTCTACTCATGTAACTAGTCCACCCGCTTATTACACGGAATCACCAGAACATGTGGAGACATATCATTATGATAGTCCTCCAATGGAACCTAGTTGGAAGCCAGATTATACTAATGTGATGTACGCAAACCCAAACCCACGGCCCCAATTGAGACAACAGAGACCACAGGGCCCTAGAGGACCATGCTTTAGGTGCCAGGGAGATCACTTCATTAAAGATTGTCCACATCCCCCAATAGCAAGGCAATCACAGTACTATAGCATCCAAGGCTTTTGTGCCGACTGTGGCAAAGAGCACATAATCAAAGATTGTCCTAAGAACCCAGTTAACGCTTCGAACGTGACACCGATCAACGTGATAGGTATTGTAAACAACGCAGATGGATCCAACCCTACATACGTGCCTATCCAAGCTATAACCAGAGCCCAGGCGCTCTTACAAAACCAACAGCTTAATCAAGAGAAAGTAGCCAGAACTAGTGAAGTTGCAGAATCGAGCAGTAAAAAGACAAAATCTTGGAAAGATTCTAGAGAAAGGATAAAGAGAAAATGGAGTAAAAAGATAAGTGAGTTGGAAGGAAGTTTAAGGGGATCTAGAGCCAAAATCCAAGAATTGGCTTCACAAGAATTAAACCAAGAAATCCCAGCTCAAAAATCAGGATCAGTTTTAGCGGAACCCATACCGGAAGATCTAGACATGATGTTTCATGCATATCAGGCTAGAATAAAAGAGGGACCTCAGGTCACGGAAATGAGTAAAAACTACCCTCGAGCTGATCTAGAAACAGAAAGAACTAAACTATGCATGAAAATGGTAGAACTAGCACAAGCTTTGTTTGAAGCCTCTAGATATCTTAATTGGAATAACATGGCAAAACCGGAATTACACTTTCAAGGACTAATGGAGAGGCTAGAACACTTGATAGAAAGCAAAGAGAAAAAGGATCAGCATAGGAACCCTATTGTCACAGAGACACAGGAAAGGAATGCACCATCCCTGTCTCAAGTACCCAATATAGAAAGTCAAGACAATTTGTCTTCCATACATAGGTACTCACATGAATTTTTGAGAGAAATACAAGAAGAGAAATGGAGAAAAGAACAAGGAACTCATCCTCCTATTCAAGAAATAGACGATTTGCAGGAACAATTTCCCCAAGACATCCCCTCTATATACGATGAGGTAGAGGTGGAACAACTGAGTGAACACACAGGATTTGAATCTAATTCTCTACAAGAATTACCTCAGTTCACAGGACCTTGGGAAGCTAAGTCTATTAGTATGAGAGCACCCACGATAATAGTGAGGAATGAAGAATCAGTGATCCCTAGGAACACGGAAGTGATCAAGCATACAAAAGTACAGTGTAATCTCACTCTGGAGGAATTGTTAAAGGTTAAACCAGAATTGTGGAAGCACGTAGCAAGTCAATTCCCTGAGCTTGCGACCACAACCTCTCAAATAGGATCACATAAGAAGGTACCAGAGATACCCGTGGAAAAGATTGGAGACGTAAGCGAAGGAGAGGAAGGTAACACATATCTTCCAATAACCCATCAGGGCTACACCACGAAAGCCATCTTAGATTCAGGAGCCGGAGTAGCCATCGCTACCACCGCTTTATGGAAACGTTGGGGTAAGCCAGCACTCAGACCCACCAGGATGAAACTACAAATGGCTGATGGACACATAGAAAAACCATTAGGCTTACTAGAAGGCATATCCCTCACCACTTGTGGTGTAGAATTTGAGCATACCTTTGCCATTTGTGACTTTGCGAAAAACCATGCTTATGAGATGATATTGGGACGACCATTCATGCGTCAGTTGCAAATTGTACAAGATTGGGGATCTAATTCTTTGTACTTGCAACATTTAGGAGTGACTACCAAAGTCAATCTTAAAGACTATTCACATCGAGATGTACCCCCAATACAATGGAATACCATCCATAAAACACCAGTAGAGACGGAATCCGTGCACTCATTAGAATCAGACCCTTCTTGGTTGCATGAGGATACCCATTTATGGATGTGTAAAGTAGCCAAACAAGAGGAAGAGCGGTTAGAAGCCAAGACCTTAGGTGCGGAACAACATCCACGAACCCTTCAAGATCCAGCCTATGCACCTGTAGTATTCCCAGACGAGGAGTTTGAACCCCATGGTTGGGCAGAAATACTAGCAACCATGGACGTAGCCATCAATGAAGAACAATGGACACCCCACTGTGACGAGGATGGCTATGACATTTCAGTTTTCACGATAGAGCCAATCATGGGTGATGCAGTTTTAGAAGAATGTGAAGCTAGCACTGATGCATTTGAGGACGCAAGCGATTTTGATCTAGAATCAATTCTTATGGACCCACCCTTTGCATCAGAGGAAGAATATTTCTACGAAGTAGAGACTCACACTCAGAGACACGAGGAAAGTACGAATGAAGTGAGATTAGCCACGGAAATGACTACTAAGAGTGAAGGTAAGAAAAGAAAGAAGAAAGACACCATGACAGAAAAAGAAGAATCTTTATTTGAAGTACCCGAGAACTTCAAGAAATATGAAATTGAAGATAGAAGAATCATGGTACGAATGCCCAATAGAAAGGCGAATGACGGACAAGTATATGATAACCGAGAGAAAACCAAGAAAATAATAGTTGCCATAGAAGGAGAAGAAGAAAAATGCACATATATAGGGCATGATTTGACGACTGAAGAAGAAGAAGAGTTAGTTGCCCTATTGCGCGAATATAGAGATGTTTTTGCTTGGAGTTATAAAGATTTGAAAGGAGTAGATCCAGATATATGTTCTCATAGAATCCCTATGACTCCAGATGCAAAACCGACAAAACAAAAACCTTACACGTACAATGATAACTACGCTGCGAAGATTAAAGAGGAGATAGATTGCTTGATAGAAGCAGGATTCATTTATGAAATTGAGCACACCGAATGGGTATCCCCCATTGTGGTTGTGCCCAAGAAGAATGGAAAATTGTGTGTGTGTATTAACCTTAAAAAAGTTAATGCCGCAACGATTAGAGACAGTTATCCTCTTCCTATCACGGAACACCTATTGAAAAGAGTTGCGGGCAAGGAAGTGTACAGCTTTCTTGATGGATTCTCAGGCTATAACCAAGTAGCCATTGCTCCAGAAGACCAACACAAGACGGCTTTTGCCACTGAATGGGGCATATTTGCATTTCGTGTAATGCCATTTGGCTTGACAAATGCACCCGCCACTTTCCAGCGACTCATGTGTCATGTTTTTAAGGAATTCTTACGCAAAAGCTTGGAAGTTTACGTCGATGACTTATGTGCTCATTCAAATGTAAGACAGACACATATCCCAGAGTTAAGACAAATATTTGACAAATGTCGAGAGTATCAGGTTTGTTTGAACCCAGAAAAATGCGTTTTCATGGTCAGACAAGGCAAAATTCTAGGACACATTGTGTCAAAAAATGGAATCTCCACGGATGAAGAAAAGGTGAAGGTAATTGCAGAATTACCTAGACCAACTAATGTGAAAGAGGTACAGGCATTTATGGGCCATTGTGGTTATTATAGGAGATTCATACACATGTATGCAATCATAGCCAAGCCTTTGTACTCTCTCTTAACCAATTTTGAGTGGACAGATGAATGTGAAAATTCCTTCAATGAACTTAAACGACGCTTGTGCTCAGCACCTATATTGACTACTCCAGATTGGAGTAAGCCATTCCATGTACATGTGGATGCATCCAATTACGCCATAGGATGTGTGTTAGCACAACCCACGAATGAAGGTAACATAGATCTACCCATAGCTTACGCTAGCAGACAACTGAACGCAGCAGAAAGAAATTACACCACGACGGAACGAGAAGGATTAGGGATGATCTACGCTATAAAGAAGTTTAGGCACTACTTGTTGGCCAACAAATTCAAGTTCTTTACAGATCATCAAGCCCTATTATACTTAGTCAACAAACCATGTAACACAGGACGACTAATACGGTTGTTTCTATTACTCATGGAGTACGATTTTGAAGTAGTAGTCAGGAAAGGAAAGACACATCTTAGAGCTGACCACCTTTCAAGATTAACCTCAGGAGAAGCTCCTCAAGGAGTAGCGGATGATCTACCAGATGCATACTTGTTTAACCTTGAGATAGCACCAGAATGGGCTAAGCCTATAATCCCCATTCTCGCATATGGACCCAAGAATCCTAGGATAAAGATCAGAGAAGGAGAGATTACCAAGTCTCAGAAATATCAAATAATAGCAGGAAGCATATATAAACAGGATAATCAAAAGATTCTTGCCTGTTGTGTAGATGACTCAGAACATGCGAATTGGTTGCAATTAGCACACATAGGTGCACTAAAGCAACACCATTCAAAACATCGAACATTACAGACTCTGCATAGATTAGGAGTATATTGGCCTATGATGGAAGCAGATGTCTACAAATTGTGTAAGGAATGCCATGTTTGTTGTGAAAGACCACCAGTAGAGCATGCGACACTATATCACGTGTCTCTCACACCAGATTGGAGTGAACCTTTAGTGACATACTTGAGGACGAACACATTCCCTCAAGGCATGACCTTAGCTCGACAACGCAGTCTAGAGTAGGAAGCTCAAGACTACTCACTTATTGGCGATAATCTATACAAAAGAGGACGAGATGGATATCTAAGACAATGTGTTCATGAAAGCGATTATCTTAGCATACTAGAGACTGCACACCAAGGTGTTGCAGGAGGTCATTTTGGACCAGATAGGATAATCAAAGCCATTCTCTTCGCAGGATTATGGTGGCCCACTCTTCACATGGATGCACATACCTATGTAAAGAGATGTGATGTGTGCCAAAGAACTCAGTTTCCTACACGCAGAGATGAAATGCCATTGAAACCCATGATGGGCGGACGTGCATTCTCTAAGTGGGGTATAGACTTTGTAGGACCCATCAACCCCCCTGCAAAAGGTACACATGCGGAATACATTATTGTTGCCACAGATTATCTAACCAAATGGGTAGAGGCAAAAGCCACAAGAAAGAATGATGCTCACACGACCGCAAAATTCTTATTTGAAAATGTCTTTACAAGATATGGACTGCCTATAGAGTTAGTGAGCGATCGAGGCACTCACTTTCTAAACCAAGTCATTGAATATTTGTTACAGGATTTTATGGTGATTCACAAGAAATCTGCACCATATCATCCTCAGGCCAATGGTCAGGCTGAAAGCACTAACAAGATACTTTGTACCGTACTGATGAAACTCGTGAACAATAAACGTTCAGATTGGGACAAACAGCTACACCACGCTGTTTGGGCATATAGAGTGGCCTACAAGACCGTACTCAATGCAACTCCCTTTCAGATGGTTTTTGGTCAGAATGCAGTGCTTCCCTTGGACTTCTTGATACCGACCCTTAAGGTTGCACAAGAACATCAGTGGACCGGCCATGAATTATCAGCAAGAATAATGGACTTGGAACGATTAGGAGAAACCAGGTTAAAGGCAGCAGCAGGAATATACGCAGCGAAGAAGCGACAGAAAGCATATTTTGATGCACATGTGAAAGATAAAGGCCTAAAAGAAGGAGATTTAGTTCTAGTGTATACGCTGAAACAACACGCACGGAAGTTAGAAAAGCGAGGTTATGGACCTATGATCATTAACAGACTTTCGACAAGTGGAGCAGTACAGTTAGCCACCTTAGAAGGAGATATAATGTCTAATTACATTAGTGGCTGTAGAGTCAAGCTATATCAGGAACCTCTTACTGAGGATATGCTTAGACGACTCACGTTGGCGAAGAAGCGTAAGGAGGAAGAAAATAGAATACGAGCGGAAGCTCAGGCAGAAGCCATAGAACGCATTAAGCGCATGAAGCTAAGAAGACAAGGACTAGGGAGAGAACATTATAACCATCTGGAAACATCACCCAGATATCCCATGGCCATGTGTCAAGTAAAGTCAACCACTCATCCTAGCATAGTGGATAGGAGACCATTCATTACAGTTAGGCTAGAGCACGGCAACCCTTGCCAAGAACTCAGGGCTTTAATTGACTCAGGTGCTGCAACTAGTGTGATTAGATGGTCCCACTATAAGGATTCCGGAATAGAAATGCGGCCAATTGAGGCATACCTCATAGGCCTAGGAGGTATGGAAACCCCTTGCATGGGTGAGGTGGACCTTCCTATCCTCATAAAGGATGTGACCATGACGGCGAAGCTACTAGTGTGCCATGATGACGACCTGATAGAACCCCTAATCCTTGGCCAAGATTGGCTATACGATCACTCAGTGGACTTAAATCTTAGACAAGGCTCCTTATAGATTGGAACCTTCGAGCAGAAGCGAGTGATACCGCTTGACTTCCCTAACGGCATTCCGCTTGACGGTTGTGACCCTAGACCCTATGAAATCCATGCGACGGAAGACCGGAAGATCTCTAAGCAGACCAGTCACGTTACGTCTACACCAACCCACTCGAGCTTGGCAATAGACAGTTGTCAATCAGAAGGACGACAGAAGATCTTCCCTGGGACTTCCTGCAAACTAGAAGAGACAGTTACCCACCCACAAGGGCAGATGGACACAATCAGTGGTCAGGTGGGTTGCATCAGCGGACAAATGAGCACGACACCCTGCGGTGCTCATCCTTCCAAACTTGTTGCGGACTGGCCTAGATTAAAGTTAAAGAACGCATCACTTCCTAATGGGCAGGTCACGCAAGTGTTGGATCTCCCTTCTTTTCCAAAGCAGAGTGTCCATCCGACCTCTCAACCTCAACAACAACAGAGTCAACCACGACGAAGGAACCCAGACCGACGGCAGTATCAGAAGACACAACAAGGAAGGCAGTTTAGGCCACCCAAAGGAAGCGGCACCAGACAAATATGGGTGCCAAAAGGACAAAGAGCACTGAAGAACTCCAACCAAACAGAAATCGACAAGAAAAAGGCAGTGCAGAAACAGAATCGATATCCACCATCCCCTCGACCTCCTTCTACAGGTCCGAGCATCCGACAAATGTGGATCGCCAAGAAGTACCTTACCCATAGACCCACGCCCCCGAAGATTTGGGTACCCAAACCATGTATCATAGCTCAACCCATAAACCATGTAATATATAAGCCCCACAAATCTTTCCATCCCTCGATACCACCACACCCGACACCACCCTTTGCCCCTCAGCAGAAACCCACCACCCACTCCAAGATCCTTAGGAAATGGATACCGAAACGTGTCCAACCATCTCCCCCTAACCCCATGTCTGATAAAACTACCCCCCCGACTAACATACAACCTTGTACTAAATCACTAACCTTTAAACCTTGTATAAATTCACCCACCATCATCACACATCACTCGTAATCTCATCTCATCAAGAAATGTATGCATGATCTGAAACGTATAGGTGTCTAGAGACCTGCACTAGTGCTGCAAGAAACATTGCATCCATCACATCACAGCACTTGGCTACACGGGTTACGCATCAGTTATGGAAAGGGATTGCGGTCTCACTTTAATGGGATCATAATTAATTTCCATGCTAATGTGTTAATCTTTTGTAGCAGATCTTTCTTATTAGCGCATCAGCCACCATGCAAACCGACGAAGGAACATCAGGAGCAGGCCCCAGTGTTGCGGTTGTGCCCCTCAACGTGCTACGAGCAGAGTCCCACCCGACTGCCCCACCGCCGGAATTCCAAGGGTTTCCAGGACCCATGCCTATCGATAACCCTCCTATGGGCTACACCGAAAAGATACACCGGAACTCTCATTGGTTTCAGGGACTTGCAGGACCCCTTGCGGACGCGGATTTTATATTTGAATCCTCTTTGACATTTGATGACCGCACGTGGGGAAAATACCAGTTTTTCTCCCGAGAGTTCGAAGCCCTACAGAGCACCCAAGATTTAACTCACGTTTGGGCCAGAGCCGGTTTCACGGAGTATTTCAGTGATCCTCTACCCAAACCGGACTTTTACAGGTGCTATTATTTAATCACTACCTTGCTGGCCTCCGAGAATAAGGATATCCCCGGAACCTTCATTTTGCCTTCTTTAGTGGATGATCCACCTTACAAGAGGTTTTACCTCTCAAAGGATTTAATCAGAGCGGCCATTAAGATTCATGGAACCCACACACCCACAGATCGAGAGAGATTGATTCTAGACCCTATGAAACGTGGGGATGTCACGAAGTGGGAGGAGATCTCTGCTATTACACCTGAGCTGTCGAAGCCACTAAGGATATGCATGCAACACTTTGCATTCCCCGCTCAGGATAGATTCACCATGCCACGTAAAAGAATATGGTTTGGTTTGTATTTGGCATGTACGGGACCGCAAACTGTTGACCTGGCAAGCTGGATCATAGATCAAATGTATTTGGCACAACACAGATGGGAACGTAAAAAAGTGCTTAATGGATGTTGTGCACTCACAAGAATTGTGTATATGTGCTTGGCTTATGACTTGCCAATTGAGCGTGCATTAACAGGAGAAGAACTGAAGGCATTCAAAGGAACGACGAAGAAAGCCAGGAAGCCCAGTAGAACACGGGCAGGTAAGCGCATGAGAGGTACTATTCCTTGCCTTCAAGTGCCGGAGTCACCATCACCACAACCTTCTCCAGAGCGATCACCAACAGAAGCCGCTCCTACTGTGCAGCCTATTCGCATCAGGTTGTCCAGACCAATGGTTACGGAGGGCACCACTAGTACCGCCGCACCTCAGGCAGCTGCCACCACAGAACCCACCACCAACACAGTAGAAGCTCCCACCACTATTGGTGCGGAAGCATTTTCTTTCCCAATACCACATATGGAAGCCGACCCTATAAACACAACATTTGATTTTGAGATGCCTGATGCATTCTCAAACGAATTCCAGTATTCAGAAGCACAACTGTTCTCCCAGGAATATGAACGCCCCAGCTACCCTACCACACCACGAGATCTGCCACAGGGACAAGCTGTGTCGAGCTCTGAAGAAGAAAGAACCGAAACAGACGACGATGAAGGCGACGATGAAGCCAGCCAGGGCTCACATGACGGACAGACAGAGGGCCAAGGCCAACAAACTGACGCACACGGTGACACCAGCACATATGAAGAAGAGACTTTCGAAGCCGTAGCGTACACGCTGGCCATAAAGAAATTATATCGTACCATGGAGAAAGTCTGGGCCCGGAAGAAGTTAATTGAAGAGGAGAGCCAGGCATTAATTGAACAGGAACTCATCTCCGGAGGATTCGAAGACGCATACATCAGAGGGTTCAGAGAGTTAGTCAAATCAGTAGGCTCCCATGAAGCACTCAGATTTTTACAAAGAAAGCAACTACCACAGTTTGACCCCCGCCAAGTGCGACTACTTTCAAAGCCCGGAGAGTATATTCGCGTACCAACAGGAGCTCAATCTTCAGCACAAGCCAGGGAGGCACGCCTCGTCCCCGAAAGTTCATTGACCGCAGAACCCATCCTTGTAGATTCCCCACCCCGTACTACCATTGTACATACCACTACTATCCTCGAAATAACATCCACCCCTTCTACTCCTCTCTCACCTCATCTTTCACCAACCCATCCCGTATCCCCCGCACACCCACCTGCTTCCCCCACATCCATCCCTGTACAAGGCAACATAGCCACAACCTTTGCCCTGCCCATTCAGACCACCATGCCCACACCCAACCCTTCGCATCCATATGTTAACCCCTTCACCCCTTCATCCTTCCCAGCGTTTCCCCCACCTCTAAGAACCCCATTCCCCTTTCTAACCCCACTAACCTTCTCACCAGTCTCACCTCCCCAACCTACCATAACCCCTATTTCCGCTTTTTACCAAGCTGCTCCAACCATCCCCCCTGTAAACTACTCTACATTTGTAAATCCTGTATTCACACCTACACAACCACCCACAATCACACCACTTTTCACAGTCACAACACTAAACACGTCCAGTGACATGGACATCTCACCACCCACGGCACCACCACTCACTTCACTCCCGGCACAAACATTTTTAGACACATCACAATTTTCCACGATTACCACTGCATCCACCTTCCCAACCCCATTTCCCATTCCCGCTGCATCCACTTCCACTGCATCCTCATCTAGTACTTCATTACTACTATCGCCCACCATAGACACCGCATTTCAACACATGTTCACATGCATGACACAAGTCCGCGATGAGTTTGCATCACTTGGCACCAACTATCAACAGCTGCAGAGAACGACGAATGAACTACAAACGCAGCTTAATTCGTTATCAATTGAGAATGCCTCACTGAATAGCCGATACCAAGATTTACGAGAGGCCTATCACAAATTAGAACTAGAAAGTGAGGAGAAAACAAAAGAAGCCACTGCGGATTTGGACAACCTACTTCGAGCCCAGACCGTCCGCAATGCAACGCTCACTAGAAATATGGGCTTACTAAGAAGACACTTAGCCGCAGCAAAAGAGGAGAACCAGAGACTTCAAGAGCAGAATAGAGAGAATCTAGAAACGGCTTTGGACCACCCTGAACAACCACTAAGTCCGAGCAAATTCAAAGCTATCCCATCTGAATCGATGAGGATGTTGCTAGATGATCATGTGCGATTGCTCGAGGACTATGATCGTATGAACGAAGAACATCAAAAGTTAAAGGAAGATCATAAGCTACTACAGCTCAGAGAACCGGCAACACAACAAGTACAAGTCGCAGCAGAATTACCAGCACCTGCGGACCCTGCCCCTGAAATTTTAGAGGAACTCAACGCACTCCGGGCCCAGGTAACAAATCTTGAATCTAGAATTGCAGTCTATGAAGCACCACCAAGGCCAGACTCCCCACCTGAGCTACCAGCTGAGGAAGAAACCGTCACTATCCCGGTGGAGGAGACATTCGAAGAGGCATATGAACCGATACCCATCCCAGGCGGACGTGTCACGGCCGAAGGCCAGATGACCTACGAATTACCTACCTCCGCGTGGATGAAGACAGTTGAAGAACTCGGAACGACACACTCGGCCAGAGTAGAGGCACAGTTACATGCCATGGCCATGATTGAAGAGAGAATTTTACAGTCACCATTCTTTGCTCAATTGGCCCCGCGACGATACATATCTGGGCATGAGCTTCAGTATAAACCATACTTCATGTTAATGGTAGAATACCAGTTAGCCATAGAGAAAGAAACAGGTCTGAAACCAACGCATGCCACTCAATTCGAGCCAGAGGACTTGCCACCAAGGGCGCAGAGAGGTGAAATCCTTCAACCAGACTGGCGCAAAGATTTATTGCAAAACTATCCAGAGATGATGAGCACGTGGGTGAAAGCGCCGCTGCACTTAAAATTTAACCCGTGCTGGGGACCAGTCCCACGACGCCGCTCTTGGACTGCATTCGCTATTAAGGTACAAAACAATAAGCAGTGCCAAGACTGGTTGAACTATCCCTACTTCAAGCCACCAATCGAGTTACCCACAGTAGGCTACATGATGGCGACGATCCGCCACTGGCTCCCTAGGTTAAAGCATATGGATGATATTGTCGCGCACATGACTGTCAAAATCTTTGACATGATGCAGATGATCTTTAAAGTCTTCCGACGCATCAAGGCTCCCCATGTAAACACCCCGGGCTTTGAGCATGGCAACTTTGATTTAGTCTATGATATGAGCACAACGCCATCGCTACGGGTGTGTTATGCCTGGCACTGCAGGATCAAATACCTACCGGCATGCTACAAGCAGACATTCGAAGAAATGTTCACCACCGGCTTTTGGGAGTACCATTCAGAGGTATTTATAAGCAGGCCCACACACTTATTGCAATTATTCGCCTGTGAACGAATGGTGTACTCCACACATTATCAGCTCCCACCACCAGACGAGCCACAACCTATCGACTGGGAGAAACTCGAGGCTGATCTGGCCCGAGGCATTCGTCTATCAGAGCACACCCTCGCTCAAGACCTCCTACAGAACTACATCCGGCAGACCTCACAACAAGGTTCTGTCAGGGACGACAGAAGCGAGAGGGAGGGGGGTGTTGGAAGCAGCCAGAGGCATAGACGCCACGGAAGCATGTAAAGAAGGAGCAGGGAGCCAGGCAGATCAATTTTTCAAACAAATACATTTCTTATTAATTCTCCAAACATTCAACAGTGATTGTTATCACTAATTGTAACATATGTATCATAGAAAACCCCATTTTGTAATCCATAGCTCCATTTTGTGCAAGCCGAGGAGTCCTCGAGCTTGAGGAGCTTAGGTAGAATGCGCGTACCAATTTTCGTTATTTTTAGACATCGTTTACCCTTCCAAATAGCATCTAGGACCTATTTTTTAACTAGGCCGGTCACTAGATGTGAAACCGGTCAAAACTAGTCTAGAAACTATAAAAAGAGCTAGAGAGCTCATTTTTGAGGTTGGTTCATTTTGGTTAGTGTGAGCTTAGAGCTAGTTTGAGCTTGTAAGAGCATTCTTGAGTAATAGAGCTAATTTCCCACCTTCCATTGTGTCTTGCTTGTCTCTTCATTGTGTGTGTGTATGTGTGTGTGCATTTTTGTGCTTCTCACCTTCACTCTCACATCATCGCACGCTCACGATCTTCATATCACTCCTACCTCTCCCACGGATTGACATTAAGGAGGTGAAGCTTCTTAACGTGGTTCTCACCATTGTGCTAGAGCAACAGTCCCCACATTGCCCGTTTCACTTCCCACCCCGCTTCCTGCATCCACAGACTCCCCTTATCCCCCACCAGATGCCTCGACTTCCGCTCTTCATCCTCCATTTCCTCCCCCACTTCTAAATATCCCTACCTATTCCGTTCGCTCTGATTCAACCGATATTTATTCTCCACCTTCCCTTCCTCGCCCCCCTTCCTCTTCTCCCTCTCCTTCTGTTTCGCAGATCTCGCAACCTTATTCCCCTTCAGGCGATTACATGCGCCTTTTTCTTCCACTGGATTTGAATATCCAAATTCGTCTTCATCTATCCGTTCCCCCCATTGAACTCCGTAATCTTTTCTCAGCCGAAAATCTTCAGTATGCAGGACTTTTGGGCTTGGCCAACGTTGTCTTGCAGGACCCATCCAACCATAGTGATGTCTATGAAGCTCTCAGGTTGTTCCCCACTTTTCGCACAGGCACTCTCACCATCTCCGACCTTGCCACCAGTATACACTCCTCTATCATTCACTACAGCAGCCCTCCATTCTTATACTCGGGAGTATCCCCCTCTGACACAATTGCATTTTGTAAAGCTCGCTTTGAAAATCTAGCAAGTTTTTCCATCCGAATGCAATCCATTCTTAATTCCTTCATCTTTTTCTTTTTACTTCGTAGCCCCACCTCTCGACTTCCACTATCCGATATTCGCATTGCTGATCCACTCTACTGCTCCCTCACTAGCCGCCCGTACCCCTACGCCGCCCTCCTCTATAGTTCCTTAAGCTTGCGCTCCAGTCGACTTCGTGGAGCTATCACTCGCCAATCTCGTGCCTTTTCCATATATTCTGCTCCATTGCTAGCTTGGTTATATCATCTCCCTGCGCATTTTGCTAATCCTTCTATACCCCCATCCCACACAGCTCAGGTTATGCCGTCCATCTCCCGCCCTCCCCCCTCCCCTACACCCTCCATTGGCTCGACTTCTGTTCCAACCATACCCTCCGCACCACCTGATATTCCTCCCCTTCATCCACACTCCGCCTCCCCTCTCCTAACTACATCTCCTGCTACTGCCACAATTCATACTCCTGAACCTGTTCCCCCTCCGAAATCTTCTTCGGCCGCATCCTTTCGCCCACACATTCAAACCCAACTCAACCCGCAAAACCCCACATGTACACCCCCTCGTCCTCCGAGTTCTGTTTTTCAACGTACCAGTGCCCAACCTGCTCCTTCTCCATCTACAACCCCTCCTCCCTGTCCACATGTAAACCAAACTTCCAATCTCCCTCCACATCCACCTGCCTCCACTACTCCGCCATTTGACCTCCCATCCACCCCTTCCTTTTTACATTTACTCCGCGACATGAGCGCAGTTGCTCTCGGTAGTGCTCAAGCCTCCCAGCTTTCCTTGGATTCAGTATCGGCAGCAGCGTCGGTTCATCAGCAATATATCTCCACCATTGACAACATCAATCGCATGGCTACTTCTCAATGGCAATCGCTCAATGAAACGGCACGATTTCTCAAAGAAGAGAGAGATCACTATCGAGATTTGGCCGACTCTGCATTGAAAGCCTTAGAAGATCTTCAAAATCGCTCTAACTTAGGGCTATGTGCTAACCCTACATGCAGACGTATCCGACGGGACAGGGACAATCTTAGGCAATGCCTTAGTTCGCTACAGCATATGATTGAACAAGCTTCTGCTCCTTTGCCCCCCTCTCCACAAACATCGGCTGAGAATCTCAATCACCCTGCACAATAATTTGCCGTCCATAGTCTCAATAAATTGCTCATCCCCTTCAAAATAATTGCTCTTAGCTTCCATTATCACTTTAGCTTCCATTATTGCTTTGTCAATAAATTTCTCATCCCTCTGATTTTGTCACTAATTCTTGTAGGGTGCCTTTTGCTTTTTTTTACTCCAATAATACACGCACCCTTTAACTCTTTTCTTGCCTCAGCTTCGTTTCTTTTATTGTCTGCTGTCTTTGAAATTTTTCTGTTTTGTATTGCTGTTGTCTCTCCGGGACAGAGAGATCTTTAGGTGGTGGGCATCTGTCGAGCCCTAACCGGTTGAAACTAAGGGTGCAAAGTATTTTTCTTAAGGTTCAAAGGATGAATTTAAATCTTAGGTGCAAAAGTAAAGAATTAAAAGGAAAGGTGGAGGTATGGAAGCGGCCGCGTACGCAAAGGTGGAAAGAGGGCCGCCCAATCAAAATTTTGTTCTAAAGTCACTACATGACAAAGTACTGAGTCGTTGGTGACCAGTTCAAAAGACAATCTTGGGACATTGAAAGGACACCAAGATTGTATTACAGTTAGAGCACGGAACCGGCGCACTCAACAAAAAGAGAGACAAAAGGCTATTCTTGAAGGGGGGGGGGAAAAAGAAGAAAGGGAGAAGTGAAGAGTCACTGGTGTGTGTCAACCGCGGAAAGTAAAGAGTGCAAGGAGTGAGGCTAAGGGAGGTGCAGAGAGTGCGAAGCAGGAGACCAATCCCAAAAGTCTCTCTCCGCGATCAAGCCCGAAAGAGATTAGTCCCTCAGCTCGTGGAAGCTTAGTGCAAGGTGTGCACAAGGAGAAGCTGGAAGCAAGTGAAGGACTGGTGCAGAAGAGGCCGGCTGCTGGGAGATCCTGAGCTAATTGATCTTTTATGATTGAGCATTCTCTGTAATTGCGCCCGAGTATTAACTTGGATTGAATGAAATAGTATAATCCTTCTATTGTAATAAAAAAAACTCAAGGTTCAAAGGTTCAAAGGTGTTTCTGCAGAAGCTTGTCTGAGTTATTTCGTCTCTTGTTCTTCTTCTTTTTTCTCCTACAAACCCTCAAACTCCTTCACGTCCAAGAAAACCCCCAACAGTAGGTATAGAGAATTTGGACCCTATGGTTGCACTACCTTTAATTGTCTTAGGAATGGATTTCCTAAGAGTAGTTTATAAGTGGTAGCTTTCTTTTTCCTTTTTGATTTATGGTAGCGCTTCAATATTACAAATAAATTAAATGTAATTCCAATAGCTAACACTTTGACACACATTGTGAACCTCAACCAAGAAATCTTTTGATTATGCATAATTGTTATCACTATTGTGGAATTCCAACAGTAGCTCACCCTTAAAAACTATCATATGCTCTTTGAATACAATACAGATCCTCTTCTAGAAAGACTTCAAAACTATCAAAACTATACGCTGCCAGATCATCTTTAGCAACTACATGGACTTCATGTGAGATGCCTCTTGAGTTGTAAAATTTACATTTGTATGATTCTGCTACACTTTTGCATTATACATACATGTAGTAAGAGAATGGTCATTATTATTACACGTGTTACAATATCTTTTATTAAGTGCACATTCATTGTTATATGCCCTAGCTTTGTACATTAGTACAACAGGGTTGTTGTAATGGATCATTTACCCCAGATTTAGATGTTTTCTTTAAATCTAAACACTCCAAATCCTCTATGAGACCTTCCACTTTATTTTCCAATTGTAGGGAAATATGAATTACATCATCCAATGTCATTTCTCCAATGAATTATATAATCATAATTTGATGTAATCTAGGTATTAACCTATTGACGAACCACTGACTAATTACATCTCTTGGTAGAGTGTGGTCCCCTAGAATTCACCTAAAATGAGTTATAAAATTCATGGCATAGACTTGCATCGTTTGCTGTGGTTTTGTAGAAAGTCAAAATTTGTGCAGCAATCTTGCTTTTCCAAAAGAAATGCAAGAAAGCCTCTTTTACCACATCATCATAGGGAAATGATTAAACTCAAACTCAATAAGCCATCGGGCTGCATCATTAAATAAGGTGGACTAAAAAGCTCAAGCCTTGTGTAATGAGTTTGCATGAGTCTTCAAGAAAATTGTAATTAATTTTGAAGGCTCTCACATGGGCATCAATAACATCTCTCGAGAATCTCTCAAATTTAGTGTATGTGACTTCCCAAGGGATGATCCTACTTCCTCATTCATCATCATCTAAAGCCATCTTCAAAATATGATCGAGGTACTTGACCTAGGGATAGATAATTCGTGATCCACAAAGTTATCCCAGAAGGATTTAATACCATGAACCTTAAAAGTGTTCAAATAAAAAATTTCCTCTAAATGACTTTGCTCTAGCGAAATTTTGATGGTATCCATTCCGAAAATTATTGCTAAGGCTTTGGTTTTGATCATAATTGTTATGGTAGACTCCATTGGAACTACAATACTTTCTAGTAATCTTCTAGTATCAACTAAAAAAAATTAAGATTACTTTCGATAGAATTACAACACTCTTCGAAGGTGTTTCACTACTTTCTGTGTAATAGGTTTGCGTTTTCATGTGTTCTCTCAATCACACTTCTCTTCCTCAGAATCTTGTGAGGTACTTTCTAACTTAATCATCCTCTTTCATACATTAAACACTCTCAATCGCCTATGAACAAGTATTGGAGATCTATCTCTGCAATACTTTGAGTACTTGTTGCTAGACTACAACATCGATATACACAATCAGACAACCAATAAATCGTTGCCTTACGAATCTCTCTCCATAACACCAGTTTCCTTAGAGGTTTCACTTCATAGGATGCGCCTTTCCCCAGAACTAGTCCCCAAAGGATTCACCAATGTTAGTCTAAAGTTGCTTGGTCCATCTTTCAAATAATAAACTTCATAGATAGGTTGACTTTATAATAAGTAATCAGAGTTCTTGGCTTGTAGGGTTAAGCAATTATGCTAAACCCATTAATTTTTTGCTATCAATGCAATAGTAAATTCTCACTTTGTCTTGAAATATCTTAATTTATAGTTATTTTTTTGCATACAATGTTATTATCGATTCCACTAGTAGAAACTTAATCTTGGACTTACTCACACACACAATATTTCAAAACTATGGTTCATACAGTTATTGTTAATTCGATTTGCTACATAATGTCTTACTCACACACTCCAATCATTATCAATCTTTAGACTTCATAGGATCATTCATCAAGAGATATGGAATACATACATACAGAGGACATGGGTCAACCCGAGGGATAAATTGCCACCAAAAAATCTCTACTATCATGAGCATTCCTTACACATATCAGATTAGGGATTCATTGAGACTTTGTGATACATGCAAACATACCTACCCCACAACATGTGTCAACCCGAGGGATAAACTGCCACCAAAAATGCTCTACTATCATGAGCATTTCTTACACAATCAGATTAGGGATTCATTGAGACTTTGTGATACATGCAGACATACCTACCACACCATCTTTGTGTCGTCATTGGGAAGCTTTGAGTTTCATCACATCAGCTTGAGATCAAGAGTGGTAGGGCTAGAGGAGTCCCTAGAGAGGAGAGGTGGTGCCTAGTATGCCATAATGAAGTAATTTGATGGTGATGCACCACAGTGCACTCTCCTTCTTGAGAGCTCCATGAGGATATCCTCCGAGTAGAAAATCAAGCTCCAAGCTTTGCACACGGTACTCATTACAGAGGCTACAAAATACACAAAAAAACACAGTACATAGTGAGCATGAAAACTGACTTCTTAGGTGTTACAAATGTGATCAAACTTCTAGTCTGTGGCTGACTAGGTCACTATATGTTTTATTAAAGAACATATACAAAAGTGTCTGGTGGCCATTTGGCCTTTCACATGGACACTAATTGTAACAATCTCCCACCAAAGGCCAATATGGCCAAAGCAACTATGGGAGAAGAAATGAAGAATGATAAAGAATACTTGAGTATAAGTATATACCTCCCACTTGATGGGCATGTTACATAGTATAAAAATGATGGTGTAAGATCATGAATCAAGTAACCCCCATCAAGTGATAGCAATGTCGAAAGCTATCCTATGGTAGAGCTTTAGTCAAAGCATCTGCAACATTATCTCGAGTTTGAACCTTCTCAAGAATAATGCACCCAGTGGCTAAGCAATCTCTAATGAAGTGATACCTTACCTCAATGTGCTTGGTCTTTCAATGATAGACTGGATTCTTAGCCAAACCAATGGCACTCTGACTATCACTGAGCAAACAAGGTACATGTTGAGGTAGACCCATATCACAAGCAAGACGAGAAAGCCACAATGCTTCCTTACATGCCTCACTTGTTGCAACATACTCTGCTTCTTTGGTGGAAACAAATTTACATTCTTGAAGAGGAGATCTCCAAGAGATAGCACCTCCAAAAAAATGAAAACTGTACCTTGATGTAGCCTTATGATTGTCTACACAACTAGCATGGTCGGAATCAGTGTAATCAATAATGGATGTTTTCCCTCTACCTAAGCATAGACACTTGTCCTAAGTGCCACTAAGATATCTCAAATCATCTTGACCGCTTCCCAATGTTTCTTTCTAGGATTAGACATATATCTGTTCACAACTCCCACAACAAATGCAATGTTAGGTCTTGTAGCTACCATAGCATACATGAGACTACCAACAACAAACGTATAAGGAATTTTGGTCATGAATTCCTTTTCCTCATCTGATTTGGGGCAATCATCCTTGCTCAATTTTACATATGTGGGTAAAGGTGTACTCAATGCCTTTCCACCCTACATATTGAACCTCAGAAGTACTTTGAATATGTACTCACTTTTAGACAAGTATATGCATCTTTTACTCCCATCACAAGTAATGCGCATGCCAAGAATATGTTTGGCATCCCCCAAATTGTTCATATCAAATGTCTGACTCAACTTCTTTTGGAGAATTGACAAGTCATAAAAGGACTTCCCAGCAATCAACATATCATCGACATAAAGTATCAAGCATATCAAGTTGCCATCCATGCATTTCTTTGTGTAGAGATAATGATCCTCATTGCTTCGAGAATAGCCTTGAGACTTCATAAAAGCATCAAACTTTGGTACCATTGTCTAGGGGACTTTTTAAGTCCATATAAGCTCTTCTTGAGCTTAGAAACTAGATTTTCTCTGCCAAGAAGTACATAATCCTCTGGTTGTTCCATATAAATCTCATCTGTAAGATCTCCATGCAAGAAAATAATTTTCACATCCATTTGGAATAGCTCTAAGTCCTCCATTGCAAAGAATCCAAGAAACATCCATGGGGTAGTCATCTTGACCACTAGAGAGAATATTTCCTCAAAATCAACACCATGTTCTTAAAACCCTTTACAACAAGTCGTGTTTTATACTTTGGAGAAGCACTATCTGATGTGAATTTCATCTTATATACTGATTTACATGGTAAAGCTTTCCTGCCCTTTGGCAAAGGTACTAAATCCCAAGTACCATTCCTGTGAATAGAATCCAACTCACTCTTCATGGCACACTCCCACTTGACATGATCTGTTGTTTACATAGCCTCTTTGTAGCAAGAAGGATTACCAACATCAAAACCTAGAACATATCTATCAGGTGGATGCGAGACATGTCTAGAGCATCTCAATGATTGTTGAACAGGAACATTTGCAGACTGATCTGATAAAAAAATTTTCTTGAATATCCCTATGTGTAGCATTTTTATGCATGCTAACTAATGTTTATGCATCTTAGAATCATTCAAAATGACATCACTACTTTTGATGACTGATCATTTTTCAGGATCCCATAAGCAATATCCAAATTGTCATTTTCAACCATATCCAAGAAAAATCCATTTCTTTGACTTATGGTCCAACTTTTTTCTAAGATTCGTGGGTACAAGAACACATGCTTCATGTTGGTGCAAAGCAAGCCTACACACATTGGCTTGGAACATTGGAAGCTTTGGAAGACTTGGCTTGGATATCAACTTTGAAGACTTCACAAAGAGCTTGGACCCTTGGAGGATATATTTACAAGAATCAAGAACCATAGGAACTTAGTCTTATTGATTCTTACCTTTTATCTCATGTAAAAGTCTATATGACTTTAACCACTCATGTAATCACACCTAACTAAGAAAGTCGTGGAAACTTTGATTGATTGAATAGGTGAATGATTGAGAGAATATCTCATTCACTTTTAGGTACAAGATTCTAGGAGATTTACATGATTTTGAAATTCAAAATCTCACTCAATCTCTATATAATTTACAAGTCAAAAGTCGCGGGTATCTTTTCACTCCTCCCGAGGCAATTCTGAGTCAATCATTGAGTGTGTGTGAGCTACACATAGCCTACACCTCTGAGTACCATTGAACATCACATTACATGCCAATGGGAATGTACAATCATTAGATTTAATCAATATACATACATTCATAATCTCTGGTTTCTCTGAGTGATTACCTTCAACTCTGTCAACTTCAACAGGGCATATCTCAAGATCTACTGAACCAAATTGGATGATTCGAAGTGCATTGGATTCAGCTCAAAGTCTACTATACACTTACAAAGTTTCAAGGCCATTGGATCTACCATCACAGAGAAATCTTAGTCGGGGTGCTCACTGGTCTGTGACTGTAAGTCTCCTAAAAAATCGGGGGTACACCTTATTTTGCTAAAGTGATTTCTCTGAGTGTGGTTTATCATTTTCTTTCATTTCACTTGCAAATGGAAGCTTACTAAGCTAATAGAATATCTCTAGAAGGAATTTTGCTAATTGTAACTACACTGGTCACACTGAGCATAACACTGAGCAGGTATCAAGACCAAAATAGAAAGTTTTCAAGTCTTGTGATTTGCAAAGTAGTCTGTTTTGATCAAGTCATTACTCAAACCTTTCCCAAAGTACATATAGCATATTTTGGTATCATTTGGAAGCTCAAGGAGTCTACTAAGCATATCTGGAGTCAAAAGAGGACAGGTGTGAAGTAGGTTGTGCAGCACCAACTAATCTTCTTAGTGCATCCTGCCATCATTCCCAACAGTGGTATCAGAGCAAATAAGGTAATCATGGGTGATGGTTTCCCTTCCTTCATTGACAAATTATACAGGAACAACTACCAAGCCTGGTCTCTAAGGATGAAGACCTATCTGCAAGGAAGGAGCTGGTATGGATACATATCAGGAGATGAGGAATTGCCCTCATTCAAGACTAGAGGCCTACCTACAAAGGATGAACATGAGAGGCTCAATCAATGGTGTGCAAAAGATGCCTTGGCAAGGTCATATCTCTTAAACTCTATATCTGACTTTCTTTTACCTCATGTAAGGAATTGTAAGACTTCCCAAGAGACTTGGGAAACCTTGTCAACATACTTTTCATCAAGCACAAGGGCCAGAAAGAATCAGCTATGGATTGAGTTTACAACTCTTAGGAAGCAATCAAAACAATGTGTCTCAGATTTTGTCACCAAAGTCAAAGACATTGCAGATCAACTTGCAAGTGTTGAAGAGGAAATTGAGGAAGAGCAAATAGTCAGACAAGTGATCAATGGACTAAAGGCAGATGACAAGTGGGAGAGCTTTACCACAGCAATGGACTTATACATGGACATCCAAGCACCTGATCTAACAACTCTGATTGGACAACTCTTTACACATGAAGCTAAGATCACAAAGAATGGAGAGCAATCAAAAGGTAACAATCCCTCTGCCCTATATACTGATAAGAAAGTAAAAGATAAAGGTAAAAGCAAAAAGGTTGATGAAGAAGGCTCTACCTCCCAAGCAAACTATGCAGGGAGAGGTAGATCATCTAGAGGTAGGGGCAGAGGAGGTAAGTCAGGTAGGGGGAGACCCTACAATCAATCTCCATGCAATATCTGTGGCTTGTCTAACCATACCACAGATGAATGCTACAAAAACTACAAGAACCAAAGAGGAAGAGGTCACCAAAGAGGAGGATACTCTCAAGGCAGAGGCAGATTCAATCAATCTCAAGGCTATCATGGCTACAACAATAATTATAACAACAACTACAATCACAATGGCAACTATCAAGGTGGATACAGAAATAGGAAGGATTACAACAATTATGCAGAGGAGCAAGATGATTCCTTGTTGATCATGAACATGACATCTAAGTCAGGTATCAATGATGATCACTTATTCTATATTGATTCAGGTTGCTCTAACCATGTAGCTGGAAATGTTGCCTTACTCTCTAATTTGGAAGAACCCAAAGGCAAGCATCAAGTGCAGACAGGTGATGACACTAAACACTCAGTTGTTAAAGTAGGCAATGTCAAAACTAGTGATGGTAATCAGAATTTATTGAGCAGAGTATTGTATGTTCCAACAATCACCAAGAATCTGATGAGTGTAGGTCAGATTGCGGAAAAGGGTTTACAGGTCAGGTTCACTCAACATGGTGCATATGTGGAGGATCCAAGACATGGATTCAGAAGGATAGCCAAGGGAGAAAAATCAGGTAGATTATTTACCTTTGAACTAGAAGACACAAAGAGCATTGCTTTGTACAACTATAAAGATCAAACCCTATCAGAATTGGAGATTTGGCACAAGAGATTAGGTCACATTGGAGAAAGGACCTTAAAGCAAATGAGTAGAGATCAATGTGTGCTTGGGATACCTAATGTATCCAAGCAACACATGATATACAAGTGTGGGGCTTGTCAATTTGGTAAGTCACACAGATTGCCTTATACCAAGAAAGGTTTTATGCATGAAGATTATCTGGAATTAGTGCATACAGATGTGTGGGGACCTAGCAAGGAGCCATCCATATCTCGATCAAGGTACTATGTGTCCTTCATTGATGACTATAGCAGATGGACTGTCTTATACTACATGAAACATAAAGATGAAGTATTTAATTGTTTCAAAAAATATCTTGCACTAGTTGAAAATCAAACAGGTAGACAATTGAAGAAGCTAAGGTCAGATGGTGGTGGAGAATACTTCTCCAATGACTTTGAAGAATTCTTGCAGGAAAGAGGCATCAAGAGGGAGATTACTACAAGGTACTCACCTGAACAAAATGGGGTAGCTGAGAGAAGGAATAGACTCATTGTAGAGACAGCTAGCTCTATGCTAAATGAAAAGAAATTACCAAATTATCTATGGGCAGAGAGTGTATCTACTACCACATATTTAATTAACAGGTTGCCATCAAAGACACTTGATGGAATGACACCCTATGAGGCTTGGCATGGTAAGAGACCATCTCTGGATCATTGCAAAATCTTTGGATGTGTTGCATATGTACATATTCCCTCACAGGTAAGGGGAAAGCTAGACCCTAAAGCTGAAAATTGTATCTTCATTGGTTATGATTTGAATCAGAAGGGATACAGATTCTACAACCCCTCAAACAAAGGCTTCAAGGTAAGCAGAGATGTCATCTTTGATGAAAATGATTCATGGTTTGAAAATGAGTGCAGAAAAGTTAGCCTACCTTATGACATGGAAGAAGACTTTCCAAAGCTTATCAGGCAAGAACCAATTCAGAAAGAGGACACAAGCTCAGATGATGAAGACACCATCAACATTGAAGAGTTCAAGGCTTGGAAATCCAAAGGGAAGATGAAGATGAAGCAACTAGAAGATAATCCAGAATCCTCAACTCAAGCTATGAGGAGATCTCAGAGAGAAAAGAAGAAACCTATTAGGTATGGGTATGATACTTCACTTGTAACCAAGCACTCTGTATATCTTGCAAAGGATCTCTTGAATGAAGAACCAGGTACATTTGAGGAAGCAATCACTAAACCAGAATGGAAGGAAGCAATGGATGAAGAAATGGAGGCTCTCAAGGAAAGTGATACTTGGGACTTGGTACCCAAGAAGGACTCCATGAAAGTGATAGGATCCAGATGGATCTACAAACTCAAAAGGAACTCAGATGTTACAATAAACATGTATAAAGCTAGGTTGGTAGCCAAGGGTTTTGCACAAACCCAAGGCATTGATTATGAGGAGACATTTTCTCCTGTGGCCAAGATGCCAACTATCAGAGTAATGGTGAGTATAGCTGCATCCAAGAATTGGAACATGTACCAATTGGATGTGAAGAATGCATTCTTGAATGGATGGATATCTAAAGAAGTCTACATGTCACAACCACTTGGCTATGAAGATCCCAATAAGGTAAATCATGTTTGTAAATTGAAGAAGGCTCTGTATGGATTGAAGCAGGCATCTAGAGCATGGAATTACAGGTTGACAACGTATCTCCTAGACCAAGGATTCATAATAAGTAAAGCAGATACTTCATTATTTATCAAAAGGAACAATTCAGAGGTAATATATTTGTGTGTCTATGTTGATGACATCATTATTACAGGAAATGATGTTCAGGGAATAAGACACATCAAAGGACAGATGATGAAGGAATTCAAGATCAATGATCTTGGATTATTAAAGTACTTCCTAGGACTTGAATTGGTGTATACAAATTCAGGTATCTTTATTACTCAAACGAAGTACATTCAGGACATGGTCAAGAAGTTTAATTTGTAGAAAGCTAAAGTCTCAAGCACTCCTATGGAGGTCAACCACAAACTCAGTGCTCATGAAGGGGAAGAACTCCAAGATATTACAAGTTACCAAAGTTTGGTAGGTAGTCTTAATTATGCTACCTTAACCAGGATTGATATATCATATGGTGTTAGTGTACTTAGCCAATTTATGCACAAACCAAGAGTACCTCATTTGGAGGCAGCAAAGAAGATAGTAAAGTACCTAAAGGGAACACAAAATCACGGTTTGTACTTTCCATATTCATCAGACATTGATATTAAGGTATACTCAGATGCAGATTGGGCAGGTTGCAAGGATGACAGGAGAAGTACATCTGGTTACATATGTTTTGCAGGTGATAAACCAATTTCTTGGTCATCCAAGAAACAACCCACAGTAGCTTTGTCATCTACTGAGGCAGAGTACAGAGGGCTAGCAAATGCCACTCAAGAAGCTATATGGTTGAAGCTTTTGTATTCAGAATTGGGCCTATACACAAGGCCACCAATCGTCTTTGGGGATAATACAAGTTTTCTTCACCTAGCAGCTAATCCAATTTATCATGCTAGGACAAAGCACATAGAGGTTCATTACCACTATGTGAGGGAGAAGTTACTTAGTAAAGAAATTCAATTGTCATATGTGTCTACTAATATACAATGTGCAGATTTGCTTACTAAAGCTCTGGATGGAAGCAAGCTATGCAGATTTAAATCCATGATTGGATTGCAGGAAATAATTGAAAACTAGAGATGAAGACTTGAGCCAAAGTGTTTGGCTTGAGGGGGAGCTGTTGGTGCAAAGCAAGCCTACACACATTGGCTTGGAACATTGGAAGCTTTGGAAGACTTGGCTTGGATATCAACTTTGAATACTTCACAAAGAGCTTGGACCCTTGGAGGATATATTTAC
This sequence comes from Ceratopteris richardii, assembly GCA_020310875.1. Taxonomy (NCBI): domain Eukaryota; kingdom Viridiplantae; phylum Streptophyta; class Polypodiopsida; order Polypodiales; family Pteridaceae; genus Ceratopteris; species Ceratopteris richardii. Next base: position 194,539,879 of record CM035415.1, on the reverse strand, counting down.
AAGAATCAAGAACCATAGGAACTTAGTCTTATTGATTCTTACCTTTTATCTCATGTAAAAGTCTATATGACTTTAACCACTCATGTAATCACACCTAACTGAGAAAGTCGTGGAAACTTTGATTGATTGAATAGGTGAATGATTGAGAGAATATCTCATTCACTTTTAGGTACAAGATTCTAGGAGATTGACATGATTTTGAAATTCAAAATCTCACTCAATCTCTATATAATTTACAAGTCAAAAGTCGCGGGTATCTTTTCACTCCTCCCGAGGCAATTCTGAGTCAATCATTGAGTGTGTGTGAGCTACAACATAGCCTACACCTCTGAGTACCATTGAGCATCACATTACATGCCAATGGGAATGTACAATCATTAGATTTAATCAATATACATACATTCATAATCTCTGGTTTCTCTGAGTGATTACCTTCAACTCTGTCAACTTCAACAGGGCATATCTCAAGATCTACTGAACCAAATTGGATGATTCAAAATGCATTGGATTCAGCTCAAAGTCTACTATACACCTACAAAGTTTCAAGGCCATTGGATCTACCATCACAGAGAAATCTCAGTCGGGGTGCTCACTGGTCTGTGACTGTAAGTCTCCTAAAAAATCGGGGGTACACCTTATTTTGCTAAAGTGATTTCTCTGAGTGTGGTTTATCATTTTCTTTCATTTCACTTGCAAATGGAAGCTTACTAAGCTAATAGAATATATCTAGAAGGAATTTTGCTAATTGTAACTACACTGGTCACACTGAGCATAACACTGAGCAGGTATCAAGACCAAAATAGAAAGTTTTCAAATCTTGTGATTTGCAAAGTAGTCTGTTCTGATCAAGTCATTACTCAAACCTTTCCCAAAGTACATATAGCATATTTTGGTATCATTTGGAAGCTCAAGGAGTCTACTAAGCATATCTGGAGTCAAAAGAGGGCAGGTGTGAAGCAGGTTTTGCAGCACCAACTGATCTTCTGAGTGCATCCTGCCATCATTCCCAACACTTCACACCCAAAAACTCGATGATGATCATTATATGGTGGCTTCTCTGTCCATAACTCTTGTGGCACTTTCAAAACTTTTGTAGTACTAGGAAAAATGTTAATCACATGGACTGCAATCAATACTACTTCTACCCAAAAGCCTTGTGAAAGGTTAGCATGATGTAGCATAGAAACTACTCTATCTTGAGTAGTTCTATTCATCCTTTCAGCTACATCATTCCGTACTGGGGTATAAGGAGCTATAAAATATCTATGAATTCCTCCACATTGAAAGAAAAGGCTGAATTCATGTGAGGAATACTCACTCCCATTATCTGAATATAAGGCCTTAAGCTTAGTTCCCTTTTTAGTCTCAATTGAAGCAAGCCATTTTTTGAAGTAGGGAATACCTCATCCTTTGCTTTGATAGGATATACACAAAAGTTTCTAGTAGCATCATCTATGAAAGTGAAAAAGTAAAGGGAACCACCTAATGACCTTGTGGGCATATGACCACACACTTCTATATGAATGAGATCTAAAGGCTGAATTGAAGAGTCGATGTGCATCTTGTGCACATTCCTAGTTTGCTTTCCATATTGACAATGCTCACAAAATGAAAAATTAGAGAAAGATAACACATGTAAGTAGCCAGAATGAGAAAGATTTTCCATTCCACTACATGATATATGACCCAAACATCCATGCCAAATACAAGTAATAGGTTGTTCAGTAGCAGTTAGCAAGTGTTCTTTTTGTGATACAAATAAAGGATAGAGTGAGCCAACTTTGCTTCCGTTTGCAATAACCATATTGCCCTTTGATATTTGAAAGGAATTAGCATAGAAGACCACCTTGTAACCAAGGTCATCAAGTTGACCAACTGACATCAAACTGCATGATAAGTGAGGTACATGGCATACATTATGCATAGTAAATTTTGAACTAGCAATGAGCCGTACAACCACATCTCCAATCCCCACAACGTCACATTGTAAGAGTCACCAAGTCTCACGTTACCAAGAGACTTTGCTGCATAATTAGAGAACCATTATTTGTGTGGTGTCACATAGAAAGAAGCACCAAAATCTAGTAGCCATGTGTGGGAAAGAGAATCATCCATAAGAGCCTCAATTAGCACAATGGCATCAAGTGTGCACACATCAACATCATCACAAATAGAATTAATTTCTTCAATCTTCATAATCGAAGTAGATGATGCATGTAGCTATTTAACATGCCCATCAACATTCAGTCCTTTACCTTTAGCATTTTTTATGCATATCAATATTTCTTCATATGTCCTTTCTTATGAAAATAATGGCATTCAATATTCCTCTTCCTTGATTTACTACTCTTATTACGTTGACCATTCTTTTCCTTGTTCTTGCTCTTGCCACGTTGTTGATTCTTTCCTTGGTAAGAATCACAAAGAGTATATGCATCTCCACTTTGCGTGTCAACCATATATTTTCCATGAATCTCCTCACTCAAGAGTGCTCCACATATGTCATAATAGACCATTTTACCACCAGGTGCACTATTGCTACTAGTTGTGCAAAACGTATCCCATGAGGATGGCAAGGTGCATAGCAACAAGAGTGCTTTCATTTAATTATCCATATCCATTTTTTGATCTTGTAAATGGGGGAATATAGCATCAAACTCATTTAGATGAGCATCAACACTATCTGTGTCCTTCATGCAAAGGTCATATAACTCTCATCAGATACACTTTATTTGATGTTGTCTCTTTTTCATATGTATTGCAGAACTTCTTCCAAAGCTCCTCTACACTTTCACAGTCTAATACTGTAAAGTAAACATTATCTGCTAAATGCAATTAAATGTTAGACTTGACCATTTCATTTAACTCATCCCAATCATCTTCATCCATTTACTCGCTTGCATTGCCCCCTCTGAATCAACACATCTTTAGTCTGATTCTTCCATACAACAAAGTTTGTGCCATCAATTTTTGGATCTCAAAATGGTCTTTGCCCTGCAAGTTGTAGCTCCTCCTTGGAACACTCGCTCTAGAACCTGATCCATGAGAGGTTCTTGAGACCTCTAATGCCATGATGGTAGAGAACTAAATAGAATAATAATGGAGCTAGAAGAGTCCAAAAATACTAAGGCTCAAAGAAGGATGACCAAGTGTCAGATTTAGGGAGAGAATTCGAGAGTCTTCCCAAAAAATTGAATTAATGAACAATAATGACCAACCAAAAGGATTATGTGAGAATAAATGTGCTCACACCAATAAGTGTATCAAGGAGTAAATTGACCACTATATAGTTGACAAAACCAAAAAATCTGGAAAACTTTTACCAGAGTATCCTCTGCAAAATGAGCATATGACCAGTGTCAAAATCTCATAAAACTACAAGTAGTAACATGTTTACCTACATAGTGAATCACTCACTCCACTGCATATAATCAACTACCTGAAAGAAGCCAATAAGGCTTATTGAGCACCTATGAACAACTATAATACATCTCCTATGGCAAGGCTAGGTAAGTCTTCCACCTACATCATCAAAGAGACCCCGACATCTGGGTGTGTCCTAGTTAAGAAAAACTCACAATGACCCTCTTTATCAAACATAAGAGGCTTTATGCAGAAACATAACCGCTATATCAATGACCACATGGACGTACATAAGCTATATCCACAGAAGCATACATAGTGTGTATGCTCTCAATATATGTAGTAAAAATGGCACTGAAAAGATGAATTCACTACCCAAACACTAGCCAACAAATCCTGCAAGCGTCTACCAACTCGGTTCTTTAGGCTTAAAAACCTGCATAGACTTGCGAGGGCTGCTCCCACACAACTAAAACCTTTCAAGAAACCTATAGATTAACTAGTGTGGCTGAAAACATATCCCAAAAGTTGAACATTCATTGTCAAAGAAGTACAAACAACACTCTTCTTTACGTTCTTGGACCTCTATGGGGAGAACTATGCACGAAAGTACTCCAAATGGCTCCAAAAATCACTCCAAAAGTGCTTCAAAAATAGGCTCTGAAAGCAAAGAATGAAGATTTGAGGGCCCAACACTTGTTGAAGATAATGTGAGCCTTAGTATTTACCCTTCTTCAAGCACCACAAGAGTGTAGCTTAGTGGCAAGAGATTGCCATGGTTGAGTGAGCTCTAGGGGCAACAATACTAGGATGGGTGACCTCCCGAGAAGTATCGATGTAGCTTAGTGGTGAGTAGCATCTCCTTTAATGTCAATCTGGGGAGACAAGATAATGGTATGAAGACCTCGAACAAGTGACTTGCACAAGTGGTGATGGAGAAACACACAAGCATGCACACACATACACACACACACACACACACGTGCACACAGGTAAGAACAAAGAGTCGAACAAAGGAAGCTTTGATTAGGATCAAAAGACAATTACAAGAGCTCTTCTTAGTTCAAACTACAATTTTCTCCCCCTAAAAATGAGCTCTCTAGCTCCTGTTATAGTTTTTGACTAGCTAGTGGCCCTGTCCAGACCTAGTGTCCGATCGAGTTAAACATTAGGTTCCTAGGCTATTTTGGAGGCTCAAATGAGCTCTAAAAATTATGAAAATTGGCACATAGATACTTCTAATACTCCTCAAGCTTGAGGACTCCTTGACTTGAACAAAATGGAGTCTAATCTACCAAAAATGATATTTACAATGTTCATGTAGTGATGAAAATCACTATTAAAAGGGAGTTATATTGGAAAAATTGCATGGCCTAATTGCCGGATCTTCTTTGAATGCTTTGCCTGCTTGGTCCTTCTATCTACTCTGATTCTTTATGTTAACTCCCTTGTCTTGTGATGCCTTGATTGTTGCTAACACTCCCGAGTCCCCCCTCTCTCGTGTATGTCATCTCTGATAGACCCTTGCTGAGACGAGCGTTTGATGTAATATTCGACCACATCTGTGGCCAAGTGATTTTCTTCGAGCCTCAATCCTCTGGCTAGATCGGTGAGTAAAGCATCCCAATCTACTCGTCCAGGTACCCCCGGATGTGGCATACATAGCTTGTCTGAGTGTAGGACCTACTCCACAACAAATAAGTGTAACAGATGAGAGGTTCTCGGAATGAAGGTTTCTGAGTGATACTCCCAGAACCCTGTGACAAAGATTTCTTCGAATGTCTATTTGAAGCATGCTGGTTGATATTTGATGCCAACGTGCCACACATATACAACATTTATGGATGGGGTGGTGCTCATATCATATACTAGATTGAGGTTGCCTTTGCTAAAGCCTAGGGCCAAGAGGTGAGGCTCTCTAACATTTTTGAATGTACGGAATATGAGGAGCATGGTGTTGCTATAGCACAATGGTGAGAACCATGTTAAGAAGCTCCACCTCCTTAATGTCAATCCGCGGAAGAGATAGGAGTGATATGAAGATCATGAATGTGATATGAAGTGAGAGTGAAGGTGAGAAGCATAAAGATGCACACACACATACACACACACAACGAAGAGACAAGCAAGACACAATGGAAGGTGAGAATCAGACTCTATTGCTCAAAAACACTCTTACAAGCTCAAAATAGCTCTAAGCTCACACTAACCAACCTCAAAAATGAGCTCTCTAGCTCTTTTTATAGATTCTAGACTAGTTTTGACCAGTTTCACATCTAGTGACCAGCATAGTTAAAAAATAGGTCCTAGATGCTATTTGAAGGGGTAAACGGTGTCTAAAAATAACCAAAATTGGTACGCTCATTCTACTTAAGATCTTCAATCTCGAGGACTCCTCGGCTTGCACAAAATGGAGCTATAAATTACAAAAAGTGTTTTTCTATATTACATATGTTACAAAAGTGATGAAAATCATTGTTGGAGGTTTTGAAAAGTGTTTATAAAATATAACTCTTTGAAAAATGATTCGATTGACTCCCTGCTCTGTCTTTACATGCTTCCGTGTCTTCTATGCCTCTGGCTACTACCAACACCCCCCTCCCTCTCGCTTCTGTCGTCCGCGATAGAACCTTGTTGTGAGGTCTGTCGGATATAGTTATGTAGTAGTTCCTGAGTGAGGGTGTGTTTTGATATACGAATTCCTCGGGCCAAATCTGCCTCGAGTTTCTCCCAATCAATGGGTTGCGGTTCATCGGATGGTGGGAGTCGATAATGCGTGGAATATACCATCTGTTCACAGGCAAACAATTGTAATAGGTGTGTAGGCCTGCTGATGAACACTCTTGAATGGTATTCCCATAAACCGGTTGTGAACATTTCTTCGAAGGTTTGCTTGTAGCATGCCGGTAGGTATTTAATTCTGCAATGCCATGCATAACACACCCATAGTGATGGCGTTGTACTCATATCATATGCAAGATCTAGATTGCCATGCTCAAAGCCCGGGGTGTTTACATGGGGTGCCTTGATGCGACGGAAGACTTTGAAAACCATTTGCATCATGTCAAAGATTTTGACAGTCATGTGCGCTGCTACATCGTCCATATGCTTTAAGCAAGGGAGCCAGTGACGAATCGTGGCCATCATGTATCCAACGGCTAGTAGTTCTATGGGTGGCCTGAAATATGGGTAATTTAGCCAATCTTGGCATTGCTTGTTATTCTGGACTTTAATAGCAAATGCCTTCCAGGAGCGACGACGTGGCACTGGTCCCCAACATGGGTTATACTTTAAGTGTAGAGGTGCCTTTACCCAAGTACTCATCATCTCAGGATATTTCTGTAGTAAATCTTTATGCCAATCTGGTTGATAGATGTTGGTGCAGGACAATCACCAGTTGATGTTTTGACATGCAAATGAAGTCAAGATTTGAAGGAAAGATTCAAGTTATGAAGCAAGGAAGAAGTATACATTCAGAAGAGGAAGACATGTACACATATGTACAGATAGTGCAATTATGTCTTAAGAAGTCATAAGGTTGTAAATTTTTGTATATATATGCTATGAAAGTGTCGGGGAAAATAAGAGAGAGCATGAGAATAGAGAAATGAGAAGTTGTAAGAGTCATTAGACATATGAGAAGTTAGTTGAACTCTCTCTCATCATTTAGTTGTAAACTCCTTCAAAAATGAAAGTTTTTGCGCCCGATGTTTTTGAGTTTTCTCTTCCTGTGTCAGATCTTTTGTGAAATGCTTTTGTACAAGTCTAAGTCTATAGGTGATCGACCTCTGTACAAATTTTTAGCTTTTAATTGTAGAGAATTATGTGTAGGAACATTTGTATGTGAAGAAGTGTTCACTGGTTCCTAAAACAGGTGCAAAATTCAAAGTCAATGATTTGATCATTTCTCACTCCAAAGTTTAAAGTTTTGAGCAAGCAAGCACTCAATCTTTAAGTTGGAAGGTAAGCTACTTGTGGCTAAAAGCATTAGCTTAAACGGGTTCTATTCTTGGAGAACCATGTCTTAGAAGTTATAGGTGTCTAAATCGACTTCTCAAAAGTACAGTTTTAGACATAGGTGACTTGTCAAGTTGATTTCTCAAAATCTACTGAATCTTTTGGAGTAATTCAACTTGGAGGAGGTGCGCAATCTTTAGGCGACACCCGTGCAAAGTTTTATAAAAAACGTTACACACTTGCTTAGTCAATGAGAAAAATAAGTGCAGTAGACTTTCTGTAGAATCATCCTCTTCACAAATTTTTCAGGATCCTTATAATTGAGTATTAATCCTCTGAATTGGTGAAGGTTTTGACTTACTCTTGATATAGAGGTGCTCTAATTTCAAGAGTAGGTTGTTCTTTTGGAGATTAACACTCTCCATCAGTGGTATCAGAGCAGGAAGCATCAGAATTGAAGGAAGGAGGATCCCGACTGCTGCAGGTGCAAAGAATTCAAGATCTGAAGGTTCAAAAGGTGAAAGCTTGAGAAGGAGATCATACGATATCAAGGAACTCAAAAGAAGTGTCATTCGAAGTAAAGGTAACCTTATACTTTATAAAGATTGAAGAATTCAATACACATGTGAAGAAAAGATGGGAGGTTCTCTTCAGATAGAGAAATTGGATAGAGAGAACTATCCTGCATGGTCAATGAGGATGGAAGCTCATCTTATGAGCAAATACTTGATAGCTTACATTATAGGTGAAGAAGAAAAGCCTCAATTCAGAGATCCTAGTGTTCCAACTAGGGAGGAATTGTCAGATTTGAAGAATTGGATGAAGAGAGATGCTCAAGCTAGAAGCATTATCTATATGGCAATCAATGACTACTTGCTACCTCAAATTAGAGGTCTTGAAAGTGCAAGTGATATATGGAATGCTTTGGAGGAGCATTTCAAAAATACCACAAAGTCAAGGAAGGCATCTTTGTGGGCAAAATTTACCACTTTCAAGAAGAAGGCCTCTCAATCCATCTCAGATTATGTAACCAGAATGAAGGACATTGTAAATGCATTAGGAGCAGTTGATGAAGACATTGAGGAGGATAAATTGGTAAGGCAAATACTCACATGTTTGAGAGGTGATGACAAATGGAAGCCATTCATTTTTTCCATTGAATTATCACTTGATCATTTTACTCCTGACTTAAACCAGTTGCTAGGACATATGTTAACCTTTGAGCAGGATGTCAAAGGTGAAAGTGACAAGAGTACAGGTCATGCAATGTACTCAAAGGATAAGAAGAAAATTAACAAAGGGAAGCAACGAGCAAATGAAGATGAAGGCACAACTAGTCAAGCCAACTTCCTAAGAGGAAGAGGAGGTGGCAAAGGTAGAGGAAGAGGCAGGAACAACAAAGATAGAGTCAAAGCTTGCTGGATTTGTGGTAAGACAAATAATTTAGCTAATGATTGTTGGCATAATAATCAGAGTAATGGTGAATATAATCAGAATTTTAATTCAAGAGGAAGAGATGGCAGAAATCAAAGAGGTAATTTCAGAGGTAGAGGTAGTAGGGGTTACTTTGGAAGAAATGCAGGTAGAGGATTCCAAAGTCAACAATACAATAATACCTACTACAATTATGCTTCAGATCAGAAGGAGGATTCAACATTGATAATGAATGCAACTTGTGAAAGGCAAAGTGAAGACCAAAGAGTCTTCTACATTGACTCAGGCTGCAGCAATCATTTGAGTGGTAACATAGCATTGATGACTGATTTGGAAAATAAGGTGACTAATCATGTTGTTCAAACAGGAGACAATACAAAGCACAATGTGAAGTCAATTGGATCAGTAAAGGCCAAGGATGGTAGCACCTTATTGATTAAGGTCTTGTATGTTCCTACAATTCCTAAGAATCTGATAAGTGTAGGACAAATTGTTAAAAAAGGTTATGAAGTGAGGTTCACTAATGAAGGAGTGTTTGTGGAAGACCCTAGCAATGGGTATAAACAAAATGTTTCAGGGAAGAAAGAAGGAAGATTGTTCACATTGAAGATTCAAGGTAATGTTGGTCATACCTTGTTCACTTATGGAGGACATAAGATCTCTGAGTTAGATCTTTGGCACAAGAGGCTTGGACATTTCAATGAAAGAGGTATCAAAGACATGATTAACAATGGTGCAGTGCTTGGATTGCCTAATGTTGCAGGTCAACATATGACATACAGATGTGAGGCATGTCAATTAGGTAAGGCTCACAAGCAATCTTATTCCAAGCATGGTTTTATGTATTCAGAGAAGCTTGAGTTGGTACACATAGATGTGTGGGGACCATCAAAGGATTTCAGTATCAATGGTTCAAGGTATTATGTGATTTATGTTGATGATGCTACCAGATGGATCACTATCTATGTGATCAAAGATAAGTCAGAGGTATTCAATACATTCAAACATTATCACGTGTATGCAGAAAGAATTACAGGTCATAAGTTGAAGAGACTAAGGTCAGATGGAGGGGGAGAGTATTTCTCTAATGAGTTCAGTGATTACTTGTGGAATGCAGGCATAAAAAGGGAGGTTACTTGCAGGTACTCTCCTCAACAAAATGGTGTAGCAGAAAGGAGGAATAGGACTCTTGTTGAGTTTGCAAGATCCATGATGAAGGAGAAAAATTGCCCAAATTATTTGTGGGCTGAGGCTGTAAATACAGCTACTTATCTGGTCAATAGGCTACCATGTAAAGCCTTGGAGGGTATGACACCATATGAGGCATGGTGGGGTAAGAGACCTACATTAGACCATTGCAAAGTATTTGGATGTTTGGCATATGCATATGTGCCATCACAATTAAGACATTGTAGCTCAAGCATAAGCACCACCTCCTTTACTTGTCAATCCGCAGAGACGTGAGGACCGGTATGAAGACCACGAGCAAGTGAAGGTACAAGTGCGGGAGTGAAAGCACACAAACATGCACACACATACACACACACACACAAAGTAAGATCAAAGAGAGGAACAATGGAGAGCTTCGATTGCAAAAGAGTTCTCTTACAAAAGCTCTATTCTCTAACAAGCCAACCCAAAAATGAGCTCTCTAGCTCTTTTTATAGTTTTTTGACTAGTTTTGGCCCTGTCCAGACCTAGTGTCCGGCCTAGTTAAAAATTAGGTTCCAGGGCTTATTTGAGGGCTCAAACGAAGTCTAAAAATTATGAAAATTGGTACGATGGTACTTCTAATACTCCTCAAGCTCGAGGACTCCACGGCTTGAACAAAATGGAGTTATAAAAATAGATAATGGTATTTACAATGGTTTTTAGTGATGAAAATCACTATTTTTGTAGGGGATTCTTTTGAAAATTTGACATACACTTCTTGGAGCTTCCTACTTGCTCCCTTTCCTTGTGTGTCCACCTTTTGATGTGCTTCCATGCTTTGTCCTTGACTTTGAGCTTCAACACTCCCCCCCCTCTCGAGTATGTCGTCCCTGACAGACCCTTGTTGTAGTGGTTGTTCCAAGTAGTGCCTTGAGAGGGAGTGTCCCTTCTGTATGAACAAAAGTCGTCTGACTTCCAGATGTGTCTGGTTCTTCATTTATCAGTGCGAGTCTTTGCAAGTTGTAGTCTCTTGGTATGTGCTTCTTCCTTGGATTCCAGCATGACTGTGTCGTTGTGAGTCTCCGTTGATGTCCTCTAGATCTTCCAAAGTTGATGTTCATGGTAGCCCCTACAGGATGATGGGTAAGTGTGTTCGTGCATGGGTTGAGGAAAATATGTGCCTTGTGCATGGCCTGGTAATGTAGCCCTATGCATGCTTACTTGGAAAATGCATCGGAAGAAGTATGGTGCAAAAATTGGGGTTCTTGAGCTAAGTGCTCAAGGGTATGCCGACGAAGAGGTTTCCTAGGCTATCATGGTTATTTCCAAAGTAAAGATACTTACCATGGAGAAGGGCGATCGATGTTCATCTCTTCGTGTTGTACACTCGGCCTTTGGGATGGAACATTGTTGATGAATGTCCATGTTGATGGTCCACTTATGAGATCTTTTGAGTGGCTGATTCTGTCTCCTCTTTTCAAGGCATCATTTGTCAAATACAGAGAATTGAATTTCTTTATATTCCTTGACAAACAACATTCGAGAACTACACCAAGCTTAGTTTCACATATTCTCTCTAGTTCACCATAAGCAGGAGTCATCTGATCCAGTATGCATACAAAGATTTGCAGGGTACCAGAACTACCCCGTGCAGATATCTCCCTGGATGCTCTCGTACATGCAATAGTTATGCATCATTCAATTTGCAGACCTTCAAGCTCTTCACTCCTACCATAGTAAGAGGAAACCATAGTTGTGGATGCCATGCTCATGCCAAGTTCTTGACATCTATGAGATAAGGCAGCAATTATATCATCTACTAGCCAAGACACACTTCTATCCAAACTGATAAATGCCCAAAAATCAACAGTTCCACCTTTAACCAAGCATGACTCATTCATGTTCCATGAGCGAAGCCTGGGAACAAGGTCTTTCCCTCTTTTTTTTTTTTTTTTTTAATAAAGGAATGTCACAAAACAAGAAGGCAAAGTTTAGTATCAAAAAGTGGTTTACATGTGTCAATGTGCTCTAGTGCATGGGACTCTCAGTTGTGTCTATGCACGGCCATGTAATGTGGCCCTATATAATGCATACTTTAGAAATGCATGACCTGAATGGTGCAAAAGACAAGGTTGTGCAAGGAGCACATGGTTGTCGCTCATCGAGGCCTGATGTCACTTGCAGATGTTGGTGTCATCTTTGTTGGAGGTATCCATTGGATCTCGACATGACCGCTGATCCTTCCTCTTTATAGGGATCCATTTTAGAACAACATTTGGCACTGTAGAGATTACTTTAGGCGTCTTCCTCTTTGGATGCGTTCTGAACTGTGGTATCCAGTGTGGTTGGTGCTTTGGTTCGATGGAGGCTACTTGTACTTTTTGATGGAGAGTGTTAATCTCCAAAAGAACAACCTACTCTTGTGATTAGAGCACCTCTATACCAAGAGTAAGTCAAAACTTCACAACACAAACATTCTGCTGCACAGTTTCTTCAAATTAATCTATCAAACGCGGAAAGTTTTTATGAAACTTTGTATGGAGTGTCGCCTAGAAATTGCGCACCTCCTTCAAGTTAAAGTTCTTCAAAAGGTTTAGTATAACTTGAGAAATCACCTTCACAAGTTACCTATGTCTGAAACTGTCATTCTGAACAGTCAACTTCACACCTGTAACTTCTAAGACTTAGTTCTCCTTGAATAGAACCCGTTTTAAGCAAACGCTTCTGGTTACGAGTAGCTTATCTTCTAACTTAAAGATTAAGCCCTCACTCATGCAAAACTTTAAAGTATGCACTGAGAAATGATCAAAATATTGATCACCGAAAATGCGCCTGTTTCAGTAAACTTTGAACACTCAACACATATGAATGTTCCTACTGACAATTCTCGGTTTCTGTTTACAATCAAACTCTGAAACTTAAGCTATAGATTGATTAACTATAGATTTAGATATCCTCAAAAGGATTTCACAAATCATCTATCACAGATTAAAACACACAGAAATTTCGGCGCAGTATTTTTCGATTACTCAGACAGTTACAGTTGAGTGATGAGAGGAAAACTCAACTAACTTCTCATATGTCTCATGACATCTAACTTCTCATTCTCTCACTTCCTCTTACTTCCTCTCACTCTTTCTCATCACTACTTTTCCACTCTTACATTCTTCGCGCCTCTACATTTTCCAGATATTTATAGATAAATTTGTACAAGCTTATAACGCTGACTATACTACTGTACATATGTGTACAATTTTTCCGGTTCTTCTTCCAAGCTTCAAAATTTGTTCTTTTCTTCCTCCTTTCATCTTTCAACTCTTCATGAACTGAAAACTGTAAAAGTGATCATTTCCGGTAACATTCCGGTGACTTTCCTGTAACCTTCAGGTACTGTTCCGGTGATCTTCCGGTGACATTTTAAGGAAATTTTTGCTGAAGTCTCTGCGGACTTAAAGACCTTCAATTGTTGATTGTCTTGCACCAACAGCTCCCCCTCAATCATCAATTGAGGTTTTCTCTGTCTTCTTTATTCCTGCCATATCTGTAAACCTTTGTAACTTAGGTCCATCCAAACTTTTTGTAAGCATATCAGCTATCTGATCTTTTGTTGAAGTATGGATTACTTCAATCTCTTTACCCATCACCTTCTCTCTTAGAAAGTGATACTGAATCTCAATGTGTTTAGTCCTGGCATGAAAAACAGGATTAGCAGCTAAATATAATGAACTCATGTTATCTCCAAATACAATTGGTGTCCTCTGTATAGTGTCAAAATTCTTCATTAAAGTCTTTAGCCAAATCACTTCCTTTGCGGCTTCAACCATGCCTTTGTACTCAGCTTCGGTAGAAGACAAAGCAACTGTATGTTGCTTCTTGGAACACCATGAGATTAGCTTATCTCCCACATAACACATGTATCCATAGGTTGACCTTCTGTCATCTGGATTACCTGCCCAATCTGCATCACTGTATATTTTGATATTTGTATCTGATGTAAAACCATAATACAAACCTTCTTTGAGTGTACCCTTAATGTACCTCAACACCCTTTGTCCTGCAATCCAGTGTTCTTTCTTTGGACAGTGCATGAATTGAGACAATACTCCTACTGCATATGATAGATTAGGTCTGGTTAAGGTAGCATAGATAAGACTACCAACCAAACTCTGATATTGTCTCACATCCTTAAATTCTTCACCTCCAAACTTACTCAGTTTGTGATTCACCTCCATTGGAGTAGGTGCTATCCGGCAATCATTCATTTTAAACTTGATTAACAAGTTCTTCAAATATCTTTCTTGGGTCACGAATACTCCATGCTGAGTATATGTGATCTCCATACCCAAGAAGTATGACAAGTCTCCCAAGTCACTTATCTTGAACTCCTTTTCCATTTGCTTCTTGAGTCTTTGTATACCTGACTCATCTGTTCCTGTAAGGATTATATCATCAACATATATGCACATGTATATGAAACCATTATCACTTGCTTTTATAAGCAGACTACTATATGCTTCAGACACCTGAAAACCAAGTTCTTTCAAGAACTTTACAAGTCTAAAGTTCCACGCTCTTGGAGCCTACTTCAAGCCATACAAAGCTCTCTTGAGCTTGCACACATGTTCTGGATACCTTTTATCTCTGAACCCTTGAGGTTGCTCCATGAACACATCATCTGAAATATAACCATTCAGAAAAGCATTTTTCACATCTAACTGACATAACTTCCAACCTTTACTCGCAGCAACAGCTATGAGTGTTCTGATGGTTGTCATCTTTGCCACTGGACTATAAGTCTCATCATAATCAACTCCATATGTTTGAGCAAACCCTTTGACAACAAGTCTAGCTTTGTATCTAGACACACTTCCATCTGCAAATCTTTTGGTCTTGTAGACCCACTTGCATCCAATAATCTTCTGGCTATTTGGTTTAGGAACTAAATCCCATGTTTGATTTTCCACCAATGCATCATGTTCTTCTTGCATAGCTTTCTCTCATTTCTCCTTACCTTTTGCCTCTTCGTATGTAGAAGGGTCTTCATCTGCTTTCACTATGTAAGCATAATCTTTCGTAGCCAAAAATGAAGTATCATAACTGTACCTTGTAGATTGCCATCTATTTCTTGATGACCTTCTGAGTTCTCCAGTCCTTGAGGTTTCTGGTTCTTCACACTCAGGATCAAATCTTGGCCTTTCTTCAACTTCTTCCTGCACTTCATAATTTTCTTCTTCATCAATTATTTGAACCTTTGATTTACCTTTCTTTTGACTCACTTCTTCTTCATCACCTGTATTGTTATTAACTGTTCCTGCATACCAAGAACTTTGTTCATCAAACGTAACATCTTTCAAAACCAGAAAATGTTTTGTGGATGGATTCCACAATCTGTATCCCATCTGTCTGTCATCATAACCAATGAAAACATATTTTTCAGCTTTAGGTTCCAATTTGTGTCTTAATTGTGATGGCACATATGCATATGCCACACATCCAAATACTCTGCAATGATCCAGGGTAGGTCTTTTACCACACCAAGCTTCATATGGTGTCATACCCTGCAGGGCTTTACATGGTAATCTATTAACCAAATAAGTAGCTGTATTTACAGCTTCAGCCCACAAATAATTAGGGCAATTTTTCTCATTCATCATGGACCTTGCAAACTCAACAAGAGTCCTATTCCTTCTTTCTGCTACACCATTTTGTTGAGGAGAATATCTGCAAGTAACTTCCCTTTTTATACCTGCATTCCATAAGTAGTCACTGAATTCGTTGGAGAAATACTCTCCCCCTCCATCTGATCTTAGTCTCTTCAGTTTATGACCTATAGTTCTTTCTGCATACGCATGATAATGTTTGAATGTATTGAATACTTCTGACTTATCCTTGATCACATAGATAGTGATCCATCTAGTAGCATCATCAACATAAATCACATAATATCTTGATCCATTTATATTGAAATCTTTTGATGGTCCCCACACATCTGTGTGTACCAGCTCAAGCTTCTCTGAGTACATGAAACCATGCTTGGAGTAAGAATTCTTATGAGCTTTACCTAATTGACATGCCTCACATTTGTATGTCATATGTTGACCTGCAACATTAGGCAATCCAAGCACCGAACCATTGTTAACCATATCTTTAATACCTCTTTCATTGAAATGTCCAAGCCTCTTGTGCCAAAGATCTAACTCAGAAATTTTCTGTCCTTCATATATAAACATGGCCTGACCAATATTACCTTGAATCTTTAGTGTAAACAGTCTTCCTTCTTTCTTTCCTGAAACAATCTGTTTATACCCTTGACTGGGATCTTCCACGTATACTCCTTCATTAGTGAATCTTACTTCATATCCCTTTTCAACAATTTGTCCTACACTTATCAAATTCTTAGGAATTGTAGGAACATACAGTACCTTACCCAATAAGGTACTACCGTCTTTAGCTTTCACTGATCCAATCGACTTCACTTTATGCTTTGTGTTGTCACCTGTTTGAACAACATGATTAGAAACTTTATTCTCCAAATCAGTCATCAATGATATGTTTCCACTCAGGTGATTGCTACATCCTGAGTCAATGTAGAAGACTCTTTGATCTTCACTCTGCCTTTCACAAGTAGCATTCAATATCAATGTTGAATCCTCCTTCTGTTCTGAAGCGTAATTGTAGTAGGTATTGTTATATTGTTGACTTTGGAATCCTCTACCTGCATTTCTTCCAAAGTAACTCCTACCACCTCTACCTCTGAAATTTCCTCTTTGATTTCTGCCACCTCTTCCTCTTGTATTGTAACTTTGACTATATCCATTATTACTTTGAGTATTGTGCCAACAATCATTAGCTAAATGATTTGTCTTACCACAAATCCAGCAAGCTTTGCCTCCATCTTTGTTGTTTCTACCTTTTCCTCTACCTTTGCCACCTCCTCTTCCTCTTAGGAAGTTGACTTGGCTAGTTGTTCCTTCATCTTCATTTGCTTTTTGCTTTCCTTTGCTATTCTTCTTTTTATCTTTTGAGTACATTGCATGACCTGCACTCTTGTCACCATCTCCTTTAACATCATTCTCAAATGTTAGCATATGTCCTAGCAACTGATTTAAATCTGGAGTGAAATGATCAAGTGATAACTCTGTAGACAAAATAAACGGCTTCCATTTGTCATCACCTCTTAGGCCTGTAAGAATTTGCCTTACCAATTTATCCTCTTCAATGTCTTCATCAACAGCTCCTAAAGCATCTGCAATATCTTTCATTCTTGTCACATAGTCTGAAATGGACTGAGAAGCCTTCTTCTTGAAGGTTGTAAACTCTGCCCATAAGGATGCCTTCCTTGACTTAGTAGTATTCTGGAAATGCTCCTCCAAAGCATTCCAAATGTCAGTTGCACTTTCAAGACCTCGAATATGAGGTAACAAGTAATCATTGACTGCCATATAGATAATGCTCCTAGCTTGAGCATCTTTCTTCATCCAGTTTTTCAAATATGCTAACTCTTCCCTAGTCGGAACACTAGGATCTCTGAACTGTGGCTTTTCTTCTTCTCCTGTGATATAAGCTATCAAATCTTTGCTCATAAGATGAGCTTCCATCCTCATTGACCACGCAGGATAGTTTTCCCTATCCAGTTTCTCTATCTGCAGAGAATCTCCCATCTTGTGTCTTCCTGTGTATTGAAATCTTCAACCTTTATGAATAATGTATGTACCTTTGCTTCAAATTAGACTCCGTTTGTCTTTCTTGCTATCGTATGATCTCTTCCTCAGGTTTTGCCTTCAAGCTTTCACCTTTTAGTTCTTCGGTTGTTGAATTCTTTGTAACCGCAGCAATCGGGATCCTTCTTTCTTTGATTTTGATGTCTCCTGCTCTGATACCACTGATGGAGAGTGTTAATCTCCAAAAGAACAACCTACTCTTGTGATTAGAGCACCTCTATACCAAGAGTAAGTCAAAACTTCACAACACAAACATTCTGCTGCACAGTTTCTTCAAATTAATCTATCAAACGCGGAAAGTTTTTATGAAACTTTGTATGGAGTGTCACCTAGAAATTGCGCACCTCCTTCAAGTTAAAGTTCTTCAAAAGGTTTAGTATAACTTGAGAAATCACCTTCACAAGTTACCTATGTCTGAAACTGTCATTCTGAACAGTCAACTTCACACCTGTAACTTCTAAGACTTAGTTCTCCTTGAATAGAACCCGTTTTAAGCAAACGCTTCTGGTTACGAGTAGCTTATCTTCTAACTTAAAGATTAAGCCCTCACTCATGCAAAACTTTAAAGTATGCACTGAGAAATGATCAAAATATTGATCACCGAAAATGCGCCTGTTTCAGTAAACTTTGAACACTCAACACATATGAATGTTCCTACTGACAATTCTCGGTTTCTGTTTACAATCAAACTTTGAAACTTAAGCTATAGATTGATTAACTATAGATTTAGATATCCTCAAAAGGATTTCACAAATCATCTATCACAGATTAAAACACACAGAAATTTCGGCGCAGTATTTTTCGATTACTCAGACAGTTACAGTTGAGTGATGAGAGGAAAACTCAACTAACTTCTCATATGTCTCATGACATCTAACTTCTCATTCTCTCACTTCCTCTTAATTCCTCTCACTCTTTCTCATCACTACTTTTCCACTCTTACATTCCTCGTGCCTCTACATTTTCCAGATATTTATAGATAAATTTGTACAAGCTTATAACGCTGACTATACTACTGTACATATGTGTACAATTTTTCCGGTTCTTCTTCCAAGCTTCAAAATTTGTTCTTTTCTTCCTCCTTTCATCTTTCAACTCTTCATGAACTGAAAACTGTAAAAGTGATCATTTCCGGTAACATTCCGGTGACTTTCCTGTAACCTTCCGGTACTATTCCGGTGACCTTCCGGTGATCTTCCGGTGACATTTTAAGGAAATTTTTGCTGAAGTCTCTGCGCACTTAAAGACCTTCAATTGTTGATTGTCTTGCACCAACACTTTTGGCTTCCAAACCCATATCCTTTTTGCACGTCTTCCTACTATTGTTGAAGAGCTGATTTGATCTTCTTTCGGTCTCTATACGGGGTTCTTACCCTCTTCTCTTTTTGGTTTCTGTGTTGAGACCTTTTGCATGTGGGAGAGCATAGGTTGTTGTAGATGTAAGAGCTTCTTAGGTACCCACATCTGTAATCGCCCTTGTTGAGCTGCAGCTAATTTCTTAGGCACCCAAACTTGTTGGATACCTTGTGATTGAGCTTGTCCGAGCTGCTTCCTTCGTCTTCTGACCTGGTTGGCTTGCCTGGATGGGATTTGTGGGGGCAAGGCTGGTGGTTTCTCCCCTTTGCGTACCCAGATCTGCGTCATGCTCAGAACTGCTTTCTTATCTAATGGTGTCTTTCTATTTGATGTTTGTGATGTTTTCACATTCTTATTTGCAGGGCCGAATGTTAGGACTGGTACCAACTTATTTGCCCATTTAGGAACAACTTCTAAATTGAACAGATAAGCATCAGGTAATTCGTCAGACACTCCTTGCGGTGACTCTCCTGAAGTGATGCGAGAAAGGTGATCTGCCCGAAGGTGGGTTCTACCTTTCCTGACAACAACTTCAAAGTCATACTCCATTAGTAAGAGGAACCATCTTACTAAGCGTCCAGTATTGCAAGGTTTATTGACCAAATATAACAAAGCTTGATGATCAGTGAAAAACTTGAACTTGTTGGCCAATAAATAGTGTCTAAACTTCTTCACAGCATATACCATGCCTAACCCTTCTCGCTCGGTTGTGGTATAATTTCTTTCGGCTGGGTTTAGTTGTCTACTAGCATATGCTATGGGCAAATCTAAATTCCCTTCACCTGTGGGTTGTGCTAGCACACATCCGATGGCATGATTGGAGGCACAGGGACATGGAATGGCCTACTCCAATCTGGGGTTGTCAATATTGCTGCTGTGCACAAACGTCTTTTTAGTTCATTGAAAGAATTCTTGCATTCGTCCTTCCACTCAAAATTAGACAACAAGGCATAAAGGGGTCTAGCTATGATCGCATACATGTGGATAAACCTACGGTAATATCCACAATGGCCCATAAAGGCTTGTACCTCTTTAACATTCCTTGGCCGTGGCAGCTCTGCTATGGCTCGTACCTTATCTTCATCTGTTGAGATTCCATTCTTAGAAACAATATGACCTAAGATTTTACCTTGACGCACCATGAACACACACTTTTCTGGGTTCAGACACACTCGATATCCTCTACACTTGTTGAAGATTTGTCTGAGCTTAGGGATGTGAAATCTTCTTTCTTGGGAATGAGCACATAAATCATCCACATATACTTCTAAGCTCTTTCACAAGAACTCTTTGAAGACACGACACATGAGCCGTTGGAATGTTCATGGCTACTTGATTGTAACCTGAAAATCCATCAAGGAAGCTATAAACTTCCTTGCCTGCAACACGCTCCAATAGGTGTTCCGTGATTGGAAGTGGATAACTATCTCTGATCATAGCGGCATTAACTTTTTTAAGGTTAATACACACTCGCAACTTCCCGTTCTTCTTGGGCACCACTACAATGGGGGACACCCATTCAGTATGCTCAATCTCATATATGAATCCAGCTTCAATTAGCCTATCAATTTCTTCTTTTATCTTGGCTGCATAAGTGTCATTATATGTGTAGGGCTTCTGTTTGGTGGGCTTGGCATCAACAGTCATGGGGATAGTATGAGAGCAAATTCTTGGATCTACCCCTTTCAAGTCTCTATAGTGCCATGCAAACACATCCCTATATTCCCTTAATAGAGCTACAAGCTCCATTTCTTCTCTTGCACTTAGGTCATCTCCTGTATATGTGCATCTCTCTTCGTTCTCTTTGATGGTCACTACAATCTTCTTGGTCTTTTATTTATTATCATATGATTCTCCTATGATGGCCTCTCTCTTAGGCATTCATACCAAAATTTTGCGGTCGTCAACTTCATATTTCTTGAAGTTTTCTGGTACTTCAAACAATGATTCCTCCTCTTCTTGTTTCACTGCTTTTCTTTTCTTTTTCTTTTGACTGCTCTCACTTCCATCCTTTGAATTTACCGTTTTAATACTTGTGCAAGGTTCTTCTTCTTTCTGGGTGAACACTCCTATATCTTCTAGATAGTGCTGCTCTGAGTTAAAGCAGCTATCCATCACGATGGACTCTATATCATCGTCATTCTCTTCTTCTTCTATGCCATCACTAGGGTCACATTCTTCTAGCAGGGGCTGACACATGAACACTGAAATATCATAACCCTCCTCATCACAATGAGGTGTCCATTGTTCTTCATTGATAGCAATGTCCATGGTGGCTAAGATTTCCGGCCAGCCATGAGGCTCAAATTCCTCATCTGGAAAGATCATCGGTGTATAGGCTGGGTCTTTAATTGTTCTATCTCCTGGCGAAGTTCCTTCTTCTCTTGCCTTTAAACGTTTTTCCTCTTCCTCTGCGACCTTGCACATCCACAAATGAGTATCTTCATGCAACCATGATGGATCAGGTGAACTTTCAGAATGCACAGAGATGGAATCTTCTTCGCTTTGTGGATAGAATTCCACTGTAGGGGTGGTACATCTCTGAAGGTGTAATCCTTCAAATTGACCTTGGTGGTGACCCCTAAGTGCTGTAAGTACAAGGAGTTAGTTCCCCAATCCTGTACTATTTGTGTTGAGAGCAGTATGGGCACCCAAGGACCGACTAGACAAGGAAGCCAGCGGAGAGAGTCAGAACAAGGTGAAGGAGTAAGTAGACAAAGCAGTCGACGCAAATCTGGCAGATAGGCCCTTCAATTTTTCCCAAATCAACATCTTTTAACAGTGATTCTTATCACTAACAATCATTGTAAATACCATTTCATATTTTTGTAGCTCCATTTTGTGCAAGCCAAGGAGTCCTTGAGCTTGAGGAGCCTTAGAAGTACCTACATATCAATTTTCGTATTTTTTAGACTCCGTTTAAGCCCTCAAATTGGCCCTGGAACCTAATTTTTAACTAGGCCGGACACTAGGTCTGGACAGGGCCAAAACCTAGTCAAAAACTATAAAAAGAGCTAGAGAGCTCATTTTTGAGGTTAGATTGTAATAGAAACAAACTTGTAAGAGCTTCTTGAAAAGTAATCGAAGAACTCCATTGATTCTCTCTCTTTGTCTTGTCGTGTGTGCGCGTGTGTGTGTATGTGTGTGCATGTTTGTGTGCTTCTCACTCACGCACTTGTGCCGCCACTTGCTCGAGGTCTTCATACCATCCTCACGTCTTCCCGGATTGACAATTAAAGGAGGTGCTACTCATCACTGAGCTAGACCAAATTTTGGCGCCGTTGCCGGGGATCGAGCTTTGAGGACGAGCGTGTGATGGTAAGACGTAGAGTTGACGCGTTGGAGTTGTAGGTAAATTTTCTACTTTTCCTATTTTTCCTCTTTCTTACTTCACCACCATCATCACCATCATCATCTTCACCATCTTCCACCTCCATCTTCATCATCGCGAAAATTTCAGTTTTTTGACTATATCCCCATCTCCACCTCATTTCCCTCATTTCACTTGTGAGAGAGAGCGAGAGAGCGATATTGCGTGTGTGTTTTCTTGCATGTTTCTTGAGCTTTTTGCAGGACCTTGCTGAATCACCATCCCCAGCTTCCTACGCAGGTACGAAACTCGTCGAAACTGTCTCGCAGTCGCCGCCTTCTGTCCATCGCGATTGACAGAAATTTTCACTTGTTGGTAAATCTGAGTGCACCACAGTGGACTAGAGACCCTGCACACCACCTTTCCACCAAAATTTTTGAAAATCTTGCAAAATCTCAGTCCATCGCGATTGACAACCCTGTCCATCGCGATTGACAGCTCTGTCCATCGCGATTGACTGCCAGTCCATCGCGACCGACTGCCTGTCCATCGCGATTGACTGCCAGTCCATCGCGACCGACTGCCTGTCCATCGCGATTCACTGAACCCCCTGTCCATCGCGACCGACTGCCTGTCCATCGCGATTGACTGAACCCCCTGTCCATCGCGACCGACTGCCTGTCCATCGCGATTGACTGAACCCCCAGTCCATCGCGACCGACTGCCTGTCCATCGTGATTGACTGAACCCTCTGTCCATCGCGATTGATTGGGTGTCCATCGCGATTGACTGAACCCTCTGTCCATCGCGATTGACTGAACTCTCTGTCCATCGCGACCGACTGCCTGTCCATCGCGATTGACTGAACCCCCTGTCCATCGCGATTGACTAAACCCTCTGTCCATCGCGATTGATTGGGTGTCCATCGCGATTGATTGGGTGTCCATCGCGATTGACTGAACTCTCTGTCCATCGCGATTGACTGAGTGTCCATCGCGATTGACAGCCCTGTCCATCGCGATTGACAGCCAATTTTAGCCAAATTTTTTAGGGATTGTTAATTGAAGAGTTGGGCTAATTTTGGGCACAAATATTGTACTCTTGAGCACATGAGGAAGCCTTAGGAAAGCAACTTGGGGAAAACCTGTTGCACAGTGATCCTGTTTGAACCCTGTCGTAACCCTAGAACCCTGAACGGTTACAACTTTTTCATACGAAATCCATTTTTTGAGCTCTAGGGCTTGTTGGAAACCTCGTGGCATATACTACACGCCCTCAACTATTTTTTATAAAGATAATGCATTGATTTTCAGATAGGGTATCTTGAAGTTGACCACACCCAGGGGGATCAAAGTCAGGGGTCTATAGAATTGTCCTCTTAAAAATCACTATGCAAGCTAGTGTGTGTGCTACAGGAATGAAAATCATTGGTTCTGTCTTTGGAATTTAAATCTTTAAGCTAACTTGGGAACTTTTACAGATCCTTTGAGAGCATCGAAAGGTGTTCTAAGCAAGAGTAAGTGCAGGCTTGGGAACACACTTCTTGGGCAGTCAAGGCAACCAAGAAGGAAACAAAAGGTTGGAAATTCTCAACTCCCTTTATCAATTCCTAGCTTAGGCTAAGAACGACGAGAGGTAGGAGTAAGTCAGAGCGACGATAAGCAGGTATCAAGTTGAAGACCACCTAAAAACTCAAGTTCAAGCTAAAAACCTAATCTCTGTACTGTCGGTAACATAAAGGAAAAGAACCTAACGTGGAACGATCAACCTAAAAGCACGAAGAACATTCAAGTATTCCTGACGACGTAATATCAGACAAGACCTTAAACACGAGAAATAACTAAAAAGAATCAAGTGACTAATATAAAGTAACCAGCAACGAGGTTGTACTCTGGGCAAAGAATTGGGCTACTTAGATAGGCATATGAACCTTAGATCAGGACGACATCTTGTAAGGGAGAGACAAAGCCTTAGGTCTTCAGAGGCTAGCGTTAACCACACTGCTAGGTCTTGGGCCCAGCAGTTGAGCCACCACTCGTACTACCCTAGCTCTGAGACCAGTGAGTCGGAGATGTCTCAAGGCATGGACAGACCTACGGGAAGTTCAGGTGTTCCTTACTTGTACAAGGTAGAAGGCCCTTACAAAACACAACTGGAGTACCTTAGGACCAACCGATTAGGTGCCAGCATCTATGAGGACGACTTAGGAAGATCTGTGATACAGATTAAGAATCCTGATCAATCCATTGGACTAGAGCACCCAGCAGTCAAGTTTGAAAACGGTGCATACCTGGACAAAGAAGGAACCATATACGTAGTCACCAGTCACCCAGACAGGACAGATGAATTTGGGAATGTAATCTCAGAGGCGGACTTAGGTGACTTGGAACAAGGAAACATGGGTGCGGAACCTAGAACCCCCCGAGGCAAATCTGTTCTCACTAGGATTATCACGCCTGAGTGGGTTCCCCAAGACAACAAGAGCATAGAGTTGCTCCTCAATCGAGAAACTGACGAAGCCTTTTGGAGGTATAAATCTAATCAGCCAACTGATATAGGAACTATGATGATCTATGAGTTTAAGGATCCGGATAGCCCAGGTAGAGTGACCTACTTAGATCACACTTCGGAAAGGATCTTTGTGGTGACAGAAAATGATAGGCATGCTTACACTTGGAAGGGTGAATTCATTTTCCCCCAACCAAGATTGAATGTATCCTATGGTCACCCAGGTGCTGGAACATCCCAAGCTCATGGAACTCAAAGAGACAGGAGTAGAGATAGACCAGAAGTAAGCTTTGCCAACCCAATGGGCAGAGAAAGAACGAGGACGGAGACGAATCGAGTAGAACCTGAGATACTTAGAGCTCACAGGAACCAAAGAAATGTGGATGGATTTCCTCTGCCGAGACCTAGAGAGCACACAAGAACTTTGAGACCAACCCAGCTAGTTAAGTCCATGAAGAATTACTTTGATGGCACAGGAGATCCCTATGATCATGTGGCGGAGTTCAAGCAAGTCTTGAGAGCTGAACAAGTGGAGGATCTATTCACGCAGTACAATGCCTTCAGTCTAACCCTTAGGAACACAGCACTTACATGGTTTCAGCCATTCGATGAGCGACAGTTCAGGAGCATAGACCAACTCCTAGAGGCATTTATTATTGAATTCTCTAAGAGTGGCATAAGACACAATACCTCCTCGCTGATTCATAGCTTCAAGCAAACCCCTCAAGAAACCGTGAGACTTGCAGGAAGAAGATTTAGGCAATATCTTGAAAGGTGCCCTGTTTCGGAGCTACCCTGATGGAGAGTGTTAATCTCCAAAAGAATAACCTACTCTTGAATTTAGAACACCTCTATATCAAGAGTAAGTCAAAACCTTCACTAAATTAGAGGTCCAATCTCCAAATTATCAAAAGTTGACAAATTCTGTGAAGAAGATGAAACACAGAAAGTCTGCTGCACAATTTCTTCTAATTGACCTATCAAACATGTAAAGTTTTCTATGAAATTTTGTATGGAGTGTCGCCTAGAGATTGCGCACCTCCTCCAAGTTAAAGTTCTTCAAAAGGTTTAGTATAACTTGAGAAATCAACTTCACAAGTTACCTATGTCTGAATCTGTACTTCTGAGAAGTCGATTTAGACACCCCTAACTTCTTAACTTCAATTCTCTCAGTACAAACCCCGTTTAAGCAAATGCTTCTAGCCACGAGTAGATTACCTTCCAACTTAAAGATTAAGTGCTTTCTTGCACAAAACTTTAAACTATGGAGTGAGAACTGACCAAAAGATTAAGATCGAAATTTGCGCCTGTTTCAGAGAACTGTGAACACTCAACACATATGAATGTTCCTACTTACAATTCTCCTAGCCTCTTTGCAATTAGACTCTGAAACTCAGGTCACAGGCTCATTAACTAACAACTTAGATATCCTCAAAAGGATTTCTCAATTGATCACACACAGATGGAGCAGACACGAAAAGATCGGGCGCAATATTTCTTCATTAACTCAGAAAAATTACAGTTGAGTGATGAGAGGAAACTCAACTAATTTTTCACATGTCTCATGACATCTATCTTCCTCATTCTTGACTTCTATCTATTCTCACATATGCTCTCATATCACGCCTCGACATTTTCATGGTATTTATAGATAAATTTGTACAAGTCTATGACTAATCAAAGATCTAAGTGAACTATGTACATATGTGTACATTCCTCACATATTCTGAATGTGTCTTCCTTCCAAGCTTCAAGAATTGATCTCATCCTTCATTCTTTAGTCTTCAAACATTCAATTGGTGATTGATCTGCACCAACAGCTCCCCCTCAATCATCAATTGAGGTTTCTCCTTTCTTCTTTATACCTGCCATGTCTTTAAACTTCTGTAGCTTTGGTCCATCCAAGCTCTTTGTAAGCATATCAGCTATCTGATCTTTTGTTGAAGTATGTATGACTTCAATCTCCTTATCCATCACCTTCTCTCTTAGGAAGTGATACTGTATCTCAATATGTTTGGTCCTGGCATGAAAAACAGGATTAGCAGCTAAATACAATGAACTCATGTTATCTCCATATATAATTGGTATCCCATGCACAATGTCAAAACTCTTCATCAATGTCTTGACCCAAATTACTTCCTTTGCAGCTTCAACCATGCCTTTATATTCTGCTTCTGTAGAAGATAAAGCAACTGTATGTTGCTTCTTGGAACACCATGAGATAAGTTTATCTCCCACATAACACATATATCCAAAGGTTGACCTTCTGTCATCTGGGTTACCTGCCCAATCTGCATCACTATAAATTTTGATATTTGTATCTGAGGTAAACCCATAATACAAACCTTCATTGAGTGTACCCTTAATGTACCTCAACACTCTTTGACCTGCAATCCAATGCTCTTTTCTAGGACAATGCATGAATTGAGACAAAACTCCAACTGCATATGATAAATCAGGTCTAGTTAAAGTAGCATAGATAAGGCTACCAACCAAACTCTGATATTGTCTCATGTCCTGAAAATCTTCACCTCCAAACTTACTCAATTTATGATTCACCTCCATTGGTGTAGGTGCTACCCTGCAATCATCCATTTTAAACTTGATTAACAAGTTCTTCAAATACCTTTCTTGGGTCACAAATACTCCATGTTGAGTATATGTAATCTCCATGCCCAAGAAGTATGACAAGTCTCCCAAGTCACTTATCTTGAACTCCTTTTCCATTTGCCTCTTGAGTCTTTGTATTCCTTCTTCATCTATACCTGTAAGGATTATATCATCAACATATATGTACATGTATATGAAACCATTATCACTTGCTTTGACAAGCAAGCTACTATCTGCTTTAGACACCTGAAATCCAAGTTCCTTTAGGAACTTCACAAGTCTATAGTTCCATGCCCTTGGGGCCTGCTTCAAGCCATACAAAGCTCTCTTGAGCTTGCACACATGATCTGGATACCTTTTATCTCTGAACCCTTGAGGTTGCTCCATGAATACATCATCTGAAATATAACCATTCAAAAAAGCATTTTTCACATCAAGTTGACATAACTTCCAACCTTACACCATAAGTCTGAGCAAACCCTTTGACAACAAGTCTAGCTTTGTATCTAGACACTCTTCCATCTGCAAATCTCTTGGTCTTGTAGACCCACTTGCATCCAATGATTTTCTGACTATTTGGTTTTGGAACCAAATCCCATGTTTGATTCTCCAATAGTGCATCATATTCTTCCTGCATAGCTTTCTCCCATTTTTCCTTACCTTTTGCCTCTTCATATGTAGAAGGGTCTTCATCTGTATTTACCATATAAGCATAATCTTTTGTGGCCAAAAATGAAGTATCATAACTATACCTTGTAGGTTGTCACTTATTCCTTGTAGACCTCCTAAGCTCTCCACTTCTTGAGGTTTCTGGTTCTTCATGTTCAGGATCAAATCTTGGGGCTTCTTCCACTTCAACCTGCACTTCATTATTCTCTTGTTCATTAAATATCTGAACCTTTGATTTACCTTTCCTTTGGCTCACTTCTTCTTCATCACCTGTATTGATATTGATTGTACCTGCATACCAAGTGCTTTGCTCATCAAATGTAACATCTTTAGAAACCATGAATTGTTTTGTAGATGGACTCCACAATCTATAGCCCATCTGCTTATCATCATAACCAATGAAAACATATTTTTCAGCTTTAGGCTCCAACTTGTGCCTTAATTGTGATGGCACATATGCATATGCCACACATCCAAAAACTCTGCAATGATCCAAGGTAGGTCTCTGTTTTGTTTTGGACTCCAAGTTGTCCTCTCCAATCATGAAGTAACAAAGAATCAACAAATCATCTTTATTTTGTCAATCCTAGGAATATCCATAAGACCACAGCCCCTTCAAGATAATAGATTCAAGGAAATAAGAGATTGATGGCTGGATTGCTGAGAGAAATTGAAGATGAAGAGAAAATCTTGAATTTACCATAACTAAGGCAAATCTCCATCATTTTCTATGTTCTTTATGTCAAAACCATGCCATTTCATTAGCAGAATACAAATATAAACTCAAAATTGAAAAATATCACCTGTGTCACAAAGACGAGACAATCGCGATTCTGTACCAACAGACGATTTTCACAATTTTGGAACTTCCTTCAGTCCTTTCCACTCATTTACAGCAATAGGTCTCTCTCTTCATACAACTTACTCAGTAATACACAAATATGACTCACAAATCTCCATGATTAAGCAAGAGACAAGCTCACACATCAAAGAAAATACACTCAACAGGAGAAAACACGATTTTGCAGAAACTCTTTCTTCTCTATTGATAGCTTGAGCAAATGACTAACCAACCTCTCAAAAATAGAGAAAATTGACTTATATACATTTTCAAGTGTCCCTTTTCACACTTGAAATTAGGTCTTTTTCTCTAATTTTCTAAAGAAATGCTATCTAAGAGTTTCTAAAAATTCTACAAAAATTACATGAGATCCTCAACCACATAAGGAAGACTCTTCCTTATTTTTACAATCATTGCATAAATATTTTACAAGTTTCTTGACTTTTTACTAATTTTTTACATCAAAAATGCTCTTCCAAAAATACACCTTCCAACATCCTTCCCCTCCTAAGCTTTTCGGCTCCTGACGAAAGATTTTCTGATCCTCTATGTTGGTCACTTTGCTTCATTTCTTCTTTCTTTGATATACCTGTGACAGTAAATCATGGCTTTTCCTTTCTGTTATATTCAAATTATTGACCATTTCAAATAAAGCTTTCCTCCATTGTACTGCAGCTTCAGGCTTATCTATGACATCCTTCTTCAAGTATTCTGTGTAAGCAACTTCATAGGCAGTAAGTCTTGCTTTTGTAACAACAGATAAGTTTCCAAAAATTTCTGACTCCCTTTCAAAGAATCCATAATCAAAAGCATCTTCAAATATTTGCAAAAAATGACTGCCCAAAAATATTATTCTACTGTAGTAGGCCATCAAACAAATCATGTCTGGTGTCTCACTCAAATCAAACAAAAGAGCATCTGTTGGCGAATTAAAACCTATGTAGTTCAGAATTCTGACGTCTGTATCAGTGTAGGTCTCTATACAGGCTAGAATCAATCTCATTATTCTGACAAGTAATATACAAGCTGGATCATTAACATCTTTATATGTTGTTAAAACTGACTCAGCAGTATTCACCATGTAACTTTTTGTAGGCCAAGTTCCTGCCTTTGGACCTGCTATTTTTGGAAAGTTCAGCCATTTTGCTGGAATCTGCCCTGTTTTTCTCCTTTCCCAAAAAACAGTCCATTCTCTTCTTCTGGCAACTGGACAATAAGCTGGGTTGATCTTTAAATTCAAAGGTGCCTCTTTCCAGATTTTCCTACATTCCTTATTGGCATCCAACCACTTATTTCTCCATTTAGGATTTGCTCTTTCAAATAACTCCTTCGTGACATTAATATCTTCTTCATACTCAAGGTATTTGTTCGGAGATAGCCCTACTCTGGCCAATTGATAATTCTTTATACTCTCCAAAATCATACAGAAAGGTATTCCCAATCCATCTGTAGCCCAATGATGCTGATCTGGATTAATGCCTTTATTCAGAGCAAAGGTAACTATTTGATCTTCATACTCATCATGCATTTTTCTGATAAATTCCATTCTTGACTCTCTATTGGTCAATAATTTCTGTACAAAATCTTCAGAATACTCTTCCTCTGTTTCTTTGGCTGCTGGTTCCTTGTTCTCTTGTTCCTTGTCAAAATCCCCTGTTTCATATTCCCTTTTATCTGTATCTTCTGCCTGTACTTGATCTTGAATTTCTTCTGGAACTTTTGATTTCTCCAACTGTTTCTGTAATTCTTCTATAGTCATCATTGAATTTTTGTTCTGAGCTGCCCATAACTCCTTTTCCTTCCTCCACTCATTTCTTTCTTTCTCCATCTTTGCTTGCCATTCACTTCTTTCCTTCTCTACCTCCATATGTAATTGATGATACCCTCTCATTGATGTGGCAGCATGAGTGTTTGCCTGTTTCTCCATTTCTTTGGCCTCTCTTAATTCTATTTGAAGTCTTTGAATTTCTTTATGCAGCTCTTCCTTTTCTTCCTCTGTTAATTGAACAGGTTTACCTCCACCTTGTAGTTGACCTTCTTCTAACAACACTTTATTAATCTCTTCATGTGCTCTAGTCAGAATTTGATAGGATGTTTGTAAAGTTCTGTATCTTCCTCCTATAGCTTTTAGTTCCATTTCCATTTTGGCATTCTGCTCTGATAACTTTACACTCTTTTCTTCCAAATATTGGATCCTGTTCTGCTTCTGAACCTCAGCTTCTTCCAAAGCAATGATTCTATTGATATATTCTTCATTCCTTTCCTTCATCAACCTTAATTGCTCTGTCATCTGCTCTTTTTCTTTCTTGTGTTCTTTGATAATTAAACTTCCTTTTTCAAATTCTGATTCAGCCACCATTCCTGATATGATCATATTTCTGCTAGATGGTCTGAACTGTTCAATGTTACTCATAATCATTTGACAAGCTGATCTTATATTTTTGGGTATTCTTTCCAACCCTACTTCTATTTCTGTCTGTCTAACTTCAATTTGCTTATCTTCTTCATCCACATCATCTTCTTCTGCTGCTGTTTCATCTTCTATGTCCTGCATGTCTTGTTCTTCATAACTGTGATCATCGTTCTTTGTATCCTGATTGGTATCATCCTCTTCATAAACTAGTGCTCTGCCATCTGCACTCTTCTGCTCTGAAAAGTCTGAAGCCCTCTTCTTTTCTAATGACTTCTTTTCTTCCAATACTTGTTGCTTCTCTGTAAAGAGCTGGTCTCCCTTAATTAGTATCTCCTTCTCTTGTGTTAGGGTTTCCTGACTTCTGTTTGAGCCCTTTTCAACAAGAGTTTTTTGAACTTTCCTGAGTTGCTCTTCCGGTCCCTGCTTTTCCTGAACTTCAACTGATTCAATTTCTTTTGTACCAGCAACCTGGTCATTACTTTTCTCATTTATGTATTCCTGATCTTGCTCCTCAATGTCCATAACATCTGCTTCCACCTCTTGTTCTTGATCATTCTTAGATGTAAATTCCCCACTGCTTTTTATATCCTGCAGCACATCCTTTATACTTTGAACAATTCCTTCCTCCATTACTTGTCCCAAGACATCTTGAGCATTCTTTTCTGGTTCTAACTCCTTGCTTTCCTGTTCTTCGGATGCATCCTTCTGCTGATTTTTTGAACTGCCGAATACCTTCTTTGCTAGTTCCTCCAAACTTGCAGTCAACCTTGCATTTAATTGGAATTGTGTCTGTGAAGGGTTGGTCCATATTGAATTTTCATCAACATTCATTATTCCAGAGCTATCTTCATCTCTCTTCTAGTTTTCCTCTTCTGTCATTCTTGCCTTTCCTTTTAACAACCTTCTTTTTTCTTCAGCACTCATCTGTGGAACTATTTCCTCCTGTGTCTGCTTCTCTTGAGATTTCTTACTTGAATCCTCAGGTGTCTTCATTTTTTCCACAGCCTGTACAGCTACATTGGGAGTGTTGGGTATTGACAAATTTAAACTTTTTAACAAAAAACTCTCAATGTCGCTATCTGAATCAGATGAGAATCGTGAAGATCCTCCTACTTCTTGTTCTGTAGGCTTTGATACTTCCATCACTGAGGTTAGCTTTTGTGTTTCTTTTGTAATTACTTGTTTCATTTCTTTCATCACAGGTTCATCTTCCATTTTTCCTTTCCCTTTCTTTATCATCTTCTTCTTTTGAACAGGTTTCCTTGGCATCTTCTTTTTCACTATCACAGTAGTCCTGGCCTCTGGAGGTCCTTGCAACTCCTTGAAGTATGCCAGCAATTCTACCTCCTTCTTCACAAATATCTCTTCAGTTTCAGCTGCCATCATTTCTTCATGCAATGCTTCATAGTGCTCCACCTCTTCTTGGATCCAATCGGTAGCTTTGCATTAAAAATCTTCCAACATTTTTTGATATTGTGCCTCATATATGGCTCTTTTGCTGTTTCCTTGAGTGAGATAAGTATAAAGCTATTCTTTACTTGTCTGCGGAGGATGAGGTTCACTGGAGGATTGTACCTTTTTCTGTGCTGCCACCTGTTCCTCTCTTGTTTCTTCTACCTGTTCTAATTCTACTTTTCTGGGGTCCAACTTTCTTTTCTTTACTGGAATCACTTCCTCAGATATTACTTTTCTCTTCATTCCTGTTCCCCTCATGCGAGTTTGTCCTTCTGATTCTCTTCCAAGTGCTTTTCTTGGGGGACTTTTGATTCCTGACATCAAATTTCTGAAGTACTGTGCTTCAGGAGCTAACTTTAACTGTTCTTCCATTCCTAGAACATGATAAATGATTTTTGTCAAAAACTGGGCTCCATTCATGAATTTCTTCTGCTCCCAGTGTTTTGCCGCTTCCTTCAGCTGCTCATGGATGTATGGTGAGACATCCATCACCCCAAATGGCTTGGTTCTATCTTTGTTATTGAACATTAATAGAGTTACTGACTTATGAGGCATGGTGTACCTTGGTAATTTCGGAAAACAAAAGAACTGCAAGAACATTCTTATAGCATATTCTTCATTTTCTCTTCTCTTGAAGTCAGTGAACTTTACATATCCAGTGTAAGTCTCCTTGTTCTTCTTGACAAAGCTTTGGTCCAGTTTAGTGCCCATTGGATAGAACTGTAAGGCGGCTCTGATATGTTCTGCTTTGATAACTATCCCTGCCTCCTGATTGTCCTTATTCTTCACTTTGCATCTGAAGTAGGCATCATTACCTTTTCCCACTTCCTCCAAACTTCCCATCACTTGTGCTACTCTTTCAAAGTCAATAAAGAAAATAGGTTCTTCTAAGAGCTTGTGCAATCCCACAGCTTTCCATCTCTTGAGGTTGACAGAAGTTTTCTGAAACTTGTAAAATTCCTGGCACAGCATAGTGTACTTATATCCTCCCACTGCTACTGTGAAGATATGCTGTCCTATTACTCCCAAGATTTCTTTAAGTTCTTTTGCTATTTTTTCAGCTTCTGGGATTTCTTGGTCTTCATCTGATTCTAAGTCCACTTGTTCTTCAGCTGCATCACTATCCAAAAACCAATGTCCTCTGGACAAAGTCATTGAATCAGCTTTGAAGTCATGGATTGTCAACTCCTTTGTATTCACCATCCTGTATTTATATATAACAGAAAAGAAAATACTCCACCCACATGAGTCACAAGATTTCATAAGAAAATACTATATTATTCTGGAATGTTACTGACATATATAAAAAATAAGAAAGACAAATTCCAAGCAATTTTTGCTTTTTTCCAAGAGACTTAATTTTAAGTGAGCAACACAGGTGTAGCAAGACATCTAATGTGCTCTCTCCAATTGTCACTTCCTTGCTCAAAAAACAATTCCTGAATAGAAAGATGATACTAAAAAAGATAATTAATGAAGAAACTTGAAAAAGTAGTGGTAAAAAAATGATCACAAAAAATTAGACAACAATAAGACAAAACAACTTTTTTCCATAATAAGTTA
The DNA here is from genome assembly GCA_020310875.1 of Ceratopteris richardii. Lineage (NCBI taxonomy): Eukaryota > Viridiplantae > Streptophyta > Polypodiopsida > Polypodiales > Pteridaceae > Ceratopteris > Ceratopteris richardii. Next base: position 194,505,527 of record CM035415.1, on the reverse strand, counting down.
CTCTTTCCCTCCCTATATCTTGCTTTGTGTTTTTTTAATTTTAGAAAGAAAATCAAGAAAATAAAATATATTTTTCCAGGGTTTTTTTTTTTTTTTTTCTGTCTTCTTTCCTTCCCCTCCTAATTTTCTTCTAAGGGGAAAGAAGGAAATATTTTTTTGTAATTTTCAAAATTCCAAAAATAGGTCCACTGTGGATTATCCCTCTTCCATTGACCCAATTCTGATTTTTTCACCCAGTAATGTTTTACTCCATTTGTCCTTCTGTTATGGAAATATCCATGCTCTGTGGATGAACATTTTGTGATATTTTTTGGCTTCCATATCCATTTTGTTCTAATTTCCTGTTTTGGTGAGCCATAACTGTGCATGACCTGTTTCCATATTCCTTTTGTTCTGTTTTGTTGATATTGCAACTTTGGCAATAATAGTCTTCTTTGTTTTGTCTCCTCATCCACCTTTACCTCTTCAGTCTTTTGCTGGTCTTGAGTGTATGAAGCTTGATCACTTTGTATTGTCAAAATGTTCCTGTCCTCCATTGAGAAAGTAAATCCTTCGAGATCTGGGTCATGAACATCCATATGAACTACCTGCTCTTCATTACTCAGAAAGAACATTAAAAACTTTTTGTCCTTGATGGTCAAATTAAGCTTCATTTTTTCAAAATTTAAGATGACTTTACCTTGTTTGAGCCATGGTTGCCCTAAAATCAGCTTTTCAGCCATTAAATGGTCTGGCCCCTCTTCACAATCTATCTCCATATATTCATTATTAAATTTAACTTTAATAGAAAGTGAAGATATGCTCTGAATTCTTTTCCCTCCCAGGGTTTTGATCAAAATTCTGCTTTCAGCTCTCTTAAGGTTAAACTTATTGATCAAGGCTGAGCTAATTAGATTCACTTGAGCTCCTGAATCTATCAAAACCCTTATGTTTTCATTCTGATAATTCATCATAATCAAAGGCAAATGTTCTTTTTGCTTTAGAGTGTTTTCACATAAGCACACTTGTTGCAATTTTCTAATTCTCTCTTTGGCTTCTAGTTGAGCCTCCTTTCTAATACTTTCTTCTTCTTTTTTCCTGTTTTGGGCCTTTTGCAATCTTCTCCATTCCTCAGTAGTTAATGGGCACTCATACCTCTTCACTCTACATCCACTTATGAAATTTGGCATGATTTCCCCATCAATATTGGCTAACTGAATAGCTCCACTCTTGCTTATCTGATGTATGATATATGGCCCATGACCTTTTTTCTGAAACTTTTTCTGATGTTCCTTGATTGTGTAAGCTAAGACCAGGTCTCCTTCTTGTAGATCCTTATCTTTTATGTGAACATCATGATAGGCTTTTTGTCTTTTCTTGTTTGTGTATATACTCATCACTGCTTGGAGTCTCGATGCTCCCAGTTTTTCCAAATCTATGACTCTCTCAGATAATTCATGTCCTGTCCAATTGTATTGGCTACCCACCTTCAATGTTGGAATAAGAAATTCCATGGGTAAAACCGCATTCTGGCCATACACCAAATTAAATGGTGTAGTCCCTAAAGCCGTTTTGTATGCCACTCTATAAGCCCAAAGAACATGATTAAGTTGAGAATCCCAGTCATTTCTGTTTGTGTTGACTAATTTGGACAATACATTGCAAAGTACTTTATTAGTACTTTCCGCTAACCCATTGGCTTGTGGGTGATATGGGGCTGACTTATTGTGACTAATCATGAAATAATTGGTCATGTTTTCTATGATCTGATTCAAAAAATGAGTCCCCCTATCACTTACCAATTCAATTGGTAGTCCAAATCTAGTGATAATGTTTTCATACAAAAATCTAGCAGTGGTGTGAGCATCATTTCTTTTAGTAGCTTTGGCCTCAGCCCATTTTGTCAAATAATCCGTAGCTACTAGTATGTATTCTGCGTGAGATTGTCTGGCTGGAGGATGTATTGGTCCAATAAAGTCCAATCCCCATTTACTAAAAGCTCTGGCTGAAATTAAAGGAATTAATGGCATGTTATCTCTTTTGTTTGGTTGACTTACCCTTTGACAGACATCACATCTTTTTACATAAGTTCTAGCATCGGGAAATAGTGTTGGCCACCAAAAGCCAGAATATAAGATGAGTTCGGCTGTTCTATCACTTGAGAAATGTCCTCCAGCTACTCCCGAGTGTGCCATTTCCAACATCTCTAAATACCTTTCTTCTGGAACACAAATTCTCAGATATCCATCCATTCCTCTCTTGTATAATTGTTCTCCTATGAGTTGATATTCCTCTGAGATCACTTGTAGATTTCTTGAATCAGCACCAGCTATTACTTGTTTCCCTTTCTCCTTTCTCTTTAACTTCTCAACAATGTTTTCACTCCATTCTGGGTTTTTCTGAAACCAATATAAAGTTATTAATTCTGATTTCTGCCATGTTTGACATTTTTGACAGTTATCAATATATCTTTCCACATCTTGAATCTTATTGGGCCAATGTACTCCCATCCTATTAAGGTTACTTAGAGTGACAATTGTAGAAGCATGAGTACATGGATTCCAGCAATGAGCTTTTCTTACATATTCATGTTGCTCCTCTTCTGGAGTACAATATTCCAGTATACCTGACTGATTGAGGTGATACAAATGTCCAGCTAACAACATGAAATTCCTGCTTTGTAGCACCAGATGTGTGTTATTTTCTAATGACCTACAAGGTCCCATGGTTAGCAAGGGAATTAATGACATCGACCATTAGGAACACTTTCCACCTTGAATAAGTATGTATCTGGCAAATCATCATCTATAGGTGAACTAGGTTCTTTTGACTGGATTCTTGATAAATGATCTGCTCTCAAGTGTGTTTTTCCTTGTCTAACCACCACCTCAAATTCAAATTCCATTAGTAAAAGAAACCATCTTACTATTCTTCCTGTATGACATGGTTTATTTACTAAATAAAGTAGAGCTTGGTGATCCACAAAGAATTTAAACTTGTTGGCCAATAGATAATGTCTGTATTTTTTGACAGCAAAGATCATTCCCAATCCTTCTCTCTCAGTAGTTGTGTAATTTTTTTCTGCAATGTTTAATTGTCTACTTGCATATGCTACTGGGAAATCTAATTTGCTTCCTTCTATAGGTTGTGCTAACACACATCCCAGAGCATAATTTGAAGCATCGACATGTACATGAAAGATTTTATCCCACTGAGGTGTTTTTAAAATTGGTGCTGTCACCAAACAAGTTTTTAATGTTTCAAATGCTTGGTCACATTCTTCACTCCACTCAAACTTTGTGATGAGGGCATATAAGGGCTTGGCTATATCAGCAAATTTGTATACAAATTTTCTGTAGTACCCACAATGTCCCATAAAAGTTTGGAGTTCCTTCACATTTGTAGGTCTAGGAAGCTCTATTATGGCTTTTATTTTTTTCTCATCAGTAGAAATTCCATTTTTTGACACTATGTGACCCAACATTCTTCCTTGTCTGACATAGAATACACACTTTTCTGGGTTTAAGCATACTCTATATGTCCTGCACTTCCTGAATATTCTTTCCAAATCTTGTAAATGATCTTGTCTTTTTAAAGAAAAAGTGCATAAATCATCTACATAGATTTCCATCACATTTCTCAGGAATTCTTTGAAAATATGACACATCAACCTTTGAAAAGTTGCTGGGGCATTAGTCAATCCAAAGGGCATAACCCTAAAAGCATAAACCCCCCATTCTGTAGAAAAGGCAGTCTTATGTTGGTCCTCTAAAGCTATAGGTACTTGATTGTATCCTGAGAACCCATCCAGAAAACTATAGACTTCCTTCCCTGCAACTCTCTCAAGAAGATGATCTGTTATTGGCAGTGGATAACTATCCCTTATAGTTGCTGCATTCACTTTCTTCAAGTTAATGCATACCCTAAGTTTCCCGTTCTTTTTTGGCACCACAACTATAGGTGATATCCATTCAGTGTACTCTATTTCATAAATGAAATTAGCAGCCAATAACTTGTCAATTTCTTCCTTTATTTTGGCAGAATACTTATCATTAAATGTATAATGTCTCTGTTTGCTTGGTTTTGCATCAGGTGTCATAGGAATCTTATGCTCACAAATTTTTGGATCAATTCCTTTCAAATCTTTATAACTGTAAGCAAATACATCCCTATAGTTCTTTGCTAGGTTCCTTAATGCTTCTTCTTCTTGTGATGTCATGTCATCAGCTATTACTATTTGTCTCTCTTCTCCTTCTTCCTGTGTAATTACAATTTTCTTTGTTTGTTCTTCATTATCATATGCTTCCCCTTTCTTCTTTTCTCTTTTTGGTTTCATTTTCAGAAGTAGTCTGTCTTCTACTTCATAAGTTTTAAAGTTTGCTGGTACATCAAAGTATTGATCTCTGTTTATCTCTTTCTCTTTCTTTTCTTTTTCCTGGTCTCTTTCTATTTCTTTGTGTTTATGTTCCTTGTATTTGCCTGAGATTTTGTCTTTGATTGCATCCTCAGCTTTTACTGTTTCCAAATATTGTGATTTTCCTTCTGTTAATATCATTTCTTGATTTTGATCCTCTTCTCTTTTTGATATTCCTATCATGTGTATGCCAATGTGGAAGATGTCAAATCCTTCCTCATTTTGGAATTCCACTCCCACATATTCCTCACTGGCCAAATCCATGGTAGCTAAGATTTGATTCCATCCATAAGGCTCAAACTCTTCATCTTTGAATTGTTGAGGCACATAATTTTCATCTTGTATTTCTCTTTCTTCCACACAATCTTCTCTTCTTAACTTCCTTTTCCTATTTGTGATATTTCTTAATATGTTACACTTCCAAACTGCTGATTCACCTTCTTCCTGATCCTCCCTCTCTGATTCTTCACTTTCTTGTTGATTTTGATGTATTTTATACCATTCTCTAGGAGATATGTCACAATAGTGGCCATTTCTTAAGTTTACTCTTGTTATTCTCCCCTGGTTCTGAAGATATAAACAATCATTACCCCAATCTTGTACAATTTGCATTTGTCTCATGAAGGGTCTTCCTAGGATAATTTCATAAGATGTGGATTGTGGAAATTCTACTATAGCAAAGGTATGCTCTATTTCTATGCCACATATGTCCACAATTACTTTTTCCCAAATTCCTAGGGGCTTTTCTATATGTCCATCTGCAAGTTGTAATCTCATTTTAGTGGGTAGTAATTCCTTTCTTCCCCATTTCTCCCAGGTTTGTTTAGTCATTATAGCCACTCCTGATCCACTATCCAAAATGGCTTTTGCTGAATGTTTTTCATATTGTAATTTTAAGGTTGAATTCCCTTCTTCTCCTTCACAATATCCTCCTATTTTGTCAATAGAAATATACCATAGTTCCTCTAATTCTTGTGTTGGTGAATGAAGGTTTCCAGATATTGTTTCTTCTTTGTTCATCTTGTTTTGTAGGTGAGGATTTTGTTTCAACAAATTTTCCCATGTTGTATGACATGTAATACTACAATGTTCATCTAAGATCATTTGGAATGTTATTTGTGGATTTCCTTCTTTATCATCTTCCTTGGTTTTTGTTTTTTCATCCTGATCAAATGTTCTCCAAGAGCTGTCTTCTTCCCCTAATCTGAGTTGTGTTTTCTGGATAATTTGTTTGCATTTTAGCATCCTTTCATGCTCTAAATCCGGTATGGGATAAGCCATTGCATGATCTGCAGGGCTTGGTCCCTCTTGAATCTTTCCTTTATAGGCTTTGATTAGGGTGTCTAGACTCTGAGAATTTCCTAATTCAGACAGATTCTGGGTCTTTTGAGGAGAAGTATGGTTTGAATTTGTTTGTTCCTGTTTGTCTTCTTCCAGACTTTTGCCCACTTTCCTCTTCTTTTCCCATTTCCCTTTTTGTCTATTTTTCTTCCCTTTTGATGTGGAACCCTCACTTTGTTCTTTAATTGTTCCTTGTTGTTTGGCTTGTGCCCTTGTTATAACATTAAGTTCAATTTGATCATTGTCACTCAATTCCTCTTGTTCCATAATTTTGACTGTTTTTAAAGGTATGTTATTAGGTGTGTTCTGTTGTTTTTGGGGATTTTTTGGACAGTCCTTGATCAGATGTTCTCTACCACAATCCTTACAGTATGCTCCCTCTATCCTGAATGTTGGAGGTTGTGGACAATCTCTAATGAAATGCTCTCCCCCACACCTATAACATGTTATCTTTGGTCCTCCTTTGAATTGAGGTTTTTGATTGGACATGTAGTTGTTGGTAATGTACATGAATGTTGCTGTGTCCATTTCAATTTTTCCATTTCCCAGATCTAGGGCTTTAAGCTCAGGTTCCCTTATTTCATAATCTTCCCATTCTTCCTGATGTCCCTCACTCCATTGATACTCTTCCTTATAAGGTGATCTGAATCTTGAATTTCCTTCGTCAATGGGTGTATATTTGACTGGTACCACATTGGTTGGAATGGGAGGTTGTTGTCCCAATACTGGTCTTGGTTGCTCAGTATAACCTGATTCCTTCTGAGCCATATAGTCTCTTTCCTTGACAGGTTGTTTGTTATAGAAGCATTCCTCCCTGGTATGGTTTGTCCATTTTCTCTCTAGTGTACAATACTTGAGTGTCTTTCTATCTTGTAAGTGTTGTGGTTTATGATAAGGGCATTGTTGTGCCAGATGATTTTCTCCACAAATATAACATTTCTTGTTTGTGTTTATCCTAGAGTTTATCAGATTAGTTTTAGTGCTTACCTCTAGGGCTTTAGCAATAGCCTGAGCCAACTCTTCTGCTGGAGGAATTTTGTCTTCATAAGATCTGGGTTGATCAAATGCTAACAAATCTTGACCTCTGTTGTCCTCCAAATCTATTGCTTCCTTAACACAGGCTGCTAAATCAGGACATCTCCTATAGTACACTAGGGTCCTTAATTGGGCACTTCTCAATCCCTCAATGAATAAGGATACTTGTTTTGCCATGGAAGGTACTTCTTCTCTTGGGCATCTATCAATGTACTGCTTAAACCTTCTGGCTGCTTCTCTAACATTTTCCTCCTTTTGTTGTTTGAAGCTGTGTATCAATGTGGCTGTACTATGTTTGATTCCAGTCTTAGAGAATTCACCAATGAAAGCTTCTAAGAAAGATTCAATGTCTAGGTACATTTCTTTTCTCAAAGGAATGAACCATGATAAAGCTGGCCCTGTTAGGGTTAGACCAAATGCTTCAAATTGTACCTTGTAATCTTCTACTTCCTCTGCTCTAATCAATTGTCTAAATTCTGCTGCATGAGCATGAGGATGTGAATACCCCTCATATTGGTTCTTCATGCATTTGGCTACTTGGTATGGTCTAAGCATCCTACCCTGAGGTTGCCAATGAGGTCTTCTTCTGAGTGGGAAGTCATTGTTTCCTTCTGGTTCTCTGTCAAAGGGATTTGGTGAAGCATGTGTCCTTCTCCCATGATGTTGCTCATTATTAGTGTAGTTTTCATTTGGTCTAGGTATATCTGGTTGTCCCATGTTATGTTCCCAAGGTCCTTTGTCAGCACATTGCCCTAGATCATTTGAATTTTCTGGATCTTGAGAGAAGATGTATACACATCCTTGCCTGTCTTCATATCTTCCATCTTTGAATTGGGCTACTAGAGTTATATTCAGGGGAACTTCTAAATTTCTCAGTCTAATGAGGAATTTATGCATTCCATCCTGGTATACATAGGTTCCAAACCTATTTGTATACATGTATTTAAGGATGTTTCTAAAATCCCCAGTTTCTATTGACTCATTTGTTTCATTTAGGTTTTCCATGTTATTTTCTTGGCCTAAACTTCTTTCTGATCTTTTACTACTTCCTGGCTCTTTTTCCCTCCTTGTTAGGTCTTGTTTAGGAAGTGAATTTATTTTATTTCCAGACCTTAGTATCATTCAACTATTTTTGACAAATTTCTAATACTCAAAAGAGTGTTTGTCACAATTTCCTAACCAATATATTGGTTTTCCACAATTTTCTGTCCAAAATTGTGTGTGTTTTAATTTTCTTCCTATGTTTTGTGCTTTTCACAACTTCTTAATGAATTTAGGGTTTTTTCACGATTTTCTACTGCCAGTAGTGTTTTTTCACAAATTTCAGATGAAAATCGTGTTTTTCACGATTTTATCATGCAATTAGACTTTTTCACAATTTTCTGATGAACTTGATGTTTTTCACAATTTTGTGCCTACCTGTGAGTTTTTCACGATTTTCTGTTGAAAATCGTGTTTTTCACGATTTTCTACTTACTTGTGAGTTTTTCACGATTTTCTGTTGAAAATCGTGTTTTTCACGATTTTCTACCTACTTATGAGTTTTTCACGATTTTCTGTTGAAAATCGTGTTTTTCACGATTTTCTACTTACTTGTGAGTTTTTCACGATTTTCTGTTGAAAATCGTGTTTTTCACTATTTTCTACTTACTTGTGAGTTTTTCACGATTTTCTGTTGAAAATCGTGTTTTTCACGATTTTCTATCTACTTATGAGTTTTTCACGATTTTCTGTTGAAAATCGTGTTTTTCACGATTTTGTGTGAAAATCGTGTTTTTTGCGATTTTGTGTCAAAATCGTGTTTTTTGCGATTTTGTGTCAAAATCGTGTTTTTTACGATTTTGTGTCAAAACCGTGTTTTTTGCGATCTTGTGTCAAAATCGTGTTTTTTGCGATCTTGTGTCAAAATCGTGTTTTTTGCGATTTTGTGTCAAAATCGTGTTTTTTGCGATTTTTTGTTCAAAAATCGTGTTTTTCACGATTTTGTGTTCAAAATCGTGTTTTTCACGATTTTGTGTTGAAAATCGTGTTTTTCACGATTTTGTGTCAAAATCGTGTTTTTTGCGATTTTGTGTCAAAATCGTGTTTTTTGCGATTTTGTGTCAAAATCGTGTTTTTCACGATTTTTTGTTCAAAATCGTGTTTTTCACGATTTTGTGTTCAAAATCGTGTTTTTCACGATTTTGTGTCAAAATCGTGTTTTTTACGATTTTGTGTCAAAATCGTGTTTTTTGCGATTTTGTGTCAAAATCGTGTTTTTTGCGATTTTGTTCACAAAATCGTGTTTTCCACGATTTTGTTCCCAGACAATCGTGATTGCTCACAGATTGTAAAAAACACGATTTTCTTATGAAAATCGTGTTCTGGGAATCGCGATGTTGAAGGCACTTTTCACAGAATCGCGATTTTGTCCAAAATTTGGCAGATTTTCAACTTATTGCCTTTTTCAATGTTTTTTCACCTATAGAATCGCCTTATCAAAATTTTAACATGCAATGAAGAAATTTCTTAAAAAACTTTTTTTCTTACTGAAAACCAACAAAAAACAGAAAATCGCGATTTCGTGATTTTACTTTTTTCCTACTTTTTTGTGTTATTTTATCACTTGAATGCAAAAAATATGTACTCAAAATACTGCTAGACTTTTTACCTTGCTTGCCAAGTTGAAAATATCTCCAAAGCTTGCTTGTAGCAGAAAATCGCGATTTTGATCGACTCTGCACACTCTCTCTCTCCCTCACTCTCACTCAAATGAATTTTTCTTTGAATTTCAGATTTTTATAGTGTTCAGAAAATCGCGATTTTGTGTGATTTCTATTTTTCCTCACTCTTTCACTTGTTCAACTTCACTTACTCAATCTTAATGACTCCCTCTACACTTTCTTATGTCAAGTACCCAAATTTACCACATATTCCAAAAAACTTTCTTTACAGAAAATCGCGATTTTGTGTAGAGAATCGTGTTTTTTCTGTAGATCTTTTCTTGTGCAAATTTTGAGTATTCTATGTCCTTGCCTTCTCTCAATATCCTTCACAACTTCAATACATGAGTCACCTGAAAAGTTATTTCAAAACAACACTTTTTACAGAAAATCGCGATTCTGTTCAGAGAATCGTGTTTTCTAATTTTCTGGGTTTTTTGATAATTTTTTTATTTTTTAAGCTTTCTTTCTCTTTGTTTTGCTTCAATTCCTTCTTTTCTTTGTAATTAACTCTGCTCCTGAATTTTTGCACCAAAATCACAATCTTCCTCAGAGAATCGCGACTTTGTGCAGAAAATCCTGTTTTTCTCTATTTTTGATTTTATGCCACTTTGAGTAGTTTTTTTCTTCTTGATTACCTTCAAAACCCTTCCACAACTTCAATTCAACTTTCACTTAAAATGTTATTTCAAAATCAATCACTTTTCTCAGAAAGTCGTGATTCTGTGCAGAGAATCGTGTTTTTTAATTTTCTGGTTTTTTGATCATTTTTTGCTTTCTTTTCCACTTTTTCACAATCACTCCTAACCACAACACCTCACTTCAACTTCTTATCAAGAAAGAAATTTGTTTGATTGTTTTTGATGAGTTTTGTGAATTTGTTTGGTATTTTTGCCCTAAAAATAAACGTGAACACTTTACTTAGGGTTTCTGGTTTTGGAAATCAACTGATCCTATAGTTCTTGATTGGTTATGAGTTTCTATGTCCTTAGCTATCACTAAAGTACCAAAGAAAGGTTCTCCAATGAAAAAGTGTTATGAAAGGCAATCAAATTTTGTAAAGATAAACTCAATCATATGATTTTTTCAAAATGCAGCACAACTCAAGATTTAATGCTCAGACTTGGTCAACAACTGAATCACTCATTCTTACATCTAGCTACTTTAACTGTCCTTTCCTTAATATCACCATGTTATCTTCCCAAGATCACCCATGGTGTCTAGTACTTGGGCAAAAAGAAATCTAGAAATGCAAGAATAGATTCAAGTTACCTCCATCTTCAGCTTATTGGCTCAAATCCTCCACACACCTGCACTTTTACTTCACCAAAATGATGAGCAACTATCAATTTACAAAGATTTCAGCACTTCCACTTCTACAAGACATCCATTGCCTTCTTCTTCCCTAAAGACAAACAATGATATCTACCTATTCATGTGCACTTTTCCTAATTGATGAGCTTTACCTTGTTCACTATCATCAACTGAAGATCCAGCAAAGGTCCAACTTCAAAGAAGTTCTTGGAATGTTCCCCGGCAACGGCGCCAAAAAATGTTTTGTTTTGGACTCCAAGTTGTCCTCTCCAATCATGAAGTAACAAAGAATCAACAAATCATCTTTATTTTGTCAATCCTAGGAATATCCATAAGACCACAGCCCCTTCAAGATAATAGATTCAAGGAAATAAGAGATTGATGGCTGGATTGCTGAGAGAAATTGAAGATGAAGAGAAAATCTTGAATTTACCATAACTAAGGCAAATCTCCATCATTTTCTATGTTCTTTATGTCAAAACCATGCCATTTCATTAGCAGAATACAAATATAAACTCAAAATTGAAAAATATCACCTGTGTCACAAAGACGAGACAATCGCGATTCTGTACCAACAGACGATTTTCACAATTTTGGAACTTCCTTCAGTCCTTTCCACTCATTTACAGCAATAGGTCTCTCTCTTCATACAACTTACTCAGTAATACACAAATATGACTCACAAATCTCCATGATTAAGCAAGAGACAAGCTCACACATCAAAGAAAATACACTCAACAGGAGAAAACACGATTTTGCAGAAACTCTTTCTTCTCTATTGATAGCTTGAGCAAATGACTAACCAACCTCTCAAAAATAGAGAAAATTGACTTATATACATTTTCAAGTGTCCCTTTTCACACTTGAAATTAGGTCTTTTTCTCTAATTTTCTAAAGAAATGCTATCTAAGAGTTTCTAAAAATTCTACAAAAATTACATGAGATCCTCAACCACATAAGGAAGACTCTTCCTTATTTTTACAATCATTGCATAAATATTTTACAAGTTTCTTGACTTTTTACTAATTTTTTACATCAAAAATGCTCTTCCAAAAATACACCTTCCAACAGTCTCTTACCCCACCAAGCCTCATATGGTGTCATACCCTGCAAGGCTTTACATGGTAACCTATTGACCAAATAAGTGGCTGTATTTACAGCCTCAGCCCACAAATAATTAGGGCAATTTTCTCCTTCATCATGGATCTTGCAAACTCAACAAGTGTTCTATTTCTCCTTTCTGCAACACCATTTTGTTGAGGAGAGTACCTGCAAGTAACTTCTCTTTTTATACCTGCATTCCATAAGTAATCACTGAACTCATTAGAGAAATACTCTCCCCCTCCATCTGACCTTAGTCTTTTCAACTTATGACCTGTAATTCTTTCTACATATGCATGATAGTGTTTAAATGTATTAAACACTTCTGACTTATCTTTGATCACATAGATAGTGATCCATCTAGTAGCATCATCAACATAAATCACATAGTACCTTGACCCATTTATACTGAAATCCTTTGATGGTCCCCACACATCTGTGTGTACCAACTCAAGCTTGTCTGAGTGCATAAAACCATGCTTGGAGTAAGAGTTCTTATGAGCCTTACCTAATTGACATGCCTCACATTTGTATGTCATATGTTGACCTGCAACATTAGGCAATCCAAGCACTAAACCATTGTTAACCATATCTTTAATACCTCTTTCATTGAAATGTCCAAGCCTCTTGTGCCAAAGATCTAACTCAGAAATCTTATGTCCTCCATATGTGAACATAGCATGACCAATATTGCCTTGAATCTTCAATGTAAATAATCTTCCTTCCTTTTTCCCTGAAACAATCTGTTTATACCCTTGGCTAGGGTCTTCCACATATACTCCATCATTAGTGAATCTTACTTCATATCCCTTTTCAACAATTTGTCCTACACTTATCAAATTCTTAGGGATTGTAGGAACATACAAGACCTTACTCAATAAGGTGCTACCATCCTTGGCCTTCACTGATCCAATTGACTTCACATTGTGCTTTGTGTTGTCACCTGTCTGAACAACATGATTAAAAACATTATTCTCCAAATCAGTCATCAAGGATATATTACCACTCAGGTGATTGCTACACCCTGAGTCAATGTAGAAGACTCTCTGATCTTCACTCTGCCTTTCACAAGTTGCATTCATTATCAATGTTGAATCCTCCTTTTGATCTGAAGCATAATTGTAGTAGGTGTTGTTATATTGTTGACTTTGGAATCCTCTACCTGCATTTCTTCCAAAGTAACTCCTACCACCTCTGCCTCTGAAATTACCTCTTTGATTTCTGCCACCTCTTCCTCTTGAGTTATAATTTTGATTATATCCATTATTACTCTGAGTATTATGCCAACAATCATTAGCTAAGTGATTTGTCTTACCACAAATCCAGCAAGCTTTGCCTTCATCCTTGTTATTTCTGCCTCTTCCTCTACCTTTGCCACCTCCTCTTCCTCTTAGGAAGTTGGCTTGAGTAGTTGTTCCTTCATCTTCACCTGCTTGTTGTTTTCCTTTGCTATTCTTCTTCTTGTCCTTTGAGTACATTGCATGACCTGCACCCTTGTCACCATCTCCTTTAACATCCTGCTCAAATGTTAGCATATGACCTAGCAATTGATTCAAATCAGGAGTGAAATGGTCAAGTGATAATTCTGTAGACAAAATGAATGGCTTCCATTTGTCATCACCTCTCAAACCTGTAAGGATTTGCCTTACCAATTTATCCTCCTCAATGTCCTCATCAACAGCTCCTAATGCATCTACAATGTCTTTCATCCTTGTTACATAGTCTGAAATAGATTGAGAGGCCTTCTTCTTAAAAGTTGTAAACTCTGCCCATAAGGATGCCTTCCTTGACTTTGTAGTATTCTGGAAATGCTCCTCCAAAGCATTCCAAATATCAGTTGCACTTTCAAGACCTCGAATATGAGGTAACAAGTAATCATTGACTGCCATATAGACAATGCTCCTAGCTTGAGCATCTTTCTTCATCCAATTTTTCAAATCTGCTAACTCTTCCCTAGTTGGAACACTAGGATCTCTGAACTGTGGCTTCTCTTCTTCTCCTGTGATGTAAGCAATTAAATCTTTGCTCATAAGATGAGCTTCCATCCTCATTGACCATGCAGGATAGTTTTCCCTATCCAATTTCTCTATCTGTAGAGAATCTCCCATCTTGTGTCTACCTGTGTATTGAAATCTTCAAGCTTTATGAACAATATATGTACCTTTACTTTGAATTAGACTCCTTTTGTCCTTCTTGATGTCGTATGGTCTCCTCCTCTTGCTTTGCCTTCAAACTTTCACCTTTTAGTTCTTCAATTGTTGAATTTCTTGAATCTACAGCAGTCGGGACCTTCCTTTCCTTGATTTGATATCTCTTGCTCTGATACCACTGATGGAGAGTGTTAATCTCCAAAAGAATAACCTACTCTTGAATTTAGAACACCTCTATATCAAGAGTAAGTCAAAACCTTCACTAAATTAGAGGTCCAATCTCCAAATTATCAAAAGTTGACAAATTCTGTGAAGAAGATGAAACATAGAAAGTTTGCTGCACAATTTCTTCTAATTGACCTATCAAACATGTAAAGTTTTCTATGAAATTTTGTATGGAGTGTCGCCTAGAGATTGCGCACCTCCTCCAAGTTAAAGTTCTTCAAAAGGTTTAGTATAACTTGAGAAATCAACTTCACAAGTTACCTATGTCTGAATCTGTACTTCTGAGAAGTCGATTTAGACACCCCTAACTTCTTAACTTCAATTCTCTCAGTACAAACCCCGTTTAAGCAAATGCTTCTAGGCACAAGTAGATTACCTTCCAACTTAAAGATTAAGTGCTTTCTTGCACAAAACTTTAAACTATGGAGTGAGAACTGACCAAAAGATTAAGATCAAAATTTGCGCCTGTTTCAGAGAACTGTGAACACTCAACACATATGAATGTTCCTACTTACAATTCTCCTAGCCTCTTTGCAATTAGACTCTGAAACTCAGGTCACAGGCTCATTAACTAACAACTTAGATATCCTCAAAAGGATTTCTCAATTGATCAAACACAGATGGAGCAGACACGAAAACGGGTGCAATATTTCTTCATTAACTCAGAAAAATTACAGTTGAGTGATGAGAGGAAACTCAACTAATTTTTCACATGTCTCATGACATCTATCTTCCTCATTCTTGACTTCTATCTATTCTCACATATGCTCTCATATCACGCCTCGACATTTTCATGGTATTTATAGATAAATTTGTACAAGTCTATGACTAATCAAAGATCTAAGTGAACTATGTACATATGTGTACATTCCTCACATATTCTGAATGTGTCTTCCTTCCAAGCTTCAAGAATTGATCTCATCCTTCATTCTTTAGTCTTCAAACATTCAATTGGTGATAAGGATTTCTCAAAAGATTAAACACAGAAGGAGCAGACAGCAAAATATCGGGCGCAAAATTTTTCTATTTCTCAGAAAACTTACATCTAAGTGAGGATGGACAATTCACTCACTTTTCATGTGTCTAATGACACTAATTTCTCTCTCACTATTCTCTCATCTTCTCATGCTCGCTTTGCCTGACATTTTCCAACATATTTATAGATGAATATATACAAGTGTATGACTAGACAAAGGTATAAGTCAGCTAATATACATATGTGTACATGTCTTTGGATTTTCTGAATATGCCCTTCCTTCAACCATCTGAATTTGTTCTCTTCTTGACTCCTTGACTTCATCTCTCCATAATCCTTCAATTGATGATTGTCATGCACCAACAGCTCCCCCTCAATCATTAATTGAGGTTCTTCTCTATCTTCTTGATTCCTGCCATATCCTTGAATCTTTGTAGTTTTGGTCCATCTAGACTTTTTGTCATCATATCTGCAACTTGATCTTTTGTGGGAGTGTGTATGACTTCAATCTCCTTCTCAATGACCTTCTCTCTCAGGAAATGATACTGTATTTCAATATGCTTAGTTCTAGCATGAAATACAGGATTAGCTGCCAAGTATAATGAACTCATATTGTCTCCACAAATAATAGGAGTACTCTGAATCACATCAAAAACTTTCAAAAGTGTCTTTAGCCATATTACCTCTTTTGCAGCTTCCACCATACCTTTATATTATGCCTCTGTGGATGACAAAGCAACTGTATGTTGCTTCTTGGAACACCATGAAATCAATTTGTCTCCTACATAGCACAAGTATCCATGTGTTGATCTTCTATCATCCACATTACCTGCCCAATCTGCATCACTATATATCTTGATTCTTGTATCTGAAGTAAACCCATAGTGCAACCCTTCTTTGAGTGTACCCTTGATGTACCTAAGTACTCTTTGTCCTGCAATCCAATGTTCCTTTCTAGGACAATGCATGAATTGTGAAAGCACACCAAGTGCATATGACAAGTCAGGCCTTGTCAATGTAGCATAAATCAAGCTACCAACCAAACTTTGATAGAGTTTCATATCTCTGAACTCTTCTCCTCCAAATCTAGACAATTTATGGTTCACTTCCAAAGGTGTAGGTGCAACCCTGCAATCTTCCATTTTAAATTTGGTTAGCAAATTTTTAAGATACCTTTCTTGGGTCACATATACTCCATGTTGAGTATAAGAAATCTCCATTCCCAAGAAGAATGATAGGTTCCCCAAATCACTGATTTTGAACTCTTTCTCCATCTGCTTCTTGATCATTTGTATTCCCTTATCATCTGTTCCTGTAAGTATTATGTCATCAACATAAATACACACATAAATGAACCCATCTTCACTTGCTTTGACTAGCAAGCTACTATCTGCCTTTGATGCTTGAAATCCAAGATCATTCAAGAATTTTACAAGCCTATAATTCCAAGCCCTTGGGGCTTGCTTCAACCCATACAAAGCTCTCTTGAGCTTACATACATAATTTGGACTCACTTGATCTTTGAACCCATTTGGTTGCTCCATGTAGACTTCATCTGAAATGTAACCATTCAAGAAAGCATTTTTAACATCTAATTGAGACAACTTCCAACCTTTACAAGCAGCAATTGCAATGAGTGTCCTGATGGTTGTCATCTTTGCCACAGGACTATAAGTCTCATCATAGTCCACTCCATATGTCTGTGCATACCCTTTCACAACAAGTCTAGCTTTGTACCTAGACACTCTTCCATCTGCAAATCTCTTTGTTTTGTAAACCCACTTACATCCAATGATCTTCTGACTATTAGGTTTAGGAACCAAATCCATGTTTGATTCTCTATCAATGCATCATACTCCTCTTGCATAGCATCTTCCCAAATCTTCTTCCCTTTGGCTTCTTCATATGTAGAAGGTTCTTCATCTGCTTTTACCAAATAAGCATAATCTTTAGTAGTTAAAAATGAAGTGTCATAGCTATACCTTGTAGGTTGCCATTTGTGCCTAGATGATCTCCTAACTTCTGCACTTCTTGAGGTCTCTGGTTCATCACATTCTGGATCAAACCTTGGCCTCTCTTCAACTTCAACCTGCACTTCATTGTTCTCACTTTCATCAAGTAATTGAATCTTTGCTTTACCTTTTCTTTGTTCCACTACTTCTTCATCATCTGCATGTACATTATATTTACCTGCATACCAAGTACCTTGCTCATCAAATGTAACATCCTTGGATACAATAAATTGCTTTGTGGATGGACTCCACAACCTGTATCCCATTTGTTTATCATCATAACCAATGAATACATACTTCTCTGCCTTAGGCTCCAACTTATGCCTCAATTGAGATGGCACATATGCATATGCCAAGCATCCAAATATTCTGCAATGATCCAAAGTAGGTTTCTTACCCCACCAAGCTTCATATGGTGTCATACCCTGCAAAGCTTTACAAGGCAATCTATTAACCAAATATGTAGCTGTATTAACAGCCTCAGCCCACAAATAATTTGGGCAATTCTTCTCTTTCATCATGGACCTTGCAAACTCAACAAGAGTCCTATTTCTTCTTTCTGCTACCCCATTTTGTTGAGGAGAGTACCTGCAAGTAACTTCTCTCTTTATACCTGCATTCCACAAATAATCATTGAACTCATTTGAAAAATACTCTCCCCCTCCATCTGACCTTAGTCTCTTCAATTTTTGACCTGTAATCCTCTCTGCATATGCATGATAGTGTTTAAATGTATTAAACACTTCTGACTTTTCCTTAATCACATAAATTGTGATCCACCTGGTAGCATCATCAACATATATGACATAATATCTTGAACCATTTATACTAAAGTCCTTTGAACGACCCCACACATCTGTATGCACCAATTCAAGTCTTTCTGAATACATAAACCCATGCTTGGAATAGGATTGCTTATGAGCCTTACCTAATTGACATGCCTCACATCTGTATGTCATGTGTTGACCTGCAATGTTAGGCATTCCAAGTACTGAATCATTGTTAATCATTTCTTTGATACCTCTTTCATTAAAGTGTCCAAGTCTTTTGTGCCAAAGATCCAATTCTGACACCTTCTGCTCTCCATATGTGAACATAGCATGTCCAACATTTCCTTGTACCTTCAATGTGAAAAGCCTTCCTTCTTTCTTTCCTGCAATAACTTGTTTATACCCTTGACTAGGGTCTTCCACATAAACTCCATCATTGGTAAACCTTACCTCATAACCTTTTTCCACAATTTGACCTACACTGATCAAATTCTTTGGAATTGTGGGAACATAAAGTACCTTACTCAGAAGAGTGCTCCCATCCTTAGCCTTGACTGAACCAATTGACTTTACCTTATGCTTTGTATTATCACCTGTCTGAACTGTATGATTAATTGCATTATGATCTAGGTCAGTCATCAAAGCAATATTTCCACTCAAATGATTACTACATCCTGAATCAATATAAAACACTCTCATGTCCTCATGTGAAGTTTCACATGTATTCATAATGAGAGTCGAGTCCTCCTTTTGATCTGATGCATAGTTGTAGTAGGTGTTATTATAGGATTGATTTTGGAAGCTTCTTCCTCCACCTCTTCCAAAAGAATTCCTACCACCTCTACCTCTGAAATTTCCTCTCTGAAATCTACCTCCTCTTCCTCTTTGATTAAAGTTCTGATAATTACCATTGTTTTGATTATTATGCCAACAATCATGAGATAGATGATTGGTCTTACCACATATCCAACAAGCTCTTGCATTCTCTTTGTTGTTTCTGCCTCTTCCTCTACTTCTGCCATTTCCTCTTCCTCTTATGAAATTTGCTTGGTTTGATGTACCTTCTTCTTCACCTGATTGTTGCTTCCCTTTGTTAGCTTTCTTCTTGTCTTTAGAATACATTGCATGACCTGCACTCTTATCAACATCTCCTTTGACATCATTCTCAAAAGTTAGCATATGACCTAACAATTGATTCAAATCAGGAGTAAAATGATCTAATGAAAGTTCTGTAGATAAAATGAAAGGCTTCCATTTCTCATCTCCTCTTAGCCCTGTGAGTATTTGTCTTACCAATTTGTCTTCTTCAATATCTTCATCAACTGCACCTAAAGAATCTGCAATGTCCTTCATCTTTGTCACATAATCAGAAATTGATTGTGAGGCCTTCTTCTTGAAGGTAGTAAACTCTGCCCATAGTGAAGCCTTCCTTGATTTGGTTGTATTTTGGAAATGCTCTTCCAAAGCATTCCAAATGTCACAAGCACTCTCAAGTCCTCTAATGTGAGGAAGCAAATAGTCATTGACTGCCATGTAGATGATGCTTCTTGCTTGAGCATCCTTCTTCATCCAATTCTTCAAATCTGCAAGCTCCTCCCTAGTTGGAACACTAGGATCTCTGAATTCTGGCTTTTCTTCATCTCCTGTGATGTATCCTATCAGATCTTTGCTCATAAGATGAGCTTCCATTCTCATAGACCATGCAGGATAGTTCTCTCTATCCAACTTTTCAATTTGGAGACTATCTCCCATCTTTACTTCACCTATAGCTTCAAATCTTTAACCTTTACAGATAATAAATGTACCTTTACTTCGAATGTTGCTCCTTCTGATCCTTTTGATGCTCTTTGTATGTCTTCCTTCAAGTTTTCTTCAACCTTTACCCTTCTGCACCTTCAAGATGTAAAGATTTGTACTTCTACAATAGTCGGAGTTTTCTTCACTTCAATTTTGACACAACCTGCTCTGATACCACTGATGGAGAGTGTTAATCTCCAAAAGAACAAGTTGACCTTGAATTTAGATCACCTCTATATCAAGATCAACTTTAGACTCCACCTAATTTAGAGAATCTTCACCAAATTATCAGAAAATTGATTATTCTGAAAAATTCAGTTTCTTCAGAAAAGTCTGCTGCAGATTAGTCACTCATTGACTAATCAATCCTGTAAAGTTTTTGATAAAACTTTGCACAACACTTCACCTTAAGGTTGCGCAACTTTGCCAAGTTAAATCTCTCAAAAAGATTAAGTACACACTGAGAAATGTGTGAAACACTTTACCTATGTCAGAAAGTGCTTCTCTGCAATGGCGACTTTGACACCTGCAACTTCTTAGCACTGGTTCTCCCAACTCTGAACCCGTTTGATCAAGATCTTCTAGCCATAGATGGCTTACCTTCCAACTTAGATTTTGAGCCCTCATTTGTGTAAAACTTTACACTGTGGACTGAGCACTGACCATTTCTTTGAAGATGAAATGTGCGCCAGATTTTTCGACTCTTAGAACATTCTTACATATGAATGTTCCTAATCAAAATTCTCACAGCCTGATTGAAATTAATCTCTCAAATTCTAGCCATAGATAGATTAGCTATGGACTTAGACACGTGCAAAAGGATTTCTCAAAAGATTAAACACAGAAGGAGCAGACAGCAAAATATCGAGTGCAAAATTTTTCTATTTCTCAGAAAACTTACATCTAAGTGAGGATGGACAATTCACTCACTTTTCATGTGTCTAATGACACTAATTTCTCTCTCACTATTCTCTCATCTTCTCATGCTCGCTTTGCCCGACATTTTCCAACATATTTATAGATGAATATATACAAGTGTATGACTAGACAAAGGTATAAGTCAGCTAATATACATATGTGTACATGTCTTTGGATTTTCTGAATATGCCCTTCCTTCAACCATCTGAATTTGTTCTCTTCTTGACTCCTTGACTTCATCTCTCCATAATCCTTCAATTGATGATTGTCATGCACCAACACTAAGATGGTGGAATTGGCTCAAGCCATGTTCGAAGCTAGCCGCCTCTTTAACATCTCTAGCTCAGCTAAGACGCAATTACATTTTGAGGGACTACTAGAAAGAATAGAGAGGCTAATTGCACAATCAGAAAAGGAACCTACCCCTCAAAGAAAGGAAAGGGCAAGGGAACGGATAAGCCAGCCTATTCAGGAAGCCCATGCGCCCCCTCAAGAAGCCTATCTTCCTCCCCAAAAGGCAGATAAGCCTCCCTCGAAAGCTTACGTACCTCCACAGGTTGCCTACATTCCGTCTCAGGGAGCATATGAGCCTGTTCGGAAAAGTAATAGAATAAATAACCCTCCCCAGGACGCTTGTGCTCCAGCCATCTATGAGAACGAGGAGAGAGCCAACGATAGAATAAGCCCTCCTTCCCAGGTTGCTTACGCGCCTAATTCTACGGAGCCAGACACTTCTTCTTCTATGAATCGGTTTGCACCAGACTTCCTACGAGAAATTCAAGAAGACAAATGGGATAACGAAAGTGATGTCGCCCCTCCCTTTGAACTTGTGGATGATGCACACGACCAGTTCCCACAAGACATCCCATCTATTTACGGGGAACATGAGAGTACTCAATCTCACGAGAGAGTGGACTTTGAATCTAATTCCATACAAGAGTTACCCCACTTCACAGGACCATGGGAAGCAAAGTCCACATGTATGAGAGCACCTACAGTCATGGTAAGAAACGAAGATTCAGTCATACCTAGGAACACAGAGGTAGTGAAGAACACTAACGTGCAGTGTAATCTCAAGTTGGAAGAACTGCCTAAGGATAGACCAGAAGCGCGGAAAGATGTAGCCAGTCAAGTGACTGAAGTTGCAAAACCACGTTCCCGGGTAGGATCCCATAGGACAGTGCCAGAAATCCCCTTGGATAAGATAGGAGATATGTGTGAAGGTGAAGAAGGGAACACCTATCTTCCCATCACCTACCAGGAGTACACCACCAAGGCAAGTTTGGACTCAGGTGCAGGAGTTGCAATTGCCACCATTTCCCTATGGAAGCGTTGGGGCAAGCAAGCACTCAGGCCAACGAGAATGAAATTGCAAATGGCCGATGGTCACATAGAGAGACCCCTAGGATTGCTAGAAGGAATAACTCTCACCACTTGTGGTGTCGAGTTTGAGCATAGTTTTGCTATATGTGACTTCAGCAAAAATCATGCTTATGAGATGATTTTGGGAAGACCATTTATGCGACAGTTGCAAGTGGTACAGGATTGGGGAACCAACTCCTTGTATTTGCAACACTTGGGTGTTACGACCAAAGTCAATCTCAAGGATTATTCTCATAGAGATGTCCCTCCTATCCAATGGAATCCCATCCATAGAGCCAAAGATGATACAGAATCGGTGCATTCCATAGGGTCTGGATCCTCATGGATGCATGAAGACACTCACTTATGGATGTGCAAAGTAGCAGTAGAGGAAGAGAAGAGAGAAAAGGCCAGAGAAATAGGTGCAAACGAAACCCATAGACCCATTCAAGACCCAGCCTATGCACCTGTAGTTTTTCCAGACGAGGAATTCGAACCCCATGGCTGGGCAGAAATTTTAGCAACAATGGACGTAGCCATCAATGAAGAACAATGGACACCTCACTGTGATGAGGATGGCTATGACATTTCAGTCTTCTCCATAGAGCCAATCATGGGAGAGGCAATTCTAGAAGAATGCGAACCTAGCCCTGATGCATTTGAGGATGCAAGTGACTCCGATCTAGAGTCAATCATTATGGACCCACCATTTGCATCAGATGAAGAATACTTCCATGAAGTAGAATTTCAACCCCAGAGGCATGGAGAAGTTACAAATGATGTAAGATTAGCAACACATGTGTTGAGAAAAGGGGAGCAACAGACCCTAACCGCCTCACATGGAAGTGAGAGGTTTCTCCAAGTTGGGGCAAAGAATGAGAGGAGAGGTTCACCCACGCTCATGGAGCAATGGCAACAATGGCCAACGTCACAAGGACCAAAGGGGAACATCCTCCCAAGCATGCACACACACATGCAAATCCATACACCAAGATCATCGCCTTGCACACAAGGAAACAGGAGAGTAGCAAATGACACCTTCTTCCATTATCAAAATGGAGGCCAAGGCCATGGCCAAGGGACCTCCTCTTTACAAGAAATAGCCTCTATTTATAGGCTCAGCTCATTCTCTCATGTGCTCTTTTTGACTAGTCAAAAAGGAGCACATGCTCATATCTCTCTAGATCTTTTCAAATATTCCTTCCAACCACCCTCTTCAATACAAATATATGCGTGGGAAATCTACGTGGGAAATCTATGGATGTGTGCAAAAAGAGATTTTATTTGAAAAGGCTTCCATACCATAGACTAGAGGAACTATCAAAAAGGGGTTTTAGGAGAGTGTTCATATGGACATCTCCTAAATACAAAAAGAGATATTTTTATGAGGGCTAGAGGGTGCCATTGCATGAGGAAATTGTGGGCAACCCTTATAACAACACCCTCCTCCTCCTAGACTTTGTCGTCCTCGACAAAGCTAAGAGAGAAGCATATAGTGCCGAACTGGTCCAAGTTTGGAGTCTTCAACTCTTCAAATATGCAGCAGTTCCAATCTGAATTTTGCAAGGCTGCAAATCTTTTGAATCAGCAAGCCGTCTGCCTGCAAATCTCTAATCCAGCAGTGCTGAGCGACACAATCCCCTGGGGGGGCAGTCAGCCCAGCCTCCTTCCCATGCCTTCACTCAAAGCTCCAATACCTGAAAATTAAACATACACAACAAGTAGACTGATTTTTGAAAAGAAGCAACAAAAAAATGTTAATTCCATTTTTAGTTTTCACTTCAGGGGGCATCCATTGCCACAAGACTTGCTCTATTAGAGAGAAGTCTGTATGAAAAACCGTCTTGCTCCTGCAAAGAAAAGAAAAACCATAGTCCTGAAACAAGGAGCCCTTATCAAGACCATGAGTGTCTGTCCCTTATGTCTCAATGATTCCATACTCTGTTATTTTCAAGTGAAAGTGGGACATTTTTGCAATGTAAAGCATGAGATGAATGTAGCCTATGGTCCTGCCATCATTTATACTAAGCTTCTAGTCAATGAAGCTTGCAATTTAACATGAGTGTTCTGTGCTCATAAAATCAGTAGATAATAATGCAACTTTATGAGTCCTAGCATCTTACAAGCATTCGTGAGACTCAAACAACTTATCCAACACTATTCCTGCAAAGCACAGTAGCAAATCATCTATAGGAGGTAAGGAGGATCAATGTTCTAAATATGTTGGCCTGTAATGCAAAACATAAGCCTTAAATGAGCTTTGTGAAACTAGAGAGTTACTTCTCTAGCAAAAAACAATCACTCATTCATGACTTCGTACTTAAAAAAAATTCAACCCCCTATGTACATTCTCACCTGCAAATATCCTTTAAAGAATACATGCTTACATCATGAGAGCATTATGCACCAACCCAAGAATTTTGCTACTTGCATTAATAAAGAGTAGACTCAAGAGAGATGCATTAACAGGTAGCAAGAGTTTGTGCAGTCTTGGACCAAATTCCTATTAATGGGTCAATGAATACAAGCATCAAGTAACATTCACACCATTGAGACTATTGCATGTGAACAAGTCTAAATCCACCCACACTTCCAGTAACTTTGCAAGATCAAAACAAACCCTTTAGATTCTATGCCTAAAATATTGGGCAGACACACTCCTAGAGCAAGCCATTCTTCACACAATATTCACACATCAACCCTATGGTATTACTAATTGCCTTTTGAACATAAGTGGTCACATGCAACCAATACCATCATATTGAGGGAAACAAGCATGTTATCCCTTTCTAATGACTATGACAGAAGCATGCTACAGAAACTTCATAAGACATGGTAGCACCATCATCCTTCGTTTCAAACCTGCAACACTCAGAGTCAAGAGTAATTGAGTACACAATTAACTTCTCATTTAAAGATCAGCAAAAAGAATTCAGTATCCCCAAAAGTTCTTTAATCATTCCAAGGGATTGCTTCCCCAAGGAGAAGAATCAATATGCTCGAGTCACCTGCAAGCTTTTCATCAAGCAAGAAGATCATATATATGATGAATGCATAGATATGAGGTGCCTAAAGGTGTCAACTTGTGTATCACTCCTTGGTGGGGCTTGAAAAAACCTTCAAAAGACCACAAGAAAGTGTGAAGCCTATGGTAAGCCACAGAAAATCAAAAATAGGTTATCCTTTAGGTGGAAGCTCCAAGGGATTCCAAAACATGTGACGACCTTTCGATCCTAGTCCAGAAATATATTTAATTGCATAACCTTACAACAAGCATACACTACATTCTAGCTTTAGTGGCCTAAGAGAAAATGCATTAAGTTCATGAAGAGTGACCATTTTGGGGACTTTCAGCTGAATAGCACCAAGTTCATCTTCATAGGCAGTCACCACAAGATAACCTCCCAAGAGCCATAGTCAAAAACCTGTTAAGCTTCAAGTAGACCATAAACCATCAAACCTCTTTAGATTTACCAATGACAATGATCAAGCAACGGTTGCAATTTCTGAGAGCAATTTTTACACCGTGTGCATATGTGACAAGTAGAATAAAGGGTGAGTGCGTAGTATGGTTCCTTGGCCCTCATGCAAGTATTACAAACCATATTTCCTTTCTTCCTTATTGTGCATTATGTGGAGCCATATGCATAAGAGTGAATTGAACAACTACCGGAGCTGATGCAATGTCATTGAAGCAAATCTGAACCTATAGAACTCAAGGTGCATAGGTGTTGGGTCCTATAGGGTAGAAAACACATACGAAGAATTACCATCGATGGTACAAGTATATTCTAAAGGTCAAACGTTTATTCTTTGATAGACCTATGACGATTGTCGATAGTGTGCATCATCACAATAATCACGAGATAGTGTCATACTTTCTTTTATGGCACCTAAATAAGACATTGGCTGTTCATTATAGAGCTGCCCTCACAAATATTCTTAGCCTTCAAGATTGCATTGCCCCCCTTGTGAGCGCTCTCACCAATGCACAGCATGAATAGAAATTGAAACACATAGAGATCTGGTTGAAGATAAAGCTTATCGACCAGAAATCCCCATGATACATGTGGGATAAACTTCAGGGCCCCAATCGTGCACAATCCATCCAAATGTGGAACATGTGTCCTGTAATGCAAAGCTACAGTCAAGCAAAAAAGGTCATCGAGTACTGCCAATTAGTAGCCAGAAAATTGTTTGTTCTCAACATCAACTATTTTCATCAATTGCGTAGAGTGATAAGGGTTGTGGATACAACACCGTCGGAGGTAGTTACACACCATGCCCACAGTACCTCAGGCTCCAATTCTCCTTACTCAGGATTATACTTGAAGCTACCCAGTAGACAATTATATTGCAACCTAGAAAGACATCTACATGGTTGTTATCATTCATATCCATGATCAAGGCATCCTAGAGGTCACTCCCACGGACACACCCAACCTCCTTCTCTAGCTTCATTCATATGGGTAGATATGAAAAACATCAAAGAACATTCAAAGAACATTCCTTTAATATATGGTTTATAGATAACATTACGATACTGTAGTAGAGACCATCATGGTTTGAATGCTTCGCTTTTAGAATATGTACGACTGTGTAAAGATAATTCCAACAATTATGCTTCTAAAAGGGAAGAGAGTATATATGCAGCTCCCATGGCCTCCTACATATGGTTCGTATCATGTAATGACACAATGTAGAATTGTACCCAATGTTCACTAAAATGACCTTATGCATGGAAAGAAGAACACCACCCAGTACTCGGGAACAACAAAACTTCAAAGAACTTAGTTTGCAATTATGCAGACTAGTACTCTCATCATATCTGAATTCCTTGGTTTGGGCATGTCTTCGAAAACTTCAGATATTAGCCTCTTCGTAATGATGGGAAAGGCAACATATCTTTCCATATCTATCAATGAAACCTGGATATAAAAAAAAAAAAAAACAAACTAAACCCAACATTTAACAAAGCGACGGGAAAATAAAAACGGCTAGGTCAAGCCTACACTTCCTTGAATTAACATTTGTATTACATCATTATCTGCCACCGACCGCTTGTGATTGGGATGCAGGAGAGTGTTGGTGAAAAATTGTAGTGTGGACCTTTGAGGGTGGTAACATTATGGTCATAAGAGACTCAGAAGAACAACATAACCACATATGGTTTGATATTACCATTAGTATGCCAAAGACATCAAAACATAAGGTAAACATGAGGGAAAGATTGAGTAAGAAGTATCCGAGGACAGAGATTATCAATTTCAATATCCACATTCAGACGTGCGTTTCATAGCTATAACTAAAACACATTACCCATTTATATCACGGTTCATATCACTATCCGAGGTAGTAGCATGGTATGAGATTTTAATAAGACCTAGGAAATTTTGAGCCATCAACCCTAATCTGTGGCAATCAAGGAGCAAAGCCCGAGTGGGAATGGCATACATGGGGAAGTAGTTGACTGCCCAGATGTGTGTGTGGCCCAAGAAACTTGCAATTGCAAAGTCTTGTCCAATAGCCAGACTTAAGCTTTCGATGCTTCTTGCCCAGCGAGTTGTACTTTGATAATGACGACGCTCAAGGAGTACTCTTAGAGCAGATGGTGAGGCGGAGCATGAGGATGCTTGACCCTGAGGGCACCAGAATGAGTCCGCGCAGGAAAAAAGAGAAGCAAAAGCTCTGTCGTGCATGAGCAGATGGCCACGAATGGTGAACTCGCATAGAGATCCAATCGCAAAGTGTAGCAACCTCTGAGACAGAGCGAAATCCTTGGCAAGTCCAACCCCAGCATGGAACACGGCGATGGCAGAGCGACAGAGGCACTTCAACCCTTCAAGATAATAGTGATGGGGAAGCACCAAAGGTGGACGCTGCCACAGAAGTGAGACGCGCAGTTGGACGGGGGGAGAACTGAGTGTCTCCCACAGTGAGAGTGGAAGGGATGGAAAGGAGGAGGTTCCCCCCACCTTCCAAAGCACGTATCTGCCGAATCTTCCAGAGGAGGAGAGAGAAACGGAGAGGAATAAAATTATAATGCAGCCCCAGACCTCCAGCTTGCGTGCGCAAGGTGCAATGAAGAGACTTAACTTCCAAGCGTTTGAGCATTTCCATGCACCTGCCCAATCTCTATCCAAAGGCAGCCCACGATCTTCGAAAATGCATGCACATTAAATGGAGGAAATCTTACGCATTCATACAGAAAAATAGCCTTTTCCTATTCAAATTCTCGTGATCTCATAAATATGGATTCCTTTTTTTTTCTTTTTTTTTCTATGTTTACTTAAAAAAAGAAATGGGAAGTGGGAGGGAGCGGACGGAGACACTCACCCACCCACTTAACATTAAATGAATAGGACAGATGGAGATGATGCCAGATTCGATGTGTATGAGATAGAGAAAGAGAGAGAGAGAGGATGTTCGTGTGCGACAACAAAGAAATGAACTATTCTACTAAAAAAAGTAACAAATGAGAGGTACCCTAGGCCAACCGAAGGCCACACGTATTTGTCCTTCTCCAAGTGTCAAGGTGCATCTCACGAAATATGGACACACAAACTTGGAAAAACCAACGGCTAAAGGCCGACGTCCCCGGCAACGGCGCCAAATTGTTGAGAAAAGGGGAGCAACAGACCCTAACTGCCTCACATGGAAGTGAGAGGTTTCTCCAAGTTGGGGCAAAGAATGAGAGGAGAGGTTCACCCACGCTCATGGAGCAATGGCAACAATGGCCAACGTCACAAGGAGCAAAGGGGAACATCCTCCCAAGCATGCACACACACATGCAAATCCATACACCAAGATCATCGCCTTGCACACAAGGAAACAGGAGAGTAGCAAATGACACCTTCTTCCATTATCAAAATGGAGGCCAAGGCCATGGCCAAGGGACCTCCTCTTTACAAGAAATAGCCTCTATTTATAGGCTCAGCTCATTCTCCCTTGTGCTCTTTTTGACTAGTCAAAAAGGAGCACATGCTCATATCTCTCTAGATCTTTTCAAATATTCCTTCCAACCACCCTCTTCAATACAAATATATGCGTGGGAAATCTACGTGGGAAATCTATGGATGTGTGCAAAAAGAGATTTTATTTGAAAAGGCTTCCATACCATAGACTAGAGGAATTATCAAAAAGGGGTTTTAGGAGAGTGTTCATATGGACATCTCCTAAATACAAAAAGAGATATTTTTATGAGGGCTAGAGGGTGCCATTGCATGAGGAAATTGTGGGCAACCCTTATAACAACACGTTGCCTCCCTGACTCCTTTTTTGCGCGTAGCATTCCTCTGCAACACATAGTTTTGGACAAGAACAGCATGGTCATCTTCATGTGTACTCCTGGAAGGACCAGGAGTCTGTGCCTTTCCTAGTTCTTTGAGTGCTCCATTATCCAACTCTACTGTAATTCGACTATGATTGACCCATACCTGAAGAAGTCCACTTCTTAGGTTCAAGTTGACTGCTTGGTCATAGATCCAGTCTTGACCCAAGACAAGGGGTCCCGTGAGGTCCTCATCTTGACACACTAGTACTTTAACTGTCATTGTCTCATCATGAATGTAGAGGGGAAGTTCCACCTCGCCCATGCAAGGGGTTTCCACTCCTCCCAATCCTATGAGGTATGCTTCCACAGGATTGACAGTTAACTGCAACTCTTGACAGTAAGACAATTTAACCGCACTAGTGGCTGCACCTGAGTCAATCAAGGCTCTTACAGTCCTTGCACTCGTTCCTTGTCCTATATCTAGGGTTATGAAAGGACGTCGATCAATTATCCTATGCGAGCTTGTTCCTGCGACTTCACACATGGCCATAGGATATCCTTGATCTGCATAGTCATCTGTTCTAGTCTGATCTCGGCCTTGCCTTCGTAACTTCATCCTTCTGATGCGTTCTAAAGCTTCTGCTTGAGCTTCTTCTCGAATTCACTTTTCTTCCTCTTTGCGTTTCTTAGCAGTGTTGAGTCGGCTGAGCATTTCCTCCGTGAGGGGTTCCTGATACAACTTGACTCTGCAACCGCTAATATAGTTTGGGAGAACATCACCCTCTAATGTGGCTAGTTGTACTGCTCCGCTCGTGGAGATCCTATTGATGATCATAGGTCCGTAGCCTCTCTTTTCTAGCTTCCTTGCGTGTTGTTTCAGTGTATAGACTAAAACTAGATCTCCTGCTTTCAAACCCTTATCCTTCACGTGGGCATCAAAGTATGCCTTCTGTCTCTTCTTGGCTGCATATATTCCTGCAGCGGCTCTCAGTCTTGTTTCTCCTAATCGTTCAAGGTCAAAGATCCTAGAGGAGAGCTCATGACCTGTCCATTCGTGCTCTTGTGCTACTCTCAATGTAGGGATCAAGAAGTCCAAGGGTAACACAGCGTTTTGGCCGAATACCATCTGAAAGGGGGTGGCTTGGAGTACCGTTTTGTAGGCAACTCGGTATGCCCAAACAGCATGGTGGAGTTGTTTGTCCCAATCAGAGCGTTTAGTGTTCACTAATTTTGTCAGTACATTGCATAAGATCTTATTAGTGCTCTCAGCTTGTCCATTAGCTTGAGGGTGATAGGGGGCAGACTTCTTGTGTATTACCAAGAATTCTTGGAGTAGATTTTCAATCACTTCGTTCAAGAAATGAGTGCCTCTATCACTTACAAGCTCTATAGGTAGCCCATATCTCGTGAATACACTCTCAAACAAGAATTTAGCAGTTGTTTGAGCATCGTTCTTTGTCGTAGCCCTTACCTCTACCCACTTAGTTAGATAATCTGTCGCAACAATGATGTATTCCGCATGAGAACCTTTAGCTGGGGGATTAATAGGACCTACAAAGTCTATTCCCCACTTAGAAAATGCACGTCCACCCATCATAGGTTTCAGTGGCATCTCATCTTTGCGTATAGGATACTGAGTCCTCTGACAGACATCACACCGTTTCACATAGGTATGTGCATCCATGTGAAGGGTAGGCCACCAGAAGCCCGCAAATAGAATTGCCTTGATCACCCGATCCGGTCCAAAGTGTCCTCCTGCTACACCTTGGTGAACAGTTTCTAAGATCTTAAGATACTCACTCTCATGGACACACAGTCTTAGGTAACCATCTTTGCCGTGTTTGTATAGATTATCACCAATGAGTGAGTAATCCAGGGCTTCTTGTTCTAAACTCCTTTTCCTAGCCAGAGTCATGTCTGGAGGGAATGTGTTTGTCCTCAAGAAGGATACGAGAGGTTCGCTCCAATCTGGCACTATGGATACTTGATAAAGGGTGGCATGTTCCACAGGTGGTTTAGTGCAACAGATTGGGCATTCCTTGCACAAATTTTGGACATCAGCTTCCATGGTTGGCCAATGTACTCCGAGTCTCTTTAGGGTCTGTAAAGTTCGTTGCTTTGAGTAGTGTTGCTCTAACGCACCTACATGTGCTAATTGCAACCATTTAGCATACTCATCCTCTTCTACGCAACAAGCCAAGATCCCTTGATCTGTGTGCTTGTACATGCTTCCTGCCATGATGTGGTACTTTTGGGCTTTTACAACCTCTTTATTCCGTGTGTTTACCACTGGATGGTTAGGCCCGTATGTCAATACTGGTACCAATGACTTAGCCCACTGCGGCACCACTTCCAAATTAAACAAGTAAGCATCAGGAAGGTCATCTGACACTCCTTGTGGGGCTTCTCCCGATGTGAGCCTAGAGAGGTGATCTGCTCTCAAATGAGTCCTCCCTTTCCTTACCACAACCTCAAAATCATATTCCATTAGCAAGAGAAACCATCTCACTAATCGTCCTGTATTGCATGGCTTGTTTACGAGATATAACAATGCCTAATGATCAGTAAAAAATTTAAACTTATTTGCAAGCAAATAGTGTCTAAATTTCTTAACTGCGTATACCATGCCTAATCCTTCTCGCTCTGTAGTGGTGTAATTCCGTTCAGCCGCATTCAATTGTCTACTGGCATAGGCAATTGGAAGATCCATATTACCTTCACCAGTAGGTTGTGCAAGCACACATCCAATAGCATAGTTGGATGCATCCACGTGAACATGGAATGGCTTATTCCAATCTGGTGTGGTCAAGATTGGTGCTGAACATAATCTTCGTTTAAGCTCCTAAAAGGAATTCTCACATTCATCCGTCCACTCAAAGTTAGTCAGAAGTCCGTACATGGGCTTTGCAATGACAGCATACATGTGTATAAATCGTCGGTAATAACCACAGTGCCCCATGAAAGCTTGTACTTCCTTGACATTCTTTGGCCTAGGTAGCTCTGCTTGATGGAGAGTGTTAATCTCCAAAAGAACAACCTACTCTTGAATTTAGAACACCTCTATATCAAGAGTAAGTCAAAACCTTCACTAAATTTGAGGTCCAATCTCCAAATTATCAAAATTAAGAAAATCTGTGAAGAAGATGAAACACAGAAAAGTCTGCTGCAGAATTTCTTCACATTGACTTATCAAACATGTAAAGTTTTTGATGAAACTTTATACGAATCATCTCCTAGGGATTGCGCAACACCTCCAAGTTAAATTACTTCAAAAGCTATAGTATAACTTGAGAAATCCATTTCACAAGTTACCTATGTCAGAAACTGTTACTCAGAACAGTCGATTCTACACCCCTAACTTCTTAACTTTGGTTCTCACAATGTCGAACCCGTTTTGCCAAATCCTTTTGACTGAAGATAGCTTATCTCTCAACTTAGATTTTAAGCTATCATATGTGTAAAACTTTACACTGTGCGCTGAGCACTACTCATTTCTTTGGACTCGAAAAGTGCGCCTGTTT
The DNA here is from genome assembly GCA_020310875.1 of Ceratopteris richardii. Classification (NCBI taxonomy): domain Eukaryota; kingdom Viridiplantae; phylum Streptophyta; class Polypodiopsida; order Polypodiales; family Pteridaceae; genus Ceratopteris; species Ceratopteris richardii. Next base: position 194,472,637 of record CM035415.1, on the reverse strand, counting down.
CAGAGAGCTGTAAACACTCAATACATGTGAATGTTCCTACCAGCAATTCTCTTCACCTGTTTACAATTAGACTCTGAAATTCAAACCACAAACTCATCAACTAACAACTTAGATATCCTCAAAAGGATTTCACAAATGATCTACCACAGACGGAGTAGACGCAGAAACATCGGGCGCAACATTTCCTTCATTTCATGAGAAGACTACAACTGAAAAGTGAGAGAGACTTCAACTTCTTTCTCAACTATCTATTGACATTTACAATCACTAATTTCTCTATTCCTATGCTCATACATGGTCTCTCTTTGTCTTCTCTCTTCTGCTCTCTATCTTTGCCCGACATTTTTCAAAAGTATTTATAGACATCTATGTACAAACTCTCATCAAAACATAAGTATATGTAACCTATGTCAAAACTAATGTACATATGTGTACATGTCCTTCACTCTTGTGAATGTATCCATTTTCTTCACTCCAAATCTTCAATTGGTGATTGATATGCACCAACAGCTCCCCCTCAATCATCAATTGAGGTTTCTCCTTTCTTCTTTATACCTGCCATGTCCTTAAACTTCTGTAGCTTTGGTCCATCCAAGCTCTTTGTAAGCATATCAGCTATCTGATCCTTTGTTGAAGTATGTATGACTTCAATCTCCTTATCCATCACTTTCTCTCTTAGGAAGTGATACTGAATCTCAATGTGTTTGGTCCTGGCATGAAAAACAGGATTAGCAGCTAAATACAATGAACTCATGTTATCTCCATATATGATTGGTACTCCATGCACAATGTCAAGACTCTTCATCAAGGTCTTAACCCAAATTACTTCTTTTGCAGCTTCAACCATGCCTTTATACTCTGCTTCTGTAGAAGATAAAGCAACTGTATGTTGCTTCTTGGAACACCATGAGATAAGTTTATCTCCCACATAACACATGTACCCAAATGTAGATCTTCTATCATCTGGATTACCTGCCCAATCTGCATCACTATAAATTTTGATATTTGTATCTGAGGTAAACCCATAATACAAACCTTCATTGAGTGTACCCTTAATGTACCTCAACACCCTTTGTCCTGCAATCCAATGTTCTTTCCTTGGGCAATGCATAAATTGAGACAAAACCCCTACTGCATATGATAAATCAGGTCTAGTTAGAGTAGCATAGATAAGGCTACCAACCAAACTCTGATATTGTCTCATGTCCTTGAATTCTTCACCTCCATACTTACTCAATTTGTGATTCACCTCCATTGGTGTAGGTGCTACCCTGCAATCATCCATTTTAAACTTGATTAACAAGTTCTTCAAATACCTTTCTTGGGTCACAAATACTCCATGTTGAGTATATGTAATCTCCATGCCCAAGAAGTATGACAAGTCTCCCAAGTCACTTATCTTGAACTCCTTTTCCATTTGCCTCTTGAGCTTTTGTATTCCTTCTTCATCTGTACCTGTAAGAATTATATCATCAACATATATGCACATGTATATGAAACCATTTTCACTTGCCTTGACAAGCAAGCTACTATCTGCTTTAGACACCTGAAAACCAAGTTCTTTTAGGAACTTCACAAGTCTATAGTTCCATGCCCTTGGGGCCTGCTTCAAGCCATATAAAGCTCTCTTGAGCTTGCACACATGATCTGGATACCTTTTATCTCTGAACCCTTGAGGTTGCTCCATGAATACATCATCTGAAATATAACCATTCAAAAAAGCATTCTTTACATCAAGTTGACATAGCTTCCAACCTTTACATGCAGCAATAGCAATAAGTGTCCTTATGGTTGTCATCTTTGCCACAGGACTATAGGTCTCATCATAATCAATACCATATGTTTGAGCAAACCCTTTGACAACAAGTCTAGCTTTGTATCTAGACACACTTCCATCTGCAAACCTTTTTGTCTTGTAGACCCATTTGCATCCAATAATCTTCTGACTATTTGGTTTAGGAACCAAATCCCAAGTTTGATTCTCCAATAGTGCATCATATTCCTCCTGCATAGCACTCTCCCATTTTTCCTTACCTTTTGCCTCTTCATATGTAGAAGGGTCTTCATCTGTATTCACCATATAAGCATAATCTTTTGTGGCTAGAAATGAAGTATCATAACTATACCTTGTAGGTTGCCACCTATTTCTTGTTGACCTTCTGAGTTCTCCACTCCTTGAGGTTTCTGGCTCTTCACATTCAGGATCAAATCTTGGTGTCTCTTCCACCTCAACCTGCACTTCATTATTCTCTTGCTCATCAAATATTTGAACTTTTGATTTACCTTTTCTTTGATTCACTTCTTCTTCATCACCTGTATTAATGTTGATTGTACCTGCATACCAAGTACTTTGTTCATCAAATGTAACATCTTTAGAAACCATAAATTGTTTTGTTGATGGACTCCACAACCTATAGCCCATCTGCTTGTCATCATAGCCAATGAAAACATACTTTTCAGCTTTGGGTTCCAACTTGTGTCTTAATTGTGATGGCACAAATGCATATGCCACACACCCAAATACTCTGCAATGATCCAAGGTAGGTCTCTTACCCCACCAAGCCTCATATGGTGTCATACCCTGCAAGGCTTTACATGGTAACCTATTGACCAAATAAGTGGCTGTATTTACAGCCTCAGCCCACAAATAATTAGGGCAATTTTTCTCCTTCATCATGGATCTTGCAAACTCAACAAGAGTTCTATTTCTCCTTTCTGCAACACCATTTTGTTGAGGAGAGTACCTGCAAGTAATTTCCCTTTTTATACCTGCATTCCATAAGTAATCACTGAACTCATTTGAGAAATACTCTCCCCCTCCATCTGATCTTAGTCTCTTCAACTTATGTCCTGTAATTCTTTCTGCATATGCATGATAGTGTTTAAATGTATTAAACACTTCTGACTTATCTTTGATCACATAGATAGTGATCCACCTAGTAGCATCATCAACATAAATCACATAATACCTTGATCCATTTATACTGAAATCTTTTGATGGTCCCCACACATCTGTGTGTACCAATTCAAGCTTCTCTGAATGCATAAAACCATGCTTGGAATATGAATGTTTATGAGCCTTACCTAATTGACATGCCTCACATTTGTATGTCATATGTTGACCTGCAACATTAGGCAATCCAAGCACTGAACCATTGTTAACCATATCTTTAATACCTCTTTCATTGAAATGTCCAAGCCTCTTGTGCCAAAGATCTAACTCAGAGATCTTGTGTCCTCCATATGTGAACATTGCATGACCAATGTTACCTTGAATCTTCAATGTAAATAGTCTTCCTTCTTTTTTTCCTGAAACAATCTGTTTATACCCTTGGCTAGGGTCTTCCACATATACTCCATCATTAGTGAACCTTACTTCATATCCCTTTTCAACAATTTGACCTACACTTATCAAATTCTTAGGGATTGTAGGAACATACAAGACCTTACTCAATAAGGTACTTCCATCCTTGGCCTTCACTGATCCAATTGACTTCACATTGTGCTTTGTGTTGTCACCTGTTTGAACAACATGATTAAAAACTTTACTTTCCAAATCAGTCATCAAAGATATGTTACCACTCAGGTGATTGCTACACCCTGAGTCAATGTAAAAGACTCTTTGATCTTCACTCTGCCTTTCACAAGTTGCATTCATTATCAATGTTGAGTCTTCCTTTTGATCTGAAGCATAATTGTAGTAGGTGTTGTTGTATTGTTGACTTTGGAATCCTCTACCTGCATTTCTTCCAAAGTAATTTCTTCCACCTCTACCTCTGTAATTACCTCTTTGATTTCTGCCACCTCTTCCTCTTGCATTATAATTTTGACTATATCCATTATTATTCTGAGTATTATGCCAACAATCATTAGCTAAGTGATTTGTCTTACCACAAATCCAGCAAGCTTTGCCTCCATCTTTGTTATTCCTGCCTCTTCCTCTACCTTTGCCACCTCCTCTTCCTCTTAGGAAGTTGGCTTGAGTAGTTGTTCCTTCATCTTCACCTGCTTGTTGTTTTCCTTTGCTATTCTTCTTCTTATCCTTTGAGTACATTGCATGACCTGTACTCTTGTCACCATCTCCTTTAACATCCTGCTCAAATGTTAGCATATGACCTAACAATTGATTTAAATCAGGAGTGAAATGGTCAAGTGATAGTTCTGTAGACAAAATAAATGGCTTCCATTTGTCATCACCTCTCAACCCTGTAAGGATTTGCCTTACCAATTTATCTTCCTCAATGTCTTCATCAACAGCTCCTAAAGCATCTGCAATATCTTTCATCCTTGTCACATAATCTGAGATGGACTGAGAGGCCTTCTTCTTGAAGGTAGTAAACTCTGCCCATAAGGATGCCTTCCTTGACTTTGTAGTGTTCTGAAAATGCTCCTCCAAAGCATTCCATATGTCAGTTGCACTTTCAAGACCTCTAATGTGAGGTAACAAGTAATCATTGACTCCCATGTAGATAATGCTCCTAGCTTGAGCATCTTTCTTCATCCAATTTTTCAGATCTGCTAACTCTTCCCTAGTTGGAACACTAGGATCTCTGAACTCTGGCTTCTCTTCTTCTCCTGTGATGTAACCAATTAAATCTTTGCTCATAAGATGAGCTTCCATCCTCATTGACCATGCAGGATAGTTTTCCCTATCCAATTTCTCTATCTGTAGAGCATCTCCCATCTTGTTTCCACCTGTGTATTGAAAACTTCAAGCTTTACAAGCAATGTATGTACCTTTACTTCAAGTTAGACTCCTTTTGCCTTTCTTGATGTCGAGTAGACTTCTCCTTAGGCTTTTGACTCCAAGCTTTCACTTCTTAGCTCTTCAAATGTTGAACTTCTTGAATCTGCAGCAGTCGGGACCTTCCTTTCCTTGATTTGATGTCTCCTGCTCTGATACCACTGATGGAGAGTGTTAATCTCCAAAAGAACAACCTACTCTTGAATTTAGAACACCTCTATATCAAGAGTAAGTCAAAACCTTCACTAAATTTGAGGTCCAATCTCCAAATTATCAAAATTAAGAAAATCTGTGAAGAAGATGAAACACAGAAAAGTCTGCTGCAGAATTTCTTCACATTGACTTATCAAACATGTAAAGTTTTTGATGAAACTTTATACGAATCATCTCCTAGGGATTGCGCAACACCTCCAAGTTAAATTACTTCAAAAGCTATAGTATAACTTGAGAAATCCATTTCACAAGTTACCTATGTCAGAAACTGTTACTCAGAACAGTCGATTCTACACCCCTAACTTCTTAACTTTGGTTCTCACAATGTCGAACCCGTTTTGCCAAATCCTTTTGACTGAAGATAGCTTATCTCTCAACTTAGATTTTAAGCTATCATATGTGTAAAACTTTACACTGTGCGCTGAGCACTACTCATTTCTTTGGACTCGAAAAGTGCGCCTGTTTCAGAGAGCTGTAAACACTCAATACATGTGAATGTTCCTACCAGCAATTCTCTTCACCTGTTTACAATTAGACTCTGAAATTCAAACCACAAACTCATCAACTAACAACTTAGATATCCTCAAAAGGATTTCACAAATGATCTACCACAGACGGAGTAGACGCAGAAACATCGGGCGCAACATTTCCTTCATTTCATGAGAAGACTACAACTGAAAAGTGAGAGAGACTTCAACTTCTTTCTCAACTGTCTATTGACATTTACAATCACTAATTTCTCTATTCCTATGCTCATACATGGTCTCTCTTTGTCTTCTCTCTTCTGCTCTCTATCTTTGCCCGACATTTTTCAAAAGTATTTATAGACATCTATGTACAAACTCTCATCAAAACATAAGTATATGTAACCTATGTCAAAACTAATGTACATATGTGTACATGTCCTTCACTCTTGTGAATGTATCCATTTTCTTCACTCCAAATCTTCAATTGGTGATTGATATGCACCAACACTGCTATGGCTCTCACTTTCTCTTCGTCAGTAGATATGCCATTCTTTGACACTATGTGTCCTAGAATCTTGCCTTGCCTGACCATAAAAACGCACTTTTCTGGGTTCAGGCAGACTTGATATTCTCTACATTTGTCAAAGATTTGTCTGAGTTCAGGAATATGGGTTTGTCTAATATTGGAATGAGCACAAAGATCATCAACATAGACTTCTAAACTCTTCCTCAGGAACTCCTTAAACACATGGCACATCAGCCTCTGGAAGGTAGCTGGTGCATTGGTAAGCCCAAATGGCATTACTCTAAAGGCAAAAATGCCCCATTCTGTGGCAAAGGCTGTCTTATGCTGATCCTCTGGAGCTATGGCTACTTGATTGTAACCCGAAAATCCATCAAGGAAGCTGTACACTTCCTTGCCAGCCACTCTTTCTAAGAGATGTTCTGTGATGGGAAGCGGATAGTTATCTCGAATAGTGGCTGCATTAACCTTCTTCAAGTTAATGCACACGCGCAGTTTGCCATTCTTCTTGGGCACCACTACGATGGGTGATACCCACTCAATGTGCTCAATTTCATAGATAAATCCAGCTTCAACCAGTCTATCTATCTCTTCTTTGATCTTAGCAGCATAATTATCGTTATATGTATAAGGCTTTTGCTTAGAGGGTTTAGCGTCTGAAGTCATGGGGATAGTGTGTGAGCATATGTCAGGGTCAACACCTTTCAAGTCCTTGTAACTCCAAGCGAATACATCTCTGTATTCTCTTAGCAAGGCAATTAACGCATGCTCTTCTTCCTCTGTTAGGTCATGGCCTATGTACGTGCATCTCTCCTCTCCTTCCTCTATGGCCACTACTATTTTCTTGGTAGTTTCTTTGTTATCATAGGCCTCTCCTACTTGTGCCTCTCGTTTAGGCATTCTTATCATGACTCTCCTGTCATCTATCTCATACTTCTTAAAATTTTCTGGGACCTCAAACAAAGATTCTTCCTCTTCTGGTGAGGCTTCTCTCTTCTTTCGTTTCTTTCCTTCTTCCTTCGGGGTCACATGTTGTTGTTATAAGGGTTGCCCACAATTTCCTCATGCAATGGCACCCTCTAGCCCTCATAAAAATATCTCTTTTTGTATTTAGGAGATGTCCATATGAACACTCTCCTAAAACCCCTTTTTGATAATTCCTCTAGTCTATGGTATGGAAGCCTTTTCAAATAAAATCTCTTTTTGCACACATCCATAGATTTCCCACGTAGATTTCCCATGCATATATTTGTATTGAAGAGGGTGGTTGGAAGGAATATTTGAAAAGATCTAGAGAGATATGAGCATGTGCTCCTTTTTGACTAGTCAAAAAGAGCACATGGGAGAATGAGCTGAGCCTATAAATAGAGGCTATTTCTTGTAAAGAGGAGGTCCCTTGGCCATGGCCTTGGCCTCCATTTTGGTAATGGAAGAAGGTGTCATTTTCTACTCTCCTGTTTCTTTGTGTGCAAGGCGATGATCTTGGTGTATGGATTTGCATGTGTGTGTGCATGGTTGGGAGGATGTTCCCCTTGCTCCTTGTGACGTTGGCCATTGTTGCCATTGCTCCATGAGCGTGGGTGAACCTCTCCTCTCATTCTTTGCCCCAACTTGGAGAAACTTCTCACTTCCATGTGAGGCGGTTAGGGTTGTTGCTCCCCTTTTCTCAACACAACGGAACTCCCTTCTTTTCCAAAAGTCAGAAGGAGGCAACAACCAAAGATGGCTCAAAGGCAGAAGAAGCAGAGTACTACCTATGCCGGAAATCAAAAGAACCTGCGCAGCAGAATGTCTCAACAAGTGAACCAAGTGTGGGTGCGAAAAGGCGAACACCCGGTTGCACTCACGCCAACCGCACGGGCAAAGCCTCTTATTAGTAACCAACAACACGTCACTAATAAGAGGTCTTTCAGAAATTCTTCTGCTAACGTGAAATTTATTTGGGTGCCCAAAAAGTCGATGAAGGCTAGCCCACAATCAAGAAAAATTTGGGTGCCTAAGGTTTGTTTGCGGGCTCAAATAGCTACACCAAGATCACACCCTACACAGCATGATGCATTCACTCGCACAGCCTACATCCACTCATTTTCAACACCAAGGCACATGAGCACGAACAGAATCAGTTGTAAATGGGTACCTAAAAGGCCTCATGTTCAAGCTGACACACCTATAAAGCTCTCGAGAATCTCTACGGAACCACGAGCAAAACCCATCCACTGCATTTGGCAGCCCAAGACTTGTAACAAACCCCCGGACCCGGATTGTAAATCCATGACCACCTACTAACCGCTTCACTCTCACATCACATCATTTGGCTTAGCTCTTAGGTCTACCTAACTCCTAACTACACACACCAGCACCGAGCACTTATTAACCCCTAACCACTCCCGAACTTTAAGTTAATGTTGTAACAAGGGACACCATGTCATTTTTGTGTCCATTGCAATGTTAACGTTTATTCATATATTCTCACAGAATCAGCTGCGACATTTTCAACATGGCGGAGGCAGCAGGAACTAGCTCTCACACAGAAACAAGCCCGCAAGTGGTGAACTTGGACAGTTTACCCGTTTTGCCTGAGACAATTGAAAGACCAGAAGATTTGCAGGCCGTCAAAATCATACCTATTGCGGACCCTCCGCGTGGCCACACCATGCCCGTGGGAAAGACTTCCCATTGGTTTACCGAGGTGGCAGGACCCTTGGGTGAAGGAGCGTACCTATGGGAATCAGAGTTGGACTTCAATGGAAAGCAAGGCAGATACCATTTCTTTACAAGAGAATTTGAGAAATTACAAAATGCAGAAGGTCTACGTCCGATATGGGAAAAGGCAGGATTGAGTGCTTATTTTAGTGCCCGACTCCCAAAACCTGACTTCATGCGATGCTACTATCTCATCAACACCTTGACTCCAAACCAGAACCCAAAAGGAGCAAGCTCATTTGTGATTCCATCTCTGACAAAGGGGAATGAGCTCAAGAGGTTCAGGCTATCAAACAATTTGGTGAGAGAGGCTCTAGATATGCGCGGAATGTATATTCCTACAGAAAAGGAAACCCTAGTACCGGATTACATGAAGAATCGAAGTCTCACCAAACTCAAGGACATGGTATCCATGACGCCTAATATTGCAATACACCTTCGCATGTGCATGCAACACTTTGCTTTCCCGGCGCAAGATAGATTCACCATGCCGCCCAAAAAGATTTGGTTTAGCTTGTATCTGGCAGAGACACAGAGCCTCACCATCAACCTACCCCACTGGATAATTGATCAGATACACCTAGCTCACAAACGCTGGCCGCGGAAACAGGTTTTATATGGTTGCTGTGCTCTGACAAGAATCATTTATAGGTGTTTGGCTTATGACATTCCGATCCAACGGGCCCTAATGTGGAATCGGGTTGAGCAGTTTAGAGGCAGAACATCCACTGGACCCCCTTCTAAGAAGATGAGAGGCATTGTCCAAGTCCCATGTGCTCAACCACGTGGAGCCACCCTAACACCAGACGTCACCCCTCCACCCCGAAGAGTCCGACCATTCACACTCCGACTTCCAAGACGCAGCACCGATGGTTCCACCTTGATATTCCCTCCCATTCCAACCGATCTTGAATTTCCTAGTGGTGCACCTTTGGAAGAGCTCACTAATGAAGATTTCGAACAACTATTACAAGATGTAGAGTTGGAGGCAGAAGAGGCACAACAAGCGGAAAACGTGCAAACGCAGGCCACAACCTCCCAAGCACCTGTCACACCTGTTGAAGTGGATGCAGAGGATGACGGAGATGAAGAACAGGAGGATGATGAGGAGGAGTATGATCAAGAGCACCAAGAGGAGCAACAAGAAGTGCCAGAACTTGTAGGTGCACCAGCATATACAGCTCAACTACGAAGGCTATACGACACTATCAAAGCAGTACAAGAAAGGCATCAACTCTCTCTGGTATCAGGTCAAGCTTTGATGCAAGAAATGCTATCAGATGAAGGGGTGAACCAACACTTCATTGACACCCTCAAATTAGTATCAGACTCTTTAGGAGTTCCGGAGGCTGTCCACACCGCAGTCCGCCAGTCCGTAAGGTATGACAAACGCAGAGTGGACACGTTACCACGAGCAGGTAAGACTATCAGGATACCCGTCACAGAACCAGAAGTACCCATTGAGACCACAACCACCCCCACAACCACCACTGACCTCTTCGCCGAAACCTTCGTTCAGACATCACCCATCTCACCCCAGCATCCTCCATCACCACCTTCTCCACCCCCACCACCACCTCCCACCTTGGAAGAAACGACAGTCATCACCTCTACCTTCACTTATAACCCATCCTCATTCAAATCATTCTCATTTCGAGAACCCACCTCACAAGACACCCTCTTCTCCTTCGTCACCAATCCCTTGTACACTTCGTCCCGTCTATCCTCTGAACCCATGAGTGGCCATCCCATAATTCCAAGTGTAGTTGGAAACCCAGCACCCACAGAAGGCACCCTGTGTTTCCCGACCTATCCCCCAATACGGGTACCTCCATTCCATGACCCCCACTTCCCATCTGGCCCCTACACCTCTTTCAACCTGACCGCGCCACCCCAATACCCGTCCGTTGTGGAGCAGTTCACCCGCTCTCCAATGTTTTCGAGGCACATTTCTCCGATGTTCGCAACGACATCAATTTACACGAACACCACACTCACTTCACCTACCATACCCACCTACATGGTAGCCCCTGCACACACCACCTTGTCTGACCCAATGGACATTTCACCAACCACAGCACCTCTCCCCACGATTCCACCATCTTCCCCTCCCTTGCCCCCCACCTCACCACTCACATCATTGGCACACACAACATTCACTACCCCCCTACCCAATCCCACCTCCCCTGCATTTCAAACTTTTCCCCTTGCATCTCATAATGTAAATAGCACGTTCAACACATTACTTCAGTGTGCACATCAGCTACAACAAGACTACCATCAATTGGAAGAACGCACTGCTGCCCTCCAGGCAGAATCTCAACGTCTGCAAGCTAGAGTCACCACTCTTGAAGCTGACTACCAGACGCTCCTAACCGAGCATACCACACTACAGCAGGCTCACTCCGAATTGGAATCAAAGACATCAACTGTAGATGACCAAGCAGTCAAGGAACTAGAAACAGTGCTTCAAGCGCAAATGATCTCTAACGCTACACTCAGACGCAACATTGGGCTATTAAGGAAGCATATGGCCGTAGCACTAGAAGAGAACAAACGACTTCAACAACAAAACCAAGACAACTTTGAAGCGGCTATGGAAGGAACCGTAGGAGCAACCATTAGCCCTACCAGATATAGAGCAGTTCCATCAGAAGACATTCGCATCTTACTTGAGGAGCATGCAAATTTCTTGGAGTCATATGAAAAACTAGAGACTGAATGTGCAGATCTAAAGAAACAGAAAGCCAGTGTCCCCACCGCTCAACCGGAGCCGGTAATCTTGCAACACTCTACAGAAGAAATGGAGACCCTCCGGAAACAGGTGGCAGAACTCCAAGCACGCCTCCTCCCATATGAACGACCACCCTCGCCCATTGAAGAACCAGAACCTGAAACAGTAGTGGAAATCCCCGTCGATGACAGCTATGAAGAGCCATATGAGCCTATGCCGACGCCTGGTGGTCGAACTACGGAAGAAGGACAAGACACGTTAGAAATTCAAGTTCCAGATTGGGTCAAAAGGTTCGAGAAAGTGGGTAAGACACATGATGATCGTGTGGCCGTGCAAATGCAATCTCTCACAAATCTGGAAGAAACTGTCCTTCGGTCTTCCTACTTTCAACATTTATCCCATCAACGGTTAATCACAACATCAGAATCGCAATACATGCCTTATTTTGTCTTACTACATGATTATAATGCAGAAGTCAAAAGACATACAGGGAAGGAGCCCACATTCGCTACTCAATTTGAGATAGGGGATTTACCGACCGATGCACGTGTTGGCTCGATCTTCCAACCTAATTGGCGTGCACGTTTACTCACCGATTACCCAGAGATGATGAATACCTAGGCAACCATGCCACTATATATCAAGTATAATCCATGCTATTGTCCAGTGGTACGTCGCAGATCCTGGCAAGCATTTGCAATCAAGGTACGCAACAATAAAGAGTGCTCGGCTTGGGTTAACTACCCATATTTTGCTCCACCTCGAGGAACCCCAACCGTAGCCTACATGATATCAACAATTTGGCACTGGTCTACACGTCTAAATAATGTACCCGACATAGCAGCGAAAATGTGTATGAAGATATGCGAGCTCGTGACCATTGTCTTCAAAACCTTTCGGAATGTCCAAGTTCCATACATCTCTGCCCCTGGATTCTCTCAAGGCAACAAGGATTTAGTCTACGACATGAGCCAAACCCCCTCGGTCGCTATCATCTTTGCTTGGCATGCACGAATAAAGTACTTGCCCGCATGCTTCAAGCAGACATTTGAGGAAATGTTCTCTACGGGATTCTGGGAATACAATTCCGGAATTTTCATTCCCAGACCCACACATTTGCTACATCTATTCGCAGTAGAACAAGCGATCCATGCAGATCAGTTACGTCTGCCACATCCAGACATTCCAGGACCAATCGATTGGGATCGTATGATGACAGATTTGGCCAGAGGAATACGCATACAAGAACATCAGCTTGCCACTCAGGTTGTGGAATATTACATCCAACACTCCCAGCAACAAGGGTCTATCAGGGACGACAGACGCGAGAGAGGGGGGGGTGTTGAGAGCAGTATGGGCACCCAAGGACCGACTAGACAAGGAAGCCAGCGGAGAGAGTCAGAACAAGGTGAAGGAGTAAGTAGACAAAGCAGTCGACGCCAATCTGGCAGATAGGCCCTTCAATTTTTCCCAAATCAACATCTTTTAAGAGTGATTCTTATCACTAACAATCATTGTAAATACCATTTCATATTTTTGTAGCTCCATTTTGTGCAAGCCAAGGAGTCCTTGAGCTTGAGGAGCCTTAGAAGTACCTACATATCAATTTTCGTATTTTTTAGACTCCGTTTAAGCCCTCAAATTGGCCCTGGAACCTAATTTCTAACTAGGCCGGACACTAGGTCTGGACAGGGCCAAAACCTAGTCAAAAACTATAAAAAGAGCTAGAGAGCTCATTTTTGAGGTTAGATTGTAATAGAAACAAACTTGTAAGAGCTTCTTGAAAAGTAATCGAAGAACTCCATTGATTCTCTCTCTTTGTCTTGCCGTGTGTGCGCGTGTGTGTGTATGTGTGTGCATGTTTGTGTGCTTCTCACTCACGCACTTGTGCCGCCACTTGCTCGAGGTCTTCATACCATCCTCACGTCTTCCCGGATTGACAATTAAAGGAGGTGCTACTCATCACTGAGCTACAATTTGCAATTGTCGTAGGAAGGTTCTTCCTAGGATCATCTCATAGACATGATTTTTCTCAAAGTCACATATAGCAAATGTATGTTCAAACTCCACACCACAAGTGGTTAGAGTTATCCCTTCTAGCAATCCTAGAGGTCTTTCAAAATGACCATCAGCCATTTGAAGCTTCATTCTAGTTGGTCTTAATGTGGGCTTGCCCCATTTCTTCCACAAGGAGGTGGTCGCAATAGCAACACCAGCACCTGAATCTATGATTGCTTTGGTTGTGTAACCTTGGTAGGTGATTGGAAGATAAGTATTACCTTCTTCACCCTCACACATGTCCCCTATTTTGTCTAGAGGTATCTCTGGTAGTTTTTGCTTAGAGCCTGTTTTTGGCATATTGGACTCAAGTTCTGGAACCTGATCCTTCACATGATTCCATAGCTCAGGTTTTGCTTTGAGCAACTCTTCTACAGTGAGGTGACTCTGAACCGTAGTGTTCTTCACGACATCAGTGTTCCTTGGAGCCACTGAGTCCTCATTTCTTACCAGTATTGTGGGAGCTCTAATCTGGAGAGATTCAGATTCCCATGGACCTAGAAATTGAGGCAGTTCTTCTAGGGTATTAGATTCAAAATCTAATCCTTCATCTTCTTGTTGTCCTGCTTCATCTCCGAAAATAGATGGAATGTCTTGGGTAAATTGATCATGAAGATCATCAATCTTAGGAATAGGAGGGGAATTACCCTTCTCCTTGGCCCATTTCTCTTCTTGTATTTCCCGCAAGAACTCTTGAGAGTACTGTTGAATTGAAGGAGGTATTCCAGCATCTGTGGAATTAGGAACATAAGCTCCCATTGGTGGTGAGCTTCCTCTTTCAATAATTGGTTGAGCCTGTGGAGGTAAAGAAACTTGTGGTTTGTTTACCAATTGCTCTAATCTTTCTAGTAAGCCCTGGAAATGCAAATCTGATTTGATAGAGTTTGTCTGATTGAACTTTTGACTAGTCTCAAGTATGGCTTGAGCTTGTTCTACCATTTTCATGCACATTTTCATCCGTTCAATCTCTAAATCTTCTCTAGGGTAACCTTGTCTAGGTTTGCAGCTGTAGGCCCTTCTTGAAGTCGAGCTTGGTAGGCCTTGAACATCATGTCCAAGCCTTCTGGGGTTGGATCTGCAAGCACAGACCCTGGTTGCGGCCTATTTACAATGGGTGGTGGGGTGGGATGAGGTGGAGTGGATGGAGTTTCGGCATGCGAGGGGTTTTGCGATGCAATGTCTTCTATTTTTGTTTTTGCGTCTTTCAAGCTTTCTTCTAGTTCCGATAACTTTTTATTCCACTTACGATTGGCCTTTTCTCTGGTATCCTTCCATGTTCTTGTTTTCCTCTTACTAGGATCTCCTGATTCACTCAATTCCGATTGTTCTGCTGGTTTATCTTGTTTTAATGCTTGTGCTCTAGTAACCTTGATTCCGCCACTAAGCCTACCACATTAATGGGTGTAATCTTGGGTGCACTGGAGGGGTTTCTTGGACAATCTCTAGGGAGATGGTCTTTGCCACAATCAGGACAAAAAGCCTGTATTGTGATAGCCTGTCCTTGACTCGGAGATGGTGGGTGGGGACAATCATGAATGAAATGGTCACCTTGACATCTGAAACAAGATCCTCTAGGGGCTTGTGGCCTCATTTGTCTCAATCGGGGCCTAGGGTTAGGATTTGTGTACATGACATTGGAGTATTCTAGCTCCCAATTTTGCTCCATAGGTGGTGCCTCATATTGATACGAGTAATTCTCACTATGTTCAGGTGACTCTGTGTAATAAGCATGTGGACTACCTTCATGGGAGTAGTCTGAACTATGAGCATGAGAGTCATTATCTGGTATCAATGGGGTTAGTGGCACCAATGCTCTATTTGGATTTTCCTCTCCCACAGCATATTTGACTGGAATCACGTTGGCAGGAGCTGGTGGTTGGTTTCCCAAGACTGGTTGTGGCCTATATTGTGCCTGATATTGCTGTTGTGGTCTATAATATGGCTATTGGTATTGGTTTTGATACCTACCTGGTTGGTAAGGTTGTTGATAATTCTGTCTAACAGCTTGCCTATTATAGGGACAATCTTGAGCCGTGTGGTTCGTATATTTTCTCTCAATAGTGCAATATGGAGCATTCCTTTCTCTCATGTTCTGGTTGTGCAATGGGCATACATTAGCCATGTGGTCGCCTCCGCAAGTATAACACCGATTCAATGGAGTGACTCTCTGTGTTTGTTTATTTTGGACTCCCAGCTTCTTGGCAACTTGCTCAGCTATCTCCTCTATTTCCGTGGAGTTTTTTGTAGTATAACTAGTAGAACTATCTGAACCCTTATAGAGTTTGGATAATCCTAACTCCTCACCCAAGTTATCTTCTATGTCAATGCATGTCCGCACGCACTCTTCTATGGATCTAGGCTCTTTCAAGTATACATATGATCTTAACTTTGTGCTCAGTAAGCCATCTAAGAACAAAGCCACTTGTTTGGATGGTATGGGTAGCTCTAGAGCAGGGCATCTTTCTAGGTACTGTCTAAACCTTCTACCTGCTAGCCGCACTGTTTCTTGGGGTGTCTGCTTGAAGCTATGGATCAAAGATGATGTGTTATGCCTGATACCACTCTTGGAAAATTCTACAATGAATTCGTCTAGCAGCTGACCTATACCGCGATAGTTGCGACTAGTCAATGGTTGAAACCAAGCCAAGGCAGTGCCCTTAAGAGTCAAACCAAATGCCTCGTATTGGGTGAATAAATCCTCAACCTGTTCAGCTCTTAACACTTGTTTGAACTCAGCCACATGATCATAAGGATCTCCTGACCCGTCCAAATAATTCTTCATTGCCTTGATCACTTGAGTGGGTCTAAGGGTTCTTGGGTGCTCTCGGGGTCTAGGCAATGGAAAATCCTGTTCCTCTCTTTGTTGCCTATGTGCTTGATGTCTCTCTCTTTCAGGTCTTTCATTTTCAAATCCTGACCTATTCCTGCCCACGGTGTGTGCAAAACTTACCTCAGGTCTCTCTCTAGTTCTTTCTCTCTAGGCTTCATGAGCGTGGGATGATCCTACTCCTTGGAGGCCATGGGAAACATGGGAAACATGGTGGAGGGAACATCAATTCACTCTTCCAAGTATATGTGTGTCTATCATGTTCTATTACCAAGAATATCTTCTCTAATGTGTTATCCAGGTAGACAACTTTGCCTAGTATCTCAGGATCTTTGAATTCATAGATTATGACTATGCCCAATTGGCTAGGTTGATCTGGCTTGAATCTCCAAAAGGCTTCCTCTGTTTCTCTATTCAAGAATAGTTCTATGCTTTTGTTGTCTTGAGGGATCCAATCTGGTGTGATCACTCTAGTCAGAACTGATTTACCTCTAGGAGTCTGGGGTCCTTGTCCTACATTTCCTTGTTCTAGGTCTCCTATCTCATTCTCATGAATGACATTTCCAAACTCATCAGTCCTATCTGGTAGGTTAGTGACCACATACATGGTTCCCTCCTTATCAATGTATGAACCCTCTTCGAACTTGACCACCGGGTGTTCAAGTCCAAAGGGTTGATCTGGATTTTTGAGTTGGACCACTGATCGCCTCAGGCCATCCTCATAGATGCGAGCACTTAATCGGTTGGTCCGAATATATTCCAACTGTGTCTTATAGGGACCTTCTGGTGTTTGTAAATAATCAGTTCTTGAGCCACCTACAGGTTTCCCCATGCTAAAAGACATTTCTGAATCACCTGTGTCTGAACTTAGTCTGTAAGGATGACCACTTAGTTGTTGTGCCCAAGACTTAGCTGTATGGTTGACACTAGCCTCATAAGATCTAATGCTTTGTTTATCCTTGCCTAGGTGTCTACCAGACCTCAGGTTCATAATCTTTGTCTTCTAGTCCCAAAATTCCCCTTT
This sequence comes from Ceratopteris richardii, assembly GCA_020310875.1. Taxonomy (NCBI): domain Eukaryota; kingdom Viridiplantae; phylum Streptophyta; class Polypodiopsida; order Polypodiales; family Pteridaceae; genus Ceratopteris; species Ceratopteris richardii. Next base: position 194,455,344 of record CM035415.1, on the reverse strand, counting down.
GTATTGCTCAAAATTCCCTTGGGACCCCCTTGGTTTCCTAGTCCCACTAGAGGGTTAACTTCAAAATATCCTATCTGAAAATCAACGCATTATTCTTATAAAAAATAGTTGAGGCCGTGTAGGATTTGAAACGAGCTTTCCAACGAGCTATAGAGCTCAAAAAATGGACTTTGGATGAAAACGTTATGTCAAATCAGGCTCCTGGGGTCGAAACAGGCAAACAAGACCTTCTGGAAAAAATCACGATTTTGGGAACTTCAAGAAAATCGCGATTTTGTGAACTTCAAGAAAATCGCGATCTTGTGAACTTCAAGAAAATCGCGATTTTGTGAACTTCAAGAGAATCGTGTTTTCACAAAATCGTGTTTTGAAAATCGCGATTTTGAGCAGAAAATCGTGTTTTGAAAATCGCGATGTTGAGCACAGAATCGTGTTTTTGAAAATCGCGATGTTGAGCACAGAATCGTGTTTTTGAAAATCGCGATGTTGAGCACAGAATCGTGTTTTTGAAAATCACGATGTTGAGCACAGAATCGTGTTTTCTCAGAATCGTGTTTTTTTTTTGACATGAAAATCGCGATTTTGACTAGAGAATAGTGTTTTTGAAAATCGCGATGTTGAGCACAAAATCGTGTTTTTTGAAAATCGTGTTTTTTTTAAATTTTTTATTTATTATTATTTTTTTTTTACGTGAAATTCGTGATTTTGTCTCAGAGAATCGTGATTCACAAAATCGTGTTTTCACAACATCGTGTTTTTGCTGAAAATCGTGATTTGTGAGAATCGCAATTTTGAGCAGAGAATCGTGTTTTTTAGAAAATCACGATTTTGAGCACAGAATCGTGTTTTTTGAAAATCGCGATTTTGAGCAAAAAATCGTGTTTTCACAGAATCGCCTTTTCACAAAATCGTGTTTTTAATGAAAATCGTGATTGGTGAGAATCGCGATTTTGAGCAGAAAATCGTGTTTTTGAAAATCGTATTTTAGAGAATCGCGATTTTGTCTCAAAGAATCGTGATTCACAAAATCGTGTTTCTTCAGAATCGTGTTTTTTGACGTGAAAATCGCGATTTTAAGCAGAGAATCCTGTTTTTTTGAAAATCGTGTTTTTAGAGAATCGTGTTTTTTTAGAGAATCGTGTTTTTGGCTGAAAATCGTGATTTTCGAAAATCGCGATTTTGAGCACAATCATAGAATCGCGATTCTGAGAATGACCACAGAATCGTGATTCTTTCAGCCAAATTTTAGGCGGGAAAACAAAAAATCGTGATTTTTTCAAAAAATTTTGAATTTTCACAGAATCACGATTTACATCACAGAATCGCGTTTTTTGGCGGGAAATTCAAATTTCTGAGCGCCGACAATGGCGAGCTCCGTATGAACAGAAAATCATGAAAAAAACACAGCGCTTGCTCTCCCTTGCACCTCCTAACTCCTTCCCACACAATAATGCATGAAAAATGGTATGAAAATGGTGAAAATGCACTAAAAAACAAGAAATTTCTATGAAGAAGAAGATGGAAGAAGGTGGAGATGATGATGATGGTGACGATGAAGAGGAAAAAACAGAAAATGAACTGAAATGACAGTTTTTTTACCTTCCAACGTCGCAAATCTACGATCTTACCATCACAACGCTCATCCTCCAAGCTCTCTTGTTGGTGCATTTCAAGCCTTCACACTTGGCTTGGAACTTTGGAAGATTAGCTTGGACAATTTTCATCAAGGCTTCACTTGAAGGGAAGAGCATAGGAACCCATACCTATGATTTATTATCTTTTTACTTTCATTGTAAAAGTCTTAGTGACTTGTCATTTATGAACACACACCTACTTGATTAAGTCGTGGAAATTGGATGGTGTAAATGGAGAGAATATCTCCCTACTTTTAGAGGAGTGATTATAGGAGATTTGAATTTGAATTCAAATTCAAATCTCAACTCAACTTCTATAAAAGTCAATGTAAAAAGTCGCGGGTAAGCTAGTCCAATTGAGCTCACTCCCCGAGGCATTCTACCATTGTAACTCTGTGTGTGTTAGTGCTACTTCATAGCCTACACCACAACACCTCATTTAGCTATGCTTGTCATGCTAATGGGATTGTACAACTACATCAATCAATAGAAGTATACACATTCATTATCTCTGTTTTCTCTGAGTCATCATCTCCAAGTCTGTCAACTTCAACAGAGCATATCTCAGGATCTACTTATTCAAATCAAGTGATTCAAAGCACATTGAATTCAGCTCAAAGTCTTCTACATGCCTACAAAATTTCAAGGTCATTGGATCAGCCATCTCGGAGAAATCTTGCTTGAAGTGACCTCTAGTATTCTTCTACAGAGCTCCTAAAAAGTCGGGGCTACATATAATTTTGCTAAAGTGATTTCTCAGTGTGTAGTTTATCATTTTATCTCATTCCACTTGCAAATGGTAGCTTGCTAAGCTAAGCTAATTTAATATGTCCAGAAGGAATTTGATCAATTGTAAGTGTGCTGGTCATACTGAGTGAAAGACTGAGCAGGTGTCAATACCAAATTAGCAAGTTTTCTTGAATTCTTGAAGTCTCAAGTAGTCTGTTTTGATTTGATCATTACACATATCATTTGCAAAGTACATATATGCTTTCTTGGTATTATTTGGAAGCTAATCAAGTGTACTAAGCATATCTGAAGCAAAGGAGGGCTGGAGCAAAGCAGGTCTAGCAGCTTCAACTCAATCTCTTGAGTGCATCCAACCATCTCTCCCAACAGTGGTATCAGAGCCAATAAGGTAAACATGGGAGATGGTTTTCCTTCATTCATTGACAAATTGGACAGGAACAATTACCAAGCTTGGTCTCTAAGGATGAAGACCTATCTACAAGGAAGAAGCTTATTTGGATACATATCAGGAGATGAGGAATTGCCCTCATTCAAAGCTAGAGGACTACCCACCAAGGATGAACAAGAGAGGCTCAACCAATGGTGTGCAAAAGATGCTTTGGCAAGGTCTTACCTTCTTAACTCTATATCTGATTTCCTTTTACCTCATATAAGGAAGTGTAAGACTTCCCAAGAGACTTGGGAAACTCTGTCAACATATTTCTCTTCCAACACAAGGGCCAGGAAGAATCAACTGTGGATTGAATTCACAACCCTTAGGAAGTAGCCCAAGCAATCAGTCTCAGAGTATGTGACCAAGATTAAAGATGTGGCAGACCAATTAGCAAGCATTGGAGAGGAGATTGAAGAGGAGCAAATAGTCAGGCAAGTAACAAATGGACTCAAGGCAGATGATAAGTGGGAAAGCTTCACCACTGCAATGGACCTCTACATGGACATGCATACCCCAAATCTCACAACACTCATGGGCCAACTATTCACACATGAAGCAAAGTTTACAAAGGCAGGAGATCAATCAAAAGGTAACAACCCCTCTGCTCTATATACTGATAAGAAGGTTAAAGATAAAGGTAAAAGTAAGAAGGTTGATGAAGAAGGTTCTACCTCCCAAGCAAACTATGCAGGGAGAGGTAGACCCTCAAGAGGAAGAGGCAGAGGAGGTAAGTCAGGTAGGGGGAGACCCTACAACTCATCACCATGCAACATTTGTGGATTGTCCAATCATACCACAGATGAATGCTACAAGAACTACAAGAATCAGAGAGGAAGAGGCTATCAAAGAGGTGGATACTCTCAAGGGAGAGGCAGGTTCAACCAACACCAAGGCTACAATGGATACAACAATCAATACAACAACAATTACAACCACAACCACAATGGTAATTATCAAGGTGGATTCAGAAATAGAAGGGATTACAACAACTACACAGAGGAGCAAGATGACTCCCTATTGATCATGAATATGACCTCCAAGGCAGGTACAAATGATGATCATTTATTTTATATTGATTCAGGATGTTCTAACCATGTAGCTGGCAATGTGGCACTACTCTCTGATTTGGAAGAACCCAAGGGCAAACATCAGGTACAGACAGGTGATGATACTAAACATTCTGTTGTTAAGATTGGAAATGTAAAGACATGTGATGGTAACCAGAACCTATTGAGCAGGGTACTCTATGTACCAACCATCACCAAGAATCTAATGAGTGTTGGTCAGATTGTGGAGAAAGGTTTGCAGGTCAGGTTCACTCAACATGGAGCATATGTGGAAGACCCAAGACATGGTTTCAAAAGAATTGCCAAGGGGGAGAAATCAGGTAGATTGTTTACTTTTGAGCTAGAAGACACCAAGAACATTGCTTTATATAATTACAAGGATCAAACACTTTCAGAGTTAGAAATATGGCACAAGAGGTTAGGTCACATAGGTGAAAGAACCTTAAAGCAAATGTGCAGGGATCAATGTGTGCTTGGGATACCTAATGTATCCAAGCAACACATGATTTACAAGTGTGGTGCTTGTCAGTTTGGTAAGTCTCACAGGTTGCCCTATTCAAGGAAAGGTTTCATGCATAAAGACTACCTAGACTTGCTACACACAGATGTTTGGGGACCTAGCAAGGATCCCTCCATTTCAGGTTCAAGGTACTATGTGTCCTTCATTGATGACTATAGCAGGTGGACTATCTTATACTTTATGAAACATAAAAATGAAGTGTTTAATTGTTTCAAGAGGTATCTTGCACTTGTTGAAAATCAAACAGGAAGAAGCTTGAAAAGGCTAAGGTCAGATGGTGGAGGAGAGTACTTCTCCAATGAGTTTGAAGATTTCTTGCAGGAAAGAGGCATCAAAAGGGAGATAACCACAAGGTACTCACCTGAACAAAATGGAGTAGCTGAAAGAAGGAATAGACTCATAGTAGAAACAGCTAGGTCTATGCTTAATGAAAAGAAGCTGCCAAATTATCTTTGGGCAGAAGGTGTATCCACTGCCACCTATCTCATAAATAGGTTGCCATCCAAATCACTTGATGGTATGACACCATATGAAGCTTGGCATGGTAAGAGACCTTCTCTGGATCATTGCAAAATCTTTGGTTGTGTAGCATATGTGCATATTCCCTCACAGGTAAGGGGAAAGCTAGACCCTAAAGCTAAAAAATGTATCTTCATTGGTTATGATTTGAACCAAAAGGGATACAGATTCTACAACCCAACAAACAAAGGCTTCAAGGTAAGCAGAGATGTCATCTTTGATGAGAATGACTCATGGTATGAGAATGAATGCAGGAAGGTTAGTCTACCTTATGACATGGAAGAAGATTTTCCAAGGCTTACCAAGGAGGAACCAATCTAGAAAGAAGACTCAAGCTCAGATGATGATGATACAATTAACCTTGAGGAATTCAAGGCATGGAAATCCAAAGGAAAGATGAAGATGAAGAAGCTAGCGGATATACCAGAATCCTCAACTCAAGCTATGAGGAGATCTCAGAGAGAAAGTAAGAAGCCTATCAGATATGGGTATGACACATCACTTGTAACTAAACATTCTGTATATCTTGTAAAGGATTTTTTAAATGAAGAACCAGGTACTTATGAAGAAGCAATTACCAAACCAGAATGGAAAGGAGCTATGGATGAAGAAATGGAAGCTCTCAAGGAGAGTGATACTTGGGACTTGGTACCCAAGAAGGACACTATGAAGGTGATAGGATACAGATGGATCTACAAGCTAAAGAGGAATTCTGATGGAACAATAAACAGGCACAAAGCTAGGTTGGTTTCCAAGGGTTCTGCACAAACCCAAGGCATTGATTATGAGGAGACATTTTCTCCTGTGGCTAAGATGCCAACTATCAGAATATTGGTGAGTGTAGTTGCATCCAAGAATTGGAACATGTACCAATTAGATGTCAAGAATGCTTTCTTGAATGGATGGATATCTGAAGAAGTCTACATGTCACAACCACCTAGCTATGAAGATCCCAAGAAGGTAAATTATGTTTGTAAATTGAAGAAGGCTCTATATGGTTTGAAGCAGGCACCTAGGGCATGGAATTACAGGTTGACAACCTACCTCCAAGACCAAGGATTTGTGATGAGCAAAGCTGATACTTCTCTGTTCATAAAGAGAAGTAGTACAGAGGTAATCTATTTGTGTGTTTATGTTGATGACATCATCATTACAGGCCATGATGTCAATGGGATTAGACACATCAAAGGACAGATGATGAAGGAATTCAAGATCAATGATCTTGGATTATTGAAGTACTTCTTAGGTCTTGAGTTAGTCTACACCAACTCAGGTATATCTATCACTCAAAAGAAGTATGTACAAGATATGGTCAAGAAGTTTGGCTTGCAGGATGCTAAAGTCTCAACTACTCCAATGGAGGTCAACCTAAAGCTTAGTGCTCATGAAGGGGATGAAATACAAGACATTACAGGATATCAAAGCATGGTAGGTAGTTTGAATTATGCTACCTTGACAAGAATTGACATAGCATATGGAGTTAGTGTGCTAAGCCAATTCATGCACAAACCAAGGGTACCTCACCTAGAGGCAACAAAGAAGATCTTGAAGTATTTGAAGGGAACTCAGAACCATGGTTTGTACTTTCCTTATACATCAGATATTGACATTAAAGTATACTCAGATGCAGATTGGGCAGGATGCAAGGATGATAGGAGGAGCACATCAGGTTACATTTGCTTTGCAGGAGATAAACCTATTTCTTGGTTAGCCAAGAAGCAACCTACAGTGGCATTGTCATCCACTGAAGCAGAGTATAGAGGGCTTGCCAATGCCACTCAAGAAGCTATCTGGTTAAAGCTTTTGTATACAGAGCTAGGCCTATACACTAGGCCTCCAATCATCTTTGGAGATAACACAAGCTCTCTTCACCTTGCAGCTAATCCAATATATCATGCTAGGACAAAACACATAGAGGTTCATTACCACTATGTGAGAGAAAAATTGCTAAGCAAAGACATTCAATTGACTTATGTGTCTACTAATATGCAATGTGCAGATTTACTCACTAAAGCATTGGATGGAAACAAGTTATGCAGATTCAAATCCATGATTGGATTGCAGGATGTGATTGAAGACTAAAGATGAAGACTTAAGCCAAAGTGCTTGGCTTGAGGGGGAGCTGTTGGTGCATTTCCAGCCTTCAAACTTGGCTTGGAACTTTGGAAGATTAGCTTGGACAATTTTCATCAAGGCTTCACTTGAAGGGAAGAGCATAGGAACCCATACCTATGATTTATTATCTTTTTACTTTCATTGTAAAAGTCTTAGTGACTTGTCATTTATGAACACACACCTACTTGATTAAGTCGTGGAAATTGGATGGTGTAAATGGAGAGAATATCTCCCTACTTTTAGAGGAGTGATTATAGGAGATTTGAATTTGAATTCAAATTCAAATCTCAACTCAACTTCTATAAAAGTCAATGTAAAAAGTCGCGGGTAAGCTAGTCCAATTGAGCTCACTCCCCGAGGCATTCTACCATTGTAACTCTGTGTGTGTTAGTGCTACTTTATAGCCTACACCACAACACCTCATTTAGCTATGCTTGTCATGCTAATGGGATTGTACAACTACATCAATCAATAGAAGTATACACATTCATTATCTCTGTTTTCTCTGAGTCATCATCTCCAAGTCTGTCAACTTCAACAGGGCATATCTCAGGATCTACTTATTCAAATCCAGTGATTCAAAGCCCATTGGATTCAGCTCAAAGTCTTCTACATGTCTACAAAATTTCAAGGTCATTGGATCAGCCAGATCGGAGAAATCTCGCTCGAAGTGACCTCTGGTATTCTTCTGCAGAGCTCCTAAAAAGTCGCGGCTACATATAATTTTGCTAAAGTGATTTCTCAGTGTGTAGTTTATCATTTTATCTCATTCTACTTGCAAATGGTAGCTTGCTAAGCTAATTTAGTATGTCCAGAAGGAATTTGATCAATTGTAAGTGTGCTGGTCATACTGAGTGAAAGACTGAGCAGGTGTCAATACCAAATTAGCAAGTTTTCTTGAATTCTTGAAGTCTCAAGTAGTCTGTTTTGATTTGATCATTACACATATCATTTGCAAAGTACATATATGATTTCTTGGTATTATTTGGAAGCTAATCAAGTGTACTAAGCATATCTGAAGCAAAGGAGGGTTGGAGCAAAGCAAGTCTAGCAGCTTCAACTCAATCTCTTGAGTGCATCCAACCATCTCTCCCAACATCTCTCCCCGGCAACGGCGCCAAAATTTGGTATAGCTCAAGCGTAAGCACCACCTCCTTTACTTGTCAATCCGCGGAGACGTGAGGACCGGTATGAAGACCACGAGCAAGTGAAGGCACAAGTGCGGGAGTGAAAGCACACAAACATTCACACACATACACACACACACACGCACAAAGTAAGATCAAAGAGAGGAACAATGGAGAGCTTCGATTGCAAAAGAGTTCTCTTACAAAAGCTCTATTCTCTAACAAGCCAACCCAAAAATGAGCTCTCTAGCTCTTTTTATAGTTTTGTGACTAGTTTTGGCCCTGTCCAGACCTAGTGTCCGGCCTAGTTAAAAATTAGGTTCCAAGGCTTATTTGAGGGCTCAAACGAAGTCTAAAAATTATGAAAATTGGTACGATGGTACTTCTAATACTCCTCAAGCTCTAGGACTCCACGGCTTGAACAAAATGGAGTTATAAAAATAGATAATGGTATTTACAATGGTTTTTAGTGATAAAAATCACTATTTTTGTAGGGGATTCTTCTGAAAATTTGACATAAACTTCTTGGAGCTCCCTACTTGCTCTCTTTCCTTGTGTCCACCTTTTGATGTGCTTCCATGCTTTGTCCTTGACTTTGAGCTTCAACAGACACAAATTGGAACCTAAAGCTGAAAAGTATGTGTTCATTGGTTATGATGATAAGCAGATGGGATATAGGTTGTGGAGTCCATCCACAAAACAATTCATTGTGTCTAAGGATGTTACATTTGATGAGTAAGGTACTTGGTATGCAGGTACTATCAATATTAATACAGATGATGAAGAAGTTGTGAGTCAAAGGAAAGGTAAATCAAAGGTACATATATTTGATGAAGAGGAGAATAATGAAGTGCAGGTTGAAGTTGAAGAAATGCCAAGATTTGATCCTGAGTGTGAAGAACCAGAAACCTCAAGGAGTGGAGAACTTAGAAGGTCATCAAGACACAAGTGGCAACCTACAAAGGTATAGCTATGATACTTCTTTTTTGGCTACCAAAGATTATGCTTACATGATAAAAGTAGATGAAGACCCTTCTACATATGAAGAAGCAAAAGGTAAAGAAAATTGGGAGAAAGCTATGCAGGAAGAATATGATGCATTGATGGAGAATCAAACATGGGATTTGGTTCCAAAACCAAATAGCCAGAAGATCATTGGATGTAAGTGGGTCTACAAGACAAAAAGGTTTGCAGATGGAAGTGTGTCTAGGTACAAAGCTAGACTTGTTGTGAAAGGGTTTGCTCAAACATATGGTATTGATTATGATGAGACTTATAGTCCTGTGGAAAAGATGACAACCATCAGAACACTCATAGCAATTGCTGCATGTAAAGGTTGGAAATTGTGTCAATTAGATGTGAAGAATGCTTTTTTGAATGGTTATATTTCAGATGATGTTTTCATGGAGCAACCTCAAGGATTCAGAGATGGAAGGTATCCAGATCATGTGTGTAAGCTCAAGAGAGCTTTATATGGCTTGAAGTAGGCCCCAAGGGCATGGAACTATAGGCTTGTAAAGTTCTTAAAGGAACTTGGATTTCAAGTATCTAAGGAAGATAGTAGCTTGCTTGTTAAAGCAAGTGATGATGGGTTCATTTATATGTGCATATATGTTGATGATATAATTCTTACACGTACAGATGAGAAAGGCATTCAAAGCCTAAAGAAGCAAATGGAGAAAGAGTTCAAAATTAGTGATTTGGGAGATTTGTCATACTTCTTGGGCATGGAGATTTCATACACTCAACATGGAGTGTATGTGACTCAAGAAAGGTATTTGAAGAACTTGTTAATCAAGTTTAAAATGAATGATTGCAGGGTAGCACCTACTCCAATGGAGGTGAATCACAAATTGAGCAGATATGGTGGAGAAGGATTCAAGGATATGAAGTTATATCAGAGTTTGGTTGGTAGTTTAATCTATGCTACATTAACTAGGCCTGATTTATCATATGCAGTTGGGGTTTTGTCCCAATTCATGCATTGTCCTAGGAAAGAACATTGGATTGCAGGTCAAAGAGTGTTGAGGTACATTTAACTCAAAGAGGGTTTGTATTATGGTTTTACATCAGATACAAACATTAAAGTATATAGTGATGCAGATTGGGCAGGTAATCCTGATGATAGAAGGTCAACCTATGGATACATGTGTTATGTGGGAGATAAGTTAATCTCTTGGTGTTCAAAGAAGCAACATACAGTTGCTTTGTCATCTACAAAAGCAGAGTACAAAGGAATGGTTGAAGCTGCAAAGGAAATAATATGGATTAAGACTCTAATGAAGAGTTTTGACACTATACAGAGTACACCTATCATATATGGAGATAACATGAGTTCATTGTATCTAGTTGCTAACCCTGTTTTTCATGCCAGGACTAAACACATTGAGATTCAGTATCACTTTCTGAGAGAGAAGGTGATGGATAAAGAGATTGAAGTCATACATACTTCAACAAAAGATCAGATAGCTGATATGCTTACCAAAAGCTTGGATGGACCAAAGCTAGAGAAGTTCAAAGACATGGCAGGCATAAAGAAGATAGAGAAAACCTCAATTGATGATTGAGGGGGAGCTGTTGGTGCAGGACAATCACCAATTGATGTTTTGACATGCAAATGAAGTCAAGATTTGAAGGAAAGATTCAAGTTATGAAGCAAGGAAGAAGTATATATTCAGAAGAGGAAGACATGTACACATATGTACTGATAGCCCATATCTCGTGAACACATTCTCGAATAAGAACGTAGCCGTCGTCTGAGCATCATTCTTTGTTGTGGCTTTCACTTCTACCCACTTGGTAAGGTAATCTGTGGCTACAATAATATACTCTGCATGGGAGTTTCTAGCAGGGGGATTAATAGGACCTATGAAGTCTATGCCCCACTTGGAAAATGCACGCCCTCCCATCATTGGCCTCAAAGGCATCTCGTCTTTTCTAACTGGATATTGTGCACGTTGGCATGTGTCACATAGGTATGTGCATCCATATGAAGAGTGGGCCACCAAAGTCCTGAGAATAGAATGGTCTTAATCACTCGGTCAGGACCAAAATGTCCACCTGCAACACCACTGTGTGCAGTCTCTAAGACCCTTAAATAGTCTGATTCATGAACGCACAGTCTTAAGTAACCATCTTTACCTCTTCGGTATAGGTTCTCTCCTACTAAGGCATAGCCTTGAGCCTCTTGCTCCATATTTCGTCTTCTTGCTAGACTGGCCTCTTTGGGTAATCTTCCTGATCTCATAAACTCTACCAATGGAGCACACCAATCTGGAATTAATGATACTTGATAAAGGGTTGCATGCTCCACTGGTGGTCTCTCTCTGCACATTGGACAATTCTTGATCCACTCATGTATTTCTTTGTCCATGCTAGGCCAATACACTCCTAAACGTTTCAAATTCTGCAATGTTCGTTGTTTAGAATAGTGATTTCCTAGCAATCCCTCATGAGCTTGCTGCAACCAACTACTATGTTCATCATCCTCGACACAACAAGCTAATACACCCTCAGTATCTTGTTTGTACATGCTTCCTGCCAATATGTGATATTTTTGTGATTTTACAATTTCTTCTTGTGATGTTTTCACATTCTTATTTGCAGGGCCGAAGGTTAGGACTGGTACCAACTTATTTGCCCATTTAGGAACAACTTCCAAATTGAACAGATAAGCATCAGGTAGTTCATCAGACACTCCTTGTGGTGACTCTCCTGAAGTAATGCGAGAAAGGTGATCTGCCCGAAGGTGGGTTCTACCTTTCCTGACAACAACTTCAAAGTCATACTCCATTAGTAAGAGGAACCATCTTACTAAGCGTCCAGTATTGCAAGGTTTATTGACCAAATATAACAAAGCTTGATGATCAGTGAAAAACTTGAACTTGTTGGCCAATAAATAGTGTCTAAACTTCTTTACAGCATATACCATGCCTAACCCTTCTCGCTCGGTTGTGGTATAATTTCTTTCGGCTGGGTTTAGTTGTCTACTAGCATATGCTATGGGCAAATCTAAATTCCCTTCACCTGTGGGTTGTGCTAGCACACATCCTATGGCATGATTGGATGCATCCACATGGACATGGAATGGCTTATTCCAATCAGGAGTGGTCAATATTGGTGCTGTGCACAAACGTTTCTTTAGTTCATTGAAAGAATTCTCGCATTCGTCGTTCCACTCAAAATTAGACAACAAGGCATAAAGGGGTCTAGCTATGATCGCGTACATGTGGATAAACCTACGGTAATATCCACAATGGCCCATAAAGGCTTGTACCTCTTTATCATTCCTTGGCCTTGGTAGTTCCGCTATGGCTCGTACCTTATCTTCATCTGTTGAGATTCCATTCTTAGAAACAATATGCCCTAAGATTTTACCTTGACGCACCATAAACACACACTTTTCTGGGTTTAGACACACTCGATATTCTCTACACTTGTTGAAGATTTGTCTGAGCTCAGGGATGTGAACCCTTCTTTCTTGGGAATGAGCACATAAATCATCCACATACACTTCTAAGCTCTTTCGCAAGAACTCTTTGAAGACATGACACATGAGCCTTTGGAATGTTGCAGGTGCATTGGTGAGCCCAAATGGCATCACACGAAATGCAAAGATTCCCCACTCTGTAGCAAAAGCTGTTTTGTGTTGATCTTCTGGGGCAATGGCTACTTGATTGTAACCTGAAAATCCATCAAGGAAGCTATAAACTTCCTTGCCTGCAACACGCTCCAAAAGGTGTTCTGTGATTGGAAGTGGATAACTATCTCTAATCGTAGCGGCATTAACTTTTTTAAGGTTAATACACACTCGCAACTTCCCGTTCTTCTTGGGTACCACAACAATGGGGGACACCCATTCGGTATGCTCAATCTCATAGATGAATCCGGCTTCAATCAACCTATCAATTTCTTCTTTTATTTTTGCTGCATAGGTATCATTATATGTGTAGGGCTTCTGTTTGGTGGGCTTAGCATCAGCAATCATGGGGATAGTATGAGAGCAAATTCTTGGATCTACCCCTTTTAAGTCTCTATAGTGCCATGCAAACACATCCCTATATTCCCTTAATAGAGCTATGAGCTCCATTTCTTCTCTTGCACTTAGGTCATCTCCTATATATGTGCATCTCTCTTCGTTCTCTTCAATGGTCACTACAATCTTCTTGGTCTTTTCTTTATTATCATATGATTCTCCTATGATGGCCTCTCTCTTAGGCATTCGTACCAAAATTTTGCGGTCGTCAACTTCATATTTCTTGAAGTTTTCTGGTACTTCAAACACTGATTCCTCCTTTTCTTGTTTCACTACTTTTCTTTTCTTTTTCTTTTGACTACTCTCACTTCCATCCTTTGAGTTTACTGTTTTAATACTTGTGAGAGGTTCTTCTTCTTTCTGGGTGAACACTCCTATATCTTCTAGATAGTGCTGCTCTGAGTTAAAGCAACTATCCATCACAATAGACTCCAAATCATCGTCATTCTCTTCTTCTTCTATGACATCACTAGGGTCACATTCTTCTAGCAAGGGTTGACACATGAACACTGAGATATCATAACCTTCCTCATCACAATGAGGTGTCCACTGTTCCTCATTGACAGCAATGTCCATGGTGGCTAAGATTTCTGGCCAGCCATGAGGCTCAAACTCCTCATCTGGAAAGATCATCGGTGTGTAGGCTGGGTCCCTAACTGGTCTATCTCCTAGCGAAGTTCCTTCTTCTCTTGCCTTTAAACAATTTTCCTCTTCCTTTGCGACCTTGCACATCCACAAATGAGTATCTTCATGCAGCCATGATGGATCAGGTGAACTTTCAGAATGCACAGAGATGGAATCTTCTTTCGCTTTGTGGATAGAATTCCACTGTAGGGGTGGTACATCTCTGAAGGTGTAATCCTTCAAATTGACCTTAGTGGTGACCCCTAAGTGCTGTAAGTACAAGGAGTTAGTTCCCCAATCCTGTACTATTTGCAATTGTCGTAGGAAGGGTCTTCCTAGGATCATCTCAAAGACATTATTTTTCTCAAAGTCACATATAGCAAATGTGTGCTCAAACTCTACACCACAAGTGGTTAGAGTGATCCCTTCTAGCAATCCTAGAGGTCTTTCAAAATGACCATCAGCCATTTGAAGCTTCATTCTAGTTGGTCTTAATGTGGGCTTGCCCCATTGCTTCCACAAGGAGGTGGTCGCAATAGCAACACCAGCACCTGAATCTATGATTGCTTTGGTTGTGTAACCTTGGTAGGTGATGGGAAGATAAGTATTACCTTCTTCACCCTCACACATGTCCCCTATTTTGTCTAGAGGTATCTCTGGTACCCTTTGCTTGGAGCCTACTTTTGGCATGTTGGAATCAAGTTCTGGAACCTGATCCTTCACATGATTCCAGAGCTCAGGTTTTGCTTTGAGCAGCTCTTCTACAGTGAGATGACACTGAACCTTAGTGTTCTTCACGACATCCGTGTTCCTTGGAACCACTGAGTCTTCATTTCTTACTAGTATTGTGGGAGCTCTAATCTGGAGAGATTCAGATTCCCATGGGCCTGGAAATTGAGGCAGTTCTTCTAAGGTATTAGATTCAAAATCTAACCTTTCGTCTTCTTGTTGTTCTGCTTCATCTTCGTAAATAGATGGGATGTCTTGGGGAAATTGATCATGAAGATCATCAATCTCAGGAATAGGAGGGGAATTACCCTTCTCCTTGGCCCATTTCTCTTCTTGTATTTCCCGCAAGAATTCTTGAGAGTACTGTTGAATTGAAGGAGGTATTCCTGGATCCGTGGAATTAGGAACATAAGCTCCCATTGGTGGTGAGCTTCCTCTTTCAATAACTGGTTGAGCCTGTGGAGGTAAAGAAACTTGTGGTTTGTTTACCAATTGCTCTAATCTTTCTAGTAAGCCCTGGAAATGCAAATCTGCTTTGATAGAGTTTGTCTGATTGAACTTTTGACTAGTCTCAAGTATGGCTTGAGCTTGTTCTACCATTTTCATGCACATTTTCATCCGTTCAATCTCTAAATCTGCTCTGGGGTAACTCTTGTCTAGGTTTGCCGCTGTAGGCCCTTCTTGAAGTCGAGCCTGGTAGGCCTTGAACATCATGTCCAAGCCTTCTGGGGTTGGATCTGCCAGAACAGACCCTGGTGGCGGTCTATTTACAATGGGTGGTGGGGTGGGATGAGGTGGAGTGGATGGAGTTTCGGCATGCGAGGGGCTTTGAGATGCAATGTCTTCTATTTTTGTTTTCGCTTCTTTTAAGCTTTCTTCTAGTTCCAATAACTTTTTATTCCACTTGCGATTGGCCTTCTCTCTGGTATCCTTCCATGTTCTTGGTTTTCTCTTGCTAGGTTCTCCTACCTCACTTGACTCCGACTGCTCGGCTGGTTTTGCTTGTTGTGCAGCCTGTGCCCTAGTAACTGCCTGTACAGGAGCCACATTATTGCTACTTGAACTTGAATCTGCCACTAAGCCTACCACGTTGATGGGTGTGACCTTGGGTGCACTAGAGGGATTTCTGGGACACTCTCTAGGAAGATGTTCCTTGCCGCACTCAGGACAAAAGCCTTGTATTGTGATGTTCTATCCTAGTCCCAGAGCTGGTTGGTGGGGACATTCACGAATGAAATGGTCGCCCTGACATCTAAAGCATGGTCCTCTGGGGGCTTGTGGTCTTTCCTATCTCAATTGGGGCCTAGGATTTGGATTCGTATACATGACATTGGAGTCTTCTGGCTCCCAATTTTGTTCTATAGGTGGTGTCCCATATTGATACTGAGAAGTCTCACTTTGCTCAGGTGACTCTATTTAATAAGCCTGTGGACTATCTTCATGGAAGTAGTCTGAACCATGAGCGTGAGAATCATTTTCTGAGACCAATGGGGTTAGTGGCACCAATGCTCTATTATGGTTCTCCTCCGCCATCGTATATTTAACTGGGATCACATTGGCACGAGCTGGTGGTTGGTTTCCAAGGACTGGTTGTGGCCTATATGGTGCCTGATATTGCTGCTGGTATTGAGGTTGATATTGTTGTGGCCTATAATATGGCTGTTGGTACTGATTCTGATACCTACCCTGCTGGTAAGGTTGCTGATAATTTTGTCTAACAGCCTGCCTGTTATAGGGACAATCTTGGGCCGTATGATTTGTGTATTTTCTCTCAATGGTGCAATATAGAGCATTAGGGTTTCCTTGGGGTTGAGTCGTCAACGGGCAAACATTAGCCATGTGATCTCCTCCACATGCATAACATCGCTTCACTGGGGTGACCCTTGGCATTTGTCTATTTTGAACTCCTAGCTTTTTGGCCACCTGCTCAGCTATCTCATCTATCTCAGTGGAGGCTCTAGAGGTATGACTTGTAGAACTATCAGAGTCCTTATAGAGTTTGGATAGTCCTAACTCCTCACCCAAGTTGTCTTCTATGTCAATGCACATCCGTATACACTCTTCTATGGATCTAGGCTCTTTCAAGTATACATATGACCTTAATTTTGTGCTCAATAGGCCATCTAAAAACAGTGCCACTTGTTTGGCTGATGTGGGTAATTCTGGTACAGGGCATCTTTCCAAGTACTGTCTAAACCTTCTTCCTGCAAGTCGCACTGTTTCTTGGGGTGTCTGCTTGAAGCTGTGGATCAAGGATGATGTGTTATGTCTGATACCACTCTTGGAAAATTCTACAATGAATTCTTCTAGAAGCTGACCTATCTCTCTATAGTTGCGACTGTTTAGAGGTTGAAACCAAGCTAAGGCAGTACCCTTAAGAGTCAAACCAAATGCCTCGAACTGGGTGAACAAGTCTTCAACCTGTTCAGCTCTTAGCACTTGTTTGAACTCCGCCACATGATCATAAGGATCTCCAAATCCATCAAAGTAGTTCTTCATTGTCTTAACCACTTGAGAGGGTCTAAGGGTTCTTGAGTGCTCTCTTGGTCTAGGCAATGGGAAATCATGATCGTCTCTTTGATGCCTATACACTCTATGTCTCTCCCTTTCAAGTCTTTCCGTTCCATATCTTGATCTGTCTCTGCCTACAGTGTCTGCAAAGCTTACCTCCGGTCTCTCTCTAGTTCTTTCTCTCTGGGTTTCATGAGCCTTAGATGATCCGGCTCCTTGGAGGCCCTGGGAAACATTAGATCTTGGTGGAGGAAAAATTGCTTCACCTTGCCAAGTGTAAGCATGTCTGTCATGATCTGATACCAAGAATAATTTCTGAGATGTGTGATCTAGATAGACAACTTTCCCTGGTGTCTCTGGGTCCTTGAATTCATAGATGGTGACTACTGGGCTGGGTTGATCTGGCCTAAATCTCCAAAAGGCTTCCTCCGTTTCATCACAGAATCGCGTTTTTTGGCGGGAAATTCAAATTTATGAGCGCCGGCTATGGCGAGCTCCGTAGAGCAGAAAATCATGAAAAAAACACAGCGCTTGCTCTCCCTTGCACCTCCTAACTCCTTCCCACACAATAATGCATGAAAAATGGTATGAAAGTGGTGAAAATGCACTAAAAAACAAGAAATTTCTATGAAGAAGAAGATGGAAGAAGGTGGAGATGATGATGATGATGAAGATGAAGAGGAAAAAAAAGAAAATGAACTGAAATGATAGTTTTTTTACCTTCCAACGTCGCAAATCTACGATCTTACCATCACAACGCTCGTCCTCGAAGCACTCTCCCCGGCAACGGCGCCAAAATTTGGTGTAGCTCAAGCGTAAGCACCACCTCCTTTACTTGTCAATCCGCGGAGACGTGAGGACCGGTATGAAGACCACGAGCAAGTGAAGGCACAAGTGCGTGAGTGAAAGCACACAAACATGCACACACATACACACACACGCGCACAAAGTAAGATCAAAGAGAGGAACAATGGAAAGCTTAGATTGCAAAAGAGTTCTCTTACAAAAGTTCTATTCTCTAACAAGCTAACCTCAAAAATGAGCTCTCTAGCTCTTTTTATAGTTTTTTGACTAGTTTTGGCCCTGTCCAGACCTAGTGTCCGGCCTAGTTAAAAATTAGGTTCCAGGGCTTATTTGAGGGCTCAAACGAAGTCTAAAAATTATGAAAATTGGTACGATGGTACTTCTAATACTCCTCAAGCACGAGGACTCCTCGGCTTGAACAAAATGGAGTTACTAAAAATAGATAATGGTATTTACAATGGTTTCTAGTGATGAAAATCACTATTTTTGTAGGGGATTCTTCTGAAAATTTGACATACACTTCTTGGAGCTCCCTACTTGCTCCCTTTCCTCATGTGTCCACCTTTTGATGTGCTTCCATGCTTTGTCCTTGACTTTGAGCTTCAACAGCTCACATCGGGAGAAGCCCCACAAGGAGTGTCAGATGACCTTCCTGATGCTTACTTGTTTAATTTGGAAGTTGTGCTGCAGTGGGCTAAGCCATTGGTACCAGTATTGACATACGGACCTAATCATCCAGTGGTGAACACATGGAATAGAGAGGTTGTAAAAGCCCAAAAGTACCACATCATGGCTGGAAGTATGTACAAGCACACAGATCAGGGGATCTTGGCTTGTTGCGTAGAAGAGGATGAGTACGCTAAATGGTTGCAATTAGCACATGTAGGTGCACTAGAGCAACACCATTCAAAGCAACGAACTTTACAGACGCTAAGGAGATTCGGAGTGCATTGGTCGACTATGGAAGCGGATGTCCAAAAGTTGTGCAAGGAATGCCCAATCTGTTGCACTAAACCACCTGTGGAACACGCTACTCTTTATCAAGTATCCATTGTGCCAGATTGGAGCGAACCTTTAGTATCCTTCCTGAGGACAAACACATTCCCTCCAGACATGACTCTGGCTAGGAAAAGGAGTTTAGAACAAGAAGCCCTGGATTACTCACTCATTGGTGATAATCTATACAAACGCGGTAAAGATGGTTACCTGAGACTGTGTGTCCATGAGAGTGAATATCTTAAGATCTTGGAAACTGCTCACCAAGGTGTAGCAGGAGGACACTTTGGACCAGATCGGGTGATCAAGGCAATACTATATGGGGGCTTCTGGTGGCCTACCCTTCACATGGATGCACATACCTATGTGAAACGGTGTGATGTCTGTCAGAGAACTCAGTATCCTATACGTAAAGATGAGATGCCACTGAAACCTATGATGGGTGGACGTGCATTCTCTAAGTGGGGAATAGACTTCGTAGATCCTATTAATCCCCCAGCTAAGGGTTCTCATGCGGAATACATCATTGTTGCAACAGATTATCTCACCAAATGGGTGGAGGTAAAGGCTACGACAAAGAACGATGCTCAAACAACTGCTAAATTCTTGTTTGAGAATGTGTTCACAAGGTATGGGCTACCTATAGAGTTGGTAAGTGATAGAGGCACACACTTCTTGAACGAAGTGATTGAAAATCTACTCCAAGAATTCTTGGTAATACACAAGAAGTCTGCCCCCTATCACCCTCAAGCTAACGGACAAGCTGAGAGCACTAATAAGATCTTATGCAATGTACTGACGAAATTAGTGAACAATAAACGCTCTGATTGGGACAAACAGCTACACCATGTTGTTTGGGCATACCGAGTTGCCTACAAAACGGTACTCCAAGCCACCCCCTTTCAAATGGTATTCGGCCAAAATGCTGTGCTACCCTTGGACTTCTTGATCCCTACATTGAGAGTAGCACAAGAGCACGAATGGACAGGTCATGAGCTCTCCTCTAGGATCTTTGACCTTGAACGATTAGGAGAAACAAGGCTGAGAGCAGCTGCAGGAATCTATGCAGCCAAGAAGAGACAGAAGGCATACTTTGATGCCCATGTGAAGGATAAGGGTTTGAAAGCAAGAGATCTAGTCTTAGTCTATACACTGAAACAACACGCAAGGAAGCTAGAAAAGAGAGGCTACGGACCTATGATCATCAATAGGATCTCCACGAGCGGAGCAGTACAACTAGCCACGTTAGAGGGTGATGTTCTCCCAAACTATATTAGCGGTTGCAGAGTCAAGTTGTATCAGGAACCCCTCACGGAGGAAATGCTCAGTCGACTCAACACTGCTAAGAAACGCAAAGAGGAAGAAAAGCGAGTTCGAGAAGAAGCTCAAGCAGAAGCTTTAGAACTCATCAGAAGGATGAAGTTACGGAGGCAAGGTAGGGATCAGCCTAGAACGAATGACTATGCTGATCAAGGATACCCTATGGCCATGTGTGAAGTCGCAGGAACAAGCTCGCATAGGATAATTGATCGACGTCCTTTCATAACCCTAGATATAGGACAAGGAAAGAATGCAAGGACCGTAAGAGCTTTGATTGACTCAGGAGAATCCACTAGTGCTGTTAAATTGTCTTACTGTCAAGAGTTGCAGTTGACTGTCAATCCTGTGGAAGCATATCTCATAGGATTGGGAGGTGTGGAAACCCCTTGCATGGGCGAGGTGGAACTTCCCCTCTACATTCATGATGAGGCAATAACAGTTAAAGTACTAGTGTGTCAAGACGAGGATCTCACTGAACCCCTTGTCTTGGGTCAAGACTGGATCTATGACCAAGCAGTCAACTTAAACCTAAGAAGTGGACTTCTTCAGGTATGGGTCAATCATAGTCGAATTACAATAGAGTTAGATAATGGAGCACTCAAAGAACTAGGAAAGGCACAGACTCCTGGTCCCTCCAGGGGTACACATGAAGATGACCATGCTGTTCTTGTCCAAAACTATGTGTTGCAGAGGAATGATATTCTCAAAAAAGGAGTCAGGGACGCAACGGAACTCCCTTCTTTTCCAAAGGCTAGAAGGAGGCAGCAACCAAAGGTGGATCAAAGGCAGAAGAAGCAGAGTACTACCTATGCCGGAAATCAAAAGTACCTGCGCAGCAAAATGTCTCAGCAAGTAAACCAAGTGTGGGTGAGGAAAGGCGAACACCGGGTTGCACTCAAGCCAACCACGCGAGCAAAGCCTCTTATTAGTAACCAACAACACGTCACTAATAAGAAGTCTTTCGGAAATTCTTCTGCTAACGTGAAATCTATTTGGGTGCCCAAGAAGTCGATGAAGGCTAGCCCACAATCAAGACAAATTTGGGTGCCTAAGGCTTGCTTGCGGGCGCAAATAGCTACGCCGAAGCCACAACCTATACAGCGTAACCCATTCACTCGCACGACGAGCATTCACTTGTCTTCAACACTCAAGAACATACCAAGGCCCATGAGCACGAACATACTCGCTTGTAAATGGGTCCCTAAAAGGCCTCATTTTCAAGCCGATACACCGATAAAGCTCTCTAGAGTCTCTACGAACCCAAGAGCAAAACCCATCCACTGCATTTGGCAGCCCAAGACTTGTAACAAACCCCCAGACCCCATTTGTAAATCCATGATAACTTACTAACCACATCACTATCACATTACATCATTCCATTAACTCTTAGGTCTACCGAACGACTAACCGCACGCACACTCGCACCGACTAACCCATTATTCGCTCCTGACCCTCATGTTAATGTTGTAATGGGAACAACAACGGTCCTCCCTTGTCCTGTACAATGTTAACACATGTTTGTATATTCTCACAGAGACAGGCAGCAAGAAGTAAAATGGCAGATACGGTAGGAACTAGCTCCCAGGCAGGCACCAACCCCCAAGTGGTGGACATCGAAAGCCTTCCGGTCGAGGAGGAATTAAAGGAAAGACCAGTGGCATTACGGACATTACATGCCATACCAATTCAGAATCCTCCGCAGGGTCACACAATGCCGGTGGGCAAAACCTCACACTGGTTCAGTGACGTTGCTGGACCTCTGGGTGAAGGCACATATATGTGGGAGTCCGAGGTTGAGTTCAATGGACGTTGGGGCAGATACCACTTCTTTACCAGGGAGTTTTAAAAGCTACAGAATAATGAAGGACTGAAGTCGATATGGAAGAAGGCCGGACTTTATGATTACTTCAAGTTCCAACTACCAAAGCTAGATTTTCTAAGGTGCTCATACTTAATTAGTACCCTCACTCCCAGCAAAGACAAGAAAGGATGCAACTCCTTTGTGCTCCCATCACTCACAAGGGGCAACGAGCTGAAGCGTTTCCGCTTGACTATCAACTTGGTGAGAGAAGCACTCGACATGAAAGGTATGCACATCCCAACAGAGAAAGAGACTATGGTTCCAGACAATATGAAGAACAGAAATCTGATGAAGTTGAAGGACATGGTTGCGATGACACCTACGATTGCCATTCACTTACGCATGGTCATGCAACATTTCGCATTCCCAGCGCAGGAGAGGTTCACAATGCCCCCCAAAAAGATCTGGTTTAGCCTCTACCTGGCGGATGCTTTTGAATTGTCCATCAATATGCCCCACTGGATTATCGACTAGATTCATATGGCTCATCAGAGATGGTATAAGAAGCAAAAGTCTGTGCTGTATGGTTGCTGTGCACTTACAAGAATTGTATACAGATGTCTCGCATATGATGTACCGGTGCAGAGGGCTCTCATTTGGTCCAGAGCACAGGAGTTTCAATGCAGATTGTCAGCTGTAGGGCCTCCCTCAAAGAAGATGAGAGGCGCCGTCCAGATGCCTTGTGCACAAGCTCGCAGTGCAACCCTAACGCCTGAAACAACCCCAAGACTTCCCCGACGAGTGCAACCATTTACTATCAGGTTACCCAGGCACAGCACAGATGGCCCTAACCTCGTGTTTCCACCAGTACCGACTGATCTGGAATTCCCGCATGGATTCACTCTGGAGGATCTAACGGACGAAGAAGTTGCTAGAATCATCGACGCTGTAAATGCGGAAGTCGAAGCAGAGCAAGCTGGTGGACAGCACCCAGACCAAGCCCAGCCCAGCCAACCGGACGTAGTCAATGTGGACGATGAAGAAGAAGCACATGAGGAGACACAGGGTGGACAATCAGAAGCAGAAGAACAAGAGTATGATCAGGAAGCCCTACAAGTATTGCAAGGTGCCCCAGCCTATACTAACGCATTAAAGAAGCTCTACGATACGATGAACCGAGTTCAGGAGCAACACAGGCTGTCATTAGCTGCAGGTAAAGCCCTCATGAACCAGATTCTGGAGGAGGAAGGCGTGGACGAGCAATACCGTGCCACCCTGGAAATGATATCAGATGCTTTGGGAGTACCTGAAACGATGCATACTGCACTAGCGCAATCACGAAGGACAGAGAAAAGATATGGAAGACGCCCCCCACGAACGGGAAAACGAATGAATGTATTAGGATCAGGACCACAAGGCACCCCCACAACCACTGGCACAGCACACACTGTGCACGACACCGAGGAAGCCCACACATCGAGTGCACCCCCATCACCTCCCTTGCCACCTTCTCCCCCACATCCGCCCCACTCACCTCCCTCTACCACAATAACCTCTACTGTCACCACCTTCGCACCCACTACACACACCGATGCACAAACCATCAGTCAACCCACATACTCTATTTCCACTGAAAACATAAGTCTAACCACAGCCACGGTAAACCTCACTACTCCGATCACACTTCCTGGGAGTTCACAATTACACACACCTCTATACACGTTCACAACTCTCACCGCTACCACAATCCCCATGTTCACAGTCACTCCCACCACGGCCTCCACTTTTGAATCCATGGAGGTATCACCCACCTCTGCACCTCTCCCACCCCCCATTTACCCACAATCTCCCATTCCCCCACCTCCCCCCTCACCCTTCTCCAGTACTGCATCCACAATTCCCTTGCCCTTTCCCTTCCCCTCTGCATTCAACACCATTTCTCCCACCATTCCGCTTAAAAATGTATTTAATAATATGTATCAATGCATGTCCCAACTTCAGCAACATTACCAACATCTGGACAACCAACATACAAGGCTTTTCCGAAGCCACGAAGATCTCCAAGCACGATGTAGGGATCTTGAAGAGCAGAAGCAGCTACTACAACAGCTGCACGTGACCTTACAAGAACAATATGCACAACTAGTAGCCAACCCACCCCAAGCAGATGATGAAGAACGACGACACATGGACGAGCTGCTACATTCTCAGATCACGGAAAACCTGAAGCTTCGACGGAACTTGGGCCTCCTACGCAAGCATATGTCTACAGCGCTAGAGGAGAATAAAAGATTACAGAAACAGAACGAAGAAAATCTGGAGGCGGCCATGGAGGGTTCCCCACAGGAAATTGACCCAGAGCGATTCAAGGCCATTCCCTCTGAGAATATGAAGGTGGTGTTAGAAACTCATGCAGATCTAATGGAGGCCCATGCCGCTTTAGAAAAAGAGAGAGATGAGTTACGAAGACAGTTGGCCACCCGACAGACATCACCCAGCAAGAGCACAACCACAGAAGATACATCTGAAGAGGTCACTAAACTCCGGGCCGAACTTGAGGAATTACGTAGCAAGGTCATGCAATATGAGCGTCAGCCCTCCCCTCTGGTAGAGCCCGAGCCTGACGATCTTGTGCCAATTGAAGTAGAAGAAACATTCGAGGATCCCTATGTACCGATGCCAACACCCGGGGGTAAGCGAACAGAACAGGGCATGGACACAATTGAAATTGCGGCACCTGAATGGATGCAAAAATTAGAGAAAGTAGCCACGACGCATGATGACAGGGTGGCAGTCCAAATCACATTGATGTCAAAATTGGAAGAGGTTGTAATAAAATCCGATTATTTTCAGAATCTCTCACACCATAGGTGGATCAGCCCATCGGACGATCTGTATGTTCCTTTTTGTGTGCTAATGGCGGATTATAATGCAGAGATCAAGCACCACACCTCAAGGGAACCCACCTCTGCCACCCAATTTGCACCTGACGACATCCCAGAAAGTGCCAAGCAGGGACATATTTGCCAACCGATGTGGAGAATTCGGCTACTTGAAACCTACCCGGAAATGGTAAGAACATGGAACAACATGCCACTGTACATCAAATATAACCCATGTTATTGCCCTGTGTTTCGAAGGAGATCATGGCCGGAGTACACACAAACAGTGCTGACGATTTAGGGATGCGAGAAGTGGCTCAATTATGTGTACTTCGCACCCCCTAAGGGTCCACCTACTATTGGATATATGATTTTGACGATTCGACATCGGGGGGTCCGTTTCAAGAATGTACCTGATGTCATGACTCAGATGTGCCTGAAGATTTTCGAACTTATGTTGGTCACCTTCAGGACCTTCAAAAATGTCAAGGAACCGCATCTCTCAGCACTAGGATTTAATGAAGGTAATCAGGACCTTGTATACGACATGAGCACAACCCCATCGATTAATGTTGTGTATGCATGGCACGCTCGCATCAAATATCTACCGGCCTGCTTCAAACAAACGTTTGAAGAGATGTTTGTCACGGGATTCTGGGAATATCACTCCGAGATATTCATTCCCAGACCATCCCATCTCTTGCAGTTGTTTGCAGTGGAACAAGCTCTACATTCCGAAAAGCTACGTATACCACATCCAGAGGTTCCCGGGCCGGTAGACTGGGATGCTCTACTCACAGATTTGGCCAAAGGATTGCGAATTGCCGAACACCACTTAGCGCAGGATGTCGTCGAGTACTACATCCAGAAACCCACACAACAAGGGTCTGTCAGGGACGACAGACGCGAGAGAGGGGGGGGGTGTTAGCAGCGGACAAGGGACTGAAGGACTAACGAGGCATGGCAGTCAGAGAAGAGAGTCAGAAGGGAGAGAAGGCACAAGCAGACAAGGAAGTCAACGAAGATCTGGCAAATAGGCCAACAATTTTCTTCAGGAAGAAGCACGTATGAGCATTCACGCAGATTTAGCACTAAGGCAACCTTAATTTTTCAAAACCTCTACACCAATTAAAAGTGATTCTTATCACTAAACACCCTTGTAAATACCATTTCATATTTTTGTAGCTCCATTTTGTGCAAGCCAAGGAGTCCTTGAGCTTGAGGAGCTTTCGAAGTATCTACCTGCCAATTTTCGTAATTTTTAGATCTCGTTTGAGCCCTCAAATAAGCCCTGGAACCTAATTTTTAACTAGGCCGGACACTAGGTCTGAACAGGGCCAAAGCTAGTCAAAAACTATAAAAGGAGCTAGAGAGCTCATTTTTGAGGTTAGATTGTAATTGAAACGAACTTGTAAGAGCATTTTGAAAGTAATCTAAGAAGTCCATTGATTCTCACTCTTTGTCTTGCCTTGTGTGCGCGTGTGTGTGTATGTGTGTGCATGCTAGTGTGCTTCTCACTCACGCACTTGTGCCGCCACTTGCTCGAGGTCTTCATACCATCCTCACGTCTTCCCGGATTGACATTAAAGGAGGTGCTACTCATCACTGAGCTACAAAGGCTTTTGTCAAGATTGCGGCAAAGAGCATCTCTTACAAGATTGCCCAAAGAACCCCTATAATATGCCAAAAATCACCCCTATAAACGTTATTGGGTTAGTTGTCGACTCCATAGGGAGTGTGACTTCCACCGCGCCAATGCAAGTGGTCACTAGAGCTCAAGCATTGCAACAAAACCAAGGGGTAAGCCAAGAAAAGAGCTCGGATGTTAGTGAAATAGAGAGCATGACCAAGAAACGGACTAGAGCTTGGAGAGATAGTTGAGAAAGGATGAAAAGGCAATGGGCTAAGAAGATGAGTGAACTCAAGGAAAGCCTAAGAGAAACAAAAGCCAGGATAGTTGAACTTACATCTCAAACTCCCTCTCACACTACCCCACCTCCACCATTCCCATCTCCATCTGACCCACCACCTTCCAAACCACCTCATGCTACTCCACCACCCACTAGAGTAGGATCAGTCCTAGTAGATCCCACTCCTGAGGACCTAAATATGATGCTCAAAGCATATCAGGCTAGAATCCAAGAAGGGCCAACCGTAACGGATCATGAAAAATGTTACCCTAGAGCAGAACTAGAGCTTGAACGAACCAAAATCTGTGCCAAAATGGTGGAATTGGCTCAAACCATGTGTGAAGCTAGTCGCCTCTTTAACATCTCTAGTTCAGCTAAGACGTAGTTGCACTTTGATGGACGGCTAGAAAGGTTGGAGAGGTTAATAGAACAATCAAGAAAGGAACCTGTCTCTCAAAATAAGGGCAAGGCAAGTGAAAGAGAAAGCCTACCTGCCCAGGAAGCCTATGTACCTAACTCTACAGAGCCAGACACATCTTCTACTATGAATTGGTTCACACCAGAATTCCTACGAGAGATTCAAGAAGACAAATGGGCTAAAGAAAGTGAAGTCCCTCCTCCCATTGAACTTGTGGATGATGCACACGATCAATTCCCACAAGACATCCCATCCATTTATGAAGAGCAGGAGAGCACTCAATCTCAAGAGAGATTAGACTTCGAATCTAATTCCATACAAGAACTACCCCATTTCATAGGCCCATGGGAAGCAAAGTCTACATGTATGAGAGCACCCACGATCATGGTACGAAACGAAGACCTAGGAATACGGAGGTAGTAAAGAACACTAAAGTGCAGTGCAATCTCACTTTAGAAGAGCTACTCAAGGTTAGGCAAGAATTGTGGAAGCACGTAGCCAAACAAGTACCAGAGGTAGCTAAACCACGTTCCCAGGTAGGTTCTCATAGGACAGTGCCATAAATTCCTCTAGACAAGATAGGAGACATGAGTGAAGGAGAAGAAGGAAACACCTATCTTCCCATCACCCATCAAGGATACACAACCAAGGCAATTCTGGACTCTAGTGCAGGAGTTGCTATTGCTACCACTTCCCTATGGAAGTGTTGGGGCAAGCCAACACTCAGGTCGACGAGAATGAAATTGCAAATGGCCGATGGTCACATAGAAAGACCCTTAGGCTTGTTAGAAGGAATAACTCTCACTACATGTGGTGTGGAGTTTGAGCATACATTTGCTATCTGTGATTTTAGCAAGAACCATGCCTATGAGATGATTTTGGGAAGACCCTTTATGCGACAGTTGCAAGTGGTACAAGATTGGGAAACCAATTCCTTGTATTTGCAACACTTAGGTGTTATGACTAAAGTCAATCTCGAGAATTACTCTCATAGAGATGTCCCTCCTATCCAGTGGAGCCTGATCCATAGAGCTAAAGATGATACGGAGTCACTACATTCCATAGGATCAGGATCCTCATGGATGCATGAAGACACCCATTTGTGGATGTGCAAAGTAGTAGTAGAAGAAGAGAAGAGAGAAAAAGCTAGAGAGGCAGGTGCGAAGGAAACACATACATCAATTCAAAACCCAGCCTATGCACCAGTGGTATTCCCTGACGAAGAATTTGAACCCCACAGCTGGGCAGAAATTCTAGCAACAATGGATGTAGCCATCAATGAAGAACAATGGACACCCCACTGTGATGAGGATGGCTATGACATTTCAGTCTTCTCCATAGAGCCAATCATGGGAGAGGCAGTTCTAGAAGAATGCGAACCTAGCCCTGATGCATTTGAGGATGCAAGTGACTCCGACCTAGAGTCAATCATTATGGACCCACCTTTTGCATCAGATGAAGAATACTTCTATGAAGTATAATTTCAACCCCAGAGACACGGAGAGCTTACAAATGATGTAAGGTTAGCCACACAAGTGACCCATAAGGATGAAGGAAAGAAAAGAAAGAAGAGAGAAGTCACACCAGAAGAGGAAGAATCTTTGTTTGAGGTCCCTGAAAACTTTAAAAAGTATGAGATAGATGATAGAAGAGTCGTGGTAAGGATGCCAAAATGTGAGGCTCAATCAGGAGAGGCCTATGATAACAAAGAAACCACCAAGAAAATAGTTGTAGCCATGGAAGAAGGAGAAGAGAGATGCACTTACATAGGGCATGACCTGACTGAAGAAGAGGAGTATGAGTTGATAGCCTTGCTAAGAGAGTACCGAGATGTCTTTTCTTGGAGCTACAAGGACTTGAAAGGTGTAGACCTAGACATATGCTCACACACAATTCCCATGACCTCAGACGCGAAACCCTCTAAAACAAAAGCCATACACATATAACGATAATTATGCTGCTAAGATCAAAGAGGAGATAGATAGACTGGTAGAAGCTGGATTCATCTATGAAATTGAGCACACTCAGTGGGTATCCCCCATTGTAGTGGTGCCCAAGAAGAATGGAAAGCTACGTGTGTGCATTAACTTGAAGAAGGCTAATGCAACCACAATTCGAGATAGCTATCCGCTTCCTATCACAGAACATCTCTTAGAAAGAGTAGCAGGCAAGGAAGTATACAGTTTCCTTGACAGATTTTCTGGCTACAATCAGGTAGCCATTGCTCCCGAGGACCAGCATAAGACTGCTTTTTCCACAGAATGAGGCATATTTGCCTTTAGGGTAATGCCATTTGGGCTTACCAATGCCCCTACAACCTTCCAGAGATTGATGTGCCACATGTTTAAAGAGTTCTTGAGGAAGAATTTAGAGATCTATGTTGATGATCTTTGTGCGCATTCCAACATCAGACAAACACATATACGTGAGCTCAAGCAAATCTTTGTCAAATGTAGAGAATATCAAGTCTGCCTGAACCCAAAAAAGTGTGTTTTCATGGTCAGGCAAGGCAAGATTCTAGGACACATAGTGTCAAAGAATGGCATATCCACCGATGAAGAGAAAGTAAGAGCCATAGCAGAGTTTCCTAGGCCAAAGAATGTCAAGGAAGTACAAGCTTTCATGGGGCATTGTGGCTATTACCGACGATTTATACACATGTACGCCATCATTGCCAAGCCACTGTATGGCCTTTTGACCAACTTTGAGTGGACTAATGAATGTGAGGACTCTTTTAATGAGCTCAAAAGGAGATTGTGTTTAGCACCAATCTTGACCACACCAGATTGGAATAAGCCCTTCCATGTTCATGTGGATGCATCCAATTATGCTATTGGATGTGTGCTTGACAACCTACGGGCGAAGGTAATATGGATCTTCCAATTGCCTATGCTAGTAGACAGTTGAATGCAGCTGAACAAAATTATACCACCACTGAAGGAGAGGGATTAGGCATGGTATATGCAGTTAAAAAGTTTAGACACTATTTGCTTGCAAATACGTTTAAATTTTTTACCGATCATCATGCATTATTGTACTTGGTAAACAAGCCATGCAATACAGGCCGATTAGTAAGATGGTTTCTCTTGCTAATGGAATACGACTTTGAGGTTGTGGTGAGAAAAGGCAAGACTCACTTGAGAGCAGACCATCTCTCTAGGCTCACATCTGGAGAAGCCCCACAAGGAGTGTCAGATGACCTCCCTGATGCTTACTTCTTTAATTTGGAAGTTGTACCTCCCAGATCATGGCAGGAAGCAAGTACAAACAGACAGATCAAGGGATATTGGCTTGTTGTGTGGAAGAGGATGAATATGCAAAACGGTTGCAAATAGCACATGTAGGTGCATTAGAACAACACTACTCAAAGCAACGAACCCTACAGACACTAAGAAGACTCGGAGTGCATTGGCCAACTATGGAAGCAGATGTCCATAAGTTGTGCAAGGAATGCCCAATCTGTTGCACTAAACCACCTGTGGAGCATGCCACTCTTTATCAAGTGTCCATAGTGCTAGATTGGAGTGAACCATTAGTAGCCTTCCTGAAGATGAAAACATTCCCTCAAGACATGACTTTTTCTAGAAAAAGAAGTTTAGAACAAGAAGCACTAGATTACTCACTCATTGGTGATAATCTATACAAACATGGTAAAGATGGTTACCTCAGATTATGTGTCCATGAGAGCGAATACCTCAAGATATTGGAAATTGCTCACTAGGGTGTAGCAGGAGGACATTTTGGACCAGATCGGGTGATCAAGGCAATATTATTTGCAGGTCTTTGGTGGCCGACCCTTCACATGGATGCACATACCTATGTGAAGAGGTGTGACGTCTCTCAGTGAACTCAATATCCTATACGCAAAGATTAGATGCCCCTGAAACCTATGATGGGTGGACGTGCATTCTCCAAGTGGGGAATAGACTTTGTAGGTCCTATTAATCCCCCAGCTAAGAGTTCGCATGCAGAGTATATTATTGTGGGCCGCAAACTATCTAACCAAGTGGGTAGAAGTGAAAGCCACGTCTAAGAATGATTCCAGACAACTGCCAAGTTCTTATTTGAGAATGTATTCACAAGATACGGGCTACCTATAGAGCTAGTTAGCAATAGAGGGACTCACTTCTTGAATGAAGTTATTGAAAATATTCTCCAAGAGTTCTTGGTTATACACAAGAAGTCTGCCCCCTACCATCCACAAGCTAATGGGCAAGCAGAAAGCACAAATAAGATTCTATGCAATGTGTTGACTAAATTGGTGAATAATAAACGCTCTGATTGGGACAAACAGGTACATCATGTTGTTTGGGCATACCGCATTGCCTATAAAACGGTACTCCAAGCCACACCTTTTCAGATGGTATTCCGTCAAAATGCAGTGCTATCATTGGACTTCTTGATACTGACATTGAAAGTAGCACAAGAGCATGAGTGGTCAGGTCATGAACTCTCATCGAGAATCTTTGACCTTGAATGGATAGGGGAAACAAGATTGAGGGCTGCCGCAGGGATATATGCAGCTAAGAAGCGATAGAAGGCATACTTTGACGTCCATGTTAAGGATAAAGGCTTGAAGGTAGGAGATTTGGTTTTATTCTACACCCTGAAGCAACATGCGAGAAAATTAGAGAAGCGTGGCTATGGACCTATGATCATAAATAGGATCTCAACGAGTGGAGCAGTACAACTAGCCACATTAGAAGGCGATATTCTACCTAGCTACATAAGTGGGTGCAGAGTCAAGTTATCTCAGGAACCTCTGGCTGAAGAGATGCTAAATCAACTCAACATTGCCAAGAAATGCAAAGAGGAAGAAAAGCGAATTCAAGAAGAAGCTCAAGCAGAATCTTTAGAACGCATCAAAAGGATGAAGTTGAGATGACAGGGTAGGGATCAACCCAGGGCAGATGACTATGCGGACCTTGGATATCATATGGCAATGTGTGAAGTCTCCGGAATAAGTGCCCATAGAATAATCGATCGACGTCCATTTGTGACCTTAGAGATTGGACAAGGAATCAGTGCAAAAACTGTGCGAGCATTGATTGACTCAGGTGCAGCATCTAGTGCGGTGAGACTCTCTTACTATCAAGAATTGAAATTAAAAGTCAATCCTATAGAGGCATATCTCATAGGATTGGGAGGTGTGGAAACCCGTTGCATGGGCGAGGTGGAACTTCCCCTCCACATTCAAGATGTTTCAATGACAGTGAAAGTACTAGTGTGTCAAGATGAGGACCTCACTGAGCCTCTGGTCTTGGGTCAAGACTGGATCTATGACTATGCAGTCAACTTAAACCTAAGAAGTGGACTTCTTCAGGTTTGGGTCAATGAGAAACGCATTACAATTGAGTTAGAAAATGAAGCACTCAAGGAATTAGGCAAGGCACACACTCATGGTCCTTCCAGGAGTACACATGAAGATGACCATGTTGTTCTTGTCCAAAACTATGTGATGCAGAGGAATGATGATCTCAATAAAGAAGTCAAGGATGCAACGGAACTCCCTTCTTTTCCAAAGGCACAGGGATGCAGCAACCAAAGGCAGATCAAATATAGAAGGAGCACAGTACTACCTATGCTGGAGGCCAAAAGAACGTGCGAAGCAAGATGTCTCAGCCATTGAAACAAGTGTGGGTGTGGAAAGGTGAACAACCTGTTGCGATCAAGCCAACCACACGGGCAAAATTTCTTATTAGTAATCAACAACACGACACTAATAAAAAGTATTTCAGAAATGCTTCTACGAAAGTGAAGTCTATCTGGGTACCCAAGAAGTCGACGAATGTTGCGAACATTTGTTTTATGTAGGGTACAAGTTTCAAATTATGTAAACACCTTTGGGAAGTCTTCAAATACTTCAAGAAGGCTCATATTATTCATAAAATGTAGCGAAAATACCAAGTGAGTTCTAGAACATGGTGAGTCAAATTAGTGAGTCACAAGGGAGCTGCAGTGGTGTCCTAGTGAAAGGTCGATGTGGCTAGTTCTCAAAGTCCATCAATACTTTGCTTATTTGAGCACTTGAGTCATGTAATACCTCCATCCAAGTGTCTACCATGCATTTAGATGTATTAGGAAGGTTTTAGATTAGTTTCCCATGCTATAAAAAGAGGAGAAGAGTCATGATCTTGTGGGATGTCCAAGAGAGTCATATGTGTATCTCTATGTTGCTGTAGTTTTGTATACAGAGATTGCAGAGCTTGTATCTCCCTCATTATATATAAAAATTACATGTTTGATAGCTCATTTGAAAGCTCTTATTGTCTATTTTCTTCCTGTAAATTTTCATAATCATTGAATTTGTGAGTTGAGAGCAGTACTCTCTGCAAGTAGTGTGTGTTCTCTGGTTTTACCCCCTACTGAAGATCTCCATTAAACCTCAAACTTGCAGAGCTCATATCTCCTTGTGTATGTATCCACATCATGTGTTCTTTGGCTTTTTAGAAAGCTCTCAAAGTCTACATGTATTCTGGAAAGTTTAAGATTCATTGGGGTTGTGAGTTAAGAGCTGTAGTTTCTGCAAGTGATGTGTGTCCTCGGGTTCATCTCTGTTTCAAGGTCTCCATTAAAGCTGCATATTGCAGAGGTCATAGCTCATTGTGTATTTATCCATTCGAGGTGTTCTATAGCTTGTTGGAAAGCTCTTAGAGTCTAGTTTATGTGTGTGAAAGAGTTTTGGAAAATTCTAAGTGAGTAAAGAGCTGTTTGCTCTGCAAGAAAACTGGTGTGTGCATACAAGTTTGTGAAAAAGTCAACTAGGTCCTGTTGGGTTTCACCTACTTCTAGTTGTACTTTGGAGATCAATAAACGCCAAAATTGGTATTAGAGCAAGTACTTGGAGGCTTGGAGAAGTTTATCATACCTTGATGAAGAATTTGAAGCTATCAAAGAAGCATTTCATCATCAACACTACACAAAGGTAGAAGAAGATCGCAAGGAGGCATCTCAAGCAACATCCAAGCAAAGAAAAGTGCACATACCTCATTTACAAGGTAAATATTATATTTCTTCTCATCACACACATTGGAAAGAAGGCTTAAAGGAGGAAGATTAGCATTTGTATTATGGGAGAGCAACATGCACAAATAGAGAAGCTTGATAAGACCAATTATCAAGCATGGAAGTTTAGAATCACAACATACTTGCAAGGTAGAGGCTTGTATGGTTTGATTGATGGCACAGATATCAAACCCAGATTACCAGAGGACCCATATCAACAACAATTGAGGGAGTTTAGACTTTGGAATGAGAGAGACAAAAGGGTTATATTCATTTTATCACAAAATATTCAAGATTCAATGGTAGGACACATACAAGATCTAGACACAAGTAGAGATGTTTGGCTTGTATTGGAAAGGTTGTATGCTACAGGTACAAGAGCAAGGAAGATTCAACTCAAAAATGAGTTGAATAACATAAAGAAAAATACAAGGACATCGGTCAATGATTACATATTGAAAGTTAAAGAGATTGCAGATCAACTAGGATCAATTCAAGCTCATGTGGAGGACGACGACTTGGTTGCACATACTCTCAACGGACTCAAAGATGAGAGATGGAAACCCTTCATTACTTCAGTTTATGTCAAAGGAGAATTAATAGATTTTGATCAACTTATTGCCCTCATGGTCACGGAGGAGATGAATCTAAATGGTTCTACTTCAAATCAAAAAGGATCTCAAGGAAAAGCTCTTTATGTAGGATCATCAAGAGGTGGAAACAGAGGTAGAAGAGGTTCAAATAGAGGTCTAGGAAGAAGGAGCGATGATCAAGGGACTTCAAGTGGCTTCTTCAACACAAGAGGAAGAGGAAGATTAAGTGCTAGAGGTACAAGAGGCTACTACAACTACAATCAAAGACAAGGGAGTGAAGATAAGAACAATTGCTATATATGTGGAAGGTATGGACACTATGCCAAAGATTGTTATCAAAATGAAAATAATCAAGGTGGTAATCGAAGAGGAGGCTATTCAAGAAGAGGTAAACAACAAGGAAATTATGGAGTTGAAGGAAAAAGTGATGATTATGATTCTCTTCTTATGATGAATGTAGAAACTAAGATGTATTGCAATAGCGATGTATGGTATGTAGATAGTGGCTGTTCTAATCACATGTCTCATGATGCTTCATGGTTTTCTAATATGCATAATCCTTCATGTAAAGGTCATGTTGAAACAGGAGATGATACAACACATAAGATTATGCAAGTTGGAGATGTCGTTATGCAGGATAAGAGCAAGCCAAATTGCTTGAAGGATGTACTTTATGTGCCAACGATCACTAAGAATTTGATGTCAGTTGGTCAAATGGTAGAAAAAGGTTTGCAAATAAGATTTAATCATGCAGTTTTGCTTCATTGAGGATCCAAAGCAAAGGAGGTTAATTGCTAGAGGTAAAAAACAAGGTAGATTGTTTACATTCAAGGTAAACCCAAAACATACAAACTATTTCTCTTATGGTATGCATCGAATAGCAGAGCTTGATCTATGGCACAAAAGGATTGGACACATGAATGTACACACGTTAAAGGAGCTATCAAAGAAGAGGATTGTTGAAGGATTACCTGATCTTACTAAGAAACATATGGTGCATCTTTGTGAAGCATGTCAAATGGGTAAGCAGAATAGAAAACCTTTCAAGCATTCAAGCTATGTAAGTGATGGTTTGCTAGATCTCATACACATACATGTGTGGGGACCTACTAAAGAGGCATCCTTGGTTGGTAATAAGTACTATGTATCATTCATTGATGATCATAGTAGAATGACATTTGTGTATTTCATTAAACATAAGAGTGAGGTCTTTGATTGTTTCAAGAAGTTCAAATCATATGTCGAAAAGCAAACAAGAAGGTATATTAAGAAGCTAAGATCTGATGGAGGGGGAGAGTATTTCTCGCAAGATTTTACTGATTGTTTGTATGATGAAGGTATCAAAAGAGAAGTTACATGCAGGTATACTCCACAACAAAATGGAGTCGCAGAAAGAAGAAACAGAATCATAGCAGAAGCATCTAGAAGCATGCTTAATGATATGTGTTTGCCTAATTATTTTTGGGCTGAAGCTGTTAGCACAAGTGTTTACATTATGAATAGAGTTCCGACTGATGGAGTTCATCATTTGACACCATATGAGGTAGGTCATGGAAGGAAACCAAGTATAAGTCATTTGAAAGTATTTGGTTGTGTATGTTATGCACATGTACCTAGTGAGGTGAGATCTAAACTTGATGCGAAATCAAAAAAATGTATATTTATTGGTTATGCAGATACTCAAAGAGGATATAGATGCTATAATCCTCATACCAATAAGGTTGTTGTGTCAAGAGATGTAAACTTTGATGAATCACTTTCATGGTATGCAGATAAGAATTTTTTGCAGGTCATGGATGAAAATGAAGAAGGTGTGGTTGAAGGAGATGAATGCATAGTTCAGCCATCAAGAAGTTTAAATGATGAAAGGAGTGGTTTGGATGAAGAAAGAGGATCACCTTTCAATGGAAGATTAAGGCAAGAGTCACCTCCAAGTGTTAAAAGTAAAGGTAAACTCAAACTTGTTGAAGTTAATGATGAAGGAGAGGAAATTAGTGATGTATGTGAGTATGGAGAATCATCAAAGGTTCCTAATAAGAAAGGAAGAGCATCTACATTGGAGGTAAGAAGAACTTCAAGAGTGAGTAAGCAACCTCAAAGGTATACTTATGAATCTTTTATGAATACTCATTATGCTTTTATGACAAAAGTTGAGCAGGAAAATGAACCCACATGTTATGATGAGGCAAAAGGAGATGAAAAGTGGGAGAAAGCAATGAGATAAGAAATGGAAGCACTACAGGATAACAAAACTTGGAATTTAGTTCCAAAGACTCCAAAACAAAAGGTAATTGGTTGCAAGTGGGTTTTTAAGATTAAAAGAAATAGTGATGGTAGTGTGTCAAGATATAAGGCTAGACTTGTAGCAAAAGGATATAATCAAACTCAAGGTGTGGACTATGAGGAAACATTTAGTCCAGTAGCAAACATGGCAACGGTAAGAACTTTGTTGGCTTTAGCTGCAAGTAAAAGGTGGAATATATATCAATTCGATATAAAGAATGCCTTTCTTAATGGTGAGTTAAATGAAGAAGTGTATATGTCACAACCAGATGGTTATGTGGATGCAAAATGTCCTAATCATGTATGCAGGTTAAAGAAGGCATTGTATGGTCTTAAGCAGGCACCAAGGGCATGGAATGCAAGGTTGGTAAAGTATCTTATGCTGCAAGGATACATAGCGAGTCATGTTGATCCTTCACTTTATGTAAAACATGTAGATGACATGTGTGTCTATGTATGCATTTATGTGGATGACTTGTTGATTACAGGGAACGATGCAAAAGAAATTGATGAGATAAAAGCTAATTTGGGAAAGGAATTTAAAATTTCAGATCTTGGTTTGCTTAGATACTTTCTTGGGATTGAAATTGTGTATAGCGATGAAGGTATGTGGTCGATACAGAGAAAGTATATATGTGATATGCTGAAAAGGTTTGGTATGCAGGAATGTAAATTTGTTTCTACTCCAATGGAATGTAATGTAAAGCTGAGTGCAAAGGAAGGTGATGAGTTGCATGATATGAATGTATATAGATCCATGGTAGGATCTTTGATTATGCAACAAAAACTATACATGATATATGCTATGCAGTGGGAGTGTTGTCACAGTTTATGCATGAACCTAGAGTACCTCATATGCATGCAACGAAAAGAGTGCTTAGGTATTTGAAAGGTACCATGAACGAAGGATTATTTTATAGTCATGATGCTGATCTAACTCTTAAAGTCTTTAGCGATGCAGATTGGGCTAGAAGCAAAGATGACAGAAGATCCACAAGTGGATGTGTGGTAATAGCAGGAAACAAGACATTAACATGGAGTTCAAAGAAACAGCCTACAATTGCTTTATCTTCTACAGAGGCTGAGTATAGAGGTTTAGCATTGGCTACTACTGAGGTTATGTGGTTTAAAAAGTTGTTTCATGACTTGAATGTGCAGGTTGATGTACCATTGATATATGGGGATAACTTGAGCAGCATTCATATGACCTCAAATCCTATTTTTCATGCTAGAACAAAGCATATAGAGGTTCACTATCATTATGTTCGAGAGAAGGCCATAAACAATGAAGTACAAGTTTCCTTTGTGGGAACAAAGGATCAAGTTGCAGATATCTTCACCAAATCCTTGGATGGACCAAAGCTTCAAAGATTCAACTATTTTCTTGGCATGAAGGAAATACCCTTTGAAACTTGAGGGGGAGAATGTTGCGAACATTTGTTTTATGTAGGGTACAAGTTTCAAATTATGTAAATACCTTTGGGAAGTCTTCAAATACTTCAAGAATGCTCATATTATTCATAAAATGTAGCAAAAATACCATGTGAGTTCTAGAACATGGTGAGTCAAATTAGTGAGTCACAAGGGAGCTGCAGTGGTGTCCTAGTGAAAGGTCGATGTGGCTAGTTCTCAAAGTCCATCAATACTTTGCTTATTTGAGCACTTGAGTCATGTAATACCTCCATCCAAGTGTCTACCACAAATTTAAATGTATTAAGAAGGTTTTAGATTAGTTTCCCATGCTATAAAAAGAGGAGAAAAGTCATGATCTTGTGGGATGTCCAAGAGAGTCATATGTGTATCTCTATGCTCCTGTAGTTTTGTATGCAGAGATTGCAGAGTTTGTATCTCCCTCTGTATATATCCAAATTACATGTTTGATAGCTCATTTCAAAGATCTTACTGTCTACTTTCTTCCTATAAATTTCCATAATCATTGGATTTGTGAGCTGAGAGCAGTACTCTCTGCAAGTAGTGTGTGTTCTCTGGTTTTACTCGCTGCTGAAGGTCTCCATTTAACGTCAAAATTGCAGAGGTCATATCTCCTTGTGTATATATCTAAATCATGTGTTCTTTGGATTTTTAGAAATTTCTCAAAGTCTACATGTATTCTGGAAAGTTTAAGATTCATTTGAGTTGTGAGTTAAGAGCAGTAGTCTCTGCAAGTGATGTGTGTCCTCGGGTTCATCTCTGTTTCAAGGTCTCGATTAAAGCTGCATATTGCAGAGGTCATAGCTCATTGTGTATTTATCCATTTGAGGTGTTCTATAGCTTGTTTGAAATCTCTTAGAGTCTAGTTTATGTGTGTGAAATAGTTTTGGAAAATTCTATGTGAGTAAAGAGCAGTTTGCTCTGCAAGAAAACTGGTCTGTGCATACAAGTTTGTGAAAAAGTCAACTAGGTCCTGTTGGGTTTCACCTACTTCTAGCTGTACTTTGGAGATCAATAAACTCCAACAATGAAGGCTAGCCCACAATCAAGACAAATTTGGGTGCCTAAGGCTTGCTTGCGGGCTCGAATAGCTACACAGAGACCACACCCCATACAACATGGTCCACTCACTATAACATCTGATACCCATTCTTATACATCACGCACGAACACATATTCACCTATGAGCACGAGTAGAATCACTTGTAAATGGGTCCCTAAAAAGCCTCATTTCCAAGCAGATACTCTCACCAAGTCCTCAAGAGTCTCCACCAAACCAAAACTGAAAGCCTTCCACAGTGTTTGGCAGCCTAAAACGTGTAATAAACCCCCCGAACCTCATTTGTAAATTCATATCCACTTACTAACTACATCACTCATACACTGCATCTTTCCATTTAGCTCTTAGGATTATCCATTCACTAACTACACACACGATCACCGAGCACTTATTGACCTACTAACCTCTCACTAAAATCATGTTAATGTTGTAACGGCGACACATGAACGCTTGGTGTCCATTTGCAATGTTAACATTCATTTGTATATTCTCACAGAACGGGTGACCAGTCCCTTCAATATGGTCGAGGCTGCATGAACTAGCTCCCAGGCAGGCACCAGCCCTCAGATTGTGGATATTGAAAGTCTTCCCATTGAGGAGGAATTGAAGGAACGTCCAGTGGCATTGAGAGCATTAAATGCCATACCGGTGTAGAATCCTCCACAGGGGCCCACAATGCCCGTCAGCAAAAACTCACATTGGTTCAGTGACATGGCAGGACCTCTAGGAGAAGGCACTTACCTGTGGGAGGCAGAGATAGAGTTCAATGGGCACTGGGGCAGGTATCACTTCTTCACTAGGGAATTTCAGAGACTTCAAAATAATGAAGGGCTAAAACCGATATGGAAGAAGGCGGGCTTATATGATTACTTCAAAGCCCAGTTACCGAAACCCGACTTTCTAAGATGCTTATATTTGATTAGCACCCTCACTCCTAGTAAAGAGAAAAAGGGGTATAACACCTTTGTCATATCATCTCTCACAAGAGGTAATGAGCTGAAGCGCTTCAAGTTGATGAACAATTTGGTAAGAGAAGCTCTCGACATGAAAGGCATGCATATCCGTATTGAGAAAGAGACTATGGTCCCCGACAACATGAAGAACCGAAATATGACGAAACTAAAGGACATGGTGGCAATCAACATGCCACATTGGATTATTGACCAGATACACTTAGCGCATCAACGGTGGTATAAGAAGCAAAAGTTGGTGCTTCATGGATGTTGTGCTCTCACCAAGATTGTTTACCGATGCTTGGCTTATGACGTGCCAATTCAACGGGCACTTGTCTAGACCAGGGTGCAATAATTTCAACGCAGACTATCAACTGCAGGGCCTCCATCCAAGAAAATGAGAGGAGCAGTTCAGATGCCTTGTGCTCAGGCCCGAGGTGCTACACTGACACCAGAAACCACTCCACGGCTTCCAAGGCGAGTGCAGCCATTCACTATCAGATTGCCTAGGCATAGCGTGGAAGGACCGAATCTAGTATTTCCACCTATACCCACCGACTTAGAGTTCCCTCATGGCTTTACATTGGAAGATCTAACTGATGAGGAGGTGGCCAGGATAATTAATGCTACAAATTTAGAAGTGGAAGAAGAGTAGGCAAGCGGGCAACAGACAATCACCGACCAACCCCATCCAGT
This sequence comes from Ceratopteris richardii, assembly GCA_020310875.1. Classification (NCBI taxonomy): domain Eukaryota; kingdom Viridiplantae; phylum Streptophyta; class Polypodiopsida; order Polypodiales; family Pteridaceae; genus Ceratopteris; species Ceratopteris richardii. The sequence goes on along the minus strand of CM035415.1, from coordinate 194,414,128 downwards.
CCAACCAGACGTAGTCGAAGTGGATCAAGATGAAGAAGAGACGGCAGAAGAAGAGCACGAGGATGAACAAGGACTATCCGACGAGGAAGAGCAGGAATATGAGCAAGAAGTGGTACAGGAACTTGAAGGAGCCCCTGCTTATACAAAGCAATTAAAGAGACTGTATGATACCATCAATCGAGTTCAAGAACAACACAAATTATCCTTGGCAGCAGGAAAGGCCCTGATGAATCAGATCTTGGAAGACGAAGGCGTAATACAAGGCAACCCTTGATATGATTGCTGATGCATTGGGGGTACCTGAAACGGTGCATACCGCCCTTGCACACTCGCGAAGATCAGAGCAAAGATACGACAGACGCCCCCCTCCATCAGGAAAACAAATGAATGTATTAGTATCAGAACCCCAGGGCACCACATCCACAACCACTGGCACAACTCATACCATTCATGACACTCAAGAAGCCCATACATCCAGTGCACCCCCGTCACCCCCCTTACCCCCTCTCCCTCCAACTCCACCACCTTCACCTCCCACTACCAGTGTAACCACTACTGTCACCGCCCCAGGGTCCACTTCCCATACCGAAGCACAGACCGTTAATCAACCCACACAACCTACACAACCGATAACCACCTCTCTTGTATACACTACAACTGACACTATAATTCTAACTGTTGCGAGAGAAAACCCCGTTCCCCCGATTACACTTCTTGGAAGTTCATATTCACAATTACACACACCAATTTACACTTTCACCACCATCACCGCACCCACAATTCCCATGTTCACAATCACTCCCACGACTGCATCCACTTTTGATTTCATGGACATATCACCCACCTCCACACCTCTCCCTCCCCTCATACGTCCACAATCTCCTATTCCCCCACCACCAACTTCACCCTTTTCAAGCACAACATACACGCTCCCACTCCCTTTTCCCTTCCCCTCTACATTCAACACCTTTCCCACATCCATTCCCGTTAATAATGTATTTAATAATATGTACCAGTGTATGTTTGAGCTACAACAACATTACCAGCATCTAGATGCACAACATATGAGCCTCTTCAGAGACCATGAAAGGCTCCAAGTAAGATTCATTGATTTAGAGAAGGAGAAGCAGCTATTACAACAACAGTATACTACATTGCAAGCACAACATGATCAATTAGTTGCCAATCCACCCCAGTCAGATACTGAAGAAAAACAACAACTCGATGACATGTTACATGCCCAGATAACGGACAATCTCAAGCTTTGATGCAACCTCGCCTTATTACGGAAGCACATGTCCACAACACTTGAAGAAAACAAATGAATACAGAAACAGAGCAAGGAAAACATGGAAGCAGCAATGGAGGGTTCACCGCAGGAAATCGACCCGAAGAAATTCAAAGCTATCCCATCAGAGAATATGCAAATCGTCTTGGAAACCCATGCCAACCTCCTAGAAGCCCACGCAACCTTAGAAAGAGAAAGAGATGACCTACTAAAGCAACTGGCAACTTAGCAGGAGTCACCAAGCAAATTCACAACCGTAGCCGACACATCTGAAGAAGTCACAGAACTCAGAGCAGAACTATAAGAACTACGAAGTAAAGTTCTTCAATATGAACGTCAACCGCCTCCCCTGGTGGAACCAGAACCTGAAGATTTAGTGCCAATTGAAGTGAAAGAGACTTTTGAAGACCCATATGTTCCTATGCAAGCACCTGGAGGTAAGCAAACAGAAGAAGGAATGGACACAATTGAGATCAAAGCCCCTGAATGGATGTAGAGGTTAGAAAAGGTTGCTACAACCCATGACGAGAGAGTTGCAGTTCAGATAGCGTCTATGTCACGATTGGAGGAAGTCGTCATAAAATTGGATTACTTCAGAAACCTCTCCCATCATTGGTGGATTGGCACATCCGATGATTTGTATGTTCCATTCTGTGTATTAATGGCAGATTACAATGCTGAAATCAAGCAACGCACATCAAAAGAACCAACCTCGGAGACACAGTTTGCACCAGAAGACATCCCTGCTAGTGCCATGCATGGGAATATCTTTCAACCTACCTGGAGGATCCGTCTGCTTGAAACCTACCCTGAGATGGTACGCACGTGGAATAGCATGCCTTTATATATCAAGTATAATCCCTGCTACTGCCCTGTCTTTCAAAGAAGGTCGTGGCCGGAGTACACAAAAACAGTGTTTACAGTCAAAGGATGTGAAAAATGGCTCAATTATGTCTACCTAGCCCCACCTAAAGGCCAACCCACAGTAGCATACATGATTTTGACGATTTGGCATTGGGGGGTCAGGTTCAAGAATGTCCCAGATGTCATGGCACAGATGTGCCTCAAAATTTTTGAGCTCATGCTGGTCACATTCAGGACATTTAAGAATATCAAAGAACCTCATCTTTCGGCTATTGGATTTAATGAAGGGAATCAGAACCTTGTCTTCGATATGAGCAGCACACCATCCATTAATGTCGTATATGCGTGGCATGCTCGTATAAAGTATCTACCTGCCTGCTTCAAATAGACGTTTGAAGAAATGTTCATCACATGGTTTTGGGAATATCATTCAGAGATATTCATTCCTAGACCATCTCATCTATTACAGTTATTTGTGGTGGAACAAGCCCTACATTCAGAAAAGCTACGTATGCCACATCCAGAGGTTCTAGGCCAGTAGACTGGGATGCCCTACTCACTGATTTGGCCAAAGGGTTGAGAATAGCAGAACATCATTTAGCCATAGATGTTGTGAAGTACTACATCCAATGACCCACTCAACAAGGGTCTGCCAGAGACGATAGACGTGAGAGAGGGGGGGGTGTTGGCAGTAGTCAAGGTACACAAGGACTCACAAGACAAGGAAGTCAAAGAAGGGATTCATAGCAAAGGGAAAGCACCAACAGACAAAGTAGTCAACGAAGATCTGGCAAGTAGGCCGTCCAAAATTTTCCATGAAGTAATACTTCCTAAATAGTGAATTTAGTCACTCTACATCATTGTAAATACCATTTCACCTTTTGTTAACTCCATTTTGTGCAAGATGAGGAGTCCTCGAGCTTGAGGAGTATTAGAAGTAGCATCGTACCAATTTTCATAATTTTAAGACTTCGTTTGAGCCCCCAATTAGGCCCTAGAACCTTATTTTTAACTAGGTCGGACACTAGGTCTGAATAGGGCCAAAAGCTAGTAAAAAACTATAAATAGAGCTAGAGAGCTCATTTTTTAGGGTAGCTGGTAGTAGAATTGAACTTGTATGAGCATTTTGGAAGTAATCTAAAAGAACTCCATTGTCTTTCTCTTTGTTTTGCCGTGTGTGCGTGTGTGTGTATGTGTGTGCATGTTGGTGTGCTTCTCACTCACGCATTGGCAGTAGTCAAGGTACACAAGGATTGACAAGACAAGGAAGTCAAAGAAGGGATTCAAAGCGAAGGGAAAGCACGAGCAGACAAAGTATTCAACGAAGATCTGGCAAGTAGGCCGTCCAAAATTTTCCATGAATTAATACTTCCTAAATAGTGAATTTAGTCACTCTACATCATTGTAAATACCATTTCACCTTTTTGTAACTCCATTTTGTGCAAGCCGAGGAGTCCTCAAGCTTGAGGAGTATTAGAAGTAGCATCGTACCAGTTTTCATAATTTTTAGACTTCGTTTGAGCCCCCAATTAGGCCCTAGAACCTAATTTTTAACTAGGTCGAACACTAGGTTTGGACAGGGCCAAAAGCTAGTAAAAAACTATAAATAGAGCTAGAGAGCTCATTTTTTAGGGTAGCTGGTAATAGAATTGAACTTGTATGAGCATTTTGGAAGTAATCCAAAAGAACTCCATTGTCTTTCTCTTTGTCTTGCCGTGTGTGCGCATGTGTGTGTATGTGTGTGCATGTTGGTGTGCTTCTCACTCACGCACTTGTGCCTCCAGTTGCTCGAGGTCATCATACCATCCTCACGTCTTCCTCGATTGACATTAAAGGAGGTGTTACTCATCATTGAGCTACAGAGGTATGCCTCAATTGGCCGTATTTCTATTCTTGAGTCCTTATAGTGGGACCATCTAATCGCACTGGTCGTAGCACTTGAGTCAATTAAAGCCCTGAGCTCTTGGCAAGGGTTGCCGTGCTCTAGCCTAATTGTAATGAATGGTCTCCGATCCACTATGCTAGGATGGGTACTTGACTTTTCTTGACACATGGCCATGGGGTATTTGGGTGTTGTTTCCAGATGGTTATAATGTTCTCTCCCTAGTCCTTGTCTTCTTAAGTTCATGCGCTTAATGCGTTCTATAGCTTCTGCCTGAGCTTCAGCACATATTCTATTTTCTTCCTCCTTACGCTTCTTTGCCAACGTGAGTCATCTAAGCATATCCTCAGTAAGATGTTCTTGATATAACTTGACTCTACAACCACTAATGTAATTAGGCATTATGTCTCCTTCTAAGGTGGCTAATTGTACTGCTCCACTTGTTGAGAGTCTGTTAATGATCATAGGTACATAACCTCGCTTTTCTAACTTCCGTGCATGTTGTTTAAGCGTATATACTAGAACTAAATCTCCTTCTTTTAAGCCTTTATCTTTCAAATGTGCATCAAAATATGCTTTCTATCGCTTCTTTGCTGCATATATTCCTGCTGCTGCTTTCAGCCTCATTTCTCCTAATCGTTCCAAGTCCATTATTCTTGCTGATAATTCATGACCAGTCCACTGATGTTCTTGTGCAACCTTAAGGGTCGGTATCAAGAAGTCCAAAGGAAGCACAACATTCTGACCAAAAACCATCTGAAAGGGAGTTGCATTGAGTACGGTCTTGTAGGCCACTCGATATGCCCAAACAACATGATGTAACTGTTTGTCCCAATCTGAACGTTTGTTGTTCACGAGTTTCGTCAGTACGTTACAAAGGATCTTGTTAGTGCTTTCGGCCTGACCATTGGCCTCAGGATGATATGGTGTGGATTTCTTGTGAATCATCATAAATCCTGTAACAAATATTCAATGACCTGGTTTTGAAAGTGAGTTCCTCGATCGCTCACTAACTCTATAGGCAATCCATATCTTGTAAAGACATTTTCAAATAAGAATTTTGCAGTCGTGTGTGCATCATTCTTTTTTGTGGCTTTTGCCTCTACCCATTTGGTAAGATAATCTGTTGCAACGATGATGTATTTAGCATGTGTACCTTTTGCACGGGGATTAATGGGTCCTACAAAGTCTATACCCCACTTAGAGAATGCACGTCCTCCCATCATGGGTTTCAATGGCATTTCATCTCTGCGAGTAGGAAATTGAGTTCTTTGGCACACATCACATCTCTTTACATAGGTATGTGCATCCATGTGAAGAGTGGGCCACCATAATCTTGCAAAGAGGATGGCTTTGATGATCCTATCGGGTCCGAAATGACCTCCTGCAACACCTTGGTGTGCCGTCTCTAGTATGCTCAAATAATCACTTTCATGAACACATTGTCTTAAATATCCATCTTGTCCTCATTTGTATAGATTGTCGCCAATAAGTGAAAAGTCTTGAGCTTCCTGCTCTAGACCCCGTTGTCGTGCTAAAGTCATTCCTTGAGGGAATGTTTTCGTTCTCAAGTATGTCACTAAAGGTTCACTCCATTCTGGTGTGAGAGACATGTGATATAATGTAGCATGTTCTATTGGTGGTCTTTCACAACAAACATGGCATTCTTTACACAACTTGTAGACATCTGCTTCCATCAAAGGCCAATATACTCCTAGTCTATGCAGAGTTTGCAATGTACGATGTTTCGAATGATGTTGCTTTAATGCACCTATGTGTGCTAATTGCAACCAGTTCGCATGTTTTGATTCATCTACACAACAAGCAATAATCTTTTGATTATCCTGTTTATATATACTTCCTGCTATTATTTGATATCTCTGAGACTTGTTAATCTCTCCTTCCTTGATTCTTATCCTAGGATTTTTGGGTCCATATGTGAGGATAGGGACTATCGACTTAGCCCATTCAGGTGCTATCTCAAGGTTAAACAAATATGCATCGGGTAATTCATCTGCTATCCCTCGAGGAGCTTCTCGTGTGGTTAGTCTCGAGAGGTGGTTAGCTCTAAGATGTGTCTTTCCTTTCCTGACTACTACTTCAAAGTCATACTCCATGAGTAAGAGAAACCAATGTATTAACCATCCAGTGTTGCACGGCTTATTGACTAAGTACAATAAGGCTTAAGTTCATTGAATGAATTTTGACATTCATCTGTCCATTCAAACATGATCAAAAGAGAGTAGAGAGGCTTGGCTATGATTGCATACATGTGTATGAATCGTCTGTAATAACCGCAATGACCCATAAATGCCTGTACCTCTTTGACGTTATTTGGCCTAGGTAGATCTGCAATCACCTTTACTTTTTCTTCATTTGTCGAAATTCCATTCTTTGACACAATGTGTCCTAGAATTTTGCCTTGTTTGACCATGAAAACACACTTTTCTGGGTTCAAACAAACCTGATATTCTCGACATTTGTCAAATACTTGTCTTAACTCTGGGATATGCATCTGCCTTACATTTGAATGAGCACATAGGTCATCGACATAAACTTCCAAATTCTTACGTAAGAATTCCTTAAAAACATGACACATGTGTCACTGGAAAGTGGCGGGTGCATTTGTTAAGCCAAATGGCATCACACGAAATGAAAATATGCCCCATTCTATGGCAAAAGCCGTCTTGTGTTGATCTTCTTGAGCAATGGCTACTTGATTATAACCTGAGAATCCATCAAGAAAGCTGCAAACTTCCTTGCCCGCAACTCTTTCCAATAAGTGTTCCGTGATAGGAAGAGGATAACTGTCTCTAATCGTGGTGGCATTAACTTTTTTAAGGTTAGTACACACACACAATTTTCCGTTCTTCTTGGGCACAACCACAATGCGGGATACCCATTTGGTATGCTCAATTTCGTAAATGAATCCTGCTTCTATCAAATGGTCTATTTCCTCTTTAATCTTTGCAGCGTAGTTATCATTATACGTGTACGTTTCTGTTTCGTAGGTTTTGCATCTAGAGTCATAGGAATTCTATGAGAACATATATCTGGGTCTACTCCTTTTAGGTCTTTGTAACTCCAAGCGAACACATCTCTATATTCGCGCAATAGGGCAACTAATTCTTCTTCTTCTTTATTCGTCAAATCATGCCCTATGTAGGTACATTTCTCTTCTGCTCCTTCTATGGCCACTATTATTTTTTTGGTTTTTTCTCGGTTATCATATACTTCTCCAACTTCAGCTTTTCTGTTAGGCATTCGTACCATGATTCGTCTATCTTCTATTTCATATTTCTTGAAGTTGTCCGGAACCTCAAACAAAGATTCTTCTTCTTCTGACATGGTTTCTTTCTTCTTTCTTTTCTTTCCTTCACTCTTGGTGGTCACGTGTGTAGCTAATCGCACCTCATTCGTAATCTCTTCACGTCTCTAAGGGTGAGTTTCTACTTCGTAAAAGTATTCTTCTTCTGATGCAAAGGGTGGATCCATAATAATTGACTCTAAATCGAAATCACTTGCATCCTCAAATGCATCAGTGCTAGGTTCACATTCTTCAATAATTGAATCACATATGATTGGCTCTATCGTGAAAACTGAGATGTCATAGCCATCCTCGTCACAGTGGGTTGTCCATTGTTCTTCATTGATGGCTACGTCCACGGTTGCTAAGATTTCTGCCCAAACATGGGGTTCGAATTCTTCGTCTAGAAATATTACAGGTGCATAAGCTGGGTCTTGAAGGGTTCTTGGGTGTTGTTCTGCACCTAAGGTCCTCGCTTCTAACCATTCTTCTTCTTGTTTTGCTATTTTACACATCCATAAGTGAGTGTCCTTGTGCAACCATGAAGGGTCTAACTCCAATGAGTGTACCGATTCCATTTCTACCTGTGTCTTATGGATGGTGTTCCACTGTATTGGGGGTACACCTCGATGTGAATAGTATTTAAGATTGACTTTAGTAGTCACTCCCAAATGTTGCAAGTACAACAAATTAGTTCCCCAATCTTGTATAATTTTCAACTGACGCATGAATGGTCGTCCTAAAATCATCTCGTAAGCATGATTTTTTGCAAAATCACAAATGGCAAAAGTATGCTCAAACTCCACACCACAAGTGGTGAGAGATATGCCTTCTAGTAAGCCTAATGGTTTTTCTATGTGTCCATCAGCCATTTGTAGCTTCATCCTGGTAGGTCTTAATGCTGGCTTACCCCAATGTTTCCATAAAGCGGTGGTAGCTATGGCTACTCCGGCTCCTGAATCCAAGATAGCTTTCATGGTGTAGCCTTGATGGGTTATTGGAAGATACGTGTTACCTTCCTCTCCTTCGCTTACATCTCCGATCTTTTGCGGGTATTTCTGGTACCTTCTTTTGTGATTCTATTTGTGAGGGAGTAGTAGCAAGCTCAGGGACTTGATTTGCTACATGTTTCCAGAGTTCTAGTTTAACCTTCAACAACTCCTCTAGAGTGAGATTACATTGAACTTTGGTATTCTTGATCACTTTCATGTTTCTAGGTATCACTGATTCTTCATTCCTCACTATTATCGTGGGTGCTCTCATACTAATAGACTTAGCTTCCCAATGTCCTCTGAAGTGAGGTAATTCTTGCAAAGAATTAGATTCAAAACATGTGTGTCCACTCAATTGTTCTTCCTCTACATCATTGTAAATGGAGGGGATGTCTTGGGGAAATTGCTCCTCCAAGTCGTCTATTTCTTGAATAGGAGGATGGGTTCCTTGTTCTTTTCTCCACTTCTCTTCTTGAATTTCTCTCAGGAATTCATGTGAATACCTATGTATGGAAGACAGGTTGTCTTGACTCTCTGTATTGGGTACTTGAGCCAAGGATGGTGCACTCCTTTCCTCTGTCTCTAGGACAATAGGGTTCCTATGTTGATTTTTTTCTCTTTGCTATTAATCAAGTATTCTAGCCTCTCCATCAGTCCTTGAAAGTGTAATTGTGGTTTTGCCATGTTATTCCAATTTAGATATCTAGAGGCTTCAAACATAGCTTGTGCTAATTCTACCATCTTCATGCAAAGTTTAGTCCTCTCAATTTCTAACTCTGCTCAAGGGTAGTTCTTACTCATTTCAACTATTTGAGGTCCTTCGTTTATTCTTGCTTGATATGCACGAAACATCATGTCTAGGTTTTTCGGTATGGGTTCTGCTAAAACTGATCTTGCTTTCTGAGCTAGGTTCTCTTGATTCAATTCCTGTGAAGTCAATTCTAGGATTTTGGCTCTAGATTCCTTGAGACTTCCTTCCAATTTTGTTATCCTCTTACTCCACTTTCTCTTAATTCTTTCTCTGGAATCTTTCCAAGATTTTGTCTTCTTACTGCTAGATTCTCCAACTTCACTAGTTCTGACTACTTTCTCTTGATTAAGCTGTTGGTTTTGTAAGAGCGCCTGGGCTCTTGTTATAGCTTGGATAGGCACGTATGTAGGGTTGGATCCATCTATGTTGTTTAATATACCTATCACATTGATTGGTGTCACATTTGAAGCATTAACAGGGTTCGTAGGACAATCTTTGATTATGTGCTCTTTACCACAATCGGCACAAAAGCCTTGTATGTTCTAATATTGAGATTGTCCTGCTATTGGAGGATGTGGACAATCCTTTATGAAATGATCTCCTTGGCACCTAAAGCATGGTCCTCTAGGGCCCTATGGTCTCTGTTGTCTTAATTGGGGCCGTAGATTTGGGTTTGTATACATCACATTAGCATAGTCGGGCTCCCAACTAGGTTCCAATGGTGGACTATTGTAATGATATGTCTCCACGTGTTCTGGTGACTCTGTGTAATATGCGGGTGGACTATCTACATGAGTAGAGTCAAAACTGTTTGAATTTGGGTCACTTTCTATGATCAGGGGGGAAGAAGGCACTAAAGCCCTACTTAAGTTCTCTTCTGCAGCAGCATATTTAACTGAGATAACATTAGCTGGTGGGGGTGGTTGTTGGGCTAAAACAGGTTGAGGTCTCTGTTGAGCCTAATAAGGATAGTTCTGAGGAGGCCTATAGTAATGAGGCTGAGTATTGTATTGACCTTGATACCTACTTGGTTGTGCATATGCTTGTGGGTAGTTTTGTCTTACTACTTGTTTGTTGTATGGGCAGTCTTGTGTGGTGTGATTCGTGTATCGTCTCTCGATCGTACAGTATTGGCCACTAGGATTGGCTTGCGGTTGTGTTGCATTGGGACACACATTTGCCATATAATCACCACCACAGGTGTAAGAACGCTTGTTTGTTGTTACCCTAGGCATCTGTTTGCTAGAAACTCCTAGTTTCTGGGCCACTTTTTCTGCTAGGTCCTCTATCGAGCTAGACAATTTTGTGGATGCTAAAGATGAACAATCTGAGTCTTTGTAGACCTTAGAGAGTTCCAACTCATCTCCTAAGTTGTCTTCAATGTCTATGCAAATTCTCACACACTGCTCTAGTGTTCTGGGTTCCTTCAAGTATACATAGGAGCGTAGTTTAGAGCTCAACAGGCCATCTAGAAACAATGACACTTGCTTGGCCTGTGAGGGTAACTCTTGCATTGGACATCTTTCAAAATATTGTATAAACCTACGTCCTGCCAGTCTAACTGTTTCTTGAGGGGTCTGTTTGAAACTATGAATCAATGAAGACGTGTGTGTACTTGAGCCAAGACGACTCAAGGACTTGTGCCAATGAGACTACACCTCAATTGCCACACAAGTGCATATAGTGGGTACTTTAACACACATTTAAATGTCAATCTTAAGGAACGACTTACCAAGTGTATGAAGACGTGTGCACACGTGATGGAAAATGAAGTGGTTTAGCTAGCATGCATGAGAAAAGACTACTACCTCTCACACTCACTGAAATACTGAAAGTGTTTGCCGCAAGCCTCTTTTCAGCAGTTTTAGTATTTTGAGGTTTTCTCCCAACCCAGAACTCCGAACATAGGCAATAGGGTACTCGTTTTGAAGCTCTCGATGACACGCATCCAACGGTGGTGGTTTCACTCAATTCTGATCACTTTACTTTAAGTTATGGCGAAAACAGTGAATGACGGGAATCACAAATATCCGCGTCACAGCTTCTCCTAGCTTACGCACCCACTATAGCAACTCAAAACAAAGGGGAAGGGGTAGACAACAGTCCTACACATGCATTTCAAGCATAACACACACATTCAAGAGCGAAATGAAGATCAAAATCAGCAAGAAAGAGGCAAACTCGAAAATTCAGAAGAGCTCCTCCTTCACAATGGCAAGAGTCCTTTACAAAGAGTCACAAAGTGACTTATATACATGAGCCCTAGGCTTGGTCCTTTCACACAAGAGACCAGCACTTTATTCACTAAGAGACTAATTTCCTACTATTGTACATGGGTAATCTCTACTTTTCTGTGGGGATGCATCTAGAGGACTCCTCTAGTGCATTTACAAGGAAAATATATTACAAGAGTGGTTATGATACAAAAGATGATGTCCAAATCGGAAAAATTTTGGGGCCCGTCCTTTTCTCTGCTTTGTGCGCTCTTTAGCTCTGCAACACTCTCCCCCTCTTCGTCTCTGTCGTCCCTTGACAGGCTTGCTTCTTGTCATCAGTTTGTTGTCCGCACGTACCAGTGGTCAGCATTGCCTGATTCTTGATCTTGCATTACGTTTTAGAGGCGCTTTGCTTTTCTCCGCACGCTTCCCTTGGTCAGTGTTGTCTGTAGTTAAACAGACATGCAGATTTGATGGCCTTCTTGATTCAAGCTCTACTACTCGAGAGCTTGTTGCACTTGTCTTGCCTGTTGACTTGGGTTGCCACGCACGCCACCAGTGACTAGGAATGTGCTGTTCTTAGTCACCCTCTTAAACTTTTCAGCCTCTACCCCTTTATAACTTTTGGTTCTCTGATTTGTCTTGGTTGCACACATCGGACCCTGTTGTATTGCTTTGAGGCTGTTTACTTCTTTCCACTGTGCTTGACCTGGCTGTTTTCTCTTTTTGCCTGATGCGTGCCCCTGCGGGGCTCTGTGCAGAGATGGGTAATGCGCCCCTGCGGGGCTTCCTGCAGAGATATATCTTCAGATATTGCTTTTTATTGAAGCTGCTTCTTTCGTTGTCTTCTTCTTTTCTTCTTTTTACTTGATTCTCCCTCAACACTGCCCCCCTCCTGGACTCTGTCGTCCCCGACAGGCTTTTTGTGGCGACGTGTGTAGGTTTGAATGGATTGTTGCTCTCTTCGATTGAGCAGATTAGCGTGACATAGCATGAACTCCTTCCATTGCTGAGACTTTACTCCGTCCTCTGGCGCCTGTCTATGATCAGCAAAGAAACTTGTCTCATAGGCCACCAGTCTTGCATTCAAGTTTGATGTCATTTTAATGAAAATCTCTGAATCCATTTCAAAGAAGCCTGTAAAAAATGCTTCTTCAAAAGTCTGCATATATATCGATGGCAGAAACATGAGACGAGAGAAATATGCCATAATAGTTAACCGGCTGGGAATAGTAGATAAATCAAAAATTAATGCCTCCGATCCTTGCGTAATGCCGATGAAGTTCAAAAATGTATACTGTGCATGTTGGAACACTTTTAGTACCGTCAGGAGCATGCTAAATATTTTATTTGTCATTTTGACTGCTAAATCTGGAACGGTAGCGTATCTTGCAAGCCAAAATTCCATGGTTTTGACCATGTATTCCTCTGTCGGTAGGTAGTTGTGTGGTGGACTAGGTAATAGGGATAATTTAACCACTGGTTATTAATGCTACCTTGTCGCTGGCCTTCCCAAAATTGCATCCATGCTCTTCGACGGGGTAGTGGGCAAAATGATGGGTTGACTTGAAGCTCATACGGGGATGCTTCCCACTGTACCCTTAGTGTAGGATTCATTTCCAGTAGCTTTCTTCTCCATATTGGATCGGCTGCCTCAAACTCTTCTTGAGTATAGTTAAACGTGTCATGCCGAAAATGGAGATTGTGATCAGGTTCCTTGTTTGTCGTATGCTTTATGTAATGCCTAGTTTGTTCCTTCAAAAGCCCGTATGGTACATTGAATGGCCTGAGTATCTGCTCGAGTTGCTTGCTGTCGATTTGAGCTTCTTTCATTAATTTGATGATTTGATCTTCGAATTCCGCCGTGAGTTGGGACACCAGTAGTGCCCTGTCTGGTCTGCTCAGTTCTGCAATTTCTCGTGTGTTAGGTTCTAATGGAACCTCCTTTTCCGCCCTTATTGGTGAATGATACGAGGGGGGAGAGAGAGGACGTACCTCTTCCTCCACAGCAGCCGTGGTCTCTGGTAGACCTACTGGTGTCCCCTGTTTTGCTTTCTGCTCTAGTTGTTCCTGAAGCTGTTTGATTACATCATCTTTTTTCTTGTTTTCTTCTTCGGCCTTAGCAATAGTTGCCTGATGTTTAATTAGTTCCTGGGCCACAATATTCATGTGCTCTGTGTCTTCCTTACACTGTCGCAGGTAGTTATTCTCTGCTTTTTTCCATTTCGTTCTGAGTGCAGCTGTGTCCTCCATGTATCTCTTTTCCCAATCTGCAATTATCTCTTGCTCCTTCTTAAGCTGATCTGCATACATAATCACTTTCTCTTCTAATCCTTTGATGTCTGTTTCCGGTTTGTCTTGTACTTCGACCGGTTGATCATTTAAAAGAGCGGCCAGAAGCTCTTTGTTTCGTTGTCTTAATGCTTCTGCCTCATCCATGTATACTTTAATCTGTGATTCCAGAATTTTACTTCTGGATGTCAGGCGTGCCTTTTCAGCCTCATTTGCTTGTAGCTTTTTGGCGATTTGTTGTAGTTGTGCTTTTAATTGCTCATTTTCTGTTTCTAGCAGGCTATACTTGCTTTTTATTTCTTTTACTTCAGATTCTTTTTGTACTACCTGTTCTTTTACTGTTTCTAGCTCAGTAGAGAGGTCCTTACCCCATTTTTGAAGTTCGATTTTGTCTCGCATGGCTTGGTCATAATCTTCATCAGCATCAGCCATAAGTTGCTGTGTATCTAGGGCAGTTCTGATCATGTCCTGCACCACAGGCTTGAGCTGAGCTATATCCACATTTAACCATGTCCTTGGTATATCCGGGGTTTCTCCTGTTTGTACATCTTTTCCTTTTCCGCTATGGATCGTTTCATTGTGTGGTTGCCTGATTTGGAGATGTACTTGCGGTTCTGCGTCATCTTCCACCACATCAAGAACCTTTGTGGCACTCCCTTGAAATGTGACATCCATGGGGGACGGTTCTGCCACAACCCTTATAGGTGTAAAGGGTTCTTCGTCTTCTTTTTGTGTTTCCTGACATTCGTGCTTTGGTGTCTTCAGGCGTAATTTCCGGGGTGGTGTGGCCTCCTTGATTTGGATGTTGGAAGTTTCATTAAGTTTTAAAGTGAGGTGACCTGCCATGGTTGCTTCCCTGCTCCTGGTACCTTGATCTTCTTGTGTCTCGTGATCTTCCTGCTTGAGGTCCTTTTGCTCTTCATTATAGTCTACCTCATTTAATTCCTCCCATTGACCGTCATCCTTGGATTCGCTTTGAATCTCTACATCCAATAATGATGTATTGGGCTCCTCTTGGCCGTCAGATGCAGAACTAGAGTTATCGAGCCCAATTTCCCGATATCTATGTACTTTGGTGAGTTTACCTTTTGTTTCCCTAGCTCGTTCGGACTGCTGATAATGATGACCCTGGACCGATAAATTGACTTGTCCTTCTGTATATTGATGGGTCTCTTCCAGAGCATCTGTCAAGTCTTGGGCCGTTATTTCCTTCCTTCCTTCAATAGTAGTTTTTGGCAGTACATGAATCCTCTTAGTAGTTGGTGTGTCTTCATCATTTAGCTTGACTTCTCGGAGTCTTTTAGTACCTCTCATTCTACGTTGAGAGCTCGTTTCTGCCACTTCCACAATATTTGCTCCTTTCTTCTTCTTAGGAACTGTCGCCACTTTGGCATATTGGGCAATGACGGTTGATGATGGCATCTCTTGTAAATGTTCCCTCATTCCTAAGGCATGGTAAATCAGGATGGTTAGTGCCACACTGCCATTTAGGAACTTTTTATTCTTCCATTGCTTCTTCGCTTCGAACAATCTTTCTTGAACATAAGGAGTCAAATTGATTTGATTTCCAATTTGCTTGATGGCATGGGACAATAATTGCACGATGATCTTTTGTGGAGCTGTGTATCGATGCATATTCGGGAAGCAAAAGTGTTGGTGGATCAATCTGACCTCATCTTCTATGTCCACCCGGTTGATGTCGACGAAGGTTCGGGTCTTTGCACCTTTACTTTCTTCTTTTACTATGGTGACCCCATCCTTCTCCCATCCAAAAGCTTCCTTGATTAATTCATGAGTGAATTAAATGATCACCCATTCTCCTGTCTTATCCATTACTCTAGCTTCCGGCACCAAAGGATCATGTAGTGCTGGCTGTAGTGTATTCATGACTTGAGTGCATCTCTGAAAATCAGGCTTATAGATTGGCAGTTCAAAGTACTCTTGTATGCCTGCTTTCTTCATGGTCTCTTCAACAGAAGGAAGTGTATGTTGCACGCGAAAATCCTGGGACATTATTGGAAACATATGATCTGTGTCCATGATTTTGATTGTTGCGAGGAACAGGTAGTCCCCTGCAGGCTGGTCGTCTCGGAACCAGTGTCCCTTGGCCTTGGTGATACTTTGAGGAGGAAAATCCATCACTTCCTCGGGTACAGTTGCTTCAGAAACTTCAGAAGCCATCTGCACTCAATATAGAGCATGAATTAATGGCCATATTTTATCAGAAATCCTCCTTTATTTGTTTGCCCTAATTTGATATTGCTCCGAGTGAATGGTGTCGTCCCTTTCCCGTGTGTGCGAGAAAGGTAATACCTGAATTTTTCACATTTTTATGTAGTTTTATATTTTCATATGAAAAGGAAAACAGAAAAGTTAGTCTATAGCCGAAGCAGTTATTAAATTTTTTGGAGTATTTTCTTAGTATATGTACAAGTGCTCTCCTATTTCCCCGTGAGGAAAATGTGCTTGACTATCCTGAAATAGAAGAAGGATGTGCCGAATGCTTGGCCTTGTAATGTGGCCCTATCATGCATACTTTGGATCTCGAAGGCTCCATATGTGTGCAATTGGAAGTAGTTGGCGTATGCATGCCGTTTGTTTTGTCTTTCGGTATCCAAATCTGCTTCCTTGTGCTGGGCCTTGCTGTATGTTGCCCACTTCCACTGAATGTGGCTCTTTCCATCTTGTTGTAAGTCTGCTTGATCTGCTTTGTGAATCTCAGAAAGGGTCGGGTGGCCCTTGCAGACTCCTTCTTTCTCCAGTAACTCCTCTGTTGTGGCTGTTGTGCCTGTGTACCAGATTGGTTCTTCTTGTGCTGAGGATCATCCCTTCGGTTTGTTTTCTTTGTAGTGCATGACTTAGGAACCCATATTTGCGAACGATCCTGTTGAGCGGCTACCACTTTCTTTGGGATCCATATTGTAGCAACTTGTCGATGACTTCGTTGTTCAGACTGAGTTGGTTTCTCCTTTGATTGTTTGTTCTGATGTCGTTTGTGCTTCTGTCGTCGAAGATACTCCTCTACTTGATCTTTCTTTATCCATGCTTGGTTAGAGTATGGAATAGGGTATAATTTAATGGGTACAAATTTTGAATTACCCAGAGGACTAGTATCCCGTATGCATGGTGGTTCGGTGAGGTTGGTTTCAGTTTGACTGGCACTCTCAAGACTTGCTAAATTAGAACAAGGTGTGCAAGCAGAATTCGATGTGTCCGCACCTATAGTACTCGATGAAGGTGTTTCTATAGTGCTAGTGATTGTACATTCAGGACTTTGTTCATTAGAATGAACTGTTTGCTCCATGCTCGCAGATTTTAATGGTCTCTCGTCTAGCAGAATGAATACTTCACGATGTTCTATCCTGGTTGAGATGTATCCTAACGCCAATTGAATGGTCACTTTGTATTCGTAAATCCAGTCTTGACCTAACACTACCTCTTCAAGTAAATCTTGGTCATGACACACTAACAGCTTTTGTTCCATAGTGTTGTTGCCAAGATGCAACGGTAAGGTGATCTCACCTATGCATTGAGTAATTGTTCCTCCTATTCCTATCAACTGGGCCATCGATGGGCGTACTTCCTCCTTGAGATTTTGGGTCAACGAAAACTTGATGCAGCTCACAGCTGCTCCTGTGTCAATAAGAGCATCCACCGAGTGGTACTCCGTTCTTCCTACTCCCAAATTTAGATATGGTTGTGTTCTTTGCGATCCTAGGTTTTGAGTGGCTCTAAAATTAGCCATCGGGATGAGTTCTTCTCCTAGACGATATCTTTCATCTCGCTCTCTCATCCACTCTTTCCGTTTCTTTATTCTTTCCAATGCTTCCTGTCTCGCTTCCTCTCGTATTCTCTCTTCTTCGTTTTTTCTATTTTGGGCACCTATCAATCGCGCTAGCATTTGATCAGTCAAGGGCTCCATGAATCGTCTTACTCTGCATCCACTGATGTAGTTGGGAAGAATGTCTCCGTCTAGTGTGGCGAGATTGACTGCACCACTAGTAGAGATTCGATTTATGATCAAGGGTCCATATCCGCATTTTTGTAGCTTCTTTGCATGTTGTTTTAGGGTGTACACTAGGACTAAGTCGCCTTCTTTAAGTCCCTTGTCTTTTATATGTGCATCATAATATGCCTTTTGTCTTCGTTTAGCGGCATAAATGCCTGCTACAGCTTGCAATCTAGTCTCATGTAATTTCTCAATTTGATCTAGTTGTTGGGACAATTCATGACCATTCCATTCATATTGCTGGGCCACTTTCAATGTAGGCACTAAGAAGTCAATTGGCAAGATTGCATTTTGCCCATACACTAAATTGAAAGGTGTGGTTCCAATGGCTGTTTTATATGCAACTCGGAATGCCCAAATTGCATGATGCAGTTGTTTGTCCCAATCCGATCTTCCATTATTGACAAGCTTAGTCAGCACCGTGCATAGCACTTTGTTAGAGCTCTCAGCCTGTCCATTGGCTTGGGGATGGTATGGTGCTGATTTTTTATGAATCACTAGGAACTCGTTCATTAATGACTCAATCACCTCATTGAGGAAGTGTGTTCCTCGATCGCTAACAATCTCAATGGGCATGCCAAAGCGGGTGAAGATATGCTCAAAGAGAAATTTTGCAGTAGTTTGAGCATCATTCTTCCTCGTAGCTCTTGCTTCTACCCATTTAGTTAAGTAGTCCATGGCTACTATGATGTACTCCGCATGTGATCCTTTGGCAGGAGGATTGATAGGTCCAATGAAATCTATTCCCCATTTCGTAAAGGCTCTCGCACATATCATTGGTCTTAATGGCATGTCATCTCTCCGAATTGGGTATTTAGTTCTCTGACAAGTCTCACAACTTCGTACGTACGTTTCAGCATCCATATGTAGAGTTGGCCACCACAAGCCCGCAAAGAGAATCATTTTTAACAGTTCTTTCAGTCGAAAAATGACCTCCAGCAGCGCCTGCATGTGCCATTTCTAATATGGGTAGATATTCTCCTTCATGCACACATAATCTTAGTTGGTTATCCTTCCCTCGTTTGAACAATTGTTTTCCTATGAGAATGTAGTCCTTGCTCATCTCCTCTATGGATCGCTTTCTTGCCAAGCTAGTTCCTAATTCATGTTCTTGAGTTTTTAAAAATTTCACTAACGGTGTACTCCAATTGGGTGCTATGGTCGAAAAAGGTAGAGACATATGATCTTCGGGAACCGTCTCTCGGCATTCTGCACAATTACTTACGTGGTCGTGAACACTCTTGGGCATGTCAGGCCAGTATACTCCTAATCTTTTCAGTTCTCGGATAGTTCCATGAATCCCTTTGTGTGTTCTCCATTTGTTCACATGGGCTTGCTCCATTAGTTGTGTTTGTTCATCCTCATCAACGCATCTGAGTAACACTCCGTTGGGTTCCTTGTAGTATACACTTCCTGACACAATATGTAAATTCCTCGATTGAAGAATTTCTTTTTTGCTATTCCTATTAACTGAGTGTTGAGGTCCATGAGTGAGTATAGGGATCAATTTCTCAGCCCACTTTGGACATACTTCCAGGTTAAAAAGGTAAGTATCTGGCAGATCATCGGGCACTCCACTCGGTGGCTCTCCATGTGTTAGCGTCGAAAGGTGGTCTGCCCTTACATGTGTGTTCCCCTTTTTCACTATTACTTCGAAGTCAAATTCCATTAGCAATAGAAACCATCGTACCAACCTTCCCGTGTTACAAGGTTTATTGACTAAGTACAACAAAGCTTGATGGTCTATAAAGAATTTAAACTTGTTGGCTAAAAGATAATGTCTGAACTTTTTCACAGCATATACCATTCCTAAGCCCTCTCGTTCCGTAGTAGTGTAATTTCTTTCGGCTTGATTCAGTTGTCTACTCGCATAAGCAATTGGATGATCAAGCTTGCCTTCATCAGCTGGCTGGGCTAAGATGCATCCAATGGCATAGTTAGAAGAGTCAACATGACTATGAAAAGGCTTGCTCCAATTGGGTGATTTCAGAATTGGGGCGGTACTAAGTCTCTTTTTCAACTCTGCGAATGCCTTTTCGCACTCTTCTGTCCAAGTAAATTGAGTCAAGAGACTATACAAGGGTCTTGCTATTATGGCATACATGTGAATGAACCTACGGTAGTATCCACAATGTCCCATAAAAGCTTGCACTTCCTTCGCGTTTTTGGGTCTTGGTAAGTCTAAGATGACTTTAATTTTGTCTTCATCTGTTGAGATTCCATTCTTAGAGACAATATGTCCTAAGATTTTTCCTTGTCGAACCATGAAGACACATTTTTCAGGATTGAGGCATACTCGATATTGTCGACATTTAGCAAAAATCTTTTCTAGTTCAGGGATGTGCTCTGATCGTATAGCTGAATATGTACAAAGATCATCCACGTATACCTCCATACTTTTTCTCAAAAATTCCTTGAACACATGACACATCAATCTTTGGAAGGTAGCTGGGGCATTCGTTAAACCAAAAGGCATGACTCTAAAGGCGTATACTCCCCATTCCGTTGCGAAAGCTGTCTTATGTTGGTCCTCAGGAGCAATGGCTACCTGATTATACCCTGAAAAGCCATCCAGAAAACTATAAACTTCCTTCCCTGCTACCCTTTCCAAGAGATGATCCGTAATTGGTAAGGGGTAACTATCCCTTATGGTTGCGGCGTTCACTTTCTTCAAATTAATGCACACTCTTAACTTTCCATTCTTTTTTGGTACAACCACCAGAGGTGACACCCATTCCGTGTGTTCAATTTCATAGATGAATCCAGCATCTAGTAACTTGTCTATTTCCTCTTTTATTTTGGCTGAATACACATCATTGTAAGTGTATGGTCTTTGTTTCGAAGGTTTGGCTTCAGATGTCATGGGGATTCTGTGCGCACATATAGATGGATCTACTCCTTTTATGTCCTTATAGGTCCACGCAAAGACATCCCGATATTCCCTTATGAGGCGAATTAACTCTTGTTCTTCTTCTAATGAGACATCCTATCCTATGAAGGTACATCGTTCCTCTCCTCCTTCCATAGTTACAACTATCTTTTTGGTTTGCTCCTTATTATCATATGCTATTCCAGGCTGTGCTTCTCTTTTCGGCATTTGAATAGCGATTTTTCTCTCCTCCACCTCATATTTTTTAAAATGAGCTGGTACCTCAAATTGGTCTTGGGGTTTATTTTCTTCTTCTTCTGATTCCCTTTCAGATTCTAATTCCCCTTTCTGTGTGGGTTCCTGGTGTTTCTCATTGGCAATGATATTTATGTTGGTAGTACTATTTCCTAGATCCATGGGTTCGGGTTCCATTTCAATACTCTCGTAGTCCTCCTTCCAGTCTTTCTCGATCACTTCTCCTTCTTCAGCCTCCTGAAGGACTACCATATACAGACTAACATCATAACCCTCCTCATCGATACATTCGTTCATGGTCACTACTTCTTCGTTTACACAGACATCAAGGGTAGCTAAAATTTCCATCCACCCGTGAGGTTCAAATTCTTCATCCGGAAATACTTGTGGCATGTAAGCTGGATCTTGTACAGACCTCGCTATTCCTTGTTTTTGCTGCCACCCTTTTCTTCTCTCCTCTTCCTTCTTTGCAGCTTGACATATCCACAGATGAGTGTCCTCGTTCATCCAGGATTGATCACTAGAACCTGCACTATGAATCGATTGATCGTCTTCCTCTTTATGGATTTGATTCCATTGTAGAGGTGGAACATCTTGATAAGTGTACGTATGCAGGTTTATTCTAGTGGTGGTTCCTGAGTGTTGTAAGTATACCGCGTCTTTTCCCCAATCTTGTACGACCTTTAGCTGTCTCATGAAAAACCATCCCAGGATCATTTCATAATTGCTTGGCCTTTCAAAGTGACATATTGCTAAAGTATGTTTGAATTCCACTCCACACGTAGTGAAGATTACTCGTTCCAACAATCCTAAGGGTCTCTCCGTATGACCATCTGCCATTTGTATTTTCATGCGTGTTGGTCTTAGTGTTGGTTTTCCCCATTTCTCCCAAATTTCTTTGGTAGCAATGCCAACACCGGCTCCTGAATCTAATATGGCTTTGGTAGTGTAACCCCTATAAGTAATTGGAAGGCAGGTATTTCCTTCATCTCCCTCACTAAAGTCTCCTACTTTATCCACTGGAATTCTCACTGTGTTTACTTCATCAGCTATCTCTTTCTTTTCCTCCTTGACTTCCCATTGATTGATTAATTTCTCTTTTAAATGTGGTTTTACCTTTAACAATTCTTCGAATGTTAGGGTACATGGGATTTTTACCTCTCTAAGGCGTTGTATGATCTCAGATGTTTGGACTGATGGGTTCGTTTCTCGTTTCCTCATTGAGGGAATGCGATACAATTCTGAATTTTTCTCGTACTCCCCGGTGTAGTTGGGCAGTTCCTTTACATCTTCCTCTCCTTTGTCACTTGCATCCATTGGAAAAATTGCTTCTGAATTCAGTTCAGGCATTGAACCCTCCATTTCATTTTCTGCTTCTAACTCTTCAAAGGGTGGTTCGATTCCTTCCACTTTCTTTCATTTGTCCTCTTGAACTCGTGCCCATAGGTCCTTAGTCCAGTCTCCTTCTACTTCGGGAACTATGGATCCTTCCTTTCTCTCAACACCACGTTCGTCATTTTGTGGTCTATTTACTTCAGGCTTTTCATGAGTGTTTAGGCACTCTTGGAATTCTCCTTCAGAAATTCGGGTATTGGGTAAAGGCGATGCAAGTTTTTCTAAGGTTTGTTGTGCAATTTCTATCAATTTCTTGCAGATTTCTAGTCTTTCTTTTTCTAAGTCGCCTCTTGGATATTCTCTCTCGTGTTGTTCTATGGTAGGTCCTGCTCTTATTCTTGCCTTATATGCCTGAATCCACATGG
Source organism: Ceratopteris richardii (assembly GCA_020310875.1). Classification (NCBI taxonomy): domain Eukaryota; kingdom Viridiplantae; phylum Streptophyta; class Polypodiopsida; order Polypodiales; family Pteridaceae; genus Ceratopteris; species Ceratopteris richardii. The sequence goes on along the minus strand of CM035415.1, from coordinate 194,391,643 downwards.
CTAACTCCTCAGGCATTGGGTCTGCTAAAACTGATCCTACCTCCTCTTTCTTACACTTCTCATTTTTGTTCCCTTCTTCCTTCTTCGGTTCTTCTTTTGAATTTTGTTCGTTCCTTTCATTTTCCTTTTTCTGCCGTAACTTCTTTTCTTTTAGCCTCTCTCTTCGGTGCTTCCATCTCTGGGACCTTTTATTGGCAATACTTTTCTCCGGTTCTTCTGAGTCTTCAACTCTTTGAGGGATGGGTGTGTCCCTCTCCTTGTCACCTTGATTGTTCTCTTCCATTTTATCAGGGGTCTCTCTGGCTTTAGCTCTCATTATTGCTTTCAATGGTACTGTGTACTCTTTATCACTCCCTGATGATTCAATTACCTCTATTACGTTGATTTGGACATTAGATGTAATCTTGTTGGGATTCTTGGGGCAGTCTCTGAAAAGATGTTCCTTACCACAATCATTACAGTAGCCTTCCCAGACTCGTTGTGGTGTGGGTGGGTTTGGCAATGTACATTCTCTGATATAATGATCACCTCCACATCTATAACATGGTCCTCTGGGTACAGGCGGTCTGTTCATGGGTCGGGGTGGTATGGTTGCTCTAGGAGTTGTGTACATTAAGGACACATAATCCTGCTCATAACCGTATGAACTATCTGGGGCTTCCCCGTTATAGGCATATGGTTCATACAATTGTCCATATTCCATCATTGGGCTTTCATAACTAGGGTACGTTCCTTGACTAGGGTCATAAAACGAGTCATATGGTTCACTACTAGTCAAAGGTGTGGCTGGCACTATAGCTCTCTCTAGATTTTCTTCAGGTTGGGCAATCTTGACTGGGACAACGTTCTGAGGGTGGGGCGGTTGTTGTCCTAGTACCCGCTGTGGTTGTGTGTATCCGTGATAAGCATATGGTCGTGGTGCTGGTGCCTGCGGCTGATAGGAAGGATACCTAAAAGCTTCACCTCCTTGATGATTCTGAGGGTACCCGTACGGTCTCATGTATTGCTGTGCAGGTCTCGCTTGCCTATTGTAGGAACAATTTTCCGTGCTGTGATTTGTGTATTTTTGTTCCACACTGCAATATTGTAGAGGTCCTGGGACAGTGGGTCTATTATAACCATAAGCTGGTGGTGGAACTACTCCCCTAGTACACAAGTGAGAAGGATGATCACCTCCGCAATGCATACACCTTCTAAGCATGGGTACTCTCATTGGGTTATTCGGGTAGTTCCTCTGTCCTTGAACGTTCAACTTTTTCGCTAACAAGTCGGCTATTTCCTCTACGTTGTTTTTAGGTATGGATGCGTTACTGATCGAATCTTCGCTTTTAGAGCTTCCTTGAGGTATTTTCAGATCCTCTACAAGGTTGTCTTCTAAATCTATGCATTCCTTCATGCATTCTTGCAAGGTCTGAACTCTTTTTACATACACCAATGATCTTAAGGATCCGTTCAATAACCCTTCCAAAAATAATGACACCATTTTATTCTGTGTCGGCCTCTCTTCCACTGGGCATCTGTCTACATATTGCTTGAATCTTCTGGCTGCCAATCTCACTGACTCGGTAGGGGCTTGCTTGAAGCTATGGATTAATGATGAAGAATTGTTTTTAATTCCTGTTTTAGTAAATTCCTCAATCATTTCTTGATATACTTGCTCCATGTTCTGAAAGGTATTAGGGTCCAATGGCTCAAACCATGCCAATGCTGTGTCTGACAAGGTAAGGCCAAAAGACTCATATTGAATCAGGAAGTCTTCTACCTGTTCGGCTCTGATTACTTGTTTAAATTCCGCTATATGGTTGTAAGGTTCACTAGAGCCATCATAATGATTTCTCATGCATTTGGCAACTTGGATTGGCCTTAGTCATCTTCCTGCTTCGGGTTGTCTAGGCATTACTAGAAAAATAGGTCTTTCTATAGGTATGCCTGGTCCTCTTACTACCGGCGGTCTGACGGGAGCATGAACTCCATGTCTGGGGTCAATAGCTGGTTGAGGTCGGTAGTTAGGGTTGTTTACTGGCATTGCGAACTGTACAGGTGGTCTGAAGGGGATTTGAGTTTGTTGGGTCTGTTGTGTTTGTTGTGTTTGACCTGACTGTTGATATGAATCATTATGGGAAGTTCCCAGCGGGTTTCTTGATGTAGTGGCTTGGTCTCTAGGTGGGAACACTGGGATGTTTTGATATTTCAATTCCACTCTTTCCACTTCTGTTATGGGCCAATATCTTCTTTGATTTTTATCCAGATATGTGATAATGGTGGAAAAATCGGGATCCTGCAACTCATAAATGGTGACGGGATTAGGAGCAACTTCCCAAATTGAGGAATGTGCTCTAAGGAGATGTTCCATCCCATTGATCAAATATACATCCATTAAGGTGTCATCTTGGGGAATTAGATCTCCTCTCCAAATCCTTGCAACTGTAGATCTTCCTCTAGGTGTGGTCACTTGCTCTTCATTCCCCTCTCCATTTACGTTTGAAGCATTATTTTCTTCACCAATTTCATTAATGTTCTCTGGGTGTTCTGTGACAACATATTGTATATCCCTTTTGTCCATGTAAAGTCCTCCTACGTATTTGACTGCGGGTCTAGGCACTATGTAAGCCTCTGACGCTTTCTTTAACCTGGCCACAGATCTGTTTAGACCGTCCAGATAAATGGGTACCTCATTGTGATTGGTGTTCACATACTCCAAAGAGGTTTTGTACTCTCCCTCAATGATTGACATCATGCCAATCATGGGTACTGTGTTCTGCATATCCTCTGAAGCCATGGGAATCTCTTCCTCTGACTCACTGGAGGTCTCAGAATAGTGTGATCGGTTACTTGGCTCTGCTACACTACCTACAGAAGAAATTACACTTCTTCGGCTTCCTAGGGTTCTTCCGGATCTCAAGTTCATTCACTTCCCCAAGTCTCTCTTTATGTCCCACAAGTTCTCCTTGGATGGCTCTCCTTATGACTTAAAGTGTCTTGACAAAAGAAAGGGCCAATCTGGACGATACCACTTCCTGACGATACTGCTCTCGGCGATACTGCTCTGACCGCGATACGATACCAAACACCAAGACGATACGATACCAGAATTCTAGGCGATACGATACTGGACCACCTCACGATACGATACGAGACTATGCTCACGATACGATACCAGACACAGAAGCGATACAATACTACTATGGTATTGCGATACTACTTTGGAAAGCAGACGATACAATACCACGATACCCGGACGATACGATACTTATGACGGTATCACGATACTAACCAGGAGACCAATGATACGATACTTGAATGGTGTTGCGATACTAAATACCAATTGATACGATACGATACTTACCAAGGTCGACGATACGATACTTGAGACCCAAAGCGATACGATCTCAAGATGGTATCGTGATACAGTCTTTGGTTGGCGACGGTACGATACCACCTCAGTATGAGCGATCGCGATACCAACTTAGCGACACGATACCAAAACGGTATCGCGATACTAAGAATGATACCCGACGATACGATACCACAGAAAATCTACGATCGCGATACCAACTTAGCGACACGATACCAAAACGGTATCACGATACTAAGTCCGGTATCAAGCGATACGATACTTCGGCGAGTATCGCGATACAAGGGAGTTTTGGTATCGCGATACCAAACCTCAACCGATCGCGATACTCAAGCCAAAATGCAAGATTTTTTCAGAAATTTTTCCAAAGTTTTAAGCCCCCTTGTTCTCCTTACTTCCCTCTTCCTTTCTAGACCTCTGTATCACACAAAAATTTGTTTTGATATCAATTTTTTTTCCCCCGCGATACCGCGCATGCTCTTAATCATGTGTTTATGCAAATTTAGAGAGTTTTCTGTAAGTGTTCTTGTTAAAATCTTACCTCTATCTACTCTTGCTTGCTCCTTGAACTCTCACACAAGCTCTGAAGGCCCGCTCTGCACGATACTGCACGCACGATACCGATCGCTGCTCTCTGACGATACCAGTGAGCAGTGAAGTATCAAATGAAACAATTTTTTTGGTTTTTATACCTTTTTGGACAGAACTTGAATTTTGGGTAATTTTTGGTGATTTTTTTCCTATTCCAACTTCTCCTCTCCTCACTACTCCTCTACTTCTACCCTAACCCTAACTCCTCCTTCTAAACCTAAACCTAAAACTTATCACACACACCTCCGAGATGTAAAGTAACAAGTGCTGAAGTGACTGACTACTCGCCAAAGGACAATTTCACCTCTACAAGTACGATTCGATCACACTCGATCTATAACCATCACGAAGGCACCTTGGTTGAGTGTTCCCCGGCAACGGCGCCAAAAACGTGTATACTTGAGCCAAGACGACTCAAGGACTTGTGCCAATGAGACTACACCTCAATTGCCACACAAGTGCGTATAGTGGGTACTTTAACACACATTTAAATGTCAATCCTAAGGAACGACTTACCAAGTGTATGAAGACGTGTGCACACGTGATGGAAAATGAAGTGGTTTAGCTAGCATGCATGAGAAAAGACTACTACCTCTCACACTCGCTGAAATACTGAAAGTGTTTGCCGCAAGCCTCTTTTCAGCAGTTTTAGTATTTTGAGGTTTTCTCCTAACCCAGAACTCCGAACATAGGCAATAGGGTACTCGTTTCGAAGCTCTCGACGAGACGCATCCAATGGTGGTGGTTTCACTCAATTCTGACCACTCTGCTTCAAGTTATGGCAAAAACAGTGAATGACGGGAATCACAAATACCTGCGCCACAGCTTCTCCTAGCTTACACACGCACTACAGCAGCTCAAAACAAAGGGGAAGGGATAGACAACAGTCTTACACATGCATTTCAAGCATAACACACACATTCAAGAGCGAAATGAAGATCAAAATCAGCAAGAAAGAGGCAAACTCGAAAATTCAGAAGAGCTCCTCCTTCACAATGGCAAGAGTCCTTTACAAAGAGTCACAAAGTGACTTATATACATGAGCCCTAGGCTTGGTCCTTTCACACAAGAGACCAGCACTTTATTCACTAAGAGACTAATTTCCTACTATTGTACATGGGTAATCTCTACTTTTCAGTGGGGATGCATCTAGAGGACTCCTCTAGTGCATTTACAAGGAAAATATATTACAAGAGTGGTTATGATACAAAAGATGATGTCCAAATCGGAAAAATTTTGGGGCCCGTCTTTTTCTCTGCTTTGTGCGCTCTTTAGCTCTGCAACGTGTCATGCCTGATTCCACTTTTAGAGAATTCCATGATGAATGAATCTAAAAAGTGATGGATGTCTCTAAATTGCCTTTGTTACAATGGTTGGAACCAAGTTAAAGCGGTATTCTTTAACGTTAGCCCAAAAGAGTTGTATTGCGTGAACATATCCTCTACTTGCTCTGCTCTTAGAACTTGCTTAAACTCTGGAACATGGTCATAGGGATCTCTGGTCCCATCAAAGTAGTTTTTCATGGACTTTACTAACTGAGTGGGTCTTAATATTTGGGTGTGTTCACGTGGTCTAGGTAGAGGAAAATCATCTCTACCACCTGGTATTATAGGTTCTCTTTGTCTATCCACTCTGTCTGTGTCTATGGTGGTTCTATCTCTATCCATGGGATGATTGAAACTTACTTTTGGTCTTTCTTTGTTTTTGTCTCTTTGCATGCCATGGGCTAAGGATGTTCCCACCCCTTGATGGCTCGCGTTTATGTTCGTCTGAGGTGGAGGGAATACTAGATCACCTCTCCAGGTGTAGGTATTTCTTGTGTGGTCTGGTACCACAAATACTCTCTCTGAAGTTTCATCCAGGTATACAACCTTTCCAGGTGTATCTGGGTCCTTGAACTCGTAAACGGTGATGGAGCCTACCTCACTAGGCTGTTCCGTTCTGTACCTCCAAAATGCTTCATCAGTTTCTCTATTCACAAACAACTCTATGCTTCTGTTGTCCTGAGGGATCCACTCTGGGATTAGTACTCTTGTCAGTACAAATTTCCTTCTAGGTGTTCTAGGTTCTTCTAATGGTTCCTTTCCTTGGGTTCTCGCTTCCGTTTCTAACTGAATTACACCAAACTCATTGGTATTATTTGGCTGAGTACTTAAGATGTACATCGTTCCTTCCTTGTCTATGTATGCGTCTCTCTCGAATTTCACCACTGGACGTTCCAATCTAATGGGCTGATCAGGATTGTGCATTTGCACCACTTGTCTTCGCAAACCATCCTCATAGATGCGAGCACCTAATCGGTTGGTTCGGAGAAATTCTAATTGAGTCCTATAGGGTCCTTCGGGTCTTTCTAAATATGCTACATTTGACCCTCCTTTTGGTCTTTCTGTGCTAAATGCCATTTCTGATTCACTAGTATCTGAGCTCAACTCGTAGGGATAACTATTATTCAACTGTTGTGCCCATGATCGCGCAGTAGTCCCTATGCTTGCTTCTGATGATCTAAGGCTTCGTCAGTCGGACTTACCTATATGCTTGCCCGATCTAAGGTTCATGAATTTAATTCCTTGCACACTCAGTACGCACTCAGTACACACTCAGATTGTCAATGGCTCTTTGATATTTCTTACTTGTTTCTTTTTAAATGTCTTTAAGCTCTTGTCTTGTCCAACTGTATGCGTCAAGAATCGACTTTTCGTTATATTTTTGAGGTCTCATTCCATCAGACTTAAGTTCTTTCCTTTAGGTTTCCGTATCATACACCTTTACTTTAGTCTTGGACTTGAAAAAATTAAATATCTTGAACTTGAGGTGTTCCTATCTTCGTTAATCCAATCCACAATACTAACGTTTATCCTAAGCTAGTAATTGATTGAGGGGTTGAGTAATCTTCCAACCTCAAGTCAGCTGCTTTGGTTGCTTTGATGCCCAAGAAGACACGCTTCCCAAGCTTTATGCCCTTCACTACCTTGCCTTGAGTGCCCTTGATTGTCCTTTCTAGACCTGGAAAAATCCAATATTAGACCAATTCCACAATGGATGATCAAGCACTTTAGTATATACACCCTTAAAGATCCTTTCCCTTTTGCCCAAAATTTCAATGCCCCCTGGCTCTCTAGTCCCAACTATGTCAACCTCAAAAATATCCTCTCAAAAATATCCTCTCAAAAAACGGACTTCGGGTGAAAAAGATATGACCGTTCAGGTCCTCGAGGGTAAAAACTGACAAACAGGTTTTTCTCTAAATATGAGCTAAGGAGTCTCTTATGAGTATAATCACCCAAACATTTTCCAAAAATAGCCCCAAAATTGGCCAAAAATTGAAACCCTAAAATTTGCGTTTGGGGTGAGCAATCACGATGGTCTTGGACCGTCGCGATGGTCAAGGTGAACCATCGCGATGGCGTGGCACAATCGCGATGGTCCGAAAGTGCGAACTGTCGCGATGGCGTAAATTCGAGTAGTCACGATGGCGTGAATGTGAACTATCGCGATGGTCTAAAATGAACTATCGCGATGGCCCAAAAATGAACCGTCACGATGGTGCCAGTCAACGGTCAATGCGAACCGTCGTGATGGTCTGAGTGAACCGTCGCAATGGTCACGGGTGCGATGGCATGAGCCAATCGAGATGGTCTGATTTTGAGTTGTCGCGATGGCGTGCCTGGGACAGTCGCGATGGCGTGACTAGCAAGCAATCCCGATGGTCTAGCTTGCCACGTGGCAGCATCGACGCGATGGCATGAGCCAATCACAATGATGTGGGGTCGACGGGATCATCGCGATGGTCCAAGTGAACCGTCACGATGGCTCAAGTGAGCCGTTGCGATGGTGTGAGACCGTCGCGATGGTCCGACCAAGCCGTCGCGATGGCGTGAGCCAATTGCGATGGTCTGAGCCAATCGCGATGGTCCACCAAAGTATGAATTTTGCAAATGCATTTGTGGATCCGTGTATGCGCGGGTGTCGCCTACCTCGTGGTGTACTCGCTTACCAAAAATACTAAAGTTCGTAGACCATCATGATGGTCTGACACACTCAACAGATCTCTGACAGAAAGTGAAATTTTACCTTTTGCAAGCTTTCTTGATGCACTGGAGCACTGTACCTGCAAGAAAACTAAAAAACACAATAGCACATGCAAGCACAAAAGCTCTCTCTCTCTCTCTCTCGCACATGCACAAATGAGGGGAAATGAGGAGAATGGGTGGATATGGTGAATTTTCTGATTTTTTTGGAGTGGAAGATGATGATGCGGTGATGAAGATGGAGTGTGGGGGAGGTGAAAAACACTAAAAACTAAGTAAAAACAACAACAAAAAACTGAAATTTTTACCTTCCAACGCCACTTTTTGCTATACTCTTACCATCACACATTCGGCCTAGACTCGATCCCCGACAACGGCGCCAAATTTGGTGTTGCTCTAGCACAATGGTGAGAGCCACGTTAAGAAGCTCCACCTCCTTAATGTCAATCCGCGGAAGAGATAGGAGTGATATGAAGATCCTGAATGTGAGATGAAGTGATAGTGAAGGTGAGAAGCATAAAGATGCACACACACATACACACACACAACGAAGAGACAAGCAAGACACAATGGAAGGTGAGAATTAGACTCTATTGCTCAAAACACTCTTACAAGATCAAAATAGCTCTAAGCTCACACTAACCAACCTCAAAAATTAGCTCTCTAGCTCTTTTTATAGATTCTAGATTAGTTTTGATCGTTTTCACATCTAGTGACCGGCATAGTTAAAAAATAGGTCCTAGATGCTATTTGAAGGGGTAAACGGTGTCTAAAAATAACCAAAATTGGTACGATCATTCTACCTAAGCTCCTCAAGCTCGAGGACTCCTCGGCTTGCACAAATGGAGCTATAAATTACAAAAAGGGTTTTTCTATATTACATATGTTACAAAAGTGATGAAAATCACTGTTGGAGGTTTTGAAAAGTGTTTATAAAATATAACTCTTTAAAAAATGATTCGATTGATTCCCTGCTCTTTCTTTACATGCTTCCACGATGCCTCTGGATACTGCCAACACATGAGTTCAAATATTTTGAGGCACATCTGGGCCATTACATTTGGTATGTTCTTGAATCTAATGCTCCAATGCCTAATAGTGGAAATCATATATGCAATCATTGTCGTACCGTGTAGTGGTGCCAAATATACATAGTTAAGCCACTTGTTGCATCCTTTGACATTCTTTACCGTGTTAGCAAACTCTGGCCAAGATCGTCCTCGAATGACAGGGCAATAATAGGGGTTATACTTGATATACAAGGGCATGTTGTTCCAGGTGCATACCATCTCCAGGTAGTTTTCTAGTAACCATATCCTCGAGTTAGGCCGGAAGATGGTGCCCTATGTGGCATCAGGAATGTCCTCTGGGGCAAATTGGGTTGCAAAGGTTGGCTCCTTCTTGGCGTGATGCTTGATCTCTGCATTATAATTTTCCATTAACACATGGTACATACTAATTGTTAGAAGTACCAATCCATTGATGATGAGATAAGTGCTTAAAGTAGTTGGATTTGATTACAATTTCTTCTAGACGAGACATGGATTGTATCTAAACTGCCACTCTATCATCATGAGTGTGGTCGACTTTTTCTAACTTCTGGAGCCATTCCGAAGCTTCCTTCTCGAATGTATTGAGCCCTTCTTCTATTTGTCAGCCTCTAGGTGGGGGCATGGCTTTGTAGGGTTCCTCAAATGTCTCTTCAACTTTAATCGAGACTAGCTCTTCAACATCTGGCTCCACCATTAGAGAAGGTTGCCATTCATATTGTAGAAGTTGAGTCTGCAAAGCTGCCACTTGTGCTTTCAATTTAGTTACCTCTTCAAGTGTGGCGATTGTAGGTGCTGCTTCCTCTGTTGTTCTCTTTGAATAACCAATTGCCTTCATAGTTCATCACACTCTTTTTCTAATGCATCATATGCCTCTAGGAGGTCTACATGTGCATCCAATATTGTTAGCATGGTGGCTGAAGGGAGGGCTTTGAACTGCTCCTGGTCGATCTCTTGAGGTGAACCTTCCATTGCCACTTCTAGATTTTCTTCATTCTATTTTTGGAGTCTTTGTTCTTTTCTAATGCTGCAAACATGTGCTTCCTCAGTAATGTGAGGTTACAGTGTAGCTTGTGATTGTCTGCCTGTTGTGCGCATAGCATTTCCTCAAGATGTTGTTGTGCCTATTTATCTAGTTCAGGGGGATTAACCAATAATTCCTCATACTGTCTTTGTAAGGTATCATAGTTGCATTGTAGTTCCACCTTGTCCTTCTCCATGGCCATGATTTGTTCTTGTAATGCCTTGTGTTCTTTGAGCAAGTTTGTATGATGTGCATCTAAATGCTGACAATCCTGTTGTAACTGATAAACACATTGATATAAAGTGTTGAACACGTTATTTACAAGGGTGGGTGCCATAAAGGTTTGAAATGCCCCCATTAGGGAAAAAAATGAACCTTGCATGGGCCTTGTAAGGATCCCTAATTTTCAGGGATTAAAATTAACAAAAAGGGGATTAAGTCTAGAAAAAAAAAACCACTAGTGGTTTTTGCAATAAAATATTTTCTCAAAAACTTATGCTCAGTCTAAATCAATTTATGATCATTTGTGCCCCTTGGATAAAATCTTACAGACAGCTACGATTGAGCTTGCTATTTCTATCACAAGAGGACAAAAGTTCCTCCAAAGTATGCACATTCATGGGCATTCTTGGCCTTTAAATGAAATCTTTGCAAGCGGTCAAGATTGAAGAGAGAGTGTCTGTCATAAAATGCCAAAATAGGAAGCATTCAATGAGGTGACAGAGTGTGTGGATTGTCACAAAAAGACAAAATTCCTATTACAAGATTTGGGTTTCCAAACATAGTGTATGGTTTTATCTTTTGATTTCATGGAGACTTCTAAAGGCTTTACAATAGTGTCTACTTGGAAATGAGGCTTTTTAGGGACCCATTTACAAGTGATCCTGCTCATGCTCATGGATGAATATGTGATTATGCATGTCAAACAACTATGGAACAAAGGATTCAAAAAATGGAAACACCTCTGGAAACAGCACACCAACAGCTGGATTAACTTCGAGGATATTGACCCGCGCATCAACATCTCCTACGAAGAATGGAACACTTTGCAAAGCAGATGCCTCGCATGGGATCGTCACAAGACTCGCCTTCTCATGGGGCACGACACACCGAACCCGCTTGGTCTCAAATGGCACAATGGAAATAGCCTACTCAAAATCCCGAACATCACAGATACGGCTAACCTCCAGACCAGCCTCAACAAGAAGTGGTGCTTGTCTTGGACGCGGCTTCGGTGGGACATGAAATTCATGGGCATCTGGCACCCCCTTATTGAGATTAAGAAGTCTGTTCTTTTATGGCAAATTCTTCATCGAGGAATTTGGACCAACCATAAGGCTAGCAAACTTTGTGGGATCCCTCCTTGGTGCAAACGCTGCCACCGTGCTATCGAAGATGTCCCACACATCTTCCTTACCTGCCCCAACTCCTACAGAATCTGGCAGACGGTTGGGATGAAACTCAGACTGCAAAAACAGCTTTGCTGGAAGCAAATCCTTTTGGGAGAAGTGATCGGCTGCTCTGCGCCACTCTGGAACGCCATCAGAGGGGAAGTCCTGTGGAAAATTTGGCGGGAGAGGTGTGCCCTCAACTTCGGCGACCCCCCCAGGGAGTGGTCGATTGAGAAATCACTATTCCTCCTCGGCAAAAGGATTGTTAACAGTAAGAAATCCCCCCCCCTTCAGGCACCATCAAGTCCTCCTTTTGTTCAACAACAAGCTCAAACCCAAATGGGTCCCGCATGAGGGCGATGAGAGGGTGATTAACCTTCTCTGTAACGCAACCTAGGTTTCATTCTAGCTTCCCCTGCTTTGTGGGATTTGGGGGGTCCCGTGGGCACTAGTCCCCTTCATTTGTATCTTTGCTTCTTAATTTAATTCAAGTCCGGGAGAGTAGGCTATTGCCGAACTTCCTTTTATAGAAAAAAAAAACTATGGATATCGATTGTTCAAGGGTGTGAATAATGCTTTACATTGTGTGGTTTATGTGTGGCTATTTGAGCCCGCAAGCAAGCCTTACGCACCCAAATTTGTCTTGATTGTGGGTCGGCCTTCATTGAATTCTTGGGCACCCAAATAGATGTTACTTTCATAGGAAAATCTTTGAGAGACTTCTTATTAGTGTCCTATCGTCCATCACTAGCATGATATTTAGTCAGTGGTTCTAGTTTAGCCGCAATAGGATGATCGCCTTTCCGTACCCATATTTACTTCAGTGGCTGAGACACCTTGCTTTGTACTCTCCTTTGGCTATGAGCATAGGCCGTCTGCTTCCTCTGCGTTTGGTACTCCTTTGGTTGCCTTGTCTTGATCACATTTGGAAAAGAAGGGAGTTCCATCAGATCCTTGGCTTCTTTGTTGAGAACATCATCCCTATGCATCATAGATTTTTAGACAAGAATAGCATCTTCATCTTCATGTGTACTCTTGAAAGGACCAAGAGTTGGCGCTTTTCCTAGTTCCTTGAGTGCGTGGTTTTCTAGCTCAATGGTGATACAATTTTGATTTACCTAGACCTAAAGAAGTCCCCTTCTTAGGTTCAGGTTGACTGCATGATCGTAAATCCAGTCTTGACCCAAGACAGGAGGCTGAGTGATATCCTCATCTTGACACACTAGCATTTTAACTATCAGAAGAACATCTTGAATGTAGATGGGAAGCTCCACCTCTCCCATGCAAGGGGTTTCCACACCTCCCAATCCTATGAGATAAGCTTTTATATGATTGACTTTTAATTGCAATTCTTAACAGTAAGAAAGTCTAACAACACTAATGGCTGCACCCGAGTCAATCAAGGCTCTTACATTCCTTGCATTATTTCTGTGTCCTACCTCTAGAGTTACAAAAGGTCGTCGGTCAACTATTCTATGGGAATTTACTCCTGGTGCATCACACATGGCCATGTGATATCTTGGAACTTCATATGCATCTGATCTAGGCTCATCTCTACCCTGTCTTCTCAATTTCATTCTTCGGATGCATTCTAAAGCTTCTACTTGCGCTTCCTCACGAATTTGTTTGTCTTCTTCCTTACGTTTCTTGACAGTGTTGAGTCGACTAAGCATTTCCTCAGTGAGCGGTTCTTGATATAATTTGACTTTGCATTCGCTGATGTAACTAGGGAGGACATCTTCTAGAGTAGCCAATTGAAGTGCTCCACTAGTTGAGATCCTATTTATGATCATAGGTCCATAGCCATGCTTCTCTAGCTTTCTTGCATGTTGGTTCAGGGTGTACACCAAAATTAAGTCTCTTGCTTTCAAGCCTTTATCCTTCACATGGGCATTGAAGTATGCCGTTTGTCTTTTCTTAGCTGCATAAATCCCTACCGCTGCTCTCAGTCTTGTTTGATCCAAGCATTCTAGATCAAAGATTCTATATGAAAGTTCATGGCTGGTCCATTGATGCTCTTATGCTACTCTCAATGTGGGTATCTAGAAGTCTAATGGTAGCACTGCATTTTGGCCAAACACCATCTGAAAGGGTGTGGAATTGAGAACCATTTTATAGGCTACTCTATATGCCCAAACAACGTGGTGTAGCTATTTGCTCTAGTCAGAGCATATATTATTCACTAATTTTGATAGCCAATTGCATAGAATCTTGTTGGTGCTCTCAGCTTGTCCATTAGCTTGTGGATGATAGGGGGCAGATTTCTTATGTACTACCAAGAATTCTTGGGGAAGATTTTTGATGAATTTATTCAAGAAGTGCATGCCTCTATCAATTACTAGATCTATCGATAGCCCATATCTAGTGAACAAGTTCTCAAATAAGAACTTAGCTATCGTTTAAGCATCATTCTTCATTGTGGCCTTCACTTCTGCTTTCAAGCCTCCTGCTTTCAAGCCTTTATCCTTCACATGGGCATTGAAGTATGCCGTTTGTCTTTTCTTAGCTGCATAAATCCCTACCGCTGCTCTCAGTCTTGTTTGATCCAAGCATTCTAGATTAAAGATTCTATATGAAAGTTCATGGCCGGTCCATTGATGCTCTTATGCTACTCTCAATGTGGGTATCTAGAAGTCTAATGGTAGCACTGCATTTTGGCCAAACACCATCTGAAAGGGTGTGGAATTGAGAACCATTTTACGCTACTCTATATGCCCAAACAACGTGGTGTAGCTGTTTGCTCTAGTTAGAGCATATATTATTCACTAATTTTGACAGCCAATTGCATAGAATCTTGTTGGTGCTCTCGGCTTGTCCATTAGCTTGTGGATGATAGGGGGCAGATTTCTTATGTACTACCAAGAATTCTTGGAGAAGATTTTTTATGAATTTATTCAAGAAGTGCGTGCCTCTATCAATTACTAGATCTATCGATAGCCCATATCTAGTGAACAGGTTCTCAAATAAGAACTTAGCTATCGTTTGAGCATCGTTGAGCAACAATGATGTATTTAGCATAGGAACACTTAGCTAGGGGATTAATAGGACCAACAAAGTCTAATCCCCACTTAGAGAATGCACGTCCACCCATCATGGGTTTCAGTGGCATCTCATCCTTACGTATCGGATACTGAGTTTGCTAACAAATGTCACACCGCTTCACATAGGTATGTGCACCCATGTGAAGAGTAGGCCACCACAAACCTGCAAATTGGATTGCCTTAATCACACGGTCTGGTCCAAAGTGTCCTCTTGCTACACCTTAGTGAGCAGTTTCCAAAATCTTAAGATATTCACTCTCATGGACACACAGTCTTAGGTAACCATCTTTACTACAATTGTATAAATTATCTCCAATGCGTGAGTAGTCTAGTGCCTCCTGTTCTATGCTCCTTTGTCTAGCGAAAGTCATCTCTTAAGGGAATGTTTTGTCCTCAGAAAGGCTACTAATGGTTTTCTCCAATCTGGCACTAAAGGCACTCGATAAAGAGTGGCATATTCCACAACCTCTTCAAGCTCTCCATTTAGGAAAGCATTCTTCACATCCAACTGGTACATCTTCCAACCTTTTGAGGCTGAAATTGCAATCAAACTTCTAATGGTGGACATCTTAGCTATTGTGTTGAATGTTTCCTCAAAGTCTATGCCATAGGTTTGAGCAAAATCTTTGGAAACCAGCCTTGCTTTATACCTAGAGATGCTCCCATGTGCATGCCTCTTTACCTTGTACACCCATTTGTTGCCAATGACTTTCATGTCCTTTGTTCTTGTCTACCAATGACCAAGTATCATTTTCTTCAAGTTCTTTGACTTCCTCCTCCATGGCTTCAATCCATTCACTATGCTTATTTGCTTCTTCAATTAAGTTAGGTTCTTCACAAGCTATAACTTGACTCATGTAGGCATAGTGTCTTGCAATGAATGAATCATAAGTTAACCTTTGAACAGGTTACTTAACCCTATTGGATAACCTTACCTCAGTATTAGGTGGTAGGAATCTCCTCCTCCTTGGTTTAGATGCTTTAAATCCTAGAGTTTTCCATATCTTCATCACTTGTAGATTCCATGTCTACCCATCGATGGTCTTTGTCATTTGCCTTTTCCTTTCCTTTGCTCCTTCCTTCACTTGAATGAGCTTCATTCCTTGTCCTTCCATGCCAAGCTGATGTGGTACTCTCCTCTGATGGTGTGCTTGAAGTGGTTGGACCACTTATCTCCATGCTTTGTTGTTGCTCTTTGAACTTCTTCTTGGCTTCATATGCATCATCAACCTGTAACACATCTTTGCTACCATACCAAGGTAGCAACCCATCAAATATTAAATCCCTAGATACCTTAAGCTCTTTGGTGCAAGGGTTATAGCATCCAAAACCCTTTTGCTATGAAGAATATCCAAGAAATATACACCTATCTGCCTTCAGGTCTAACTTGTGTCTCAACTCTTGAGGTATGTGAACATAACACACACAACCAAATACTTTGAGATGTGAAAGGTTGGGTTTCTTACCACACCAAGCTTCATAAGGTCTAACTCCATGTACTCCTGAGGTTGGACACCTATTCATAATGTATATGGCTGTATTTATTGGATCAGCCTAATAAGAGTTAGGAACATTCAATTCATTTAGCAAAGATCTAGCCACTTGTGCTATGTATCTATTCTTCCTTTCTTCTACCCCATTTTGTTGAGGTGTATACCTGCAAGTGAATTGTACTCATCTAACAATCTGATATGATCATCTAACAACATTTTCATTGATTTAGAGGGCACGACCTTAAAGCGACTGGGGCTTAGCGGTTGTTCTGGCTCATCTAAGGCAGCTTCTAGATTCTCTCTATTTTGTTCTTGTAAGCGCTGGTTTTCTTCTTTCACGGCTGCCAAGTGTCGTCTAAGTAATCCCATATTTCGTGTTAACGTTGCGTTGTGAATGGTATGTGCCCTTAACAAATTATCAAGATCAGCAGTGGCCTCTTTGGTTTTCTCTTCACTTTCTAGTTCTAGTTTGTGGTATGCCTCTCGAAGTTCTTGGTATCTGGTGTTTAGGGAGGCATTCTCGATGGTCAGTGAATTTAGCTGCGACTGTAAATCATTGGTTGTCCTTTGCAGCTGCTGATAATTATTTCCGAGAGATGTGAACTCATCTCTTACTTGAGTCATACACGTGAACATCTGTCGGAATGCAGTATCTACAGTGGGTGATAATATTAACGATGTGCCAAGCAAAGATGCAGTAGGTGTAGATGCAAAGGGAATGGGGAATGGGGGTGGGAAGGTGGATGCTGTGGTGATTGTGGAAAATTGTGGTGTGCTTAAATATTGTGGTGTGCTTAAATATTGTGGTGCCACAAATGAGGTGAGTGGAGGTGCAGTGGGTGGTGATATATCCATATCGCTAGATGTGGTGTCGAGTGCAGTGACTGTGAATAGTGGTGTGATCGTGGGTAAGTGTGTGGGTGTAAATACAGGATTTACAAAGGTTGAAGAGTAATTTATAGAGGGGTTGTCTTGGACGGCTTGGTCGAAAGGGGAAAGAAGAGTTACGGTGGGTCGGGGAGGTGAGACTGGGGAGAAGGTTAATGGAGGTGGGAATGGGAAAAGGGGTCTTGGAGGTGTGGGGAAGGACGGAAAGAATGGTGGGAAAATTGGATTTGATAGAAAGGTGGGTGTGCTAGGGGTAGACTAGGTTGAGTGGGTGTGGGAATTGTGGGATGACTGGGAGTAAGGACGACTTTTGCTACTCCACCGGAGAAGGAGGATGTTGTTCTAGGAGAAGGAGGGTGTATGGGGGAGACTGGATGGATGGGAGGTGAAGGAGGAGCGGTCGGGGTGGTAGATACTTCGACAATGTGGTGGTATGTACAACATTGGTACGGGGTGGGGAGTCGATGATAATGGTGTCTTCTGCCAATGAGCCTTCAGGGACGAGACGTGCTTCCTTAGCCTGTTCTGAAGATTGTCCACCGATGGGTACCCGAATATATTCACCCGGTTTAGTTAGTAGACAAATTCTATGAGGGTCATACTACGGTAATGGTTTCCTCTGCAAATATCGTAAGGCTTCTGTGGATCCCACTGATTTGACAAGTTCTCGGAAGCCTCTGATGTATACTTCTTCGAATCCGCCTGAGACAAGTTCCTGTTCTATAAGTGCTTGACTCTCTTCCTTAGTCAATTTCTTGCGCACCCAAACTTTTTCCATCATACGATACAACTTTTTGATGGCCAACGTATAAGCTGCTGCTTCAAACGTTTCATCTTCATGCGTACTGGTGTCTCCCTGGGTGTCGGTCTGTTGTCCTTGTTCATCTGTCTGTCCATGCTCTTGGGATTCGTGAGTGCCCTAGCTGGCTTCGTCATCGCCTTCATCTTCGTCGGTTTCTGTTCTTTCTTCCTCGGAACTAGACACTATTTGTCCTTGTGGTTGGTCTCGAGGCGTGGTCGGGTAACTTGGCCACTCGTATTCTTGAGAGAAGATCTGACCTTCTGAAAATTGAAATTCATTCGAGAAAGCATCCTGCATTTCAAAATCAAAGGTTGTATCTATAGGTTCCGCTTCCATGTTGGGTATTGGAAAAGAAAAAGCTTTCGCACCAATAGTGGTGGGAACTTCTACTGTAGTGGTGGCAGGTCCTGGGACGGTGGCTGCTTTAGGAGCAATTGTGCTGGTGGTGGCCTCCGTTATAATCGGTCTTGATAACCGTATGCGAATAGGTTGTACAGGGGGTTTAGTAGGAGACTGTTCTGGAGAGGGTTGTGGTGAGGGTGATTCTGGCACCTAAAGGCAGGGGATAGTTCCTCTCATTCGCTTTCTTGCTCGTCCTTTGCTAGGCTTCCTAGCTTTCTTTGTTGTTCTCTTGAATGCTTTCAGCTCCTCACTTGCCATTGCTTGCTCGATAGGTAAATCGTAGGCCAAACACATATATACGATGCGTGTGAGAGCGCAACATCCATTGATGACCTTCTTTATTTCCATCTGTGTTGTGCTAAATATAACTGATCAATGATCCAGCTTGCGAGATCAACTGTCCAGGGTCCAGTACATGCTAAATATAATCCAAACCATATGCGCTTGTGAGGCATTATGAATCTGTCATGAGCAGGGAAAGCAAAATGCTGCATACATGTCCACAGTGGTTTTGAAAGCTCAGGTGTGATCGCCGAAATCTCTTCCCACTTAGTAACGTCTCCACATTTCATTGGCTCTGGGACCAGCCTTTCTCATTCTGTTGGAGTGTGCGTACCATGGATCTTGATTGTAGCGCGAATCAGATCTTTAGAAAGATAAAACTTCTTATATGGCGGATAGTTCACTAAGGATGGCAAACTAAAAGTGCACATCCTTGTTCTTAGAAGCTGTCAAAGTTGTGACTAAGTAATAGCAACTGTAGAAGTCAGGTTTAGGCAAAGGGTTGCTGAAATACTCTATAAACCTTGCTCTTGCCCAAACATGCGTTAGGTCTTCTGTGTTCTGTAGTCCTTCGAACTCTCTTGAGAAAAACTGATATTTGCCCCAAGTACAGTCATCAAAAGTCAAATTGGCCTCAAATATAAAATGAGCATCCGCCAATGGTCCTACTAGCCCTTGAAACCAGTGAGAATTGCGATGAATCTTCTCAGTATAACCCCTTGGGGGATCGTCGATTGGCATGGGCCCTAGGAAACCTTGAAATTTGGGCGGTTGAGCCGTAAGATGGGGATCCCCTAGTAGTTCTCTAATATTGGCCATCGGTGTACTAGGGCCAGCTTTCGATGGTCCTTCTGCCTGCATGATGAATGGTGCGAATGCGTAGTAGATCTGCTACATAAGATTAGCACATTAGTATGGAAATTAATCATGATCCCATGAAAGTGAGATTGTAATCCCTTTCCATAGCCGATGTGTAACCCGTGTAGCCAAGTGTTGTGATGTGATTGATGCAATGCTTCTTGCAGAACTAGTGCAGGTCTCTGGACACCTATATGTTTTCAGATATTGCATGCAGTGCTTTAATGAGATGTTATTACAAGCGTTGTTGGGTTATAGTGTGTGGATCCGTACAAGGTTCAGTTGTGAATGAGTTATTACAAGGTTGTAGATTAATCTGGGTGGGAGTTAAGTTAGATAAGGGAGTCATAGAAGGTGTCTGGATACGTTTCGGTATCCACTTCCTAAGAGTTCGTGTGCGGGTGATAGGCTTCTGTTGAGGGACAAAAGATGAGATTGATTTGATGGGGTTGAAGGGTGAAGAGATTTCTGAGGGTTATATATTACATGGCTTGAGGGTTGAGCTATAATACATTGTTTGGGTACCCAAATCTGCGTGGGTGTGGATCGATTTGTAAGGTACTTCTTGGTGATCCAAATTTGTCGAGTGTTCGTACTTGTAGAAGAAGGTCGAGTAGACTTTGAATACTGACTCTTATTTGTCTTTAACTTCTTCATATCAATGTCTGTGTTGAAATCAATCGGTGCTTTCTCTCCTTTTGGCACCCATATCTGTCTCGTGCTACTTGCTTGGTGATACTCAGATTGCTACTTTCTTTGTGTCGTCTGATATTGTCGTTGGCCAGGGTTCCTTTGCCGTGGTTGACTCCTTTGTGGTTGAGGTGGAGAGGTACGATGGACACTTTGCTTTGGAAAAGAAGGGAGGCCCAACACTTGCGAAAACTGCCCATTAGGAAGTGCTCCATTTTGTACTTTTAATCTAGGCCAGTCCGCAGTAAGTGTGGAAGGATGGGCACCGCAGGGTGTTTTGCCCATGTGGACGCTGATGAAGTCCACCTGACCACTGATGTAACCCACATGACCGTTGATGGTGTCCATTTGACCAAGCGGTTGGGTGGTTGACCCTTCTAATTTGCAGGAAGCCCAAGGGAAAATCTCCTGACATCCTTCTGATTGACAATTTTCCATAGCCAAGCCCGCATGGGTTGGTGTAGACGTAACGTGACCGATCTGACCAAAGATCTTTCGATCTTCCATCGCATGTTGTTCATAGGGTCTAGGGTCGCGTACTTCAGGCGAACAACCATTAGGGAAGTCAAGCAGTATCACTCGCTTTTGAACTAAGGTTCCAATCTGTAAGGAGCCTTGTCTAAGATTTAGGTCCACTGAGTGATCATACAACCAATCTTGGCCAAGGATTAGGGGTTCTATCAGGTCGTCATCATGGCACACTAGTAGCTTTGTGGTCATAGTCACATCGTGTATGAGGATAGGAAGGTCCACCTCACCCATGCAAGGGGTTTCCATGCCTCCTAGCCCTATGAGGTATGCCTTGATTGGCCGCATTTCTATTCCTGAATCCTTATAGTGGGACCATC
This sequence comes from Ceratopteris richardii, assembly GCA_020310875.1. NCBI lineage: Eukaryota > Viridiplantae > Streptophyta > Polypodiopsida > Polypodiales > Pteridaceae > Ceratopteris > Ceratopteris richardii. The sequence goes on along the minus strand of CM035415.1, from coordinate 194,370,901 downwards.
TAATCGCACTATTTGCAGCACCTGAATCAACTAAAGCCCTGAGCTCTTGGCAAGGGTTTCCGTGCTCTAATGGTCTCCTGTCCACTATGCTAGGATGACTGGTTGATTTTACTTGAAACATGGCCATGGGGTATCTGGGTGTTGTTTCCAGATGGTTATAATGTTCTCTCCCTAGTCTTTGTCTTCTTAACTTCATGCGCTTAATGCGTTCTATAGCTTCTGCCTGAGCTTCAGCTCGTATTCTCTTTTCTTCCTCCTTACGCTTCTTTGCCAACGTGAGTCGTCTAAGCATATCCTCCGTAAGAGGTTCCTCATATAACTTGACTGTACAACCACTAATGTAATTAGGCATTATGTCTCCTTCTAAGGTGGCTAATTGTATTGCTCCACTTGTTGAGAGTCTGTTAATGATCATAGGTCCATAACCTCGCTTTTCTAACTTCCGTGCGTGTTGTTTTAGCGTATATACTAGAACTAATCTCCTTCTTTCAAGCCTTTATCTTTCACATGTGCATCAAAATATGCTTTCTGTCGCTTCTTAGCTGCATATATTCCTGCTGCCGCTTTCAGTCTGGTTTCTCCTAATCGTTCCAAGTCCATTATTCTTGCTGATAATTCATGGCCAGTCCACTGATGTTCTTGTGCAACCTTAATGTCACGAGGAAGGAGATAAGGAAGAGAGCTCACACACACACACTCTCACTCTCAAGGAGAAGCACACACAGATTGAGGCAAGGAAGAATGATCTTCTTCTTCTTCTTCTATTACATAAAAGGAATGTACAAGAATGACCTAAAAACAAGAATACAACTAGTGCAATATATAAAGACCAGTACATAAGGAAAAACCTAATGTCCGCGAATGAGTGAGCTGGCAAGAAACAAATGTGCCATCACTCTCGGTAGATAAATCTAATAAAGCTCAATGAAGTATCCCCGACATATACCGACGTGACCACTATACATGTCAGAGAAACGAAAAAACTGGTACGTGTCATCCTGGATCATCACATGTTGAGCTTGATATCTCAACACTCCCCCTCAAGCTCAACATTTGTCCAACAGAAACCAGATTCTTCGTTATATTTGGAACATGCAGCACATCAGCGAGATGTTTTACCTTTCCATCCTCCATAGACAATGCTATGTTTCTTGTATGCTCAATAGGATGCGATGTGTCATCACCTGTTGAAACATATCGAGGAACTGGCATTTTTTGCAAACTACTAAACCATTCTACATGACTGGTCATGTGATTTGAAGCACCTGAATCAACATACCAAACATTATCATTCGATTTTGAAACACCAGCAGACATCGTATTCATCATGTGATGTTGAACCATAAACAGCTTCTCAGAATCATCTGCACTTGTGGATGCATAGTTGTTTTGCTGCCTTCTGTTATTTTGATTCTTTAACCTGCAATCACGTTCAAAGTGTCCAGGTTTACCACAATTCCAACATCCTTTACTATCATTACCTGAATCATTTCTTTGGAAATTTCTGTGACCTCTTTGGCTCCCCTTGCCTCGAAACTGTCCTCTTCCTTCTGCATGATTCTGTTGTTGACCTTGGTCTTGGTTACTGTTTCCTCTTCCACTTCCAAAACCTCTACCTCTGCCTCTTCCTCTGCTAGAGTAGAATACTTGCTCAGAACTGGGCTTTCCTTGGGAGTTTGAATCCTCACCAAGATTCTTTTCTTCAGTAATCAACATAGAGACCAAATCAGCAAAATTCGGAATATTTTCCCTGGTCTGTATAGAAGTTCTGAACTGCTTATATGCAGCTCATAAACCACGAAGGCACACTTCCACCTTATCATCATCATCTACATTCACGCCAATAGATGCAAGTGACTCACATATGCTTTTGATTTTTAGAGTGTAGTCACTTACCGACATGCTCTTTTTCTCCAATGTATGCAGCTCGTTCTTGAGTTGCAATTTTCGTGCCTTTGTATTGGTCTCGTACAAAGTGACCAAACTGTTCCAAGCCTCTTTTGGAGTCTTGGCATCCTGTATGTGTCCAATCATGCTATCCTGTATGCTAACAGATAGCCAATACATTACCTTTTGTGCTCCTTGATTCCATTCCTCATATGCTCTTAACTATTCTGCAGTCCGATTCCTTTCTGCTAACTGCGGAGCATTTTCATTCTCTCCTTCGATGTACTTCCAGTAGCCTTTTCCCATCAGGAAATTCGTCTTTCTGAATCTCCAAGCATGGGAGTTCTTCTTGTCCAGCTTATCACTCATAAGCTGACTCATTCCATCTACGTTTGCCATTTCTGCAACAATTCACAACACCGCAACACACTACAAGCAGCACTTCTGCTTGAACACTGTCGCACTATGACGTGACAGTTCGATCTCAGAAAAACACAGTTTTTGTGTATCAACAGTACACAGAATCGCTTGAAATTTTGAATCTGGAATATATGAGTGTCGCCAAACACAACGCAAGTTATAGTTTCTGAAACTGACCTGTTTTTTTGTGGGCCCCACCTTGCGGGCTCGAAATGGAGGTCGAGATGGCTTGTACCTTCACGGTGATTTTCGTAGCAAATTTAAGGAGGCCGTTTGTGAAATCGTGTTTTCTCCACGCCTTGCCGCGTAGTCTTCACCGTCGCCTTCTCCATGAGCTCTCTACAACCACGCTGGCTCTGATACCATGTCACGAGGAAGGAGATAAGGAAGAGAGCTCACACACACACACACTCTCACTCTCAAGGAGAAGCACACACAGATTGAGGCAAGGAAGAATGATCTTCTTCTTCTTCTTCTATTACATAAAAGGAATGTACAAGAATGACCTAGATACAAGAATACAACTAGTGCAATATATAAAGACCAGTACATAAGGAAAAACCTAATGTCCGCGAATGAGTGAGCTGGCAAGAAACAAATGTGCCATCACTCTTGGTAGATAAATCTAATAAAGCTCAATGAAGTATCCCTAACATATACCGATGTCACCACTATACATGTCAGAGAAACGAAAAAACTGGTACGTGTCATCCTGGATCATCACATGTTGAGCTTGATATCTCAACACTTAAGGGTCTGTATCAAGAAGTCCAAAGGCAGCACAACATTTTGACCAAAAACCATATCAAAGGGAGTTGCATTGAGTACGGTCTTGTAGGCCACTCGATATGCCCAAACAGCGTGGTGTAATTGTTTGTCCCAATCTAAACGTTTTTTGTTCACGAGTTTCGTCAGTACGTTACAGAGGATCTTGTTAGTGCTTTCAGCCTGACCATTGGCCTGAGGATGGTATGGTGCTGATTTCTTGTGAATCACCATAAAATCCTGTAACAAATATTCAATGACTTGGTTTAAAAAGTGATTTCCTCGATCGCTCACTAACTCCATAGGCAATCTATATCTTGTAAAGACATTTTCAAATAAGAATTTTGCAATCATGTGTGCATCATTCTTTTTTGTGGCTTTTGCCTCTACCCATTTGGTAAGATAATCTGTCGCAACAATAATGTATTCCGCATGTGTACCTTTTGCAGGGGGGTTAATGGGTCCTACAAAGTCTATACCCCACTTAGAAAATGCATGTCCTCCCATCATGGGTTTCAATGGCATTTCATCTCTGCGAGTAGGAAATTGAGTTCTTTGGCACACATCACATCTCTTTACATAGGTATGAGCATCCATGTGAAGAGTGGGCCACCATAATCCTACAAAGAGGATGGCTTTGATTATCCTATCTAGTCCAAAGTGACCTCCTGCAACACCTTGGTGTGCAGTCTCTAGTACGCTCAAGTAATCGCTCTCATGAACACATTGTCTTAGGTATCCATCTCGTCCTCGTTTTTATAGGGTATCGCCAATAAGTGAATAGTCTTGAGCTTCCTGCTTGAGACTTCGTTGTCGTGCTAAAGTCATTCCTTGAGGGAATGTTTTCGTCCTCAAGTACGTCACTAAAGGTTCACTCCAATCTGGTGTGAGAGACACGTGATATAATGTAGTATGTTCTACTGGTGGTCTTTCACAACATACATGGAATTCTTCACACAACTTGTAGACATCTGCTTCCATTGAAGGCCAATATACTCTTAGTCTATGCAGAGTCTGCAATGTATGATGTTTTGAATGATGTTGCTTTAATGCACCTACATGTGCTAATTGCAACCAATTTGCATGTTCTGATTCATCTACACAACAAGCAAGAATCTTTTGATTATCCTGTTTATATATGCTTCCTGCTATTATTTGATATCTTTGAGACTTGGTAATCTCTCCTTCATTGATCCTTATCCTAGGATTCTTGGGTCCATATGTGAGAATAGGGACTATCGGCTTAGCCCATTCTGGTTCTATCTCAAGGTCAAACAAATATGCATCTGGTAGTTCATCCACTAATCCTTGAGGAGCTTCTCCTGTGGTTAATCTTGAGAGGTGGTCAGCTCTGAGATGCATCTTTCCTTTCCTGACTACTACTTCAAAGTCATACTCCATGAGTAATAGAAACCAACGTATTAATCGTCCTCTGTTACATGGCTTGTTGACTAAGTACAATAGTGCTTGATGATCTGTGAAGAACTTGTTCACTGATTTGCCAACAAATAATGCCTGAATTTCTTTACCGCGTAGATCATTCCTAATCCTTCTCCTTCCGTAGTGGTGTAATTTCTTTCTCCTGTGTTCAACTGTTTGCTTGCATACGCTATGGGGAGATTGTTAGCAGTGGACAAGGGAGAGAAGGCACAAGCAGACAAGGGAGTCAACGAAGATCGGCAAGTAGGCCAACAATTTTCTTCAGAAAGAAGCACTTATGAACATTCACGCAGATTTAGCACTAAGGCAACCTTAATCTTTCAAAACCTCTACACCCATTAAAAGTGATTATCATCACTAAGCACCATTGTAAATATCGTTTCATCTTTTTGTAGCTCCATTTTGTGCAAGCCAAGGAGTCCTTGAGCTTGAGGAGCATTAGAAGTATCTACCTGCCAAATTTCGTATTTTTTAGATATCGTTTGAGCCCTCAAATAAGCCCTGGAACCTAATTTTTAACTAGGCCGGACACTAGGTCTGGACAGGGCCAAAACTTAGCCAAAAACTATAAAAAGAGCTAGAGAGCTCATTTTTGAGGTTAGATTGTAATTGAAACGAACTTGTAAGAGCATTTTGAAAGTAATCTAAAAGCTCCATTGATTCTCACTCTTTGTCTTGCCCTGTGTGCGCATGTGTGTGTATGTGTGTGCATGCTAGTGTGCTTCCCACTCACGCACTTGTGCAGCCACTTGCTCGAGGTCTTCATACCATCCTCACGTCTTCCCGGATTGACATTAAAGGAGGTGCTACTCATCATTGAGCTACACCAAATTTTGGCGCCGTTGCCGGGGATCGAGCTTTGAGGACGAGCGTGTGATGGTAAGACGTAGAGTTGACGCGTTGGAGTTGTAGGTATTTTCTTCACTCTCATCGATTTTCTTTTACTTTCATCACCATCATCATCATCAACATCTCCCACCTCCATCTCCATCATCGCGAAAATTTTCAGTTTTGATCATATCACCATCTCCACCTCATTTCCCTCATTTCACTTGTGAGAGAGAGCGAGAGAGCAATATTGTGTGTGCGTATTTTGCATGTTTCTTGAGTTTCATTGCAGGTTCTTGCTGTATCATCATCCCCAGCTTCCTGCGCAGGTACGAAATTCGAAGAAACTGTCTCGCGGTCGCAGGCTTCTGTCGATCGCGACTGACAGAAATTTTTGGCTTTTCACAAAAGTGAGTGCACCACTAGTACAAGCACAAAGAGCACATCCTAAAACATTAAAAACAGTAGAAAAATTCCGAGGTTTTCTGTCAATCGCGACCGACAGCCTCTGTCAATCGCGACCGACAGACCCTGTCAATCGCGACCGACAGACCCTGTCAATCGCGATCGACAGACCTCCACGATCGACTGACTGACACGTAGGACCCTGTCAATCGCGATTGATACCGTCGATCGCGATTGATACCGTCGATCGCGATCGACAGCCACGACCGACACCTCTGTCAATCGCGTTTGATACCGTCGATCGCGATTGACTGAAATTCCACGATTGATTGACTTTTGCGCGTAGCCACGTGTCCATCGCGACTGATAGGCCCCCGATTGACTGAAATCTCGGCGAAAAATCCGGAAAACGTGTCGATCGCGATTGATACTGTCGATCGCGATTGACAGCCACGATCGACTCTGTCGATCGCGATTGACACCGTCGATCGCGATTGACAGCCCCGACGGACACCTCTGTCAATCGCGATTGACAGACCTGTCGATCGCGATTGACAGGCTTTTCGGCCAAAAAATTAGGGTTTTTTAATTCAAAATTTGGGGCAATTTTGGGGCACAATAGTCAATCAATTAGCATCTTTGTGAGGTTCCTACACTTGTGATTTGAAGAAAATCCTAGGATCTGTCGTCGGCCAGATTGAATCTTGTTTTAACCCCCTAAACCCTGAACAGTCATAACTTTTCCATACGAAATCCATTTTTTGAGCTCTTGGGCTTGTCGGAAAGCTCGTGGCATATACTACACGCCCTCAACTGGTTTTTATAAAGATAATGCGTTGATTTTCAGATAGGGTATTTTGAAGTGGATCATACCCAGGGGGATCAAAGTTAGGGATCTCTAGAATTATTTTCCAAAAAAAAAAAAAAAAAAATCATAGTGAATATTGGTGTTGTGCTACCTGAATGAAAATCATTGGTTCTGTCTTTGGAATTTAAGCCTTGAGCTAACTTTGGAACTCTTACAGATCTATTGAGAGCATCGCAAGGCATTTTGAGCAAGTGTAAGTGCAAGCTTGGGAACACACTTCCTGGGCACTCAAGGGCAACCGAGCAGGAAACCAAAGGTTGGAAACTTTGAACCCCCTCTGTCAATTCATAGCCTAGGCTAAGAACGACTAGAGGTAGGAGTAAGTCAGGGCGACGATAGGCAGTTATCAAGTTGAAGACTACCTAAAAACTCAAGTTTAAGCTAAAAACTTAATCTCTGTACTGTCAATAACATAAAGGAAAAGAACCTAACGTGGAACGATCAACCTGAAAGCACGAAGAACATTCAAGTATTCCTGACGACGTAATATCAGACAAGACCTTAAACACGAGAAATAACTAAAAAGAATCAAGTGACTGATACCAATTGATCAGCAACGAGGTTGTACTCTGGGCAAAGAATTGGGCTACTTAGTTAGGCATATGAACCTTAGATCAGGACGACATCTAGTAAGGGAGAGACAGAGCCTTAGATCTTCAGAGGCTAGTGTTAACCACACTGCTAGGTCCTGGGCCCAGCAGTTGAGCCACCACTCGTACTACCCTAGCTCTGAGACCAGTGAGTCAGAGATGTCTCAAGGCATGGACAGACCTACGGGAAGTTCAGGAGTGCCTTACTTGTACAGGGTGGAAGGCCCTTACAAAACACAGTTGGAATACCTTAGGACCAACCGATTAGGTGCCAGCATCTATGAGGACGGTTTAGGAAGATCTGTGATACAGATTAAGAATCCTAATCAATCCATTGGACTAGAACACCCAGCTATCAAGTTTGAAAATGGTGCATACCTGGACAAAGAAGGAACTATATATATAGTCACTAGTCACCCGGATAGGACAGATGAATTTGGGAATGTAATCTCAGAAGCGGACTTAGGTAACTTGGAACAAGGGAACATGGGTGCGGAACCTAGAACCCCTCGAGGTAAATCAGTTCTCACTAGGATTATCACACCTGAGTGGGTACCCCAAGACAACAAGAGCATAGAGTTGCTCCTCAATCGAGAAACCGACGAAGCCTTCTGGAGGTATAAATCTAATCAGCCAACTGATATAGGAAACATCATGATCTATGAGTTTAAGGATCCGGATAGCCCAGGTAGAGTGACCTACTTAGATCACACTTCTGAACGGATCTTTGCGGTTACGGAAAATGATAGGCATGCTTACACTTGGAAGGGTGAATTCATTTTCCCCCAACAAAGATCGAATGTATCCTATGGTCACCCTGGAGCTGGAACATCACAAGCTCATGGAATGCAAAGAGACAGAAGCAGAGATAGACCAGAAGTAAGCTTTGCTAACCCAGTGGGCAGAGAAAGAACGAGAACGGAGACGAATAGGGTAGAACCTGAGATGCTTAGAGCCCACAGGAACCAAAGAAATGTAGATGGATTCCCTCTGCCGAGGCCTAGAGAGCACACAAGAACTTTGAGACCCACCCAGCTAGTTAAGTCCATGAAGAATTACTTTGACGGCACAGGAGATCCCTATGATCATGTGGCGGAGTTCAAGCAAGTCTTGAGAGCTGAACAAGTTGAGGATCTATTCACGCAGTACAATGCCTTCGGTCTAACCCTGAGGAACACGGCACTTACATGGTTTCAGCCATTGGATGAGCGGCAGTTCAGGTGCATAGACCAACTCCTAGAGGCTTTCATTGTAGAGTTCTCTAAGAGCGGCATAAGACACAATACCTCCTCATTGATTCACAGCTTCAAACAGACCCCCCAAGAGACTGTCAGATTGGCCGGAAGAAGATTTAGACAATACCTTGAAAGGTGCCCTATTTCGGAGCTACCCACATCTGCTAAACAAGTAGCCTTATTCCTTGATGGATTGCTGAGTACGAAATTGAGATCCTATGTGTATCTAAAGGACCCTAGGACTATAGAAGAGTGTGTACGCATGTGCATTGACATTGAAGATAACCTAGGGGAAGAGCTAGAGCTTTCCAAAATCTACAAAGATTCAGATAGTGCTTCTAGTCACTCTTCCACGCAATCCACGTCGATTGAGGAACTCGCAGAGAAAGTGGCACAAAAACTAGGCGTCTCTAGCAAACAAATTCCGAGGTTTGCTCCTGTGAAAAGATGCTATACGTGTGGTGGCGACCACATGGCGAACGTCTGTCCCATTATGGCCCAACCCCAAGTTAGTCCTAGTAGCCAGTACTGCACCATAGAACGGCGATACACCAATCACACCGCACAAGATTGCCCATACAACAAGCAGGCAGTTAGGCAACCCTACCCTCAGCCGTACCAACAAGGCAGATACCAGAACCAGTACCCTCCACAGCCATATGGCAGGCCACAGCAACCCTATCAGCAACCATATCAGGCCCAACAGAGACCCCAACCGGTGCTAGCTCAACAGCCTCCAAACCCCGCTAACGTGATTCCAGTAAAGTATGCTGTTGCAGAAGAAAACCTGAATAGGGCCATAGTACCAGTAACCCCATTGATCTCAGAAAGTGACCCGAGTGACCATAGCTTTGATTCTACACATGTCGATAGTCCCCAGGCTTACTACATGCAGTCTCCAGAACATGGTGAGTCCTACTATAGTGAAGAACCGAGTGAACCTAGTTGGGAGTCAGATTACACAAATGTCCTAGAGGACCATGCTACCAATGTCAGGGAGATCACTTCATTCGTGATTGTCCCTATTTTCCACCTACACAAAATCAGTCCGTGACGATCCAAGGCTTTTGCCAAGATTGTGGAAAAGAGCATCTCTTACGAGATTGCCCAAAGAACCCCAACAACATGCCAAAAATCACCCCTATCAACGTTGTTGGGTTAGTGGTAGACTCCTCAGAAAGTGTCACTTCCACTGCACCAGTACAGGTAGTCACTAGAGCTCAGGCATTGCAGCAAAACCAAGAGGCAAGCCAGGAAAAGGGCCCAGAGGCTAGTGAAACTGAGAGCGTGACAAAGAAAAGGACTAGAGCGTGGAAAGATAGTCGAGAAAGAATGAAAAGACAATGGGCTAAAAAGATGAGTGAACTCGAGGAAAGCGTAAGGGAAACAAGAGCCAGAATAACCGAACTCACAACTCAAACTCCCTCTCACACTACTCCACCACTACCACTCCCATCTCCATCCGACCCACCATCTCCCCCACCGCCTCATCAAATCCCACCACCCCCTAGAGTAGGATCAGTCCTAGCTGATCCCACTCCCGAAGACCTGAACATGATGCTGAAAGCATATCAGGCCAGAATCCAAGAAGGGCCAACCATAACTGATCATGAAAAATGTTATCCTAGAGCTGAACTAGAGCTTGAACGAACTAAAATTTGTGCTAAGATGGTGGAATTGGCTCAAGCCATGTTCGAAGCTAGCCGCCTCTTTAATATCTCTAGCTGAGCTAAGACGCAGTTACATTTTGATGGACTGCTAGAAAGAATAGAGAGGCTAATTGCACAATCAGAGAAGGAACTTGCCCCTCAAAGAAAGGAAAGGGCGAGAGAACGGATAAGCCAGCCTCTTCAGGAAGCCCATGTGCCTCCTCAAGAAGCTTATCTTCCCCCCCAAAAGGCACATGAGCCTCCCTCGGAAGCTTACGTACCTCCACAGGTGACCTACATTCCTTCTCAGAGAGCGTATGAGCCTGTTCGGAAAAGTAATAGAATAAGTAATCCTCCCCAAGAAGCTTGTGCTCCAGCCATCTATGAGAACGAGGAGAGAGCCAATGATAGAATAAGCCCTCATTCCCAGGTTGCTTATGCGCCTAATTCTACGGAGCCAGACACTTCTTCTTCTACGAATCGGTTTGCACCAGACTTCCTACGAGAGATTCAAGAAGATAAATGGGATAACGAAAGTGAAGTCGCTCCTCCTTTTGAACTTGTGGATGATGCACACGATCAATTCCCACAAGACATCCCATCTATTTACGGGGAACATGAGAGTACTCAGTCGCACGAGAGATTGAACTTTGAGTCTAACTCCATACAAGAGCTGCCCCACTTCACAGGCCCATGGGAAGCTAAGTCCACCTGTATGAGAACACCTACAGTCATGGTAAGGAACGATGACTCAGTCATATCAAGGAACACGGAGGTAGTAAAGAACGCCAGGGAGCAGCGAGATCTCACTTTGGAAGAACTGCCTAAGGATAGACCAAAAGCGCGGAAATATGTAGCTAGTCAAGTAACTGAAGTTGCAAAACCACGTTCCCGGGTAGGATCCCATAGGACAGTGCCAGAAATTCCCTTGGACAAGATCGGAGATATGTGTGAAGGTGAAGAAGGGAACACCTATCTTCCCATTACCTACCAGGACTACACCACTAAGGCAATTTTGGACTCAGGTGCAGGAGTTGCAATTGCCACCACTTCCCTATGGAAGCGTTGGGGCAAGCCAGCACTCAGGCCAAGGAGAATGAAATTGCAGATGGCCGATGGTCATATTGAGAGACCCTTAGGACTGCTAGAAGGAATAACTCTCACCACTTGTGGTGTTGAGTTTGAGCATAGCTTTGCTATATGTGACTTTAGCAAAAATCATGCCTATGAGATGATTTTGGGAAGACCATTTATGCGAGCAACACTTGGGTGTTACGACCAAAGTCAATCTCAAGGATTATTCTCATCGAGATGTCCCTCCTATCCAATGGAATCCCATCCATAGAGCCAAAGATGATACAGAATCGGTGCATTCCATAGGGTCTGGATCCTCATGGATGCATGAAGACACCCACTTATGGATGTGCAAAGTAGCAGTAGAGGAAGAGAAGAGAGAAAAGGCCAGAGAAATAGGTGCAAACGAAACCCATAGACCCATTCAAGACCCAGCCTATGCACCCGTAGTTTTTCCTGACAAGGAATTTGAACCCCATGGCTGGGCAGAAATTTTAGCAACCATGGACGTAGCCATCAATGAAGAACAATGGACACCTCACGGTGATGAGGATGGCTATGACATTTCAGTCTTCTCCATAGAGCCAATCATGGGAGAGGCAGTTTTAGAAGAATGCAAACCTAGCCCTGATGCATTTGAGGATGCAAGTGACTCCGATCTAGAGTCAATCATTATGGACCCACCATTTGCATCAGATGAAGAATACTTCCATGAAGTAGAATTTCAACCCCAGAGGCATGGAGAGCTTACAAATGATGTAAGATTAGCAACACATGTGAGCCCAAAGGAAGAAGGAAAGAAACGAAAGAAGAGAGAAGTCTCACCAGAAGAGGAAGAATCTTTGTTTGAGGTCCCGGAAAATTTTAAGAAGTATGAGATAGATGACAGGAGAGTCATGATAAGAATGCCTAAACGAGAGGCACAAGTAGGAGAGGCCTATGATAACAAAGAAACCACCAAGATAATAGTTGTGGCCATAGAAGAAGGAGAGGAGAGATGCACGTATATAGGCCATGACCTGACAGAAGAAGAAGAGCACGAATTGATTGCCTTGCTAAGAGAATACAGAGATGTATTCGCTTGGAGTTACAAGGACTTGAAAGGTGTTGACCCTGACATATGCTCACACACTATCCCCATGACCTCAGATGCCAAACCCTCTAAGCAAAAGCCTTATACATATAACGATAACTACGCTGCTAAGATCAAGGAAGAGATAGATAGACTGGTCGAAGCTGGATTTATCTATGAAATTGAGCACACTGAATGGGTATCCCCCATCGTAGTGGTGCCCAAGAAGAATGGCAAGCTGCGTGTGTGCATTAATTTGAAAAAGGTTAATGCCGCCACGATTCGAGATAACTATCCGCTTCCCATCACAGAACATCTCTTAGAAAGAGTGGCAGGCAAGGAAGTGTACAGCTTCCTTGATGGATTTTCGGGCTACAATCAAGTAGCCATAGCTCCAGAGGATCAGCATAAGACAGCCTTTGCCACAGAATGGGGCATTTTTGCTTTTAGAGTAATGCCATTTGGGCTTACCAATGCACCCGCGACCTTCCAGAGGCTGATGTGCCATGTGTTTAAGGAGTTCCTGAGGAAAAGCTTAGAAGTCTATGTTGATGATCTGTGTGCTCATTCCAATATGAGACAAACCCATATTCCTGAACTCAGACAAATCTTTGACAAATGTAGAGAATATCAAGTCTGCCTGAACCCAGAAAAGTGTGTTTTTATGGTCAGGCAAGGCAAGATTCTAGGACACATAGTGTCAAAGAATGGCATATCTACCGACGAAGAAAAGGTGAGAGCCATAGCAGAGCTACCTAGGCCAAAGAATGTCAAGGAAGTACAAGCTTTCATGGGACATTGTGGCTATTACAGACGATTTATACACATGTATGCGGTCATTGCAAAGCCCATGTATGGACTTCTGACTAACTTTGAGTGGACGGATGAATGTGAGAGTTCCTTCCAAGAGCTTAAACGAAGATTATGTTCAGCACCAATCTTGACCACACCAGATTGGAATAAACCATTCCATGTTCACGTGGATGCATCCAATTATGCCATTGGATGTGTGCTTGCACAACCTACTGGTGAAGGTAATATGGATCTTCCAATTGCCTATGCCAGTAGACAATTGAATGCGGCTGAACGGAATTACACCACTACAGAGCAAGAAGGATTAGGCATGGTATATGGAGTTAAGAAATTTAGACACTATTTGCTTGCAAATAAGTTTAAATTTTTTACTGATCATCAGGCATTGTTATATCTCGTAAACAAGCCATGCAATACAGGAAGATTAGTGAGATGGTTTCTCTTGCTAATGGAATATGATTTTGAAGTTGTGGTAAGGAAAGGTAGGACTCATTTGAGAGCCGATCATCTCTCTAGGCTCACATCGGGAGAAGCCCCACAAGGAGTGTCAGATGACCTTCCTGATGCCTACTTGTTTAATTTGGAAGTTGTACCGCAGTGGGCCAAGCCATTGGTACCAGTATTGACATACGGGCCTAATCATCCAGTGATAAACACTCGGAATAGAGAAGTTGTAAAAGCCCAAAAGTACCACATCATGGCAGGAAGCATGTACAAGCACACAGATCAAGGGATCTTGGCTTGTTGCGTAGAAGAGGATGAGTACGCTAAATGGTTGCAATTAGCACATGTAGGTGCGTTAGAGCAACACTACTCAAAGCAGCAAACTTTACAGACCCTCAAGAGACTCGGGGTACATTGGCCAACTATGGAAGCTGATGTCCAAAAGTTGTGTAAGGAATGCCCAATCTGTTGCACTAAGCCACCTGTGGAACACGCCACTCTTTATCAAGTATCCATTGTGCCAGATTGGAGCGAACCTCTCGTATCCTTCCTAAGGACAAACAAATTCCCTCCAGACATGACTTTGGCTAGGAAAAGGAGTTTAGAACAAGAAGCCCAGGATTACTCACTCATCGGTAATAATCTATATAAGCGTGGTAAAGATGGTTACCTGAGATTGTGTGTCCATGAAAGTGAGTATCTTAAGATCTTAGAAACTGCTCACCAAGGTGTAGCAGGAGGACATTTTGGACCGGATCGGGTGATCAAGGCAATTCTATTTGCGGGCTTCTGGTGGCCTACCCTTCACATGGATGCACATACCTATGTGAAACGGTGTGATGTATGTCAGAGGACTCAGTATCCTATATGCAAAGATGAGATGCCACTGAAACCTATGATGGGTGGACGTGCATTCTCTAAGTGGGGAATAGACTTCGTAGGTCCTATTAATCCCCCAGCTAAGGGTTCTCATGCGGAATACATCATTGTTGCGACAGATTATCTCACCAAGTGGGTAGAGGTAAAGGCTACGGCAAAGAACGATGCTCAAACAACTGCCAAATTCTTGTTTGAGAATGTATTCACAAGATACGGGCTACCTATAGAGCTTGTAAGTGATAGAGGCACTCATTTTTTGAATGAAGTGATTGAAAATCTACTCCAGGAATTCTTGGTAATACACAAGAAGTCTGCCCCTTATCACCCTCAAGCTAATGGACAAGCTGAGAGCACTAATAAGATCCTATGCAATGTACTGACGAAATTAGTAAACACTAAACGCTCTGACTGGGACAAACAGCTACACCATGCTGTTTGGGCATATCGAATTGCCTACAAAACGGTACTCCAAGCCACCCCCTTTTAGATGGTATTTGGCCAAAACGCTGTGCTACCCTTGGACTTCTTGATCCCTACATTGAGAGTAGCACAAGAGTATAAATGGACAGGTCATGAGCTCTCCTCTAGGATCTTTGACCTTGAACGATTAGGAGAAACAAGATTGAGAGCCGCCGCATGAATATATGCAGCCAAGAAGAGACAGAAAGCATATTTCGATGCCCATGTGAAGGATAAAGGCTTGAAAGCAGGAGATCTAGTCTTAGTCTATACACTAAAACAACACGCGAGGAAGCTAGAAAAGAGAGGCTACGGACCAATGATCATCAATAGGATCTCCACGAGTGGAGCAGTACAATTAGCCACGTTAGAAGGTGATATTCTCCCAAACTATATTAGCGGTTGCAGAGTCAAGTTGTATCAGGAACCCCTCACGGAGGAAATGCTCAGCCGACTCAACACTGCTAAGAAACGCAAAGAGGAAGAAGAGCGAGTTCGAGAAGAGGCTCAAGCAGAAGCTTTAGAACGCATCAGAAGGATGAAGTTACGAAGGCAAGGTAGAGATCAGCCTAGGGCGAATGACGATGCAGATCAAGGATATCCTGTGGCCATGTGTGAAGTTGCAGGAACAAGCTCGCATAGGGTAATTGATAGACGTCCTTTCATAACCCTAGATATAGGACAAGGAAAGAGTGCAAGGAACGTAAGAGCCTTGATTGACTCAGGCGCAGCCACTAGTGCTGTTAGAGTGTCTTACTGCCAAGAATTACAGTTGACTGTCAATCCTGTGGAAGCATATCTCATAGGATTGGGAGGCGTGGAAACCCCTTGCATGGGCGAGGTGGAACTTCCCCTCTACATTCAGGATGAGGAAATGACTGTTAAAGTACTGGTGTGTCAGGATGAGGATCTCACTGAACCTCTTGTCTTGGGTCAAGATTGGATCTATGATCAAGCAGTCAATCTAAACCTAAGAGGTGGACTTCTCCAGGTTTGGATCAATCATAGTCGAGTTACAGTAGAATTAGACAATGGAGCACTCAAGGAACTAGGAAAGGCACAGACTCCTGGTCCTTCCAGGGGTACACATGAAGATGACCATGCTGTTCTTGTCCAAAACTATATGTTGCAGAGGAATGATATTCGCAAAAAAGGAGTCAGGAATGCAACGGAACTCCCTTCTTTTCCAAAGGCCAAAAGGAGGCAGCAACCCAAGGTGGATCAAAGGCAGAAGAAGCAGAGTACTACCTATGTCCGAGATCAAAAGTACCTGCTCAGCAGAATGTCCCAGAAAATAAACCATGTGTGGGTGCGGAAAGGAGAACAACCGATTGCACCACCGTCAACTACACGGGCGAAGTTTCTTATTAATAACCAACAACATGACACCAATAAGAAGTCTTGCAGAAATTCTCCTGCTAATGTGAAATCTATTTGGGTGCCCAAGAAGTCGATGAAGGCTAGCCCACAATCAAGACAAATTTGGGTGCCTAAGGCTTGCTTTAGGGCACAAGTAGCTACACCGAGGCCACAACCTAAACAGCATAACGCAGCTACGCATACTGCCAGTATTCACTCGTTCTCAACGCTCAAGAACACACCAAGACCCAAGAGCGTGCATGTAATCAATTGTAAATGGGTCCCTAAAAAGCCTCATTTTCAAACTGCGACACCGAGAAAGCTCTCTAGAGTCTCTACGAAACCGAAAGCAAAGCCCATCCACTGCATTTGGCAGCCTAAGACCTGTAATAAACCCCCCGACCCCAATTTGTAAATTCATCCCCACTTACTAACTTCGTTAGTCTCCTAGCACTACCCAAGCATTAACTACACACACGTGCACCGAACACTTACTAACCCATTATTCGCTCCCGACCCTCATGTTAATATTGTGATGGGAACAACAACGGTCCTCCCTTGTCCTGTACAATATTAACACCTGTTTGTACATTCTCACAGAGACAGACAGCAAGAAGTAAAATGGCAGATACAGTAGGAACTAGCTTCCAGGCAGGCTCCAGCCCGCAAGTGGTGGACATCGAAAGTCTTCCAGTCGAGGAGGAGTTAAAGGAAAGACCAGCAGCATTACGGGCATTGCACGCCATACCAATTCAGAATCCTCCGCAGGGTCACACAATGCCGGTTGGCAAAACCTCACATTGGTTCAGTGATGTTGCTGGACCTCTGGGTGCAGGCACATATATGTGGGAGTCCGAGGTCGAATTCAACGGACGATGGGGCAGATACCATTTCTTTAAAAGTGATTATCATCACTAAGCACCATTGTAAATATCATTTCATCTTTTTGTAGCTCCATTTTGTGCAAGCCAAGGAGTCCTTGAGCTTGAGGAGCATTAGAAGTATCTACTTGCCAAATTTCGTATTTTTTAGATATCGTTTGAGCCCTCAAATAAGCCCTGGAACCTAATTTTTAACTAGGCCGGACACTAGGTCTGGACAGGGCCAAAACTTAGCCAAAAACTATAAAAAGAGCTAGAGAGCTCATTTTTGAGGTTAGATTGTAATTGAAACGAACTTGTAAGAGCATTTTGAAAGTAATCTAAAAGCTCCATTGATTCTCACTCTTTGTCTTGCCCTGTGTGCGCGTGTGTGTGTATGTGTGTGCATGCTAGTGTGCTTCCCACTCACGCACTTGTGCAGCCACTTGCTCGAGGTCTTCATACCATCCTCACGTCTTCCCGGATTGACATTAAAGGAGGTGCTACTCATCATTGAGCTACAGAGATCTATATTACCTTCACTCGTGGATTGTGCTAACACACATCCTATGGCATAATTGGATGCATCCACATGTACATGGAATGGCTTAATCCAATCCGGGGTTGTCAATATAGGTGTTGAGCACAAACATCGTTTAAGTTCATTGAATGAATTCTCGCATTTGTCTGTCCATTCAAAATGGGTCAAAAGAGAGTACAAAGGCTTGGCTATGATTGCATACATGTGTATGAATCATCTATAATGACCACAATGGCCCATAAAAGCCTGTACCTCTTTCACGTTAGTTGGTCTAGGTAGATCTGCAATCACCTTCACCTTTTTTTCATCTGTCGAAATTCCATTCTTTGACACAATGTCCTAAAATTTTTCCTTGTCTGACCATGAAAACGCACTTTTCTGGGTTCAAACAAACCTGATATTCTCGACATTTTTCAAATATTTGTCTTAACTCGGGGATATGCATCTATCTCTCATTTGAATGTGCACATAAGTCATTGACATAAACTTCCAAATTCTTGCGTAAGAATTCCTTGAAAACATGACACATGAGTCGCTAGAAAGTAGTAGGTGCATTTGTTAATCCAAATGGCATTACACGAAATGCAAATATTCCCCATTCTGTGGCAAAAGCCATCTTGTGTTGATCTTCTGGAACAATGGCTACCTAATTATAGCCTGAGAAACCATCAAGAAAGTTGTAAACTTCCTTACCCGCAACCCTTTCCAATAGGTGTTCCGTGATAGGAAGAGGATAGCTATCTCTAACCGTGGCGGCATTAACTTTTTTAAGGTTAATACACACACGCAATTTTCCATTCTTCTTGGGCACAACCACAATGGGGGATACCCATTCGGTATGCTCAATTTTGTAACTGAATCCTGCTTCTATCAAGCGATCTATTTCTTCTTTAATCTTCGCAGTGTAGTTATCATTGTACGTGTATGGTTTTTGTTTCATAGGTTTTGCATCTGGAGTCATAGGGATTCTATGAGAACATATATCTGGGTCAACTCCTTTCAAATCTTTGTAACTCTAGGCAAACACATCTCTATATTCGCGCAATAGGGCAACTAATTCTTCTTCTTCTTCATTCATCAAATCATGCCCGATGTATGTACATTTCTCTTCTTCTTCTTCTATGGCAACTATTATTTTCTTGGTTTTCTCTCGATTATCATATACTTCTCCAATGTCATCTTTTTGTTCGGCATTCGTACCATTATTCGTCTATCTTCTATTTCATATTTCTTGAAGTTGTCAGGAACTTCAAATAGAGACTCTTCTTCCTCTGACGTGGTTTCTTTCTTCTTTCTTTTCTTACCTTCACTCTTGCTGGTCACTTGTGTGGCTATTCTCACATCATTCATAATTTCTTCGTGCGTCTGAGGGTAAGTTTCTACTTTGTAAAAATATTCTTCTTCTGATGCAAAGGGTGGGTCCATAATAATTGATTGTAAGTCGAAATCACTCGCATCCTAAAATGCATCAGTGCTTGGTTCACATTCTTCAATAATGGAGTCACACATGATTGGCTCTATCGTGAAAAATGAAATGTCATAGCCATCCTCATCGCAATGGGGTGTCCATTGTTCTTCATTGATGGCTACATCCATGGTTGCTAGGATTTCTGCCCAACCATGGGGTTCGAATTCTTCGTCTGGAAATACTACAGGTGTGTACACTGGGTCTTGAAGAGTTCGTGGATGTTGTTATGCACCTAAGGTCCTTGCTTCTAACCGTTCTTCCTCTTGTTTTGCTACTTTACACATCCATAGATGAGTGTCCTCGTGCAACCATGAGGGGTCCGACTCTAATGAGTGTACTGATTCTGTTTCTACCTTTATCTTATGGATGGTATTCCATTGTATTGGGGGTACATCTCGATGTGAATAGTCTTTAAGATTGACTTTGGTAGTCACACATAAATGTTGCAAGTACAAAGAATTAGTTCCCCAATCTTGTACAATTTGCAACTGACGCATGAATGGTCGTCCTAAGATCATCTCATAAGCATATTTTTTACTAAAATCACAAATGGCAAAAGTATGCTCAAACTCACACCACAAGTGGTGAGAGATATGCCTTTTAGTAAGGTTAATGGTTTTTCTATGTGTCCATCAGCCATTTGTAGCTTCATCCTGGTAGGTCTTAATGCGGGCTTACCCCAACGTTTCCATAAAGCGGTGGTAGCAATGGCTACTCCGGCTCCTGAATCTAAGATGGCTTTTGTGGTGTAGCCTTGATGGGTTATTGGAAGATAAGTGTTACCTTCCTCTCCTTTGCTTACATCTCCGATCTTTTCTACTGGTATCTCTGGTATCTTTGGTACCTTCTTGTGTGTTCCTATCTGTGAGGGAGTAGTAGCAAGCTCAGGGAATTGATTTGCTACATGTTTCCACAGTTCTGGCTTAACCTTCAACAATTCCTCAAGCGTGAGGTGACACTGAACTTTAGCATTCTTGACCACTTCCGTGTTTTTAGGGATGACTGATTCTTCATTCCTCACTATTATTGTGGGTGCTCTCATGCTAATAGACTTGTCTTCCCAAGGTCCTGTGAACTGAGGTAATTCTTGTAAAGAATTAGATTCAAATCCTGTGTGTTCACTCAGTTGTTCTTCCTCTACCTCATCGTAAATAGAGGGGATATCTTGGGGAAATTGCTCCTGCAAGTCATCTATTTCTTGAATAGGAGGATGGGCTCCTTGTTCTTTTCTCCACTTCTCTTCTTGGATTTCTCTCAGAAATTCATGTGAGTACCTATGTATGGAAGACAAGTTGTCTTGACTTTCTGTGTTGGGTACTTGAGACAGGGATGGTGCATTTCTTTCTTGTGTCTCTAGAACAATAGGGTTCCTATGCTGATCCTTTTTCTCTTTGCTATCGATCAAGTATTCTAGTCTCTCCATCAGTCCTTGAAAGTGTAATTCCGGTTTTGCCATGTTATTCCAATTTAGATATCTAGAGGCTTCAAACATAGCTTGCGCTAGCTCTACCATCTTCATGCAAAGTTTAGTCCTCTCAATTTCTAGATCTGCTTGTGGGTAGTTCTTACTCATTTCAGCTACTTGAGGTCCTTCCTTTATTCTAGCCTGATACGCATGAAACATCATGTCTAGATTTTCTGGTATGGCTTCCGCTAAAACTGATCTTGATTTCTAAGCTAGGTTCTCTTGATTCAATTCCTGTGAAGTCAATTCTAGAATTTTGGCTCTAGATTCATTCAAACTTCCTTCCAACTCAGTTATCCTTTTACTCCATTTTCTCTTAATCCTTTCTCTGGAATCTTTCCAAGATTTCATCTTTTTATTGCTAGATTCTCCAACTTCACTAGTTCTGGCTATTTTCTCCTAATTAAGTTGTTGGTTCTGTAAGAGCGTCTGGGCTCTTGTTATAGCTTGGATAGGTACGTATGTAGGTTTGGATCCATCCGTGTTATTTACAATACCTATCACATTGATTGGTGTCACATTTGAAGCATTAGCAGGGTTCTTAGGGCAATCTTTTATGATGTGCTCTTTACCACAATCGGCACAGAAGCCTTGTATGTTATAGTACTGCGACTGTCCTGCTATCAGAGGATGTGGACAATCCTTCATGAAATGATCTCCTTGGCACCTAAAGCATGGTCCTCTAGGGCCCTCTGGTCTTTGTTGTCTTAATTGGGGCCACGGATTCGGGTTTGTGTACATCACATTAGCATAGTCGGGCTCCCAACTAGGTTCCACTGGTGGACTATCATATTGATATGTCTCTACGTGTTCTGGTGACTCTGTGTAATACGCGGGTGGACTATCTACATGAGTAGAGTCAAAACTGTTAGAGTTTGGATCACTGTCACTAATTAGGGGTGAAACGCGAACTAAATCTCTATTGAGGTTCTCTTTTGCAGTAGCGTATTTCACTTAGATGACATTAGCTGGTGGGGTGGCTGCTGAGCTAAGACATGTTGAGGTCTTTGTTGAGCCTGATATGGATAATTTTAAGGAGGCCCATAGTAATGAGGTTGAGTATTGTATTGGCCTTGATACCTACCTGGTTGCGGGTATGCTTGCGGGTAGTTCTGTCTCACTGCCTATTTGTTGTATGGGTAGTCCTGAGCCGTGTGATTTGTGTATCTTCTCTCGATTGTACAGTATTGGCCACTAGGGTTGGATTGTGGTTGTGTTGCATTGGGACACACATTTGCCAAATGATTTCCACCACATGTGTAACAACGTACGTTAGTTGTTAACTTGGGCATTTGTTTACTAGAAACTCATAGTTTCTGGGCCACTTTTTCTGCTAGGTCCTCTATCAAGTTAGACAATTTTGTGGATGCTAGAGATGAACAATCCGAGTCCTTGTAGACCTTTGAGAGTTCCAACTCGTCTCCTAAGTTGTCCTCAATGTCTATGCAAATTCTTACACACTGCTCTAGCGTTCTGGGTTCCTTCAAGTATACATAGGAGCGTAGTTTAGAGCTCAACAAGCCGTCTAGAAACAATGACACTTGTTTGGCATGTGAAGGTAATTTTTGCATTGGACATCTTTCAACATATTATCTAAACCTACGTCCTTCCAGTCTTACTATTTCTTGAGGGGTCTGTTTGAAGCTATGAATCAACAAAGACGTATCATGTCTGATTCCACTTTTAGAGAATTCAGTGATGAATGACTCTAAAAAGTGATGGATGTCTCTAAATTGCCTTTGTTGCAATGGTTGGAACCAAGTTAAAGCGGTATTCTTTAATGTTAGTCCAAATGCATTATATTGCCTGAACATGTCTTCTACTTGCTCCGCTCGTAGCACTTGCTTAAATTCCGCAACATGGTCGTAGGGATCTCCTGTCCCATCAAAGTAGTTTTTCATGGATTTCACTAACTGAGTGGGTCTTAATATTCTTGTGTGTTCACGTGGTCTCGGTAGAGGAAATTCATCTCTACCACCTGGCATTCTTTGTTTTTCCACTATGTCCGTGTCTATGGTGGTTCTATCCCTCACTATGGGATGATTGAAACTAACTTCAGGTCTTTCTTTATTCTTTTCTCTTTGCATGCCCTGGGCTGAGGATGTTCCAGCCCCTTGATGACTCGCGTTTACGTTTGCTCGAGATGGAGGGAATACTAAATCACCTCTCCATGTGTAGGTATTTCTAGCGTGGTTAGGTACCACAAATACTCTTTCTAAAGTTTCATCCAGGTGTACAACCTTTCTAGGTGTATCTGGGTCCTTGAACTCGTAGATTATGATGGAGCCTACCTCACTAGGTTGTTCCGTTCTGTATCTCCAATATGCTTCGTCAATTTCTTTATTTACAAACAACTCTATGCTTCTGTTATCCTGAGGGGTCCAATCTGGAACTAGTACTCGTGTAAGTACAGATTTCCCTTTAGGTGTCCTAGGTTCTTCTAATGGTTCTTTTCCTTGGGATTTAGCTTCTGTCTCTAACTGAATTACGCCAAACTCATTCGCATTGTTTGGATGAGTACTTAAGATATACATCATTCCTTCTTTGTCTATGTATGCATCTCTTTCGAATTTCACCACTGGACGTTCCAGTCCAATGGGTTGATCAGGGTTGTGCATCTGCACCACTTCTCTTCGCAAACCATCCTCATAGATGCGAGCACCTAAGCGGTTGGTTTGGAGAAATTCTAACTAAGTCCTGTAGGGTCCTTCACGTCTTTCTGAATATGCAACATTTTACCCTCCTTCCGGTCTTTCTGTGCTAAATGCCATTTCTGATTCACTCGTGTCTGAGCTCTCATAGGGGTAATTACTATTCAATTGTTGAGCCCACGATCATGCAGTAGTGCCTACACTTGCTTCTGATGATCTAAGGCTTCGTCGGTCTGACTTACCTATATGTTTGCGTGATCTAAGGTTCATGAATTTTCTTCCTTGCACACTCAGTACACGCTCAGATTGTCAATGATTCCTTTTAAATTCCTTTGAGTTCTGTGGTACTTTGAGTTCTCGTTCCGTCAGACTTATGTTCTTTCCCTTAAGTTTTTGTATCACACACCTTTATCTTTAGTCTTAGACTTGATAAATTTAAGTCTCTTATACTTGATGTGTTCCTATCGTCATTAATCCACAATGCTAACGTTTATCCTAAGCTAGTAATTGACTGCGGGGGTTGAGTAATCTTCCAACCTCACGTCAGCTGCTTTGGTCGCTTTGATGCCCAAGAAGCTGTGCTTCCCAAGCCTTGCGTCCTTCGCTGCCTTGCTTTGCCTTGCTTTGTTTGCCCTTGATTGCCCTTGCTAGACCTGAAAAATTCAATATTAGACCAATTCACAATGGATGATCAAGCACTTGAGTATATACACCCTTAAAGTTCCTTTTCCTTTTGCCCAAAATTTCAATGCTGCCCCCTGACTTTCTAGTCCCAACTATGTCAACCTCAAATTAGCTTATCTAAAAATCAACGTAGTACTTGTAAAGAGCTTTCTAACGAGCTATAAAGCTCAAAAAACGGACTTCGGATGAAAAAGATATGACCGTTCAGGCCCTGGGGGGGGTAAAAATTGACAAACAAGTTTTTCTCCAAATATGAGCTAAGGGGTCTCCTATGAGTGCAATGATCCAAAAATTTTCAAAAAATAGCCCCAAATTTGATCAAAAAATCAAACCCTAAAATTTGCGTTTGGGGTGGATAATCGGGATGGTCTGAGATAATCGCGATGGTCTGGGACCGTTGCGATGGTCCAGGTTAACCGTCCTGATGGCGTGGCACAATCCCGATGGTCCGAAGGTGCGAACTGTCGCGATGGCCTAAACTCGAGTAGTCGTGATGGCGTGAGTGTGAACTGTCGCGATGGTCTAAAATGAACGATCGCGATGGCCCGAAATGAACCGTCACGATGGCATCAGTCAACGGTCAACGTGAACCGTCACGATGGTCCGAAGTGAACCGTCGCGATGGTCCGAAGTGAACCGTCACGATGGTCACAGATGCGATGGCGTGAGCCAATCCCGATGGTGCAAATGTCGAGGTGTCGCGATGGTCCGAGGGAGCGAACTGTCACGATGGTCTAGCTTGCCACATGGCAGTGTCGGCACGATGGCATGAGCCAGTCGCGATGGCGTGTGGTCGACGGGATCATCGCAATGGTCCAAGTGAACCATCGTGATGGCTCAAGTGAGCCGTCGCGATGGTGTGAGACCGTCGCGATGGTCTGGCCGAGCCGTCGCGATGGCGTGAGCCAATCGCGATGGTGTGACACAATCACGATGGTCTGAGCCAATCACGATGGTCCACCAAAATACAAATTTTTGCAATGCAAGTATGGATTCCTACACACGCAAGGGTCGCCTACACGCTTATGAACTCGCTTACCAAAAATTCTGAAGTTGGCAGACCATCGCGATGGTCTAACACACTCGACAGATCTCTGACAGAAAGTGAAATTTTTACCTTTTCCAAGCTTTCCTGATGCACTGGAGCTCTGTACCTGCAGGAAAACTCAAAAACACTCAAAACTCTCTCTCTCGCACATGCACAAATGAGGGGAAATGAGGAGAATGGGTGGATATGGTGAATTTTCTTATTTTTTTGGAGATGAAGATGATGATGCGCTGATGAAGATGGAGTGTGGGGGAGGTAAAAAACACTAAAAACTAAGTAAAAACAACAACAAAAACTAAAATTTTTACCTTCCAACGCCACTTCTTGCTATACTCTTACCATCACACATTCGTCCTAGACTTGATCCCCGGCAACAGTGCCAAATTTGGTGTTGGTCTAGCACAATGGTGAGAACCACGTTAAGAAGCTCCACCTCCTTAATGTCAATCCACGGAAGAGATAGGAGTGATATGAAGATTGTGAATGTGAGATGAAGTGAGAGTGAAGGTGAGAAGCATAGAGATGCACACACACATACACACACTACAAAAAGACAAGCAATACACAATGGAAGGTAAGAAATCAACTCTATTACTCAAGGACACTCTTACAAACTCAAAATAGCTTTAAGATCTTCTCTACTCAATCAAGCTAACCTCCAAAATGAGCTCTCTAGCTCTTTTTATAGATTCTAGACTAGTTTTGACCGGTTTCACATCTAGTGATCGGCATAGTTAAAAAATAGGTTATAGGCACTATTTGAAAGGGTAAACGGTGTCTAAAAATAACCAAAATTGGCACGCTCATTCTACCTAAGCTCCTCAAGCTCGAGGACTCCTCGGCCTGCACAAAATGGAGCTATAAATTACAAAAAGGGTTTTTTCTATGTTACATATGTTACAATATGATGAAAATCACTGTTGGAGGTTTTGAAGAATATTTATAAAACATAAATCTTTGAAAGATTGATTCGACTGACTCCCTGCTCTGTCTTTACATCCTTCCCCGTCTTCTATGCCTCTGGCTACGGCCAACAAACACCCACGTAGGGAAAATAATACAAGAAGACGTAGTTGATACAAGATGTCCCACAACTAGGGATCAATAAGTATGGAAAATTGGACTAGAGATGATACAGGAGATCCCACAACCTGGGATCGTAAGTATGAGACAAGATGTCTGGATTACAAGAACTCCCTTCTGGGAGATGAACTGAATACAAGAAAGAACTTGATAAGATCTCGTACTACGAGATTACAAGAGGACAAGACAGGATGTCCAAGAACTAGACTAGACAAGACTAGAACAAGGAACAAGACAAGAACTGGAACTGGAACTTGGAGAGTACTTACTTGGTAGTCATGACTCCTTGAGCTCCAAAGATTGGTATTGGCAAAACTGATTATGAATGTGGCCAACTTGTCTTTATATAGGTTTTCCAAGGGCGGTTACAAATTGATGATGTCATCGATGATGTCATCAATTCAAAGCATGGTCTCTGGATGTCTGAATCAAGCAAG
This sequence comes from Ceratopteris richardii, assembly GCA_020310875.1. Classification (NCBI taxonomy): domain Eukaryota; kingdom Viridiplantae; phylum Streptophyta; class Polypodiopsida; order Polypodiales; family Pteridaceae; genus Ceratopteris; species Ceratopteris richardii. The sequence goes on along the minus strand of CM035415.1, from coordinate 194,344,477 downwards.
AAGACAGTCGATCTTAGGGTTTTGGCATGTTCCGGATGCAATGGAAGAATTAGTTTCCCCACATTCTGAATCAATCATGAGATATAGGATTCACATGGAATCTGAGATTTAGGATGGTTTCCTTTGTCCATGACATTACCTCCCCCTCAAGCGACGAGTTCCACGAGGAGCGGTCACGTTCTCTCGTCTCGGCTTCATTGGATTTCTCTTATGGAATTCTCGAACCTTGATTGGTGCTCTTTGAAGATTTTCTACAGGTTCCCAAGTACGATCACTGATATCATATCCTTTCCAATGAATAAGGTACTCTAATCTTCCTCGGGATATTCTCGAATCTAGGACATGCTCGAATTCAAATTCTTCATGATCATCAATGTCAATAGGTGGTGAAGGACTAGGTCTCTCCCCCCTCAATGGTGAAATCTGATATGGTTCCAACATGGATACATGGAAAACTGGATGTATTCTCATGGTACTTGGTAACTGGAGCTTGAAGGTGACTGGATAAATCTTGGCCAAGATGGTAAATGGACCAAATCTTTGATGATCTAACTTTGCAAAAGGCCTTGAAGTTTGCACATTGTTTCCGAGTAACCATATTTTATCACCAATTTGATACGATGGATTCTGGACACGATGTTGATCTGCATAGTACTTATATTGTTGTTGAGCTTTATGGATCTCTTCCTTGAGTTCTTTGTGAATGTCCATCAAGTACTGGGCCTTGTCTCTGGCAGCTGGGTTCTTGACATGATTTGAGAGTTGTATATCCATCCTTGGATGTTATCCATAGTTTGCAAAGAAGGGAGTTTTCTTAGTAGATGTATGAACACTATTGTTATAGGCAAACTCTGCAAAGGGTAACAACTCAAACGAATCATTTTGGTGATAGTTGCTAATGCAACAGAGATATTGCTCTAGGACTTGATTCACTCGTTATGTTTGTCCATCAGTCTATGGATGATTTGTTGTAGATAGTTTAACTTGAACACCAAGGAGCTTGCAAAGACTGTTCCAAAAGCTAGATATGAATTGTGGACCTCGATAACTGACAATATCATAAGGCAATCCATGAAGCATAAAGATGTATATGAGAAAAAGTATAGCAGTGGCTGCACCTGTGATTGCCTTTTTAGTTGGAATGAAGTGTGCCATCTTTGTGAATCTATCCAAAATAACAAGAATGGCATCATACTTATCTGACTTTGGTAGACCTGTGATGAAATCCATAGACAATGAAGCCCATGGCCTTTTTGGAATAGGTAAAGGTTGCAAGAGGCCATGAGGCTTATGTCGAAGTACCTTAGATCTATTGCAAGTGTCATAGGTTCGGATATATTCTTTGACTTCCTTCCACATTTGAGGCCACCAAAAATCCATGGATATGAGTTCTATTGTTTTATTTACTCCAAAATGTCCTGCTGCAAGATTATCATGATGTTTTTGAAGTACTTGGATCCTAGGCTTTCCTGGAGCGACATACAATAGGTTCTTATAGAATAGTAACCCGTCCTTTTCCTAGAATTCGTTTACTTCTTGGACTGTTCCTTCTTGAGTTTTCTGCTTAACGTTACAAAATAATTCATCTTGTGGTAGATTCTCACGAATCAAATGATTCAAGGCTGAATCTTTAGGATAGTTTGAAGAGATAGCTGCTAACTAGAGATGCTTAGGCTTGAGTAATACACTCTCTTGTTGATCGAAGGCCCCTTCACCCTTCTTTGGTCCAAGGTACGGTCTTCTAGACAAGGCATCTGACTGACATTGTTGACGTCGTGGACAGTAGGTGATGACAAAGTCGAACCTGGATAGAAAGTTACTCCATCGAGATCGCCTTCTATTGAGAATGTGGGTGGTCATGAAATATTCTAGGTTCTTGTGATCTGTATACACAGTAACTTTATGAGCTACTCCTTCTAGATGGTGATGCCAGGTATCAAATGCATCCACTATGGCAAGAAGTTCTTTATCATGAATTTCATAATTAATTTTTGGAGGAGAAAATTTCCTTGAATGATATGCAGCTAGATGTAGGTGCCCATCATCTCCATATTGGGAAAGAATGGCCCTTAGGGCAAAGTCTGATGCATCTGTCTCTAAGAGCAAGGGCTTACTAGAATCAAGATGAACTAGAATTGGAGCAGTAATGAATGTTGATTTCAAGGTCTGGAAGGCTTTTTCTACTTCTTTGGTCCATGAGAATTTAGAGTTCCCTATAAGCTTGGTAAGAGGTGTCACTAGCTTGGAGTAATCTCTAATGAGTATCTTGTAGAAATTGGCAAACCCCAAAAAACATTGTGTATCTCGAACATGTGGAGGTGGTTGCCAATCAAGGATTGTTTCAATCTTCTTCGGGTCCATAAAAATTCCTTTATCTGATACAGTGTACCCTGAAAATTTCACTTCTGTGTTATGGAAAGAGCACTTCTCCAATTTTGCATATGTAGCTCAATGATGAGTAGCACCTCCTTTAATGTCAATCCAGGAAGACGTGAGGATGGTATGAAGACCTTGAGCAAGTGGCGGCACAAGTGCGTGAGTGAGAAGCACACAAGCATGCACACACATACACACACACGCGCACACACGGCAAGACAAAGAGTGAGAATCAATGGAGCTTTTAGATTACTTTCAAAATGCTCTTACAAGTTCGTTTTAATTACAATCTCCCCCCCAAAATGAGCTCTCTAGCTCTTTTTATAGTTTTTGGCTAAGTTTTGGCCCTGTCCAGACCTAGTGTCCGGCCTAGTTAAAAATTAGGTTCCAGGGCTTATTTGAGGGCTCAAACGATATCTAAAAAATACGAAATTTGGCAGGTAGATACTTCTAATGCTCCTCAAGCTCAAGGACTCCTTGGCTTGCACAAAATGGAGCTACAAAAAGATGAAATGATATTTACAATGGTGCTTAGTGATGATAATCACTTTTAATGGGTGTAGAGGTTTTGAAAGATTAAGGTTGCCTTAGTGCTAAATCTGCGTGAATGTTCATAAGTGCTTCTTCTTGAAAAATTGTTGGCCTACTTGCCGGGTCTTCGTTGACTTCCTTGTCTGCTTGGGCCTTCTCTTCTCTCGGACTCTCTTCTTGTGCTTCCTTGTCTTGTCAATCCTTCAGCTCCAGCTCCAACACCCCCCCCTCTCTCGCGTCTGTCGTCCCTGACAGACCCTTGTTGAGAGGTTTTTTGGATGTAGTATTCAACGACGTCCTGCGCTAAATGATGTTCGGCAATTCGCAACCCTTTGGCCAAATCTGTCAGAAGAGCATCCCAGTCTACCGGCCCAGGAACCTCTGGATGTGGCATACGTAGCTTTTCGGAGTGGAGAGCTTGTTCCACTGCAAACAACTGCAAGAGATGGGATGGTCTGGGAATGAATATCTCGGAATGATATTCCCAGAATCCCGTGACAAACATCTCTTCGAACGTTTGTTTGAAACAAGCCGGTAGATATTTGATGCGAGCGTGCCATGCATACACAACATTGATCGATGGAGTTGTGCTCATGTCGTATACAAGATCCTGGTTCCCTTCATTAAATCCTAGTGCTGAGAGATGCGGTTCCTTGACATTTTTGAAGGTCCTGAAGGTGACCAGCATAAGTTCGAAAATTTTCAGGCACATCTGAGTCATGATATCAGGAACATTCTTGAAACGGGCCCCCCAATGCCGGATCGTTGAAATCATATAGCCAATTGTGGGTGCGCCTTTAGGGGGTGCGAAGTACACGTAATTTAGCCACTTCTCGCATCCTTTAATCGTCAGCACTGTATGTGTGTACTCCGGCCAGGATCTCCTTCGGAACACAGGGCAATAACATGGATTATATTTGATGTACAATGGCATGTTGTTCCACGTTCTTACCATTTCCGGATAGGTTTCGAGCAGTCGAATTCTCCATGTTGGTTGCCGGATATGTCCTTGCTTGGCACTCTCTGGGATGTCATCGGGTGCAAATTGGGTGGCAGAGGTGGGTTCCCTTGAGGTGTGGCGCTTGATCTCCGCATTATAATCCGCCATCAGTACGCAAAAAGGTACATACAGATCATCCGATGGCCCGATCCACCTATGGTGTGAAAGATTCTGGAAATAATCAGATTTTATTACCACCTCTTCCAATTTAGACATCAATGCGATTTGGACGGCCACCCTGTCATCATGCGTCGTGGCTACTTTCTCTAACTTTTGCATCCATTCCGGTGCCTCGATCTCAATTGTGTCCATGCCCTGTTCTGTGCGCTTACCTCCGGGTGTTGGCATCGGGACATAGGGATCCTCAAATGTTTCTTCTACCTCAATTGGCACCAGGTCGTCAGGCTCGGGGTCTACCAGAGGGGAGGGCTGACGCTCATATTGCATAACCTTGCTGCGTAATTCCTCAAGTTCGGCCCGGAGTTTACTGACCTCTTCAGCTGTTTCTGCTGTGGTTATGCTCGGGCTGGGTTCTGTTTGTCGAGTGGCCAATTGTCTTCGTAACTCATCTCTTTCTTTTTCTAAAGCGGCATGGGCCTCCATTAAGTCTGCATGAGTTTCTAACACCACCTGCATATTCTCAGAGGGTATCGCCTTGAATCGTTCTGGGTCAATCTCTTGTGGGGAACCCTCCATGGCCGCTTCCAGGTTTTCTTCGTTCTGTTTTTGTAATCTCTTATTCTCTTCTAACGCGGTCGACATATGCTTGCGGAGGAGGCCCAAGTTCCGTCGAAGTTTCATGTTCTCTGTGATCTGAGAATGGAGCAGCTTGTCCATATGTCGTCGTTCTTCATCATCTGTTTGAGGTGGGTTGGCTTCTAATTGTGCGTATTGCTCCTGTAATGTCACGTGCTGCTGTTCTAATTGCTGCTTCTGCTCTTCAAGATCCCTACATCTTTCTTGGAGATCTTCGTGGCGTTGGAAGAGCCTTGTATGTTGGTCGTCCAAGTGTTGGTAATGTTGCTGGAGTTGGGCCATACATTGATGCATATTATTAAATAGGTTACCGAGAGGAATAGTATTGAATGCAGAGGGGTAGGGAAAGGGAAAGGGGGTTGTGAATGCAGTACTGGGGACGGGTGAGGGGGGCGGTGGGGGAATGGGAGATTGTGGGTAAATGGGGGATGGGAGAGGTGCAGAGGTGGGTGATACCTCCATGAAAGTGGGGTTCGTGGTGGGAGTGACTGTGAATATGGGGATTGTGGTAGCGGTGAGGGTTGTGAATGTGTATAGAGGTGTGTGTAATTGTGAACTTCTAGGAAGTGTGCTCGGGGTGGTGAGGTGTATCGTGGCTGTAGTTAAACTCGTGTTTTCAGTGGAAGTAGAGTGCGTGGGTGGACTGATGGTTTGTGCATTGGTGTGTGTAGTGGTTTCAGAGGTGGTGACAGTGGAGGTTACAGTGGTAGAGGGAGGTGAGTGAGGTCGATGTGGGGGAGAAGGTGTTAAGGGAGGTGATGGGGGTGCACTCGATGTGTGGGCTTCCTCGGTGGCGTGAACTGTGTGTGCCGTGCCAGTGGTTGTGGGTGTGCCTTGTGGTCCTGATCCTAATACATTCATTTGTTTTCCCGTGCGTGGGGGGCGTCTTCCATATCTTCTCTCTGTTCTTCGTGAGTGCACTAGTGCGGTATGCACCGTTTCTGGTACTCCTAAAGCATCTGATATCATTTCCAAGGTGGCACGGTACTGTTCGTCCACACCTTCCTCCTCCAGAATTTGGTTCATGAGAGCTTTACCCACAGCTAATGAGAGCCTGTGTTGCTCTTGAACTCGGTTCATTGTATCATAAAGCTTCTTTAATGCGCTAGTGTAGGCGGGGGCACCTTCCAGTACTTGTAGGGCTTCTGGATCATACTCTTGTTCTTCTGCTTCTGAGTGTCTGCCCTGTGTCTCCCCATGAGCTTCTTCTTCAGTGTCCACGTTGACTACGTCTGGTTGGCTGGGCTGTGCTTGATCTGGGGCCGTTTGCTGTCCACTGGCTTGCTCTTCTTCAACTTCTGCATTTACAGCTTCTATGATTCTTGCAACTTCTTCGTCAGTTAAGTCCTCTAGAGTGAACCCATGCGGGAACTCCAGATCAGTCGGTACTGGTGGGAATACAAGATTGGGGCCATCTGTGCTGTGCCTGGGTAGCCTGATAGTAAACGGTTGCACTCGTCGGGGGAGTCTGGGGGTTGTCTCAGGCGTCAGGGTTGCCCCGAGAGCGTGTGCACAAGGCATCTGGACGGTGCCTCGCATCTTCTTTGAGGGAGGCCCTACAGCTGACAATCTGCGTTGAAATTCCTGAGCTCTGGACCAGATCAGAGCCCTTTGCACCGGTACATCATAGGCGAGACATCTGTATACAATTCTTGTGAGTGCACAGCAACCATACAATACAGATCTTTGCTTCTTATACCATCTCTGATGAGCCATATGAATCTGGTCGATAATCCAGTGGGGCATATTGATGGTCAACTCAAAAGCATCCGCCAGGTAGAGGCTAAACCAAATCTTTTTGGGAGGCATTGTGAATCTATCCTGCACGGGGAAGGCGAAATGTTGCATGACCATACGTAAGTGGATGGCGATCGTGGGTGTCATTGCAACCATGTCCTTCAGCTTTGTCAGATTCCTGTTCTTCATGTTGTCTGGAACCATTGTCTCTTTCTCTGTTGGAATGTGCATTCCCTGCATGTCGAGTGCTTCTCTTACCAGATTGATAGTTAAGCGGAAACGCTTCAGCTCGTTGCCCCTTGTGAGTGATGGGAGCACAAAGGAGCTGTATCCTTTCTTGTCTTTGCTGGGGGTGAGGGTACTAATTAGATATGAGCATATGAGGAAATCTGGCTTTGGTAGTTGGGACTTGAAGTAGTCATAAAGCCCTGCCTTCTTCCAGATCGGCTTAAGTCCTTCGTTATTTTGCAGCCTTTCAAATTCCCTGGTAAAGAAATGGTATCGGCCCCATCGTCCATTGAATTCGACTTCGGATTCCCACATATACGTGCCTTCACCCAGGGGGCCAGCAACATCACTGAACCAATGTGAGGCTTTGCCCACCGGCATTGTGTGTCCCTGCGGGGGATTCTGAATTGGTATTGCGTGCAATGCCCGTAATGCCGCTGGTCTTTCCTTTAACTCCTCCTCGATTGGAAGACTTTCGATATCCACCACTTGTGGGCTGGAGCCTGCCTGGGAGCTAGTTCCTACTGTATCTTCCATTTTACTTCTTGCTGTCTGTCTCTGTGAGAATATACAAACAGGTGTTAATATTGTACAGGACCAGTGAGGACCGTTGTTCCCATCACAATATTAACATAAGGGTCGGGAGCGAATAATGGGTTAGTAAGTGTTCGGTGCACGTGTGTGTGGTTAATGCTTGGGTAATCCTAGGAGACTAATGAAGTTAGCAAGTGGGGATGAATTTACAAATTGGGGTCGGGGGGTTTATGACAGGTGTTAGGCTGCCAAATGCAGTGGATGGGCTTTGCTTTCGGTTTCGTAGAGACTCTAGAGAGCTTTCTCGGTGTCGCGGTTTGAAAATGAGGCTTTTTAGGGACCCATTTACAATTGATTACATGCATGCTCTTGGGTCTTGGTGTGTTCTTGAGCGTTGAGAACGAGTGAATATGGGCAGTATGCGTAGCTGCGTTATGCTGTTTAAGTTGTGGCCTCGACGTAGCTACTTGTGCCCTCAAGCAAGCCTTAGGCACCCAAATTTGTCTTGATTGTGGGCTAGCCTTCATCGACTTCTTGGGCACCCAAATAGATTTCACATTAGCAGGAGAATTTCTGCAAGACTTCTTATTAATGTCATGTTGTGGGTTATTAATAAGAAACTTCGCCCGTGTCATTGACGGTGGTGCAACCGGTTGTTCGCCTTTCCGCACCCACACATGGTTTATTTTCTGGGACATTTTGTTGAGCAGCTACTTTTGATCTCGGACATAGGTAGTACTCTGCTTCTTCTGCCTTTGATCCACCTCGGGTTGCTGCCTCCTTCTGGCCTTTGGAAAAGAAGGGAGTTCCGTTGCATTCCTGACTCCTTTTTGGCGAATATCATTCCTCTGCAACACATAGTTTTGGACAAGAACAGCATGGTCATCTTCATGTGTACCCCTGAAAGGACCAGGAGTCTGTGCCTTTCCTAGTTCCTTGAGTGCTCCATTGTCTAATTCTACTGTAACTCAACTATGATTGATCCAAACCTGGAGAAGTCCACTTCTTAGGTTTAAATTGACTGCTTGGTCATAGATCCAATCTTGACCCAGGACAAGAGGTTCAGTGAGATCCTCATCCTGACACACCAGTACTTTAACTGTCATTGCCTCATCATGAATGTAGAGGGGAAGTTCCATCTCGCCCATGCAAGGGGTTTCCACGCCTCCCAATCCTATGAGATATGCTTCCACAGGATTGACAGTTAACTGCAACTCTTGACAGTAAGACACTCTAACAGCACTAGTGGCTGCTCCTGAGTCAATCAAGGCTCTTACGGTTCTTGCACTCTTTCCTCGTCCCATATCTATGGTTATGAAAGGACGTCTATCGATTATTCTATGCGAGCTTGTTCCTGCAACTTCACACATGGCCATGGGACATCCTTGATCTGCATAGTCATTTGCTCTAGTCTGATCTCTACCTTGCCTTCTTAGCTTCATCCTTCTGATGCGTTCTAAAGCTTCTACTTGAGCCTCTTCTCGAATGCGCTTTTCTTCCTCTTTGCGTTTCTTAGCAGTATTGAGTCGGCTGAGCATTTCCTCCGTGAGGGGTTCCTGATACAACTTGACTCTACAACCGCTAATATAGTTAGGGAGAACATCACCCTCTAATGTGGCTAATTGTACTGCACCACTCGTGGAGATCCTATTGATGATCATTGGTCCGTAGCCTCTCTTTTCTAGCTTCCTTGCGTGTTGTTTCAGTGTATAAACTAAAACTAGATCTCCTGCTTTCAAACCCTTATCCTTTACGTGGGCATCAAAGTATGCCTTCTGTCTCTTCTTGGCTGCATATATTCCTGCAGCGGCTCTCAGTCGTGTTTCTCCTAATCGTTCAAGGTCAAAAATCCTAGAGGAGAGTTCATGGCCTGTCCATTCGTGCTCTTGTGCTACTTTCAACGTAGGAATCAGGAAATCCAAGGGTAGCACAGCGTTTTGACCGAATACCATCTGAAAGGGGGTGGCTTGGAGTACCGTTTTGTAGGCAACTCGGTATGCCCAAACAGCATGGTGTAGCTGCTTGTCCCAATCAGAGCGTTTAGTGTTCACTAATTTCGTCAGTACATTGCATAAGATCTTATTAGTGCTCTCAGCTTGTCCATTAGCTTGAGGGTGATAAGGGGCAGACTTCTTGTGTATTACCAAGAATTCTTGGAGTAGATTTTCAATCACTTCGTTCAAGAAATGAGTGCCTCTATCACTTACAAGCTCTATAGGTAGCCCGTATCTTGTGAATACATTCTCAAACAAGAATTTGGCAGTTGTTTGAGCATCGTTCTTTGTCGTAGCCTTTACCTCTACCCACTTGGTGAGATAATCTGTCGCAACAATGATGTATTCCGCATGAGAACCCTTAGCTGGGGGATTAATAGGACCTACGAAGTCTATTCCCCACTTAGAGAATGCACGTCCACCCATCATAGGTTTCAGTGGCATCTCATCTTTGCGTATAGGATACTGAGTCCTCTGACATACATCGCACCGTTTCACATAGGTATGTGCATCCATGTGAAGGGTCGGCCACCAGAAACCCGCAAATAGAATTGCCTTGATCACCCGATCCGGTCCAAAATGTCCTCCTGCTACACCTTGGTGAGCAGTTTCTAAGATCTTAAGATACTCACTTTCATGGACACACAATCTCAAGTAACCATCTTTACCGCGCTTATATAGAATATCACCAATGAGTGAGTAATCCAAGGCTTCTTGTTCTAAACTCCTTTTCCTAGCCAGAGTCATGTCTGGAGGGAATGTGTTTGTCCTCAGGAATGATACTAGTGGTTCGCTCCAATCTGGCGCAATGGATACTTGATAGAGAGTGGCATGTTCCACAGGTGGTTTAGTGCAACAGATTGGGCATTCCTTGCACAACTTGTGGACATCCGCTTCCATAGTTGGCCAATGCACTCCGAATCTCTTTAGAGTCTGTAAGGTTCGTTGCTTTGAATGGTGTTGCTCTAACGCACCTACATGTGCTAATTGCAACCATTTAGCGTACTCATCCTCTTCTACACAACAAGCCAAGATCCCTTGATCTGTGTGCTTGTACATGCTTCCTGCCATGATGTGGTACTTCTGGGCTTTTACAACCTCTCTATTCCGTGTATTTACGACTGGATGATTAGGCCCGTAGGTCAATACTGGTACCAATGGCTTAGCCCACTGCGGTATAACTTCCAAATTAAACAAGTAAGCATCAGGAAGGTCATCTGACACTCCTTGTGGGGCTTCTCCCGATGTGAGCCTAGAGAGGTGATCTGCTCTCAAATGAGTCCTACCTTTCCTTACCACAACCTCAAAATCGTATTCCATTAGCAAGAGAAACCATCTCACTAATCTTCCTGTATTGCATGGCTTGTTTACAAGATATAACAATGCCTGATGATCAGTAAAAAATTTAAACTTATTTGCAAGCAAATAGTGTCTAAATTTCTTGACTGCATATACCATGCCTAATCCTTCGCGCTCTGTGGTGGTGTAATTCCGTTCAGCCGCATTCAATTGTCTACTGGCATAGGCAATTGGAAGATCCATATTACCTTCACCAGTAGGTTGTGCGAGCACACATCCAATAGCATAATTGGATACATCAACATGAACGTGGAATGGCTTATTCCAATCTGGTGTGGTCAAGATTGGTGCTGAACACAATCTTCGTTTAAGCTCCTAGAAGGAATTCTCACATTCATCCGTCCACTCAAAGTTTGTCAGAAGTCCGTACATGGGCTTTGCAATGACAGCATACATGTGTATAAATCGTCGGTAATAACCACAGTGCCCCATGAAAGCTTGTACTTCTTTTACATTCTTTGGCCTAGGTAGCTCTGCTATGGCTCGCACCTTTTCTTCGTCAGTAGATATGCCATTCTTTGACACTATGTGTCCTAGAATCTTGCCTTGCCTGACCATAAAAACGCACTTTTCTGGGTTCAGGCAGACTTGATATTCTCTACATTTGCCAAAGATTTGTCTGAGTTCAGGAATATGGGTTTGTCTAACAATAGAATGAGCACAGAGATCATCAACATAGACTTCTAAACTCTTCCTCAGGAACTCCTTAAACACATGGCACATCAGCCTCTGGAAGGTGGCTGGTGCATTGGTAAGCCCAAATGGCATTACTCTAAAAGCAAAAATGCCCCATTCTGTGGCAAAGGCTGTCTTATGCTGATCCTCTGGAGCTATGGCTACTTGATTGTAGCCCGAAAATCCATCAAGGAAGCTGTACACTTCCTTGCCTGCCACTCTTTCTAAGAGATGTTCTGTTATGGGAAGCGGATAGTTATCTCGAATTGTGGCGGCATTAACCTTTTTCAAGTTAATGCACCCACGCAGTTTGCCATTCTTCTTGGGCACCACTACGATGGGGGATACCCATTCAGTGTGCTCAATTTCATAGATAAATCCAGCTTCAACCAGTCTATCTATCTCTTCTTTGATCTTAGCGGCGTAATTATCGTTATATGTATAAGGCTTTTGCTTAGAGGGTTTAGCATCTGAGGTCATGGGAATAGTGTGTGAGCATATGTCCGGGTCAACCCCTTTCAAATCCTTGTAACTCCAAGCGAATACATCTCTGTATTCTCTTAGCAAGGCAATCAATTCATGCTCTTCTTCTTCTGTCAGGTCATGGCCTATATACGTGCATCTCTCCTCTCCTTCTTCTATGGCCACTAATATTTTCTTGGTGGTTTCTTTGTTATCATAGGCCTCTCCTGATTGTGCTTCTCGTTTAGGCATTCTTATCATGACTCTCCTGTCATCTATCTCATACTTCTTAAAATTTTCTGGGACCTCAAACAAAGATTCTTCCTCCTCTGGTGAAACTTCTTTCTTCTTTCGTTTCTTTCCTTCTTCCTTCGGGGTCATATGTGTTGCTAATCTTACATCATTTGTAACCTCTCCATGCCTCTGGGGTTGAAATTCTATTTCATGGAAGTATTCTTCATCTGATGCAAATGGTGGGTCCATAATGATTGACTCTAGATCGGAGTCACTTGCATCCTCAAATGCATCAGGGCTAGGTTCACATTCTTCTAGAACTGCGTCTCCCATGATTGGCTCTATGGAGAGGACTGAAATGTCATAGCCATCCTCATCACAGTGAGGTGTCCATTGTTCTTCATTGATGGCTACGTCCATTGTTGCTAAGATTTCTGCCCAACCGTGAGGTTCAAATTCTTCGTCTGGAAAAACTACAGGTGCATAGGCTGGGTCTTGGATTGATCTATGGGTTTCTTTCGCACCTACCTCTCTGGCTTTCTCTCTCTTCTCTTCTTCTACTGCTACCTTGCACATCCATAAGTGGGTGTCTTCATGCATCCATGAGGATCCAGACCCTATGGAATGCACAGATTCCGTATCATCTTTGGCTCTATGGATGGGATTCCACTGGATAGGAGGTACATCCCTATGAGAGTAATCTTTGAGATTGACTTTGGTCGTAACACCTAAGTGTTGCAGGTACAAGGAATTGGTCCCCCAATCCTGTACCACTTGCAACTGTCGCATAAATGGTCTTCCCAAAATCATCTCATAGGCATGATTTTTGCTGAAGTCACATATAGCAAAACTATGCTCAAACTCAACACCACAAGTGGTGAGAGTTATTCCTTCGAGCAATCCTAGGGGTCTTTCAATATGACCATCGGCCATCTGCAATTTCATTCTCATTGGCCTGAGTGCTGGCTTGCCCCAACGCTTCCAAAGGGAAGTAGTGGCAATTGCAACTCCTGCACCTGAGTCCAAAATTGCCTTTGTGGTGTAGTCCTGGTAGGTGATGGGAAGATAGGTGTTCCCTTCTTCACCTTCACACATATCTCCTATCTTGTCCAAGGGAATTTCTGGCACTGTCCTATGGGATCCTCCCTTGGAACAAGGTTTTGCAACTTCAGTTACCTGACTGGCTACATATTTTCGCGCTTCTGGTCTATCCTTGGGCAGTTCTTCCAAAGTGGAATCGCGCTGCACCTTGGTGTTCTTTACTACCTCCGTGTTCCTTGATATGACCGAGTCATCGTTCCTTACCATGACTGTGGGTGCTCTCATACATGTGGACTTTGCTTCCCATGGGCCTGTGAAGTGGGGTAGCTCTTGTATGGAATTAGACTCAAAGTCCAATCTCTCATGAGACTGAGTACTCTCATGTTCCCCGTAAATGGATGGGATGTCTTGTGGGAATTGGTCGTGTGCATCGTCCACAAGTTCAAATGGAGGGGCGACCTCACTTTCGTTATCCCATTTGTCTTCTTGAATCTCTCGTAGGAAATCTGGTGCAAACCGATTCATAGAAGAAGAAGTGTCTGGCTCCGTAGAATTGGGCACATAAGCAACCTGGGAAGGAGGGCTTATTCTATCGTTGGCTCTCTCCTCGTTCCCATAGATGGCTGGAGCACAAGCTTCTTGGGGAGGATTACTTATTCTATTACTTTTCCTAACAGGCTCATACGCTCTCTGAGAAGGAATGTAGGTCACCTGTGGAGGTACATAAGCTTTCGAGGGAGGCTCATGTGACTTTTGGGGGGGAAGATAAGCTTCTTGAGGAGGCACATGGGCTTCCTGAAGAGGCTGGCTTATCCGTTCTCTTGCCCTTTCCTCTCTTTGAGGGGCAGGTTCCTTCTCTGATTGTGCAATTAGCTTCTCTATTCGTTCTAGCAGTCCATTAAAGTGTAAAATTCCACCATTTTGGCACAAATTTTGGTTCGTTCAAGCTCTAGCTCGGCTCTAGGGTAGCATTTTTCATGATCGGTTATGGTTGGCCCTTCGTGGATTCTGGCCTGATATGCTTTCAGCATCATGTTTAGGTCTTCGGGAGTGGGATTAGCTAGGACTGATCCTACTCTAGGGGGTGGTGGGATTTGATGAGGCGGTGGGGGAGGTGGTGGGTCGGATGGAGATGGGAGTGGTGGAGGCGGGATAATGTGAGAGGGAGTTTGAGTTGTGAGTTCAGTTATCCTCGCTTTGGTTTCTCTTATGCTTTCCTCAAGCTCACTCATCTTTTTAGCCCATTGTCTTTTCATTCTTTCTCGACTATCTTTCCACGCTCTAGTCCTTTTCTTTGTCACGCTCTCGGTTTCACTAGCCTCTGGGCCCTTTTCCTGGCTTGCCTCTTGGTTTTGCTGCAATGCCTGAGCTCTAGTAACCACCTGCACTGGTGTAGTGGAAGTGACACTTCCTGAGGCATCCACAACCAACCCAATCACATTGATAGGAGTGATTTTTGGCATATTATTGGGGTTCTTTGGGCAATCTCGTAAGAGATGCTCTTTTCCACAATCTTGGCAAAAGCCTTGGATCGTCACGGACTGATTTTGTGTAGGTGGAGGTAAGGGACAATCACGAATGAAGTGATCTCCCTGACATCGGTAGCATGGTCCTCTAGGAAATGGTGGTCGTACCTGCCTAGGTTGAGGCCTAGGGTTGGGGTTTGCATACATGACATTTGTGTAGTCTGATTCCCAACTAGGTTCACTCGGTTCTTCACTATAGTAGGACTCACCATGTTCTGGCGACTGCATGTAGTAAGCCTGGGGACTGTCGACATGGGTAGAATCAAAGCTATGGTCACTCGGGTCACTTTCTGAGATCAATGGGGTTACTGGTACTATGGCCCTATTCAGGTTTTCTTCTGCCACAGCATACTTTACTGGAATCACGTTAGCGGGGTTTGGAGGCTGTTGAGCTAGCACCGGTTGGGGTCTCTGTTGGGCCTGATATTGTGGTTGGTAGGTTTGTTGGGGTCTAGCATATTGTGGTGGTGGAGGGTACTGGTTCTGGTATCTGCCTTGTTGGTAGGGCTGAGGGTAGGGTTGCCTAACAGCCTGCTTGTTGTATGGGCAATCTTGTGCAGTGTGGTTTGTGTACTTCCGTTCTATGGTGCAATATTGGCTATTTGGATTGACCTGGGGTTGAGCCATAATGGGGCACACGTTTGCCATGTGGTCGCCACCGCATGTATAGCACCTCTTCGCTGGAGCAAACCTTGGGATTTGTTTGCTAGTTACACCTAATTTTTGAGCTACTTTTTCGGCAAGTTCCTCAATTGATGTGGACTGCGTGGAAGAGTGACTAGATGCACTATCTGAATCTTTGTAGATTTTGGAAAGCTCTAGTTCTTCCCCTAGGTTATCTTCAATGTCAATGCACATGCGTACACACTCTTCTATAGTCCTAGGGTCCTTCAGATACACATAGGATCTCAATTTCGTACTCAACAATCCATCAAGGAATAAGGCTACTTGTTTAGAGGATGTGGGTAGCTCCGAAATAGGGCACCTTTCAAGATATTGTCTAAATCTCCTTCCGGCCAATCTGACAGTCTCTTGGGGGGTCTGTTTGAAGCTGTGAATCAATGAGGATGTATTATGTCTTATGCCGCTCTTAGAGAACTCTACAATGAATGCCTCTAGGAGTTGGTCTATGCTCCTGAACTGACGCTCATCTAATGGTTGAAACCATGTAAGTGCTGTGTTCCTAAGGGTTAGACCGAAGGCATTGTACTGCGTGAACAGATCTTCCACTTGTTCAGCTCTCAAGACTTGCTTGAACTCAGCCACATGATCATAGGGATCTCCTGTGCCGTCAAAGTAATTCTTCATGGACTTAACTAGTTGGGTGGGTCTCAAAGTTCTTGTGTGCTCTCTAGGCCTCGGCAGAGGGAATCCATCTACGTTTCTTTGGTTCCTGTGGGCTCTATGCATCTCAGGTTCTACCCTATTCGTCTCTGTTCTCGTTCTTTCTCTGCCCACTGGGTTGGCAAAACTTACTTCTGGTCTATCTCTACTTCTGTCTCTTTGTGTACCATGAGCTTGGGAAGTTCCAGCCCCAGGGTGACCATAGGATACATTTGATCTTGGTTGAGGGAAAATAAATTCACCCTTCCAAGTGTAAGCATGCCTATCATTTTCTATCACCACAAAGATCCGTTCTGAAGCATGATCTAAGTAGGTCACTCTGCCTGGGCTATCCGGATCCTTGAACTCATAGATCATGATATTTCCTATATCAGTTGGCTGATTGGATTTATATCTCCAAAAGGCTTCATCAGTTTCTCGATTGAGGAGCAACTCTATGCTCTTGTTGTCTTGGGGGACCCACTCAGGCGTGATAATCCTAGTGAGAACCGATTTACCTCGAGGGGTTCTAGGTTCCGCACCCATGTTCCCTTGTTCCAGGTCACCTAAGTCCGCTTCTGAGATTACATTACCAAATTCATCTGTCCTATCCGGGTGACTAGTGACTACATATATAGTTCCTTCTTTGTCCAGGTATGCACCGTTTTCGAACTTGACAGCTGGGTGCTCTAGTCCAATGGATTGATCAGGATTTCTAATCTGGACCACGGATCTTCCTAGGCCGTCCTCATAGATGCTAGCACCTAATCGGTTGGTCCTAAGGTACTCTAACTGCATTTTGTAAGGGCCTTCTACCCTGTACAGGTAAGGCACACCTGAACTTCCCGTAGGTCTGTCCATGCCTTGAGACATCCCTGATTCACTGGTATCCGAGCTAGGGTAATGAGAGTGGTGACTCAACTGCTGGGCCCAAGACCTTGCAGTATGATTGACACTAGCCTCTGAAGACCTAAGGCTTTGTCTCTCTCTTGCTAGGTGTCGTCCTGATCTAAGGTTCATATGCCTAACTGATTAACCCAATTTTTTGCCCAGAGTACAACCTCGTTGCCGATCAATTGGTATCAGTCACTTGATTCTTTTTAGTTATTTCTCGTGTTTAAGGTCTTGTCTGATATTTCGTCGTCAGGAATACTTGAATGTTCTGCGCACTTTCAGGTTGATCATTCCCGGTTAGGTTCTTTACCTTAAGGTTATCGACAATACAGAGATTATGTTTTTATCTTGAACTTGAGTTTCTAGGTAGTCTTCAACTTGATAATTGCCTACCGTCGCCCTGGCTTACTCCTACCTCTGATCGTTCTTAGCTTAAGCTAGGGATTGACAAGGGGAGTTGAGAATTTCCAACCTTTTTGTTTCCTGCTTGGTTGCCTTTGAATGCCCAGGAAGTGTGTTCCCAAGCTTGCACTTACACTTGCTCAAAACGCCTTGCGATGCTCTCAATAGATCTGTAAGAGTTCCAAAGTTAGCTCAAGACTTAAACTCCAAAGACAGAACCAATGATTTTCATTCAGGTAGCACAAACACAAACTTGTATAGTGATTTTCAAGAAAGCAATCCTAAGAACCCCTGACTTTGATCCCCCTTGATATGGTCAACTTCAATTCACACTATCTGAAAATCAACGCATTATCTTTATAAAAAACAGTTGAGGGCGTGTAGTATATGCCACGAGCTTTCCGACAAGCCCAAGAGCTCAAAAAATGGATTTCGTATGGAAAAGTTATGACTGTTCAGGCTTTAGGGGGTTAAAACAGGATTCAACTGGCTGACAGATCCTAAGATTTTCTCCAAGACACAAGTGTAGGAACCTCAAAAATGCTAATGGATTGACTATTGTGCCCCAAAAATTGCCCCAAATTTTGAAATAAAAAACCCTAATTTTTTGGCCGAAAAGCCTGTCAATCGCGATCGACGGGTCTGTCAATCGTGATTGACAGAGGTGTCCGTCGGGGCTGTCAGTCGCGATTGACAGTGTCAATCGCGATCGACAGAGTCGATCGTGGCTGTCAATCGCGATCGACAGTATCAATCGCGCTCGACACGTTTTCCGGAATTTTCGCCGAGATTTCAGTCAATCGGGGGCCTATCAGTCGCGATGGACACGTGGCTACGCGCTAAAGTCAATCAATCGTGGAATTTCAGTCAATCGCGATCGACGGTATCAATCGCGATTGACAGAGGTGTCGGTCGTGGCTGTCGATCGCGATGGACGGTATCAATCGCGATTGACAGGGTCCTACGTGGCAGTCAGTCGATCGTGGAGGTCTGTCGATCGCGATTGACAGAGGCTGTCGGTCGTGATTGACAGGGTCTGTCAATCGCGATTGACAGAAGCTGTCGGTCGCGATTGACAGAAAACCTCGGAATTTTTCTACTGTTTTTAGTGTTTTGGAAGGTGCTCCTTGTGCTTGTTCTAGTGGTGTACTCACTTTTGTGAAAAGTCAGAAATTTCTGTCAGTCGCGATCGACAGAAGCCTGCGACCGCGAGACAGTTTCTTCGAATTTCGTACCTGCGCGCAGCGTGCTGGGGATGATGATGATGGCAGTACCTGCAAGAATCACAACAACATGCAAAAACAGTGCAAGCAATATCGCTCTCTCTCACAAGTGGAATGGAGGAAATGAGGTGGAGATGGTGATATGATCAAAACTGAAACTTTTCGCGATGATGGAGATGGAGGTGGGAGATGGTGATGATGATGATGGTGATGAAAATGGTGAAGAAAGTAAAAGAAAATCGATGAGAGTGAAGAAAATACCTACAACTCCAACGCGTCAACTCTACGTCTTACCATCACACGCTCGTCCTCAAAGCTCGATCCCCGGCAACGGCGCCAAAATTTGGTGTAGCTCAATGATGAGTAGCACCTCCTTTAATGTCAATCCGGGAAGACGTGAGGATGGTATGAAGACCTTGAGCAAGTGGCGGCACAAGTGCGTGAGTGAGAAGCACACAAGCATGCACACACATACACACACACGCGCACACACGGCAAGACAAAGAGTGAGAATCAATGGAGCTTTTAGATTACTTTCAAAATGCTCTTACAAGTTCGTTTTAATTACAATCTCCCCCCCAAAATGAGCTCTCTAGCTCTTTTTATAGTTTTTGGCTAAGTTTTGGCCCTGTCCAGACCTAGTGTCCGGCCTAGTTAAAAATTAGGTTCCAGGGCTTATTTGAGGGCTCAAACGATATCTAAAAAATACGAAATTTGGCAGGTAGATACTTCTAATGCTCCTCAAGCTCAAGGACTCCTTGGCTTGCACAAAATGGAGCTACAAAAAGATGAAATGATATTTACAATGGTGCTTAGTGATGATAATCACTTTTAATGGGTGTAGAGGTTTTGAAAGATTAAGGTTGCCTTAGTGCTAAATCTGCGTGAATGTTCATAAGTGCTTCTTCTTGAAAAATTGTTGGCCTACTTGCCGGGTCTTCGTTGACTTCCTTGTCTGCTTGGGCCTTCTCTTCTCTCGGACTCTCTTCTTGTGCTTCCTTGTCTTGTCAATCCTTCAGCTCCAGCTCCAACAGCATATAATTCTTTTTCTCTTAGTTTCTCTAGGACTATCTTTACATGAAGTTCATGATCCTCTAGATTTTTGGAGAATATCAAGATATCGTCAAGGTATATTACAACAAAATCATCTAAATATTCTTGAAAGATATCATTCATCATATGTTGGAAGATAGCTGGAGCATTTGTAAGACCGAATGGCATAACTACATATTCAAAATGGCCATACCTTGTTCGAAATGCTATCTTCCATTCGTCTCCTTCTCTGATCCTGACAAGGTTGTAAGCTCCTCGAATATCAATCTTCGTGAATAATTTTGCTTTTCCAAGGCATTCTAAGAGCTCTGATATGACTGGTGGAGGGTATCTATTCTTTATAGTGACTTTATTCAATCCTCAATAGTCTACACACATCTGGAGAGTCCCATCCTTCTTCTTTACAAATAAAATATGAGCTCCTGTTGGAGACTTCGAGTGTTTGATAAACCCCTTTGCTAGATTCTCATCAATGTTCTTGTGTAGTTCTATAAGTTCCTCTGGAGATAGTCTGTAGATTGATCCAAAGGGTGGTTGTGCTCCCTCTTGAAGATCTATGGGACAATCATAAGGTCTATGCTCTGGGAGGATATCTGCATTCTTCTTTTCGAAAACATATTCAAAGCCTTTGTACTGATTGGGTAGCTGGTGTCACTCTAGCACAATGGTGAGTACCAATGTGAGGAGATCCACCTCATAATTGTCAATCCGTGGAGACGTGAGGACTAGTATGAAGACTATGAGCAAGTGAAGGAACAAGTGCGTGAGTGAGAAGCACACAAACATGCACACACATACACACACGTGCACACAAGGCAAGAACAAGGAGAGGAACAATGGAGTTCTTTGCATTAGTCAAAAAGTCTCTTACATAAGGTCAATTCACAAACAATCCAACCTCAAAAATGAGCTCTCTAGCTCTTTTTATAGTTTTTTTACTAGCTTTGGCCTTGTCCAGACCTAGTGTCCGGCCTAGTTAAAAATTAGGTTCTAGAGCCGATTTGGTATATAGCTAATTCTAATACTCCTCAAGCTCGAGAACTCCTCGGCTTGAACAAAATGGAGTCTATTCTACCAAAAACGAGATTTACAATGTGTGTGTAGTGATGAAAATCACTTGAGTTGGAAATACTTTATGGAAAAAATGATTAGGCCTTGTTGCCATATTGTGCATGACTGCTCCTTTGTGCTGGTATGCTCTTCTTATGACTTGTATGCCAACACTACCCCCTTCCTAGCATCTGTCGCCCCTGACAGACCTCTGTTCTATAGGGTGGTCAATATAGTATTGGATGACATTGGTGGCTAGTTCATGTTCTCCTATCCTTAATCCTCTTGCTAGGTCAGCTTCCAATGCATCCCAATTTATTGCATCGGGGACCTCTGGTTGCGGTGTAGTGTAGTACTTGAAGTACATGGCTTGTTCATAGGAAAAAAGTTGAAGCAGGTGTGTTGGCTTAGGTGCAAACACCTCTGTGATACTCCCAAAATCCTAATCGGAACATGTCTTCAAATGTTTGTTTATAGCATGTGGGAAGATATTTGATTCGTGCATGCAACGCATATGCTACCCAAATGCTGGGGGTGGTGCTCGTCATACACCAAATCATAATTTCCATTGGTAAACCCCGATAGACGTACCTGTGGTGCTGCTGCATTTCTGAATGTTTTGAGTAATACCTACATCATATCCAAAATTTTAAGCATCATTTGGGCCACCACATCTGGCATGGGCTTCAGTCGAGGCATCCAGTGTCGAATTGTGGCCATCATGTAGGCTACTGATGGTGGTCCTTGTGGTGGCACTATGTATGGGTAGTTTAGCCATTCCTTGCATTGTGCGTTGTTCTGCACTTTAATGTTGAATGCTTTCCATGATCTGCGTCGTGGAACCGGGCCGTAGCATGGATTGTATAGTAGATGTAAAGGAGTGTGGTTCCATGCGTGGAGCATTTCAAGATATGTCTCTAGGAGTTTTTGCCACCATGTCGGTTGATAGATCCTGCCTTTCTGCGCATCAAGAGGAAGGTCCTCAGGTTGAAACTGTGTTGCGAAGGAGGGAATCTTCCCGGTGACTCTCTCTATTTCCGCATTGTAATCAGCCAAAATGACATAGTAAGGCCTGTATTGAAGTTCTGACAATAGGATGAGATGTTTGGATGATAAGTTCTTGAAATAACTAGACTGTAATATTGTTTCTTTGATGACGTGCATTGCTTGATTTTGCACTATAGTTCGATCTTCATGTGAGCACCCTATGTCTTCAACTTGTTTTAACCGTGGTGGTGGTGGCGCTTCAAATGTGTCCTGACCCTCATCAGTTACTCTCCCACCCGAAACTGGTTGCGGTTCATAGTCATCGTCAAAAGTCTGTTCCATCGGAATTGATGCGATTTCTTCCTCTGATGGTGCATGGGGTGGTGATGGTGGCCTTTCATACTGTAATAGTCGTGTTTGCAATTCTGTGACTTGTTTTTGTAAGTCGTGTAGGGCTGCTGAGTCAGTGATAAGAGACGAGGTTGAAGTACTGACTTGAGGCAAAGTTGTCGTGTCCTTCCATCGTTGTTGCTTCAATTGATCCAATTCTTTTGACAACTGATCATGTGCTTCGAGTAGAGTAGCATAGTCTTCCAAGATGATCTTGATATTGTTGGGGGTCACAGCTTGAAACTTTGAGGGACTGATGGGTGCCCCGTGTGCTTTCGATAGCTGCTTCTAGGTTTTCCTGATTCTGTAGTTGTAAGCATCAATTCTCTTCATGAGCAGCTGCAAGGTGTCGCTTGAGTAGGGCCATATTTTGTTGAAGCTTTGAGTTGCATTCTATCTATGTCTGTAGATGGCCTTCTACCACTTGTATTGCTTGCTCGTCTCTGTTCTGTAACTGTATTTCCAATATGCTATGAGCCTCTTGTAAAGTTTGGAATTGTGTCTGGAGGCGAGCATTCTCCTCTTCTAGTGCAGTAAAGCGATGTTGTAGCACTTCTGAGTGCTCTTGCAGACGTCCGTTGTGTTGCTAGAGTTGATTGTATTCTGTTCTTAATTGTGAAACACATGCAAGCATGGTGTCAAATGCATTACCTATGGATGAAGGTGTGGTTTGTACAACGGAAGATGCAAGGGGAGGGAAGTGGAGAAGGGGAAGAGTGAATGTTGTGTCTACGAGTGATGTGTGTGTTGGTGAGATTGGTGGAGGGGGAATAGGGAAAGGTGGGAGTGTGGGGGGTGGTGGAGGTGTTGTGGGAGGCGAAATGTCCACGCCCTCAGGGGTGGACATGAGTGTAGTGTCTACCATGTATATCGGAATGGTAGGTGGTGTGTGTGTGATAGTGGCAAATAAGTGTTGTGTGGATGGTGGAATTGGGATTGACAAGGAGGGTTGGGTGGTGGCTTGAAGCATTCTAACAAGGTAGTCATGGGAAGGTTGAAGGATTGGTGGTATGGGGGGTGGGAAGTGAGAACCTGGAGGAGGGAAGGTCAAAAAAGGGGATGTGGTGGCAGAGAATCCAAAGAATATGGATCTAGAGTCAGGATGGCCTATGGCTGAGGCCATGGGGGATGGTTGTCCTATGGTTGTTTCCATGAGCAATTCAGTGGATTGGGTTGTGATGGTGGTGGCTTCATAGATTGGGTTTTCAGAGGTGGAGAATAAGGTTGAACTAGAGGTGGGAGTGTGGAAGATGAAGGTTTGCTCGGTGGGTTGAGTAGTCGAGGTGATCTCCACAGCTTTTGCTCTAGGAGGTGATGGTGGGGGTGTGGGTGGTAGTGGCTCGGTTGATTCATCATGGATGACTGGGTGCTCTTGGCCAGAAGTTACAACTGCTTGGGACGTTGTCTTAATGGGTTCAGATGTAATAATTGGTCCTTCCCCTGTGGTAATGGGAATCTAGATGTTTTTACCAGATCGTACTCATGTTTGGAATCTTTGCGGATCATATTGAACCGGAGGCCTCTTAATCGCTGTTCGAACTGCTTCTACTACCCCATATGTTTCTACCATCAATAAGAGACCTTCACTGTATTCTGAGTCGACTCCGGCTTCTTCCAATAACTGAGCCATGAGCACCCGACTGCTCTGTTCGGTGAGCAGCTATTGCGACCGCACTCGTTCCATTATTTGATATAACCTCTAGAGTTCTGTTGTATATGCTGGGGCTTCAGTGGTTTCTCCTACTTTGGCTTCTTCTCCTCCTTCTTCTTCTACCTCTGAGTGTTCTAGTTGTTGCAACAAAGTTCTCTGTTGCTCATCATCCCAATGTACATGGCGGCCTTTTGTGGATTTTCTCCTTCTTTGGGAAGATGTGCCCTCTTCTTCTGTATCTGAAAAGAACTCTACATCAGAGAGTTGTGTATTCTACAAGAATGATTTGAAGTCGAAGGTACTCATCCCCTCAATGTCTCCAGTCATAGCAAATTCAAATTCAGATGGGACGGGAGGAGCCAAAGGGGCAGCTTGTGATGTACCTTCAGATCCAGACATGGGTATTCTAATGGTAAAGGGAGGTACAATGGCCTCCCCTTGTGGCGAGGCTTCCGGAGTAGTCAAAACTTCACATGTCTGGACAAAAGGAATCGAGCCCCTCATGCACTTGGATTGATGTGTGGCAGTTTAGAGTCTATTAAACATTTGTAGTTGTGCCCAAGTTAAAGCACGTTCAATGGGTACATCATATGCTAAGCATCTGTAGATAATGTGTGTGATTGCACAACAGCCATTCACCACTAGGTTTCTAGATGACCTTTTATTTGCTTCATACAACTGTTCCACAATCCATACAAGAAGCTTAATCGGTAACACACCTATCTCCACCAAGTAAAGAGCGAACCATATTCTTTTGTGAGGTTGTATGAATCGATCTTGACCATGAAAAGCAAAGTGTTGCATGCACATACAGAGAGGGATATACACGTTTGGTGTGAGTGTTGCCATATCTTTCAGCTTCAGTAGTCTTCGTTCCTTCATGTTAGTGGGAATGAGAGCATCCTTCTCAGAAGGTACATGTGTGCCATGCATATTCAAAGTAGAGCTCACCAATTCCAAGGTAAGTTCGAACCTCTTTAACTCGTTGCCCAGCAAAGAAGGAAGAACGAACGTTCTTGGTTTGTCCTTCTCTGCATTAGCTTGTAATGTTGAGACCATAGTAACATCATAGGAGATCCGGTTTGGGTAAGGGTGTCTCAAAGTACTCGGCTAGCCCTGCATGTTGCCATATGGTCTGAAGATCTTGTGTGTTCTGGAGAGTCTCAAACTCCTTGGAGAAGAATTGGAATCGGACCCATGATCTGTCATACTCGCACTTGGACTCCCAGATATACTTAGCCTCTCCTAGGGGCCCTGGCATGCCATTGAACCAATGAGAATTTGCATGGACTCTTTCTGTTATTCTTGTGGGAGGATCCGGTACATGTATTTGATGGAGGTGTTGCAGCTCTACAGGTCGTTCAATTGGTGGCACTTCAATAGGTAGACTCTCCACATTAATCCTTGTTGTACTTACTCTTGCCTATGAGCTTGAACCTGCTGCCTCTGCCATGAGACTATGTGTAGCTGTTGATGTTTATCTGCTAGAAGAAGAGAGGCACATTAGCATTGCATAGGAAACACGATGTTATGGTGTTCCCTCCACAATACTAACATGACATTTCAAGTGGTTAGGGGTTAGTGGGTGAAGTGTTTGTGATGTGTGAGAATATTGGTTAGTAGGTTAGTGTCCATCCTAGATGCATACTTTGGATGTGCAATGTACTTAGAATGCACCTACATCAGAGGGCATTGATTTACAAAATTGGGTCAGGCGGTTTGATACGGGGTTTAAGTCTCCAAAATTTGATGGTGAAAGCATAACTTTTAGTGGTGATAACATGTAGAGGTTTGTGGACTGGATTGTGTTGGATTTGGGACCTTTTGGGTACCCATTTCCCAACATTCCTGGGTGTGACCAAAGATGTAGTGGTGTGGAGAGTAGATGTTTGCCCTGAGAGTTGCGCCTTGAGTGCTTGTGGGTGTTGACTCGATCTTGTGAATGGAGGTGAAGCTTTTTGAGCTCGTAAATAGGTCTTGGGCACCCATATCTGTCTAGCATTTGGGATAGCCTTCATCGACCACTTTGGAACCGAAATAGAAATGGTTTGCCTAGATTGATGCTTAGGATAATCCTTCATTGTAGTTCTCGACACTGTAGCTTGTTTGGTGCATCCTTGGGATCCTGTCTGCAAAGTTGAGGGTTGGTCACCCTTACGTATCTAGATCTGCTTTATGTCACGAGGTACTTTATATTGTACAGGTTGGTGCATGCTTCTTGATCATCGGTCTCCTCTATGGCATGTGTTGCCCGGCTTGCTTTCCTCGAATCCTCTTTGGAAAAGAAGGGAGCTCCTCGTTGACTTCTGCACCCTCGTCAAGAGTGACAATCTTCTGCACCATAGAGCTTTGGACAAATATAGCATCGTTATCTTCATGTGGGTTCCTGGAGGGACCAGGATTTGGTGCCTTGTCTAGTGGCCTAAGTGCATGATTTTCTAATTCCATCGTGATGTGGTTTTGGCCTACCCAAGACTGAAGAAGTCCACTTCTTAGGTTGAGGTTGACTACATGATCATAGATCCAGTCTTGGCCCAAGACAAGAGGTTTGGTAAGATCTTCATCTTCACATACTAGCACTTTGACTGCCATTAGAACCTCTTGAATGTAGAGGGGAAGTTCCACCTCTCCCACGCAAGGGGTTTCCACGTCTCCCAACCCAATGAGATATGCCTCTATAGGATTGACCTTCAATTGCAATTTTTGGCAGTAAGAAAGTCAAATTGCACTAGTGGCCGCTCCTGAGTCAATTAAAGCTCTCATGGTCCTTGCATCCTCTCCTTGTCCTACTTCTAAGATCACAAAAGGTCGTCGATCGACTATCCTATGGGAACGTTCACCTGAAGCCTCACACATGGCCATGTGATAGCCTAGACATTCTTGAGTTTCAGGCATAGGCTGATCTCTACCTTGTCTCCTCAATTTCATTCGTCAAATGCGTTCTAAAGCTTCTGCATGTGCTTCTTCTTGAATTCGTTTTTCCTTTTCTTTACGTTTCTTTGTAGTATTGAGTCGATTTAACATCTCCTCTATGAGGGGTTCTAGATATAACTTGACTCTGCATCCACTTATGTAACTTGGTAGAATATCGCCTTCTAGAGTGGCTAGTTGAACTGCTCCACTTGTGGAGATCCTATTGATAATCATTGGTCCATAGCCTCTCTTCTCTAATTTCCGTGCATGTTGCTTCAAGGTGTAAACTAGGACTAGGTCTCCTGTCTTCAAGCCCTTATCCTTCACGTGTGCATCGAAATATGCCGTTTGCCTCTTCTTGGCTGCATAAATTCTTGTTGCAGCCCTCAATCGTGTTTCACCTAATTGTTCAAGATCAAAGATTCTGGAGGATAGCTCATGGCCTGTCCAATCATGCTCTTGTGCTACTTTCAACGTAGGTATCAAAAAGTCTAATGGTAGCACTGCATTTTGGCGGAAAACCATCTGAAAGGGCGTGGCTTGGAGTACCGTTTTATAGGCAACTCTATATGCCCAAACAGCATGGTGTAGCTATTTGTCCCAATCAAAGCGTTTATTATTAACCAATTTTGTCAATACATTGCATAGAATCTTATTTGTGCTCTCGGCCTGTCCATTAGCTTGTGGATGATAGGGGGCAGACTTCTTATGTATCACCAAGAATTCTCGGAGAAGGTTTTCTATGACTTCATTCAAGAAGTGCGTGCCTCTATCACTTACTAGCTCTCTGTATGTGGTGAACACATTCTCGAATAAGAACTTAGCTATTGTTTGAGCATCGTTCTTTGTCATAGCTTTTACTTCTACACATTTGGTTAGATAATCAGTGGTCACAATAATATATTTAGCATGGGAACCCTTAGCTGGGGGGTTAATAGGACCAACAAAGTCTATTCCCCACTTAGAGAATGCATGTCCACCCATCATAGGTTTCAATGGCATCTCATCTTTGCGGATAGGGTACTGAGTTGGTTGACAAACATCACACCTCTTCACGTAGGTATGTGCATCCATGTGAAGGGTGGGACAGCAAAGACATGCAAATAGTATTGCCTTGATCACCCAATCTAGTCCAAAGTGTCCTCCTGCTACACCTTGCTGAGCAGCCTCCAAGATCTTCAGATATTCGCTCTCATGGACACACGCTCGAAGATACCCATCTTTTCCTCGTTTGTATAGATTATCTCCAATGAGAGTATAATATAAAGCTTCTTGTTCTAAGCTCCTTTGTTTGGTCACTATCATCTCCTGAGGGAATGTTTTTGTTCTCCGGAAGGCTACTAATGGTTCGCTCTAATCTGGTACTAAAGACACTTGATAAAGAGTGGCATGTTCCACAGGCGGTCTAGTGTTGCAGATTGGACATTCCTTGCACATCCTATGGACATCTGCTTCCATAGTTGGCCAATGCACTCCGAGTCTCTTTAGTGTTTGTAAAGTTCTTTGTCTCAAGTAGTGTTGCTCTAATGCACCAACATGTGCTAATTGCAACCATTTCGCGTACTCATCCTCTTCCACACAACAAGATAATATTCCTTGATCTGTGTACTTGTACATACTCCCTGCCATGATGTGGTACTTTTGGGCTTTTACTAGCTCCCTATCTCGAGTGTTTATTACTGGGTGTTTGGGTCCGTATGTCAATACTGGCAGTAATGTTTTGGCCCATTGAAGTACAACTTCCAAATTAAACAAGTAAGCATCAGGAAGGTCATCTGATACTCCTTGTGGGGCCTCTCTAGATGTGACCCTTGAGAGATGATCTGCTCTCAAGTGAGTCTTGCCCTTTCTCAGCACTACCTCAAAGTCGTATTCCATTAGTAAGAGGAACTATCTTACTAATCTACCTGTATGGCATGGCTTGTTTACCAAGTACATTAGAGCTTGATGATCAGTAAAAAAATTTAAACTTACTTGCAAGCAAATAGTGTCTAAACTTTCTAAACTTTCTAACCACATATACCATGCCTAACCCTTCTCTCTCATTAGTGGTATAATTTTGTTCAGCTGCATTCAACTGTTTACTAGCATAGGCAATTGGAAGATCCATATTACTTTCACCCGTAGGTTGTGCAAGTACATACCCAATAGCATAATTGGATGCATCCACATGGACATGGAATGGGCTGTTCCAATCCGGAGTAGTTAAAATTGGTGTTGAACATAAGCGCCGTTTAAGCTCATTGAAATATTTCTCACATTCATCAGTCCACTCAAAATTGGTCAAAAGTCTGTACAGAGGTTTTGCAATGATGGCATACATGTGTATGAAACGTCGGTAATAACCATAATGCCCCATGAAAGCTTGCACTTCCTTGACATTCTTTGGCCTCGGTAGCTCTGCTATGGCTCTCACTTTCTCGTCATCCGTGGATATGCCGTTCTTTGACACTATGTGTCCTAGAATCTTGCCTTGCTTGACCATGAAAACACACTTTTCTGGGTTTAGGTAGACTTGATATTCTCTACATTTATCAAAGATTTGCCTGAGTTTAGGTATATGGGTATGTCTAATGTTGGAATGAGCACAGAGATCATCAACATAGACTTCCAAATTCTTCCTCAAGAACTCTTTAAATACATGGCACATTAGTCTTTGAAAGGTTGCAAGAGCATTGGTAAGCCCAAATGGCATTACCCGAAAAGCAAATATACCCCACTCTGTGGAAAAAGCCGTCTTATGCTGATCTTCTGGTGCTATGGATACTTGATTGTAACTAGAGAACCCATCCAGGAAGTTGTACACTTCCTTGCCTGCTACCCTTTCTAATAGATGTTCAGTGATAGGAAGCGGATAACTATCTCTGATAGTGGTTGCGTTAACCTTCTTCAACTTAATGCATACGCGTAATTTGCCATTCTTTTTGGGCACCACTACAATGGGGGACACCCATTCAGTGTGCTCGATTTCATAGATAAGTCCAGCTTCCACCAAACGATCTATCTCTTCTTTGATCTTGGCAGCATAGTTGTCATTATATATGTATGATTTCTATTTAGAGGGTCTAGCATCTGAGGTCATGGGGATCGTATGTGAGCATATATCAGGATCTACACCTTTCAAGTCCTTGTAACTCCATGCAAACACATCCCTATATTCTCGTAGTAAGGTTATCAGCTCCTGCTCCTCATCTTCACTTAAGTCGTGTCCTATGTAGGTGCATCGCTCCTCTCCTTCTTCTATGGCTACCACTATTTTCTTGGTGGTTTCTTTGTTATCATAGGCCTCCCCAGCTTGTGCATCACATTTAGGCATCCTTACCATGACTCTCCTATCTTGAACTTCATTTTTCTTGAAATTTTTTGGGACCTCAAACAAGGATTCTTCCTCCTCTGGTGAGACTTCTCTCTTCTTCCTCTTCTTTCCCTCACTCTTGGTGGTCACTTGTGTGGTTAATCTCACCTCATTTGTAATTTCGTCGTGTCTCTGTGGGTGAGCTTCTACTTCATAGAAATATTCCTCATCTGATGCAAAGGGTGGATCCATAATGATGGATTCTAGATCGGAGTCACTTGCATCCTCGAATGCATCAGTGCTAGGTTCACATTCTTCAATAATTGGATCACACATGATTGGCTCTATTGTGAAGACTGAAATGTCATAGCCATCCTTGTCACAATGGGGTGTCCATTGCTCTTCATTGATGCCTACATCCATAGTTGCTAAGATTTATGCCCAACCACTACGAAGGGAGTCAGAGCGAAGAGAAGGCACAAGTAGACAGAGTAGTCAACGACGATCTGGCAAGTAGGCCATTATTTTTTCAGGACACTAAAGCATATCAAAGAGGGGGACACACAAGGAGAAGGAGCAAGTAGGGAGCTCGAAGATGTGTATGTCAAATTGTTAGAAGAAATCCCTACAACAATAGTGATTTTCATCACTAAAAGCCAGTGTAGATACCATTTCATATTTTTGTAGCTCCATTTTGTGCAAGCCAAGGAGTCCTTGAGCTTGAGGAGCATTCGAAGTACCTATCTACCAATTTTCATAATTTGTAGACTTCGTTTGAGTCTTCAAATAGGCCCTAGAACCTAATTTTTAACTAGGCCGGACACTAGGTCTGGACACGGCCAAAACCTAGTCAAAACTATAAATAGAGCTAGAGAGCTCATTTTTGGGGTTAGCTTGTAATTGATTTAAACTTGTATGAGCTTTTTGGAAGTAATCTAAAGAACTCCATTGCTTTTCACTCTTTGTCTTACCTTGTGTGCGTGTGTGTGTATGTGTGTGCATGTTAGTGTGCTTCTCACTCACGCACTTGTGCCTTCACTTGCTCGAGGTCATCATACGATCCTCACGTCTTCCTGGATTGACATTAAAGGAGGTGCTACTCATCACTCAGCTACACTTTCATTGGAACATCTTGAAGGTAGATGGGAAGTTCCACCTCGCCCAAACAAGGGGTTTCCACACCTCCCAATCCTATGAGATAAGCTTGTATGGGATTGATGTTCAACTGCAAGTCTTTGTAGTAGGAAAGTCGAACTGCACTACTTGCTGCACCTGAGTCAATCAATGCTTTCATAGTCCTTGCACCCTTTCCTTGTCCTATCTCTATGGTCACAAAGGGACGCCGGTCAATAACTGGAGAAGTCGTTATGCTTGATTTTTGGCACATATCCATGTGATATTTTGGGGCGTTTGAGTTGACATCTAGGCCTAGTCACCTTAACTTATTTTTCCTTATGCGCTCTCTAGCCTCTGCTTGTGCTTCTTCTCTGACTCTCATCTCTTCTTCTTTTTGTTTCTTAGCAGTGTTGAGTCTCATTAGCATGTCCTCTGTAAGAGGTTCTTGATATAACTTGACTCGACAACCACTGATATAGTTTGGCAAGATGTCACCTTCTAAAGTAGCCAATTGAACAACACCGCTAGTGGAAATTCTATTAATGATCATGGGTCCATATCCTCTTTTTTCCAACTTACGAGCATGTTGCTTTAGTGTGTAAACCAACACTAGATCTCCCTCTTTCATTCCCTTATCCTTGATGTGTGCATCAAAGTATGCCTTTTGCCTTTTCTTTGCAGCATAGATACCTGCCGCCGCGCGTAGCCTTGTCTCACCTAAGTGTTCTAGATCAAAGATCCTCAAGGACAATTCATGTCCATTCCACTCATGCTCTTGTGCTACTTTTAATGCTGGGATTATGAAATCTAAAGGTAGCACAACATTCTATCCAAAGACCATCTGAAATGGGGTGGCATTGAGTACTGTTTTGTAGGCAACTCAGTAAGCCCAAATAGCATGATGAAGTTGTTTGTCCCAATCAGAGCGTTTATTATTTACCAATTTATTCAAGACATTACATAGGATCTTATTTGTGCTCTCGGCCTATCCGTTAGCTTGGGGATGATAGGGGGCAGACTTCTTATGTATCACCAAGAATTCTTGGAGAAGATTTTCAATGACTTCATTTAAGAAGTGGGTGCCTCTATCGCTTACTAACTCTATTGGTAGTCCATATCTAGTGAACACATTCTCGAATAAGAACTTAGCCGTCGTCTGAGCATCATTCTTTGTTGTGGCTTTGACTTCTACCCATTTTGTAAGGTAATATGTGGCTACAATGATGTACTCTACATGGGAGTTTCTAGCTCGGGGGTTAATAGGACCTACAAAGTCTATACCCCACTTTGAGAATGCACGTCCTCCCATCATGGGCCTCAAAGGCATCTCGTCTTTTCTGATAGGATATTGCGCACGTTGGCATGTGTCACATTTCTTCACATAGGTATGTGCATCCATATGAAGAGTTGGCCACCAAAGTCCTGAGAATAGAATGGTCTTGATTACTCGATCAGGACCAAAGTGTCCACCTGCAACACCGCTGTGTGCAGTCTCTAAGACCTTTAAATAGTCTGATTCATGAACGCAGAGTCTTAAGTAACCATCTTTGCCTCTTCGGTATAGGTTCTCTCCTACTAAGGCATAGCCTTGAGCCTCTTGCTCCATGCTTTGTCTTCTTGCTAGACTAGCCTCTTTGGGTAATCTTCCCGACCTCATAAACTCTACCAATGGAGCACTCCAATCTGGAATTAATGACACTTGATAAAGGGTCGCATGCTCCATTGGGGGTCTCTCTCTGCACCTTGGACAATTCTTAATCCACTCATGTATTTCTTTGTCCATGCTTGGCCAATACACTCCTAAACGCTTCAGATTCTGCAATGTTCGTTGTTTAGAATAGTGATTTCCTAGCAATCCTTCATGAGCTTGCTGCAACCAATTACTATGTTCATCATCCTTGACACAACAAGCTAATACAACCTCAGTATCTTGTTTGTACATGCTTCCTGCCAATATGTGATATTTTTGTGATTTTACACTTTCTTCTTGTGATGTTTTCACATTCTTATTTGCAGGGCCGAAGGTTAGGACTGGTACCAACTTATTTGCCCATTTAGGAACAACTTCTAAATTGAACAGATAAGCATCGGGTAATTCGTCAGACACTCCTTGCGGTGACTCTCCTGAAGTGATGCGAGAAAGGTGATCTACCCAAAGGTGGGTTCTACCTTTCCTGACAACAACTTCAAAGTCATATTCCATTAGTAAGAGGAACCATCTTACTAAGCGTCCAATATTGCAAGGTTTATTGACCAAATATAACAAAGCTTGATGATCAGTGAAAAACTTGAACTTGTTGGCCAATAAATAGTGTCTAAACTTCTTCACAGCATATACCATGCCTAAGCCCTCTCGCTCAGTTGTGGTATAGTTTTGTTCTGCTGCGGTTAGTTGTCTGCTAGTATATGCTATGAGTAAATCTAAATTTCCTTCACCGATGGGTTGTGCTAGCACACATCCTATGGCATGATTGGATGCATCCACATGGCCATGGAATGGTTTATTCCAATCAGGAGTGGTCAGTATTGGTGCTGTGCACAAACATTTCTTCAGTTCATTGAAAGAATTCTCGCATTCATCATTCCACTCAAAATTAGACAACAAGGCATAAAGGGGTCTAGCTATGATCGTGTACATGTGGATAAACCTACGGTAATATCCACAATGGCCCATAAAGGCTTGTACCTCTTTAACATTCCTTGGTCGTGGCAGCTCTGCTATGGCTCGTACCTTATCTTCATCTGTTGAGATTCCATTCTTAGAAACAATATGACCTAAGATTTTACCTTGACGCACCATGAACACACACTTTTCTGGGTTCAGACACACTCGATATTCTCTACACTTGTTAAAGATTTGTCTGAGTTCAGGGATATGGAATCTTCTTTCTTGGGAATGAGCACATAAATCTTCCACATATACTTCTAAGCTCTTTCGCAAGAACTCTTTGAAGACATGACACATGAGCCGTTGGAATGTTGCATGTGCATTTGTGAGCCCAAATGGCATAAAACGAAATGCAAAGATTCCCCACTCTGTGGCAAAAGTTGTTTTGTGTTGATCTTCTGGGGCAATGGCTACTTAATTGTAACCTGAAAATCCATCAAGGAAGCTATAAACTTCCTTGCCTGCAACACGCTCCAATAGGTGTTCTGTGATTGGAAGTGGATAATTATCTCTGATCGTAGCGGCATTAACTTTTTTAAGGTTAATACACACTCGCAACTTCCCGTTCTTCTTGGGTACCAGTACAATGGGGGACACCCATTCAGTATGCTCAATCTCATAGATGAATCCAGCTTCAATCAGCCTATCAATTTCTTCTTTTATTTTGGCTGCATATGTATCATTATATGTGTAGGGCTTCTGTTTGGTGGACTTGGCATCAGCAATCATGGGGATAGTATGAGAACAAATTCTTGGATCTACCCCTTTCAAGTCTCTATAGTGCCATGCAAACACATCTCTATATTCCCTTAATAGAGCTACGAGCTCCATTTCTTCTCTTGCACTTAGGTCATCTCCTATGTATGTGCATCTCTCTTCGTTCTCTTCAATGGTCACTACAATTTTCTTGGTCTTTTCTTTATTATCATATGATTCTCCTATGATGGCCTCTCTCTTAGGCATGCGTACCAAAATTTTGCAGTCGTCAACTTCATATTTCTTGAATTTTTCTGGTACTTCAAACAATGATTCGTCCTCTTCTTGTTTCACTGCTTTTCTTTTCTTTTTCTTTTGACTGCTCTCACTTCCATCCTTTGAATTTACCGTTTTAATACTTGTGAAAGGTTCTTCTTCTTTTTGGGTGAACACTCCTATATCTTCTAGATAGTGCTGCTCTGAGTTAAAGCAACTATCCATCACAATGGACTCTATATCATCATCATCCTCTTCTTCTTCTATGACATCACTAGGGTCACATTCTTCTAGCAAGGGCTGACACATGAACACTGAAATATCATAACCCTCCTCATCACAATGAGGTGTCCATTGTTCTTCATTGACAGCAATGTCCATGGTGGCTAAGATTTCTAGCCAGCCATGAGGCTCAAATTCCTCATCTAGAAAGATCATCGGTGTATAAGCTAGGTCTTTAATTGGTCTATCTCCTGGTGAAGTTCCTTCTTCTCGCGCCTTCAAGCATTTTTCCTCTTCCTCTGCGACCTTGCACATCCACAAATGAGTATCTTCATGCAACCATGATGGATCAGGTGAACTTTCAGAATGCACAGAGATTGAATCTTCTTTTGCTTTGTGGATAGGATTCCAATGTAGGGGTGGTACATCTCTGAAGGAGTAATCCTTCAAATTGACCTTGGTGGTGACCTCTAAGTGCTGCAAGTACAAGGAGTTGGTTCCCCAATCCTGTACTATTTGCAATTGTCGTAGGAAGGGTCTTCCTAGGATCATCTCATAGACATTATTTTTCTCAAAGTCACATATAGCAAATGTGTGCTCAAACTCTACACCACAAGTGGTTAGAGTTATCCCTTCTAGCAATCCTAGAGGTCTTTCAAAATGACCATCACCCATTTGAAGCTTCATTCTAGTTGGTCTTAATGTGGGCTTGCCCCATTGCTTCCACAAGGAGGTGGTCGCAATAGCAACACCAGCACCTGAATCTATGATTGCTTTGGTTGTGTAACCTTGGTAGGTGATTGGAAGGTAAGTATTACCTTCTTCACCCTCACACATGTCCCCTATTTTATCTAGAGGTATCTCTGGTACTTTTGGTTTAGAGCCTGCTTTTGGCATTTTGGAATCAAGTTCTGGAACTTGATCACATGATTCCAAAGCTCAGGTTTTGCTTTGAGCAGCTCTTCTACAGTGAGATGACACTGAACCTTAGTGTTCTTCACGACATCAGTGTTCCTTGGAACCACTGAGTCTTCATTTCTTACTAGTATTGTGGGAGCTCTAATCTGGAGAGATTCAGATTCCCATGGGCCTAGAAATTGAGGTAGTTCTTCTAGGGTATTAGATTCAAAATCTAATCTTTCATCTTCTTGTTGTTCTGCTTCATTTCCGTAAATAGATGGAATGTCTTGGGGAAATTGATCATGAAGATCATCAATCTCAGGAATAGGAGGGGAGTTATTGTTCTCCTTGGCCCATTTCTCCTCTTGTATTTCCCACAAGAACTCTTGGGAGTGCTCCTGAATTGAAGGAGGTATTCCAGCATCCGTGGAATTTGAAACATAAGCTCCCATTGGTGGTGAGATTCTTCTCTCAATAACTGGTTGAGCCTGTGGAGGTAAAGAAACTTGTCGTTTGTTTACCAATTGCTCTAATCTTTCTAGTAAGCCCTGGAAATGCAAATCCGGTTTGACAGATTTTGTCTGATTGAACTTTTGACTAGTCTCCAGTATAGCTTGAGCTTGTTCTACCATTTTCATGCACATTTTCATCCGTTCAATCTCTAAGCCCGCTCTAGGGTAACTCTTGTCTAGATTTGCAGTTGTAGGCCCTTCTTGAAGTCGAGCCTGGTAGGCCTTGAACATCATGTCCAAGCCTTCTGGGGTTGGATCTGCAAGAACAGAACCTGGTTGCGGTCTATTTACAATGGGTGGTGGGGTGGGATGAGGTGTAGTGGATGGAGTTTTGGCATGCGAGGGGTTTTGAGATGCAATGTCTTCTATTTTTGTTTTTGCGTCTTTCAAGCTTTCTTCTAGTTCCGATAACTTTTTATTCCACTTACGATTGGCCTTTTCTCTGGTATCCTTCCATGTTCTTGTTTTCCTCTTACTAGGCTCTCCTAATTCACTCGACTCCGATTGTTCTACTGGTTTATCTTGTTTTAATGCTTGTGCCCTAGTAACTGCCTGTACAGGTGCCACATTACTACTACTTGAACTTGAATCCGCCACTAAGCCTACCACATTAATGGGTGTAATCTTTCGTGCACTGGAGGGGTTTCTTGGACAATCTCTGGGGAGATGTTCTTTTCCACAATCAGGACAAAAAGCTTGTATTGTGATAGCCTGTCCTTGACTCGGAGATAGTGGGTGGGGACAATCACGAAGGAAATGGTCACCCTGACATCTAAAACATGGTCCTCTAGGAGCTTGTGGTCTTACTTGTCTCAGTTGGGGCCTAGGGTTAGCATTTGCGTACATGACATTGGAATATTCAGGCTCCCAATTTTGTTCCATTGGTTGTGCCTCATATTGATATGGGTAAATCTCACTATGTTCAGGTGACTTTGTGTAATAAGCATGTGGACTACCTTCATGGGAGTAGTCTGAACTATGAGCATGAGAGTCATTATCTGGTATCAATGGGGTTAGTGGGACCAATGCTCTATTTGGAGTTTCCTCTCCCACGGCATACTTGACTGGAATCACGTTGGCAAGAGTTGGTGGTTGGTTTCCCAAGACTGGTTGTGTTCTATATTGTGCTTGATATTGCTGTTGTGGTCCATAATATGGCTGTTGGTATTGGTTCTGATAACTACCTTGTTGGAAAGGTTGCTGATAAGTTTGTCTAACAGCCTGCCTATTGTAGGGACAATCTTGAGCCGTGTGGTTCGTTTATTTTCTCTCAATAGTGCAATATGGAGCATTCCTTTCTCTAATGTTTTGGTTTTGCATTGGACCCCTCCATAGGTATAACATCGATTCAATGAGGTGACTCTTGGTATTTGTCTATTTTGAACTCCTAGCTTCTTGGCAACTTGCTCAGCTATCTCATCTATTTCCGTGGAGATTTTCGAAGTATGACTAGTAGAACCATCAGAATCCTTATAGAGTTTGGACAATCCTAACTCCTCACCCAAGTTATCTTCTATGTCAATGCACGTCCGCACACACTCTTCTATGGATCTAGGCTCTTTCAAGTACACATGATCTTAACTTTGTGCTCAGTAAGCCATCTAAGAACAAAGCCACTTGTTTGGCTGGTGTGGGTAACTCTGGAGTAGGGCATCTTTCTAGGTACTGTCTGAACCTTCTACCTGCTAGTCGCACTGTTTCTTGGGGTGTCTACTTGAAACTGTGGATCAAGGATGATGTGTTATGCCTGATACCACTCTTGGAAAATTCTACAATGAATTCGTCTAGCAGCTAACCTATATCACGATAGTTGCGACTACTCAATGGTTGAAACCAAGCCAAGGCAGTGCCCTTAAGAGTCAAACCAAATGCCTCGTATTGGGTGAATAAATCCTCAACCTGTTCAGCTCTTAACACTTGTTTGAACTCAGCCACATGATCATAAGGATCTCCTGACCCGTCAAAATAATTCTTCATTGCCTTGATCACTTGAGTGGGTCTAAGGGTTCTTGTGTGCTCTCAGGGTCTAGGCAATGGAAAATCATGTTCATCTCTTTGTTGCCTATGTGCTTGATGTCTCTCTCTTTCAGGTCTTTCATTTTCAAATCCTACTCTATTTCTGCCCACCGTGTGTGCAAAACTTACCTCAGGTCTCTCTCTAGTTCTTTCTCTCCGGGCTTCATGAGCTTGGGATGATCCTACTCCTTGGAGGTCATGGAAAACATTGGATTGGTGGAGGGAAAATCAGTTCATTCTTCCAAGTATATGCATGTCTATCATGTTTTGTTACCAAGAAAATTTTCTCTGACATGTTATCCAGGTAGACAACTTTGCCTGGTATCTTTGGATCCTTGAACTCGTAGATGATGACTATGCCCAATTGACTAGGTTGATCTGGCTTGAATCTCCAAAAGGCTTCCTCTGTTTCTCTATTCAAAAATAGTTCTATGCTTTTGTTGTCTTGAGGAATCCAGTCTGGAGTGATCACTCTCGTCAAAACTAACTTGCCTCTAGGAGTCTGGGATCCTTGTCCTACATTTCCTTGTTCTAGGTCTCCTATCTCATTCTCATGAATGATATTTCCAAACTCATCGGTCCTATCTGGATGGTTGGTAACCACATACATGGTTCCTTCCTTATCAATGTATGAACCCTCTTCGAACTTGACCACCGGGTGTTCAAGTCCAAAGGATTGATCTGGATTTTTGAGTTGGACCACTGATCGCCTCAAGCCATCCTCATAGATGCGAGCACCTAATCGGTTGGTCCGAATATATTCCAACTGTGTCTTATAGGGACCTTCTGGTGTTTGTAGATGGGCAGTCCCTGAGCCACCTGCAGGTTTCCCCATGCTAAAAGACATTTCTGAGTCACTTGTGTCTGAACTTAGTCCGTAAGGATGACCACTTAGTTGTTGTGCCCAAGACTTAGCTGTATGGTTGACACTGGACTGAGAATATCTAATGCTTTGTCTATCCTTGCCTAGGTGTCTACCAGATCTCAAGTTCATAAGCTTTGGCTAAGAGTCCAAAATTTCCCCTTGGTATGGTTCAAAAATCCTTTGGAGCCCCCTTGGTTTCCTAGTCCCACTTGAAGCCCAAAAAAAATGGACTTTGGATGAAAAAGTTATATCAAATCAGGCTCCTGGGGGTCAAAACAGGCAAACAGGACCTTTTGGAAAAAATCACATTTGTGAAATCAAAAGAATCGCGATTTTGTGAACTTCAAGAGAATCGCGATTTTGTGAACTTCAAGAGAATCGTGATTTTGTGAACTTCAAGAGAATCGCGATTTTGTGAACTTCAAGAGAATCGCGATGCTATGTGTTGGCACACAAAGCAACAGAGGAATCATGCACAATACGGCAACAAGGCCATATCATTTTCCCCCATGGGTTATGTACAACTCAAGTGATTTTAATCACTACACAAACATTGTAAATCCCGTTTTTGGTAGAATAGACTCCATTTTGTGCAAGCCGAGGAGTCCTCGAGCTTGAGGAGTATTAGAAGTACCATCGTACCAATTTTCATAATTTTTAGACTTCGTTTGAGCCCTCAAATAAGCCCTGGAACCTAATTTTTAACTAGGCCGGACACTAGGTCTGGACAGGGCCAAAGCTAGTCAAAAACTATAAAAGGAGCTAGAGAGCTCATGTTGGAAGGAGTGATTTTGAAGGAGCATTTTTGATGAAAAAATTAGTAAAAAGTCAAAAAAATTGTAAAATATTTATGCAATGATTGTAAATATAAGGAAGAGTCTTCCTTATGTGGTTGAGGACCTTCTGTAATTTTTGTAGAATTTTTAGAAACTCTTAGATAGCATTTTTTAGAAAATTAGAGAAAAAGACCTAATTTCAAGTGTGAAAAGGGACACTTGAAAATGTATATAAGTCAATTTTCTCTATTTTGGAGAGGTTGGTTAGCCATTTGCTCAAGCTATCAATAGAGAAGAAAGAGTTTCTGCAAAATCGTGTTTTCTCCTGTTGAGTGTATTTCTTTTGATGTGTGAGCTTGTCTCTTGTCTAAGCATGGAGATTTGTGAGTCTTAATTGTGTATTACTGAGTAAGTTGTATGAAGGGAGAGACCTATTGCTGTAAATGAGTGGAAAGGACTGAAAGAAGTTTCAAAATTGTGAAAATCGTCTGTTGGTACAGAATCACGATTGTCTCGTCTTGATGATACAGGTGATATTTTTCAGTTTTGAATTCATATTTGTATTCTGCTAATGAAATGGCATGGTTTTGACATAAAGAACATAGAAAATGATGGAGATTTGCTTTAGTTATGGTAATCTCAAGATTTTCTCTTCATCTTCAATTTCTCTCAGCAATCCAGCCATCAATCTCTTATTTCCTTGAATCTGTTATCTTGAAGGGGCTGTGGTCTTGTGGATATTCCTAGGATTGACAAAATAAAGATGATTTGTTGATTCTTTGTTACTTCATGATTGGAGAGGACAACTTGGAGTCCAAAACAAAACATTTTTTGGCGCCGTTGCCGGGGAGGGAGGATCAGAGAGGGAGGATCAGGAAGAAGGGGAATCAGCAGTTTGGAAGTGTAACATATTAAGAAACATCACAAATAGGAAAAGGAAGTTAAGGAGAGAAGATTGTGTGGAAGAAAGAGAAATACAAGATGAAAATTATGTGCCTCAACAATTCAAAGATGAAGAGTTTGAGCCTTATGGATGGAATCAAATCTTAGCTACAATGGATTTGGCCAGTGAGGAATATGTGGGAGTGGAATTCCAAAATGAGGAAGGATTTGATATCTTCCACATTGGCATACACATGATAGGAGTATCACAAAGAGAAGAGGATCAAAATCAAGAAATGATATTAACAGAAGGAAAATCACAATATTTGGAAACAGTAAAAGCTGAGGATGCAATCAAAGACAAAATCTCAGGCAAATACAAGGAACATAAACACAAAGAAATAGAAAGAGACCAGGAAAAGGAAAAGAAAGAGAAAGAGATAAACAGAGATCAATACTTTGATGTACCAGCAAACTTTAAAACTTATGAAGTAGAAGACAGACTACTTCTGAGAATGAAACCAAAAAGAGAGAAGAAAAAAGGGGAAGCATATGATAATGAAGAACAAACAAAGAAAATTGTAATTACACAGGAAGAAGGAGAAGAGAGACAAATAGTAATAGCTGATGACATGACATCACAAGAAGAAGAAGCATTAAGGAACCTAGCAAAGAACTATAGGGATGTATTTGCTTACAGTTATAAAGATTTGAAAGGAATTGATCCAAAAATTTGTGAGCATAAGATTCCTATGACACCTGATGCAAAACCAAGCAAACAGAGACATTATACATTTAATGACAAATACTCTGCCAAAATAAAGGAAGAAATTGACAAGCTGTTGGCTGCTAATTTCATTTATGAAATAGAGTACACTGAATGGATATCACCTATAGTTGTGGTGCCAAAAAAGAATGGGAAACTTAGGGTATGCATTAACTTGAAGAAAGTAAATGCAGCAACTATAAGGGATAGTTATCCACTGCCAATAACAGATCATCTTCTTGAGAGAGTTGCAGGAAAGGAAGTCTATAGTTTTCTAGATGGCTTCTCTGGATACAATCAAGTACCAATAGCTTTAGAGGACCAACATAAGACTGCCTTTTCTACAGAATGGGGGGTTTATGCTTTTAGGGTTATGCCCTTTGGATTGACCAATGCCCCAGCAACTTTTCAAAGGTTGATGTGTCATATTTTCAAAGAATTCCTGAGAAATGTGATGGAAATCTATGTAGATGACTTATGCACTTTTTCTTTAAAAAGACAAGATCATTTACAAGATTTGGAAAGAATATTCAGGAAGTGCAGGACATATAGAGTATGCCTAAACCCAGAAAAGTGTGTATTCTATGTCAGACAAGGAAGAATGTTGGGTCACATAGTGTCAAAAAATGGAATCTCTACTGATGAAAAGAAAATAAAAGCCATAATAGAGCTTCCTAGACCAACAAATGTGAAGGAACTCCAAACTTTTATGGGACATTGTGGGTACTACAGAAAATTTGTATACAAATTTGCTGATATAGCCAAGCCCTTATATGCCCTCATCACAAAGTTTGAGTGGACTGAAGAATGTGACCAAGCATTTGAAACATTAAAAACTTGTTTGGTGACAGCACCAATCTTGAAAACACCTCAGTGGGATAAAATCTTTCATGTACATGTCGATGCTTCAAATTATGCTCTGGGATGTGTGTTAGCACAACCTATAGAAGGAAGCAAATTAGATTTCCCAGTAGCATATGCAAGTAGACAATTAAACATTGCAGAAAAAAACTACACAACTACTGAGAGAGAGGGATTGGGAATGATCTTTGCTGTCAAAAAATACAGACATTATCTATTGGCCAACAAGTTTAAACTCTTTGTGGATCACCAAGCCCTACTCTATTTAGTAAATAAACCATGTCATACAGGAAGAATAGTAAGATGGTTTCTTTTACTAATGGAATTTGAGTTTGAGGTGGTGGTTAGACAAGGAAAAACACACTTGAGAGCAGATCATTTATCAAGAATTCAGTCAAAAGAACCTAGTTCACCTATAGATGATGATTTGCCAGATACATACTTATTCAAGGTGGAAAGTGTTCCTGAATGGTCGATGTCATTAATTCCCTTGCTAACCATGGGACCTTGTAGGTCATTAGCAAATAATACACATCTGGTGTTACAAAGCAGGAATTTCATGTTGTTAGCTGGACATTTGTATCACCTCAATCAGTCAGGTATACTGGAATATTGTACTCCAGAAGAAGAGCAACATGAATATGTAAGAAAAGCTCATTGCTGGAATCCATGTACTCATGCTTCTACAATTGTTACTCTTAGTAACCTTAATAGGATGGGAGTACATTGGCCAAATAAGATTCAAGATGTGGAGAGATATATTGATAATTGTCAAAAATGTCAAACATGGCAGAAAGCAGAATTAATAACTCTATATTGGTTTCAGAAAAACCCTGAATGGAGTGAAAATATTGTTGAGAAGCTGAAGAGAAAGGAGAAAGGGGAACAAGTAATAGCTGGTGCTGATTCAAGAAATCTACAAGTAATCTCAGAGGAATATCAACTCATAGGAGAGCAATTATACAAGAGAGGAATGGATGGATATCTGAGAATCTGTGTTCCAGAAGAAAGGTATTTAGAGATGTTGGAAATGGCACACTCAGGAGTAGCTGGAGGACATTTCTCAAGTGATAGAACAGCCAAACTCATCTTATATTCTGGCTTTTGGTGGCCAACCCTATTTCCTGATGCTAGAACTTATGTGAAAAAATGTGATGTCTGTCAAAGGGTAAGCCAACCAAACAAAAGAGATAACATGCCATTAATTCCTTTAATTTCAGCCAGAGCTTTTAGCAAATGGGGATTGGACTTTATTGGACCAATACATCCTCCAGCCAGACAATCTCATGCAGAATACATACTAGTAGCTATAGATTATTTGACAAAATGGGCTGAGGCCAAAGCTACTAAAA
Source organism: Ceratopteris richardii (assembly GCA_020310875.1). Classification (NCBI taxonomy): domain Eukaryota; kingdom Viridiplantae; phylum Streptophyta; class Polypodiopsida; order Polypodiales; family Pteridaceae; genus Ceratopteris; species Ceratopteris richardii. The sequence continues at coordinate 194,300,935 of CM035415.1, read as the reverse complement.
GAAATGATGCTCACACCACTGCTAGATTTTTGTATGAAAACATTATCACTAGATTTGGACTACCAATTGAATTGGTAAGTGATAGGGGGACTCATTTTTTGAATCAGATCATAGAAAACATGACTAATTATTTCATGATTAGTCACAATAAGTCAGCCCCATATCACCCACAAGCCAATGGGTTAGCAGAAAGCACTAATAAAGTACTTTGCAATGTATTGTCCAAATTAGTCAACACAAACAGAAATGACTGGGATTATCAATTGAATCATGTTCTTTGGGCTTATAGAGTGGCATACAAAACAGCTTTAGGGACCACACCATTTAATTTGGTGTATGGCCAGAATGCAGTTTTACCCATGGAATTTCTTATTCCAACACTGAAGGTGGGTAGCCAATACAATTGGACAGGACATGAATTATCTGAGAGAGTCATAGACTTAGAAAAACTGGGAGCATCGAGACTCCAAGCAGTGATGAGTATATACACAAACAAGAAAAGACAAAAAGCTTATCATGATGTTCACATAAAAGACAAAGATCTACAAGAAGGAGACCTGGTCTTAGCTTACACAATCAAAGAACATCAGAAAAAGTTTCAGAAAAAAGGTCATGGGCCATATATCATACATCAGATAAGCAAAAGTGGAGCTATTCAGTTAGCCAATATTGATGGGGAAATCATGCCAAATTTCATAAGTGGATGTAGAGTGAAGAGGTATGAGTGCCCATTAACTACTGAGGAATGGAGAAGGTTGCAAAAGGCCCAAAATAGGAAAAAAGAAGAGGAAAGTATTAGAAAGGAGGCTCAACTTGAAGCCAAAGAAAGAATTAGAAAATTGAAACAAGTGTGCTTATGTGAAAACACTCTAAAGCAAAAAGAACATTTGCCTGTGATTATGATGAATTACCAGAATGAAAACATAAGGGTTTTGATAGACTCGGGAGCTCAAGTGAATCTAATTAGCTCAGCCTTGATCAATAAGTTTAATCTTAAGAGAGCTGAAAGCAGAATTCTGATCAAAACCCTGGGAGGGAAAAGCATTCAAAGCATATCTTCACTTTCTGTTAAAATTAAATTTAATAATGAATACATGAAGATAGATTGCGAAGAGTGGCCAGACCATTTAATGACTGAAAAGCTGATTTTAGGACAACCATGGCTCAAACAAGGTAAAGTCATCTTAAATTTTGAAAAAATGAAGCTTAATTTGACCATCAAGGACAAAAAGTTTTTAATGTTCTTTCTGAGTAATGAAGAGCAGGTAGATCATATGGATGTTCATGACCCACATCTCGAAGGATTTGCTTTCTCAATGGAGGACAGGAACATTATGACAATACAAAGTGATCAAGCTTCATACACTCAAGATCAGCAAAAGACTGAAGAGGTGAAGGTTGAGGAGGAGACAAAACAGAGAAAACTATTATTGCCAAAGTTGCAATATCAACAAAACAGAACAAAAAGAATATGGAAACAGGTCATGCACAATTATGGCTTACCAAAACAGGAAATAAAAACAAAATGGATATGGAAGCCAAAAAATGTCAAAAAATGTTCATCCACAGAGCATGGTTATTTCCATAACAGAAGGACAGATGGAATAAAACATTACTGGGTAAAAAAATCAGAATTAGGTCAATGGAAGAGAGATAATCCACAATGGACCTATTCTTGGAATTTTGGAAAGGACAAAAAATATGTCCTTCTTTCCCCTTAGAAGAAAATTAGGAGGGGAAGGAAAGTAGGTTAAAAAAAAAAAAAAAAAAAAAAAAAAAAAAAAAAAAAAAGAAGAAGAAAAAACCCCAGAAAAATATATTTTATTTTCTTGATTTTCTTTCTAAAAATAAAAGAACACAAAGCAAGATATAGGGAGGGAAAGAGTAATTTATTATGGAAAAAAGTTGTTTTGTTTTAGTGATTTTTAATTTTTTGTGATCATTTTTCTTTTTTACCATTACCTTTTCAAGTTTCTTCATTAATCATCTTTTCTAGCATCATCCTTTTAATTCAGGAATTGTTTTTTTTAGTAAAGAAGTGACAATTGGAGAGAGCACAATAGATGTCTTGCTACACCTGTGTTGCTCACTTAAAATTGAGTCTTGAAAAAAAAAAAAAGCAAAAATTGCTGGGAACTTGTTTTTCTTATTTTTTATATGTCAGAACATTCCAGAATAATATAGTATTTTCTTATGAAATCTTGTGACTCATGTGGGTGGAGTATTTTCTTTTCTGTCATATATAAATACAGGATGGTGAATACAAAGGAGTTGGCAATTCACGACTTCAAAGCTGATTCAGTGACTTTGTCCAGAGGACACTGGTTTTTGGACAGTGATGCAACTGAAGAACAGGTGGACTTAGAATCCGATGTAGACCAAGAAATCCCAGAAGCTGAAAAAATAGCAAAAGAACTTAAAGAGATTCTGGGAGTGATAGGACAACATATCTTCACAGTTGCAGTGGGAGGATATAAGTACACCATGTTGTGCCAAGAATTCTACAGGTTTCAAAAAACTTCTGTCAACCTCAAAAGATGGAAAGCTGTGGGATTGCACAAGCTCTTAGAAGAACCAATTTTCTTTATTGACTTTGAAAGAGTAGCACAAGTAATGGGAACCTTGGAGGAAGTGGGAAAAGGCAATGATGCCTACTTCAGATGTAAAGTGAAGAATAAAGACAATCAGGAGGCAGGGATAGTCATCAAAGCAGAACATATCAGAGCCGCCTTACAGTTCTATCCCATGGGCACTAAACTGGACCAAAGTTTTGTCAAGAAAAATAAGGAGACTTACACGGGGTATGTAAAGTTCACTGATTTCAAGGGAAAAGAAAATGAAGAATATGCAATTAGAATGTTCCTGCAATATTTTTGTTTTCCCAAACTGCCTAGATACACCATGCCTCACAAATCAGTAACTCTGCTGATGTTCAACAACAAAGATAGAACAAAGCCATTTGGGGTGATGGATGTCTCACCTTACATCCATGAACAGCTGAAGGAAGCAGCAAAGCATTGGGAGCAGAAAAAATTCATGAATGGAGTCCAGTTTTTGACAAAAATCATTTATCATGTTTTAGGTATGGAAGAACAGTTAAAGTTAGCTCCTGAGGCACAGTACTTCAGAAATTTGATGTCAGGAATCAAAAGTCCCCCAAAGAAGGCACTTGGAAGAGAATCAGAAGGACAAACTCGCATGAGAGGAACAGGAATGAAGAGAAAAGTCATATCTGAGGAAGTGATTCCAGTAAAGAAAAGAAGGTTGGACCCCAGAAAAGTAGAGTTAGAACAGACGGAAGAAACAAAAGAGGAACAGGTGGCAGCACAGAAAAAGGTGCAATCCTCCAGTGAACCTCATCCTCCGCAGACAAGCAAAGAACAACTTTACACTTATCTCACACAAGGAAACAGCAAAAGAGCCATATACGAGGCACAATATCAAAAAATGCTGGAAGATTTTTCATGTAAAGCTACTGATTGGATCCAAGAAGAAGTGGAGCACTATGAAGCATTGCATGAAGAAATGATGGCAGCAGAAACTGAAGAGATATTTGTGAAGAAGGAGGTAGAATTGCTGGCATACTTCAAGGAGTTGCAAGGACCTCCAGAGGCCAGAACTACAGTAATAGTGAAAAAGAAGATGCCAAGGAAACCTGTTCAAAAGAAGAAGATGATAAAGAAAGGGAAAGGAAAGATTGCAGATGAACCTGTGATAAAAGAAATGAGACAGGTAACTACCAAAGAAACACAAAAGTTAACCTCAGAGATGGAAGTGTCAAAGCCTATAGAACAAGAAGTGGGAGGATCTTCACGATTCTCATCTGATTCAGACAGCGACATTGAGAGTTTTTTGCTAAAAAGTTTAAATCTGTCAATACCCAACACTCCCAATATAGCTGCACAGGCTGTAGAAAAAGTGAAAACACCTGAGGATTCAAGTAAGAAATCTCAAGAGAAGCAGACACAGGAAGAAAAAGTTCCACAGATGAGTACTGAAGAAAAAAGGAGGCAGTTAAAAGGAAAGGCAAGGATGACAGAAGAGGAAGAACAGAAGAGAAATGAAGAAAATTCTGGAATAACGAATGTTGACAAAAATTCAATATGGACCAACCCATCACAGACACAGTTCAATTTAAATGCAAGATTGACTGCAAGTTTGGAGGAACTAGCAAAGAAAGTATTCGGCAGTGTACTTAGCCCAAATAATCAGCAGAAGGATGAATCCAAAGAACAGGAAAGCAAGGAGTTAGAATCAGAAAAGAATGCTCAAGAGGTTTTGGGACAAGTAATAGAGGAAGGCATTGTTCAAAGTATAAAAGATGTGCTGCAGGATATAAAAAGCAGTGAGGAATTTACATCTAAGAATGATCAAGAACAGGAAGTGGAAGCAGATTTTATGGATATTGAGGAGCAAGATCAGGAATGCATAAAAGAGAAAAGTAATGACCAGGTTGCGGGTACAAAAGAAAGTGAATCAGTTGAAGTTCAGGAAAAGCAGGAACAGGAAGATCAACTCAGGAAAGTTCAACAAATTCTTGTTAAAAAGGACTCAAATAATAGTCAGGACACCCTAACACAAGAGAAGGAGATACTAATTAAGGGAGACCAGCTCTTCACAGAGAAGCAACAAGTAGTGGAAGAAAAGAAGCCATTAGAAGGGAAGAAAGTTTCAGATTTCTCAGAGCAAAAGAGTGCAAATGACAGAGCACTAGTTTATGAAGAGGATGATAACAATCAGGATACAGAGAAATATGATCACAATGATGAAGAACAAGACATGCAGGACATAGAAGATGAAACAGCAGCAGAAGAAGATGATGTGGATAAAGAAGATAAGCAAATTGAAGTTAGACAGACAGAAATAGAAGTAGGGTTGGAAAGAATACCCAAAAATATAAGATCAGCTTGTCAAATGATTATGAGCAACATTGAACAATTCAGACCATCTAGCAGGAATATGATCATATCAGGAATGGTGGCTGAATCAGAATTTGAAAAAGGCAGTTTAATCATCAAAGAACACAAGAAAGAAAAAGAGCAGATGACAGAGCAATTAAGGTTGCTAAAGGAAAGGAATGAAGAATATCTCAATAGAATCATTGCTTTGGAAGAAGCTGAGGTTCAGAAGCAGAATAGGATACAATATTTGGAAGAAAAGAGTGTAAAGTTATCAGAGCAGAATGCCAAAATGGATATGGAATTAAAAACCATTGGAGGAAGATACAGAACTTTACAAACATCTTATCAAATTCTGACTAGAGCACATGAAGAAATTAATAAAGTGTTGTTAGAAGAAGGTCAACTACAAGGTGGAAGCAAATCTGTCCAATTGACAGAGGAAGAAAAGGAAGAGCTGCATAAAGAAATTCAAAGACTTCAAACAGAATTAAAAGAGGCCAAAGAAATGGAGAAACAGGCAAACACTCATGCTGCCACATCAATGAGAGGATATCATCAATTACATTTGGAGGTAGAGAAGGAAAGAAGTGAATGGCAAGCAAAGATGGAGGAAGAAAGAAATGAGTGGAGGAAGGAAAAGGAGTTATGGGAAGCTCAGAACAAAAGTTCAATGATGACTATAGAAGAACTACAGAAACAGTTGGAGAAATCAAAAGTTCCAGAAGAAATTCAAGATCAAGTACAGGCAGAAGATACAGACAACAGGGAATATGAAACAGGGGATTTTGACAAGGAACAAGAGAACAAGGAGTCAGCAGTCAAAGAAACAGAGGAAGAATCTTCTGAAGATTTTGTACAGAAGTTATTGACCAATAGAGAGGCAAGAATGGGTTTTATTAGACAAATGCATAATGAGTATGAAGATCAAATAGTTAATTTTGCTCTGAATAAAGGCATTAATCCAGATCAGCATCATTGGGCTGCAGATGGATTGGGAATACCTTTCTGCATGATTTTGGAGAGTATAAAGAATTATCAATTAGCCAGAGTAGGGCTATCTCCGAACAAATACCTTGAATATGAAGAAGATATTAATGTCACGAAGGAGTTATTTGAAAGAGCAAATCCTAAATGGAGGAATAAGTGGTTGGATGCCAATAAGGAATGCAGGAAAATCTGGAAAGAGGCACCTTTGAATTTAAAGATCAACCCAGCCTATTGTCCAGTTGCCAGAAGAAGAGAATGGACTGTTTTTTGGGAAAGGAGGAAAACAGGACAGATTCCAGCAAAGTGGCTGAATTTTCCAAAAATAGCAGGTCCAAAGGCAGGTACTTGGCCTACAAAAAATTACATGGTGAATGCTGCTGAGTCAATTTTAACGACATATAAAGATGTTAATGATCCAGCCTGTATACTACTTGTCAGAATAATGAGATTGATTCTAGCTTGTATAGAGACCTACACTGATACAGATATCAGAATTTTGAACTACATAGGTTTTAATTCACCAACCGATGCTCTTTTGTTTGATTTGAGTGAGACACCAGACAGGATCTGCTTAATGGCCTACTACAGCAGAATTATATTTTTGGGTAGCCATTACTTACAGATTTTTGAGGATGCTTTCGATTATGGATTTTTTGAGAGGGAATCAGAGATTTTTGGAAACCTATCAGTTGTTACAAAAGCAAGACTTACTGCCTATGAAGTTGCCTACACAGAATATTTGAAGAAGGACGTTATAGACAAGCCTGAAGCTGCAGTACAATGGAGGAAAGCTTTATTTGAAATGGTCAATAATTTGAATGTCACTGAAAGGAAGAGCCATGACTTGGTGTCACAAGTATATCAAAGGAAGAAGAAATAAAGCTGAGCTCACATAAAGAAAATCTTTCGTCAGGAGCCGAAAGGTTTAGGAGGGGAAGGATGTTGGAAGGAGTGATTTTGAAGGAGCATTTTTGATGAAAAAATTAGTAAAAAGTCAAAAAAATTGTAAAATATTTATGCAATGATTGTAAATATAAGGAAGAGTCTTCCTTATGTGGTTGAGGACCTTCTGTAATTTTTGTAGAATTTTTAGAAACTCTTAGATAGCATTTTTTAGAAAATTAGAGAAAAAGACCTAATTTCAAGTGTGAAAAGGGACACTTGAAAATGTATATAAGTCAATTTTCTCTATTTTGGAGAGGTTGGTTAGCCATTTGCTCAAGCTATCAATAGAGAAGAAAGAGTTTCTGCAAAATCGTGTTTTCTCCTGTTGAGTGTATTTCTTTTGATGTGTGAGCTTGTCTCTTGTCTAAGCATGGAGATTTGTGAGTCTTAATTGTGTATTACTGAGTAAGTTGTATGAAGGGAGAGACCTATTGCTGTAAATGAGTGGAAAGGACTGAAAGAAGTTTCAAAATTGTGAAAATCGTCTGTTGGTACAGAATCACGATTGTCTCGTCTTGATGATACAGGTGATATTTTTCAGTTTTGAATTCATATTTGTATTCTGCTAATGAAATGGCATGGTTTTGACATAAAGAACATAGAAAATGATGGAGATTTGCTTTAGTTATGGTAATCTCAAGATTTTCTCTTCATCTTCAATTTCTCTCAGCAATCCAGCCATCAATCTCTTATTTCCTTGAATCTGTTATCTTGAAGGGGCTGTGGTCTTGTGGATATTCCTAGGATTGACAAAATAAAGATGATTTGTTGATTCTTTGTTACTTCATGATTGGAGAGGACAACTTGGAGTCCAAAACAAAACAGCTCATTTTTGAGGTTAGATTGTAATTGAAACGAACTTGTAAGAGCATTTTGAAAGTAATCTAAAAGCTCCATTGATTCTCACTCTTTGTCTTGCCTTGTGTGCGCGTGTGTGTGTATGTGTGTGCATGCTTGTGTGCTTCTCACTCACGCACTTGTGCCGCCACTTGCTCGAGGTCTTCATACCATCCTCACGTCTTCCCGGATTGACATTAAAGGAGGTGCTACTCATCATTGAGCTACACCAAATTTTGGCGCCGTTGCCGGGGATCGAGCTTTGAGGACGAGCGTGTGATGGTAAGACGTAGAGTTGACGCGTTGGAGTTGTAGGTATTTTCTTCACTCTCATCGATTTTCTTTTACTTTCTTCACCATCATCATCATCACCATCTCCCAAGTCCATCTCCATCATCGCGAAAATTTCAGTTTTTTTGACTATATCCCCACCTCCACCTCATTTCCCTCATTTCACTTGTGAGAGAGAGCGAGAGAGCGAACTTGCATGTGCTGTTTTTGCATGTTTTCTGAGCTATTTTGCAGGTTTTTTGCTGTACCATCATCCCCAGCAGTGTGCGCAGGTACGACAGGCTCTGCACAGGTCCCAGGACGACAATCTCTGTCTATCGCGACAGACAGAAAATCTAAACATTTTGTGAATGCATGATTAGCACAGTAACCTACACCTTGAGGGCACTCTAGATCACTAGAAGTTTTTCAAAAAATTGCGTTTTTTCTGTCTATCGCGACAGACACTGTCTATCGCGACAGACACCGTCTATCGCGACAGACAGAGACCCACGACAGACAGCGTCTATCGCGACAGACACCGTCTATCGCGACAGACAGAAATCCGCGACAGATACCGTCTATCGCGACAGACACCGTCTATCGCGACAGACAGAAATCCACGACAGATACCGTCTATCGCGACAGACACCGTCTATCGCGACAGACAGAAATCCGCGACAGATACCGTCTATCGCGACAGACAGAAATCCGCGACAGATACCGTCTATCGCGACAGACACCGTCTATCGCGACAGACAGAAATCCGCGACAGATACCGTCTATCGCGACAGACACCGTCTATCGCGACAGACAGAATTTCACGATAGATACCGTCTATCGCGATAGACAGAAATCCGCGACAGATACCGTCTATCGCGACAGACACCGTCTATCGCGACATACAGAATTTCACGATAGATACCGTCTATCGCGACAGACACCGTCTATCGCGACAGACAGAAATCCGCGACAGATACCGTCTATCACGACAGACACCGTCTATCGCGACAGACAGAAATCCATGATAGACACTGTCTATTGTGACAGACACCGTCTATCGCGACAGACAGCCCCCACGATAGATTGTGTCTATCGCGACAGACACCGTCTATCGCGATAGACAGACATTTTCGGCAAAAAATTAAGGTGTGAATTTTTGGAAATTTAGGCTAAATTTTGGGGCATATTTGCACTTTCATGTACTCATATACTTACAAAGGCCTTAGAAAATGCATTAAAACCCCCGAAAGGTTCTGTCTGTCTAGTAACCCCCTAAACCCTGAACGGTCATAACTTTTGCGTACGAAATCCATTTTCGGAGCTCTAGGGCTTGTCAGAAAGTTGACCCACAGAGGGGTAGAAACACCAAGGGAGCTCTAGAGGAAATTTCTAGCAATACATAAGGGGGAACAACGTGTCTGAAATAAATTGTCTGTCAATTGAAAGGTCTACTTGAAGCTAATCTTGGGATTTATGCAGGCCTATTGAGAAGCAATTGAGAGTATCCAAGCAAGGGTGTTACGCACGCTTGAGAATCAACTTCTCGAGCTCTAAAGAGCAAGGTTCGGCAAGAAAGGTCGGAATATTCTCAACTCCTCTTCGTCAATTCCTAGCTTAGGCTAAGAACGATTAGAAGTAGGAGTAAGTCAGGGCAACGATAGGCCACTATCAAGTTGAAGACTACCTAAAAACTCAAGTTCAAGCTAAAAACTTAATCTCTGTACTGTCGACAACATAAAGGAAAGAACCTAACGTGGAACGATCAACCTGAAAGTACGAAGAACATTTAAGTATTCCTGACGACGTAATAACAGATAAGACTTTAAACACGAGGAATAACTAAAAAGAATCAAGTGACTGGTACCAATTGATCGGCAACGAGGTTGTACCCTAAAAAAATTGGGCTAATCCGTTAGACATATGAACCTTAGATCACGACGAAACCTAGTAAGAGAGGGACAAAGCCTTAGGTCTTCAGAGGCTAGTGTCAATCACACTGCAAGGTCTTGGGCCTAGCAGTTGAGTCGCCACTCTCATTACCCTAGCTCTGATACCAGTGAGTCAGAGATGTCTCAAGGCATGGACAGGCCTACGGGAAGTTCAGGTGTGCCTTACTTGTACAGGGTAGAAGGCCCTTACAAAACACAGTTGGAATACCTTAGGACCAACCGATTAGGTGCGAGCATCTATGAGGACGGCCTAGGAAGATCTGTGGTCTAGATTAAAAACCCTGACCAATCCATAGGACTAGAGCACCCAGCTGTCAAGTTTGAAAACGGTGCATACCTGGACAAGGAAGGAACCATATACGTAGTCACCAGTCATCCAGATAGGACAGATGAATTTGGAAATGTAATTTCAGAAGCGGACTTAGGTGACTTGGAACAAGGAAACATGGGAGTGGAACCTAGAACCCCTCGAGGTAAATCAGTTCTCACTAGGATTATCACGCCTGAGTGGGTCCCCCAAGATAACAAGTGCATAGATTTGCTTCTCAATCGAGAAACGGACGAAGCCTTTTGGAGGTATAAACCGGATCATCCAATTGATATAGGAACAATCATGATCTATGAGTTTAAGGATCCGGATAGCCCAGGCAGAGTGACCTACCTAGATCATGCTTCAGAACGGATCTTTGTGGTGACAGAAAATGATAGGCATGCCTACACTTGGAAGGGTGAATTTATTTTCCCCCAACCAAGATCAAATGTATCCTATGGTCACCCTGGGGCTGGAACTTCCCAAGCTCATGGTACGCAAAGAGATAGAAGTAGGGATAGACCAGAAGTAAGTTTCGCCAACCCCGTGGGCAGAGAAAGAACGAGAACAGAGACGAATAGGGTAGAACCTGAGATGCATAGAGCCCATAGGAACCAAAGAAATGTAGATGGATTCCCTCTGCCGAGGCCTAGAGAGCACACAAGAACTTTGAGACCCACCCAACTAGTTAAGTCCATGAAGAACTACTTTGACGGCACAGGAGATCCCTATGATCATGTGGCGGAGTTCAAGCAAGTCTTGAGAGCTGAACAAGTGGAGGATCTGTTCACGCAGTACAATGCCTTCGGTCTAACCCTTAGGAACACAGCGCTTACGTGGTTTCAGCCATTAGATGAACGCCAGTTCAGGAGCATAGACCAACTCCTAGAGGCTTTCATCGTAGAGTTCTCTAAGAGTGGCATAAGACACAATACATCCTCATTGATTCACAGCTTCAAACAGACCCCCCAAGAGACTGTCAGATTGGCCGGAAGAAGATTTAGACAATATCTTGAAAGGTGCCCTATTTCGGAGCTACCCACATCTGCTAAACAAGTAGCCTTATTCCTTGATGGATTGCTGAGTACGAAATTGAGATCCTATGTGTATCTAAAGGACCCTAGGACCATAGAAGAATGTGTACGCATGTGCATTGACATTGAAGATAACCTAGGAGAAGAGCTAGAGCTTTCCAAAATCTACAAAGATTCAGATAGTGCATCTAGCCACTCTTCCACGCAATCTACATCAATTGAGGAACTCGCTGAGAAGGTAGCTCAAAAATTAGGTGTAACTAGCAAACAAATCCCAAGGTTTGCCCCTGTGAAAAGATGCTATACATGCGGTGGTGACCATATGGCGAATGTCTGCCCTATTATGGCCCAACCCCAAGTTAACCCTAGTAGCCAGTACTGCACCATAGAACGGAAGTACACAAACCACACTGCGCAAGATTGCCCATACAACAAGCAGGCAGTTAGGCAACCCTACCCTCAACCCTACCAACAAGGCAGATACCAGAACCAGTATCCTCCCCCACCACAATATGCTAGACCCCAACAAACCTACCAACCACAATATCAGGCCCAACAGAGACCCCAACCGGTGCTAGCTCAACAGCCTCCAAACCCCTCTAACGTGATTCCAGTAAAGTATGCTGTTGCAGAAGAAAACCTGAATAGAGCTATAGTCCCTGTAACATCCTTGATCTCTAAAAATGACCCAAGTGATCATAGCTTTGATTCTACCCATGTGGATAGCCCCCAGGCTTACTACATGCAGTCTCCAGAACATGGTGAGTCCTACTATAGTGAAGAGCCGAATGAACCTAGTTGGGAGTCAGATTACACGAACGTCATGTATGCAAACCCCAACCCTAGGCCTCAACCTAGGCAAGTAAGACCTCCATTCCCAAGAGGACCGTGCTACAGATGCCAAGGAGATCACCTCATTCGTGATTGTCCCTTGCCTCCACCTACACAAACCCAGTCAGTGACGATCCAAGGCTTCTGCCAAGATTGTGGAAAAGAGCATCTCTTACGAGATTGCCCAAAGAACCCCAATAATATGCCAAAAATCACGCCCATCAATGTTATTGAGTTAGTGGTAGATTCCAGCGGAAGTGTTTCTTCCACTGCACCCGTACAGGTAGTCACGAGAGCTCAAGCAGTGAAGCAAAACCAAGGGGTAGGCAAGGAAAAGAGCCCAGACACTAGCGATACTGAGAGCCAAAATAAAAAGAGAACAAGAGCTTGGAGAGATAGCCGCGAACGCATGAAAAGGCAATGGGCAAAGAAGATGAGTGAACTTGAGGAAAGTCTACGAGAAACCAAGGCTAAAATCATAGAGATCACATCTCAACCGCACTCTCACACATTCCCACCGCTACCATCCCCATCACCCTCCATCCCTTCATCCTCTAAGACACCCCACGTAACCCACCCACCACCCCAAACAGGATCGGTATTAGCTGATCCCACTCCTGAAGACATAGACATGATGCTTAAAGCATATCAGGCCAGAATCCAAGAAGGGCCAAACGTCACGGATCATGACAAGTGCTATCCTAGAGCTGACCTAGAGATAGAAAGAACCAAACTATGCACGAAAATGGTCGCATTGGCTCAGACTATGTTTGAAGCCAGTCGCCTTTTCAATTACTCAGGCTCAGCCAAAACGCAATTACACTTGGATGGATTCCTAGAGAAGTTAGAGAGGATAATTGCAAGATCTAACAAGGAAGAAAAAAATCAAGACCAAGAAAAAGAAAGCAAAAACAGGAATCATTCCCAATCGGAAGTTTATGTGGCCAATTCCACTAAACCAGACAGTTTCCCCTCCTTAGAAAGAATAGAGAGGCTAATTGCACAGTCAGAAAAGGAACCTACCCCTCAAAGAAAGGAAAGGGCAAGAGAACGGATAAGCCAGCCTCTTCAGGAAGCCCATGTGCCTCCTCAAGAAGCTTATCTTCCCCCCCAAAAGGCAGATGAGCCTCCCTCGAAAGCTCAAGTACCTCCACAGGTTGCCTACATTCCTTCTCAGGGAATGTGTGAGCCTGTTCGGAAAAGTAATAGAATAAGTAATCCTCCCCAAGAAGCTTGTGCTCCAGCCATTTGCGAGAACAAGGAGAGAGTCAACACTAGAATAAGCCCTCCTTCCCAGGTTGCTTATGCGCCCAATTCTACGGAGCCAGACACTTCTTCTTCTATGAATCGGTTTGCACCAGACTTCCTACGAGAGATTCAAGAAGACAAATGGGATAACGAAAGCGAGGCCGCCCCTCCTTTTGAACTTGTGGACGATGCACACGACCAATTCCCACAAGACATCCCATCTATTTACGGGGAGAATGAGAGTGTTCAGTCTCACGAGAGATTAGACTTTGAGTCTAATTCCATACAGGAGCTACCCCACTTCACAGGTCCATGGGAAGCAAAGTCCACATGTATGAGAGCACCCACAGTCATGGTAAGGAACGACGACTCAGTCATACCTAGGAACACAGAGGTAGTGAAGAACACTAACGTGCAGTGTAATCTCAAGTTAGAAGAGCTACTCAAGGTTAGACCTGAATTATGGAAACATGTAGCCGAACAAGTACCAGAGATAGCAAAACCTCGTTCCCAGGTAGGATCCCATAGGACAGTGCCAGAAATTCCCTTGGATAAGATAGGGGATATGTGTGAAGGTGAAGAAGGGAACACCTATCTTCCCATCACCTACCAGGAATACACCACCAAGGCAATTTTGGACTCAGGTGCAGGAGTTGCAATTGCCACCACCTCCTTATGGAAACGTTGGGGCAAGCCAGCGCTCAGACCAACGAGGATGAAATTGCAGATGGCCGATGGTCATATTGAGAAACCCTTAGGATTGCTAGAAGGAATAACTCTCACCACTTGTGGCGTTGAGTTTGAGCATAGTTTTGCTATATGTGACTTTAGCAAAAATCATGCCTATGAGATGATTTTGGGAAGACCATTCATGCGACAGTTGCAAGTGGTACAGGATTGGGGAACCAATTCTTTGTATCTTCAACACTTGGGGGTTACAACAAAAGTCAATCTCAAGGATTTTTCTCACAGAGATGTCCCTCCTATCCAATGGAATCCCATCCATAGAGCCAAAGATGATACAGAATCGGTGCATTCCATAGGGTCTGGATCCTCATGGATGCATGAAGACACTCACTTATGGATGTGCAAGGTAGCAGTAGAAGAAGAGAAGAGAGAGAAAGCCAGAGAGGTAGGTGCGAAAGAAACCCATAGATCAATCCAAGACCCAGCCTATGCACCTGTAGTTTTTCCAGACGAAGAATTTGAACCTCACGGTTGGGCAGAAATTTTAGCAACAATGGATGTAGCCATCAATGAAGAACAATGGACACCTCACTGTGATGAGGATGGCTATGACATTTCAGTCTTCTCCATAGAGCCAATCATGGGAGAGGCAGTTCTAGAAGAATGTGAACCTAGCCCTGATGCATTTGAGGATGCAAGTGACTCCGATCTAGAGTCAATCATTATGGACCCACCATTTGCATCAGATGAAGAATACTTCCATGAGGTCGAATTTCAAACCCAGAAGCATGGAGAGCTGACAAATGACGTAAGATTAGCAACACATGTGAGCCCGAAGGAAGAAGGGAAGAAACGAAAGAAGAGAGAAGCCTCACCAGAAGAGGAAGAATCTTTGTTTGAGGAAGTATGAGATAGATGACAGGAGAGTCATGATAAGAATGCCTAAACGGGAGGCACAATCAGGAGAGGCCTATGATAACAAAGAAACCACCAAGAAAATAGTAGTGGCCATAGAAGAAGGAGAGGAGAGATGCACGTATATAGGCCATGACCTGACAGAAGAAGAAGAGCATGAATTGATTGCCTTGCTAAGAGAATACAGAGATGTATTCGCTTGGAGTTACAAGGATTTGAAAGGGGTTGACCCGGACATATGCTCACACACTATTCCCATGACCTCAGATGCTAAACCCTCTAAGCAAAAGCCCTATACATATAACGATAATTACGCTGCTAAGATCAAGGAAGAGATAGATAGACTAGTCGAAGCTGGATTTATCTATGAAATTGAGCACACTGAATGGGTATCCCCCATCGTAGTGGTGCCCAAGAAGAATGGCAAGCTGCGTGTGTGCATTAACTTGAAAAAGGTTAATGCCGCCACAATTCGTGATAACTATCCGCTTCCCATCACAGAGCATCTCTTAGAAAGAGTGGCAGGCAAGGAAGTGTACAGCTTCCTTGATGGATTTTCGGGCTACAATCAAGTAGCCATAGCTCCAGAGGATCAGCATAAGACAGCCTTTGCCACAAAATGGGGCATTTTTGCTTTTAGAGTAATGCCATTTGGGCTTACCAATGCACCAGCTACCTTCCAGAGGCTGATGTGCCATGTGTTTAAGGAGTTCCTGAGGAAGAGTTTAGAAGTCTATGTTGATGATCTTTGTGCTCATTCCAATGTTAGACAAACCCATATTCCTGAACTCAGACAAATCTTTGACAAATGTAGAGAATACCAAGTCTGCCTGAACCCAGAAAAGTGCGTTTTTATGGTCAGGCAAGGCAAGATCCTAGGACACATAGTGTCAAAGAATGGCATATCTACCGACGAAGAAAAGGTGAGAGCCATAGCAGAGCTACCTAGGCCAAAGAATGTCAAGGAAGTACAAGCTTTCATGGGGCATTGTGGTTATTATTGACGATTTATACACATGTATGCTGTCATTGCAAAGCCCATGTACGGACTTCTGACAAACTTTAAGTGGACGGATGGATGTGAGAATTCCTTCCAGGAGCTTAAACGAAGATTGTGTTCAGCACCAATCTTGACCACACCAGATTGGAATAAGCCATTCCATGTTCATGTTGATGCATCCAATTATGCTATTGGATGTGTGCTTACACAACCTACTGGTGAAGGTAATATGGATCTTCCAATTGCCTATGCCAGTAGACAATTGAATGCGGCTGAACGGAATTACACCACCACGGAGCGAGAAGGATTAGGCATGGTATATGCAGTTAAGAAATTTAGACACTATTTGCTTGCAAATAAGTTTAAATTTTTTACTGATCATCAGGCTTTGTTATATCTTGTAAACAAGCCATGCAATACAGGAAGATTAGTAAGATGGTTTCTCTTGCTAATGGAATATGATTTTGAGGTTGTGGTAAGAAAAGGTAGGACTCACTTGAGAGCAGATCATCTCTCTAGGCTCACATCGGGAGAAGCCCCACAAGGAGTGCCAGATGACCTACCTGATGCTTACTTGTTTAATTTGGAAGTTGTACCGCAGTGGGCCAAGCCATTGGTACCAGTATTGACATACGGGCCTAATCATCCAGTGGTAAACACACGGAATAGAGAGGTTGTAAAAGCCCAAAAGTACCACATCATGGCAGGAAGCATGTACAAGCACACAGATCAAGGGATCTTGGCTTGTTGCGTAGAAGAGGATGAGTACGCTAAATGGTTGCAATTAGCACATGTAGGTGCGTTAGAGCAACACCATTCAAAACAACGAACGTTGCAGACTCTAAAGAGATTCGGAGTGCATTGGCCAACTATGGAAGCGGATGTCCAAAAGTTGTGCAAGGAATGCCCAATCTGTTGCAATAAACCACCTGTGGAACATGCCACTCTCTATCAAGTATCCATTGCGCCAGATTGGAGTGAACCTCTAGTATCATTCTTGAGGACAAACACATTCCCTCCAGACATGACTCTAGCTAGAAAAAGGAGTTTGGAACAAGAAGCCCAGGATTATTCACTCGTTGGTGATAATCTATACAAGCGCGGTAAGGATGGTTACCTGAGACTGTGTGTCCATGAAAGTGAGTATCTTAAGATCTTAGAAACTGCTCACCAAGGTGTAGCAGGAGGACACTTTGGACCGGATCGGGTGATCAAGGCAATCCTATTTGCGGGCTTTTGGTGGCCTACCCTTCACATGGATGCACATACCTATGTGAAGCGGTGTGATGTCTGTCAAAGGACTCAGTATCCTATACGCAAAGATGAGATGCCACTGAAACCTATGATGGGTGGACGTGCATTCTCTAAGTGGGGAATAGACTTCGTAGGTCCTATTAATCCCCCAGCTAAAGGTTCGCATGCGGAATACATCATTGTTGCAACAGATTATCTCACCAAGTGGGTAGAGGTAAATGCTACAACAAAGAACGATGCTCAGACAACTGCCAAATTCTTGTTTGAGAATGTATTCACGAGATACGGGCTACCTATAGAGCTGGTAAGTGATAGAGGCACTCATTTCTTGAACGAAGTGATTGAAAATCTACTCCAAGAATTCTTGGTAATACACAAGAAGTCTGCCCCCTATCATCCTCAAGCTAATGGACAAGCTGAGAGCACTAATAAGATTTTATGCAATGTACTGACGAAATTAGTGAACACTAAACGCTCTGACTGGGACAAACAGCTACACCATGCTGTTTGGGCATACCGAGTTGCCTACAAAACGGTACTCCAAGCCACCCCCTTTCAGATGGTATTCGGTCAAAACGCTGTGTTACCCTTGGACTTCTTGATCCCTACATTGAAAGTAGCACAAGAGCACGAATGGACAGGTCATGAGCTCTCCTCTAGGATCTTTGACCTTGAACGATTAGGGGAAACAAGACTGAGAGCCGCTGCAGGAATATATGCAGCCAAGAAGAGACAGAAGGCATATTTCGATGCCCACGTGAAGGATAAAGGCTTGAAAGCAGGAGATCTAGTCTTAGTTTATACACTAAAACAACACGCGAGGAAGCTAGAAAAGAGAGGCTATGGACCTATGATCATCAATAGGATCTCCACGAGCGGAGCAGTACAACTAGCCACGTTAGAGGGTGATGTTCTCCCAAATTATATTAGCGGTTGCAGAGTCAAGTTGTATCAGGAACCCCTCACGGAGGAAATGCTCAGTCGACTCAACACTGCTAAGAAACGCAAAGAGGAAGAAAAGAGAATTAGAGAAGAAGCTCAAGCAGAAGCCTTAGAACGCATCAGAAGAATGAAATTACGAAGGCAAGGTAGAGATCAGCCTAGAGCGAATGACTATGCAGACCAAGGATTTCCTATGGCCATGTGTGAAGTTGCAGGAACAAGCTCGCATAGGATAACTGATAGACGTCCTTTTGTAACCTTAGATATAGGACAAGGAAAGAGTGCGAGGACCGTAAGAGCCTTGATTGACTCAGGTGCAGCCACTAGTGCTGTTAAATTGTCTTACTGTCAAGAGTTACAGTTAACGGTCCATCCTGTGGAGGCATATCTCATAGGAATGGGAGGCGTGGAAACCCCTTGCATGGGTGAGGTGGAACTTCCCCTCTACATTCACGATGAGGCAATGACCGTTAAAGTACTAGTGTGTCAGGATGAGGATCTCACTGAACCCCTCGTCTTGGGTCAGGATTGGATCTATGACCAAGCAGTCAATCTAAACCTAAGAAGTGGACTTCTCCAGGTTTGGGTCAATCATAGTCGAGTTACAGTAGAATTAGACAATGGAGCACTCAAGGAACTAGGAAAGGCACAGACTCTTGGTCCTTCCAGGGATACACATGAAGATGACCATGCTATTCTTGTTCAAAACCCTGTGTTGCAGAGGAATGACATTTGCAAAAAAGGAGTCAGGGATGCAACGGATCTCCCTTCTTTTCCAAAGGCCAGAAGGAGGCAGCAACCAAAGGCGGATCACAAGCAGAAGAAGCAGAGTACTACCTATGTCCGAGATCAAAAGTACCTGCGCAGCAGAATGTCCCAAAAAATAAACCAGGTGTGGGTGCGGAAAGGCGAACGACCGGGTGCACCACCGTCAACTACACGGGCAAAGCCTCTTATTAGTAACCAACAACACGACGCTAATAAGAAGTCTTTCAGAAATTCTTCTGCTAAAGTAAAATCTATTTGGGTGCCCAAGAAGTCGATGAAGGCAAGCCCACAATCTAGACAAATTTGGGTGCCTAAGGCTTGCTTGAGGGCACAAGTAGTTACGCCAAGACCACAACCTATGCAGCATAACCCTTCTACGAGTACAACCAGAATTCCCTCGTGCTCAACACTTAGGAACACACCAAGACCCATGAGCATGCATGTAATCACTTATAAGTGGGCCCCTAAAAGGCCCCATTCCCAAACATCGACACCGACACAGCTCTCTAGAGTCTCTACGAAACCGAAAGCAAAGCCCATCCGCTGCATTTGGCAGTCTAAGACCTGTAATAAACCCCCCGACCCCAAATTGTAAATTCACCCCACGTACTCACGGCATTAGTCTCCTAGGAATACACAAACATTAACTACACTCACTGTCTTCGTGCACTTACTAACCACTAACTCACCATCTACCTCGTGTTAATGTTGTAACGGGGACAACAACGGATTTATTCTGTCCATTACGATGTTAACTCATGATTCTATATTCTCACAGAATCAGAAGGCAAGAAGAAAAATGGCAGATGCGACAGGTTCGGGCTCACAAGTAGGGATACTTACTGCAGGAATTGATGTGGATAGCCTACCTGTGGACGTGCCTCCGACGGAACGACCAGTGGAGATGCTACACCTTCAGCAACTCCCGGTGCCAGATCCACCTACAGGCATCACGGAAAGAGTTCATGCCAATTCTCATTGGTTCAATGGCATGCCCGGTCCATTAGGTGAGGCCAAGCATATCTGGGAGTCTAAATGCGAGTATGACAGATCATGGGTGCGATTCCAATTTTTCTCCAAGGAGTTCGAGACTTTACAGAACACCGAAGATCTACAGACCATATGGCAACGAGCAGGATTGGCGGAATATTTTGAAGCCCCACTACCTAAACCCGATCTCCTCCGATGTTACTATTTGGTCTCCACATTACAAGCTAATGAAGATAAGGACCAACCCGGATCATTTGTTCTCCCCTCATTGCTGGGCAACAACGAGTTGAAGAGGTTTGAACTTACTGTGGAGCTGGTAAGCGACGCTTTAAATATGCATGGCACGCATGTGCCCTCAGAAAAGGATGCTCTCGTTCCCACCAACATGAAGGACAGGAAACTAGTGAAGCTGAAAGACATGGCAGCACTCACCCCAAATGTGTCCATCCCTCTCCGAATGTGCATGCAACATTTTGCCTTCCCCGGTCAAGACCGATTCACGCAACCACACAAGAAGATCTGGTTTGCTCTCTACTTGGCGGAAGCAGGTGCGTTACCTATTAAGCTACCAGTGTGGATTATAGATCAGTTGTATGAAGCAAACAAACGGGCTTCCAGGAAATTAGTGGTGAACGGATGCTGTGCACTCACACGCATCATTTACCGATGCTTGGCATATGATGTCCCCATTGAGCGTGCCTTAACTTGGGCACAATTACAAATGTTTAAAAGGCTCAAGACATCCACACATCAGTCCAAGTGCATGAGGGGCGCGATCCCGTGTGTCCAGACAAGGGAAGTCCTGACTACTCCTGAGGCATCACCATTAAGAGAGGGCACTGTACCTCCCTTTACCATTAGGATACCCAGGTCGGATTCTGACACTACGACACAACCTACCCCATCGGCTCCTCCTATCACACCTGAATTCGAATTTGCTGCCACTGGAGAGGCTCAAGGACTGGACCCCCAGGATTTCGAAGCATTCCTACAAAGCACACAATTCTCTGATGTGGAGTTTTATTCAGAGGCAGAGGAGCAGGGCACATCCTCACGAAGACGAAGAAAGTCTACAGACGGTAGACATGTCCATTGGAGTGACGCTCAGCAAAGTCAACAACACGGACACCCAGAAGAAGAAGAAGCGTATGAAGAAGAGACCACTGAAGCCCCAACATATACAGCAGAACTCCGAAGGCTGTATCAGATTATGGAAAGAGTGCGATCGCAGCAGTTACTCACTGAACAGAGCAGCAGAGTACTTATGACTCAATTGTTGGAAGAAGCGGGAGTTGACTCAGAGTACAGGGAAGGTCTCTTATTGATGGCAGAAACATATGGAGTTGTAGAAGCTGTGCGCACTGCCATTCAGAGGCCTTCAGTTCAATATGACCCATGAAGGTTCCAGACACGACCTCGCTCAGGTAAAAATATCCAAATTCCCGTTACAGTTGCAAGAGAGCCAACTACTACACCAACCTCCCAAACAGCTAGTAAACAGCACCCCGCCACCCATGAGGAGTCCACCGAACCGCTACCACCTACTTCCCCACCATCACCTCCTAGAACCGAGACAGTGGAAATCCCATCGACCACTCAACCCACTGACCCAACCTTCATCTTCCGTACTCCCACCTCTAGTGCCACCCTATTCTCTACCACTGATAATCCAATCTTCGAAGCAAACCCCGACACTACACAATCTGCTGAACCCCTCCTAGAGCCTGCCCTAGGGCAACCATCCCCAACGCCCTCAGCCACGGGTCTTCCTGACCCTAGATCCACATTCATGGGCTTCCCTACTACCACGCAACCCTTTCCACCCTTCTCAAATTTACGACCCCAACCCCCGATATCCCTTTCTCCATTTCTACAATCCCTCCAGGACATCTTTGCTAGGGCCTTTCAACCAGGCTCTCAACCATTCCCTGCCTTTTCAGCTCCCCACCCCACTTCGCATCTATTCACCACTTCCACACACACACCACCTACCATACCAATGTATATGGCAGGCCCCACACTAACACCCACTCCTGAAGGTATGGACATTTCACCACCCACGGCACCTCCACCCACGGTTTCACCTCCTCCCATTCCCCCTCCACCAATTTCACCCACACACACAACTTTCATAGACACATCATTCACTGTCTCCCTTCCCCAATTCCCTTCCCGTGCATCTTCCACGGTAAACACCCCCCACTCATCTATAGGAAATGCATTGGACACCATGTTGGCTTGTATATCAAATTTAAGAACAGATTACATTCAGCTCCAGCAACAAAACGAACGCCTGCAAGAGCACTCAGCGACACTACAGCACCGCCTTGCGGCACTAGAAGAGGAGAACACTCGCCTCCACACACAGTTCCACACCCTCCAAGAAGCCCACAATATATTGGAAGTACAGCTACAGAACGTAGATCAGGAAGCAGTGGAGGTGGTAGAAGGTCACCTACGGACGCAGCTGGAACGCAACTCAAAACTTCAGCGAAATATGGCACTACTTAAACGCCATCTTGCGGCTGCTCAGGAAGAGAACAGACGTCTGCAAATACAAAATCAAGAGAACCTGGAGGCAGCTATTGAGAGCACACCGGGGGCACCCATCAGCCCATCCAAGTTTCAAGCAGTGACCCCCGATAATATCAAGATTATATTGGAAGATTATGCCATGCTGCTCGAAGCACATGATAAGCTATCGGAGGAGCTAGGACAACTGAAGCAGGAACACCAACAAGGACCAACAGCTGCCACCCCAACCACCCCCTCTGCGGCTTCGCTTCTCTCAGACGCAGAGGCCATAAAAGATCTCCAGAAACAGGTAACTGAATTGCAAACACGCCTACTACAATATGAGAGACCATCTTCCCCTCCGAAGGCTCCCACGGACGAAGAAGTTGTGCAAATTCCTGTGGAACAAACGTTTGATGAAGAATATGATCCGCAACCATTCCCAGGAGGCCAACAAACAGAAGAAGCGCAGGACACGTTCGAGGCACCACGGCCGCCATGGTTACGACAAGTGGAGGAAATAGGGACCTCGCATGAAGAGCGCACCATAGTGCAAAATCAGGCCATGAGGGTCATAGAGGAGACTGTGTTACAATCAGCTTACTTCAAGAACTTGTCATCGAGACGCCTGATTCTCTCATCGGAACTCCAGTACAGGCCATATTATATTATCTTGGCTGATTATAATGCAGAAATACAAAGAGTCACGGGTCAGATTCCTACTTTTGCGACCCAATTTCAACCCGAAGACCTTCCTCCAGAGGTGCGAAAAGGCAAGATTCGTCAACCAACATGGCGGCAGAAACTTTTAGAGACCTATCCAGAAATGCTACGCACATGGAACAACGCGCCGTTGCACCTCCTGTACAACCCATGCTACGGTCCAGTCCCCCGCCGCAGGTCGTGGAAGGCATTTAATATCAAGGTACAGAACAATGCGCAATGCAAGGAATGGCTGAACTACCCGTACATCGCGCCACCACAAGGACCACCATCGGTAGCATATATGATGGGGACCATTCGCCACTGGATGCCGCGCTTGAAGCCCATGCAAGATGTGGCAGCGCAAATGATGCTTAAAATCTTAGATATGATGCAAGTAGTGCTGAAGACCTTTAGAAATGCAGCCGCACCACAGGTACGTCTTCCGGGGTTTAGCAATGGAAATTACGACTTGGTGTATGACATGAGCACCACCCCCAGTATCCGTGTGGCTTACGCTTGGCATGCACGCATCAAATACCTCCCCGCCTGCTACAAACAGACCTTCGAAGAAATGTTCAGATCAGGTTTCTGGGAGTACCACTCGGAGATTTTCGCACCAAAGCCGACACATCTGCTTCAACTGTTTGCTTGTGAACAAGCAATGTATTCAGAGTACTACACCACCCCGCAACCAGAGACCCCCGGTGCAATAAATTGGGAGGCATTGGAAGCCGATCTAGCAAGAGGCTTAAGGATAGGAGAACATGAACTGGCCACCAATGTCATCCAATATTACATCGACCACCCGAGGGAACAAAGGTCTGTCAGGGGCGACAGACGCTAGGAAGGGGGGAGTGTTGGCACACAAAGCAACAGAGGAATCATGCACAATACGGCAACAAGGCCAAATCATTTTTCCCCATGGGTTATGTACAACTCAAGTGATTTTAATCACTACACAAACATTGTAAATCCCGTTTTTGGTAGAATAGACTCCATTTTGTGCAAGCCGAGGAGTCCTCGAGCTTGAGGAGTATTAGAAGTACCATCGTACCAATTTTCATAATTTTTAGACTTCGTTTGAGCCCTCAAATAAGCCCTGGAACCTAATTTTTAACTAGGCCGGACACTAGGTCTGGACAGGGCCAAAGCTAGTCAAAAACTATAAAAGGAGCTAGAGAGCTCATTTTTGAGGTTAGATTGTAATTGAAACGAACTTGTAAGAGCATTTTGAAAGTAATCTAAAAGCTCCATTGATTCTCACTCTTTGTCTTGCCTTGTGTGCGCGTGTGTGTGTATGTGTGTGCATGCTTGTGTGCTTCTCACTCACGCACTTGTGCCGCCACTTGCTCGAGGTCTTCATACCATCCTCACGTCTTCCCGGATTGACATTAAAGGAGGTGCTACTCATCATTGAGCTACACTATGAAATCAGAGAATCACGATTTTGTACCTTGAGAATCGTGTTTTCACAAAATCGTGTTTTTGGCTGAAAATCGTGATTTGAGCAGAGAATCGTATTTTTGAGAATCGGGATTTTGAGCAGAGAATCGTGTTTTCACAAAGTCGTGTTTTTGGCTGAAAATCGTGATTTGTGAGAATCGCGATTTTGAGCAGAGAATCGTGTTTTTGAGAATCGTGATTTTGAGCAGAGAATCGTGTTTTCACAGAATCGCCTTTTCACAAAATCGTGTTTTCACAAAATCGTGTTTTCACAAAATCGTGTTTTGAAAATCGTGTTTTTGCTGAAAATCGTGATTTGTGAGAATCGTAATTTTGAGCAGAGAATCGTGTTTTTGAAAATCGCGATTTTGTCTCACAGAATCGTGTTTTCAGAGAATCGTGGTTCACAGAATCATGTTTTTGCTGAAAATCGTGATTTGTGAGAATCGCGATTTTGAGCACAACCACAGAATCATGTTCTTTTCAAAAGGTTTTTAGGCAAGAAAGAGAGAATCGCGATTTTCAAAAAAGAAATTGAATTTTCATAGAATCGCGATTTTCATCACAGAATTGTGTTTTTTGGCGAGAACTTCGAATTTCTGAGCGCCGAGCAATGGTGAGCTCCGTATGTGCAGAAAATCATGAAAAAACACAGCGCTTGCACTCTCTTGCACTTCCTAACTCCTTCTCGCACAATAATGCATGAAAGATGGTATGAAAATGATGAAAATGCACTAAAAAACAAGAAATTTCTTTGAAGAAGAAGATGGAAGAAGATGGAGATGGTGATGATGATGAAGATGAAGAAGAAAAATCAGAAAATGAACAAAAATGACAGTTTTTTTTCCTTCCAACGTCACAAATCTACGATCTTACCATCACAACACTCATCCTCGAAGCTCTCTCCCCGGCAACGGTGCCAAAATTTGGTGTAGCTCAAGCGTAAGCACCACCTCCTTTACTTGTCAATCCACGGAGACGTGAGGACCGGTATGAAGACCACGAGCAAGTGAAGGCACAAGTTCATGAGTGAGAGCACACAAACATGCACACACATACACACACACGCGCACAAGGTAATATCAAAGAGAGGAACAATGGAAAGCTTCGATTGCAAAAGAGTTCTCTTACAAAAGCTCTACTCTTTAACAAGCTAACCTCAAAAATGAGCTCTCTAGCTCTTTTTATAGTTTTTTGAGTAGTTTTGGCCCTGTCCAGACCTAGTTTCCGGCCTAGTTAAAAATTAGGTTCTAGGGCTTATTTGAGGGCTCAAACAAAGTCTAAAAATTATGAAAATTGGTATGATGGTAATTCTAATACTCCTCAAGCTCGAGGACTCCTTGGCTTGAACAAAATGGAGTTATAAAAATAGATAATGGTATTTACAATGGTTTTTAGTGATGAAAATCACTATTTTTGTAGGGGATTCTTCTGAAAATTTGACATACACTTCTTGGAGCTCCCTACTTGCTCTCTCTTCTTCTATGTCTACTTCTTTGATGTGCTTCCATGTTTTATGCTTGACCTTGAGTTCCAACAAAATAGTTACACAATATAACACAGGAGCAGTAGCAGAGAAGATAATAGATATAGGAGATTCTCAACAATTTTCTACTAACAGCAAGTACAACGATGATGGCGTTGTCCACCCATGCACTCTCAAGGTAGAGCTTAAATGGTGATCTAGACAACTCTAGATAGGGAGATACAAGGTAGAGGTATGTTGGCTCAACTGGATGTCTCAGGTAGTGCAAAAGTCATGTATATATAGGATCATGGGTGGCCTTCCGTGGATGGCTATACATGGGTGGTAGAGCGTGGGCGGCCACCGCCCACGTAATTTCCATACACGGCTTAGACCAGTTGAACTGACCTAACAAATATAAATGAGTTTTGACTCCAAACCCCACAATTGGGGACCCTGGTAACTCCCTTTCCTTACAATACCTTACATGGTCCAATATGACCTTCATCCAACATGCAAGTTGAGATTCCCATCAATTGGGTAATGCACGCTTGGCTTCTCCTCATAATGGGGGCCTTACAAAATGTGCATACAATCATGAGAGGTAGACATTGATCATATACTAACACCCCCCCTCAATGTTTACGGATGATAAATC
Organism: Ceratopteris richardii; assembly: GCA_020310875.1. Classification (NCBI taxonomy): domain Eukaryota; kingdom Viridiplantae; phylum Streptophyta; class Polypodiopsida; order Polypodiales; family Pteridaceae; genus Ceratopteris; species Ceratopteris richardii. The sequence continues at coordinate 194,274,279 of CM035415.1, read as the reverse complement.
AAGTAAGTCTTGGTCCTATGCCCATCTGTTGAAGATGTCTATTGAGCTGCTCTCTTCCAAGTGCTTTAGTGAATATGTCAGCACAATTTGCCTCTGTTGGGCAATATTCTAGCTCCACAATTTCATCTTCAATTAGCTCACAAATGTGATGGTACTGTACTTCTATGTGCTTGGTGCGAGCATGAAATATTGGGTTCTTTGCAATAGCCATACAACTTTGATTATCACACTTGAGTACAGTCGCCATATTTGATGGAAAGCCTAGATCTGCAAGAATTCTCCTTAACCAGACTGCCTCACAAGAAGCAAAACAAGCTGCTTTGTACTCTCCTTCAGTGGAGGAGAGTGCGAGAGTCGGTTGCTTCCTACTTACCCAAGAAAATATTCCTGAACCAAGTGAGAAACAATATCCAGAAACTGATTTTCTAGAATCACAATCTCCAGCCCAATCTGAATCACAATATCCTTGAAGTGTATCACCTGTGGTATACAAAATACCAAAATCCAAGGTTCCTACAATATACCTTAGAATTCGCATTCCAGCATTCCAATGACTCTCCTTAGGTTTCTTGGAAAACCTGCTTAATACTCCAACAGCATAGCAAATGTCTAGTCTAGTGTTGCACAAAAAAATAAGACTTCCAACGAGCTTCCTATACTTCTTAGCATCTACATCAGACATGTTATCATCCATAGATAGCTTATGATTTACCTCCATAGGTGTGCTAGTTGGTTTGCTGTCCATCATTCCAAATGCCTTGAGAATTTCTTTGGCATATTTTTGTTGTGAGATGAAAATGCCATCCTTCCTTTTCCATACTTCAATTCCCATACAAAAATGGAGAAGACCTAAGTTTGTCATTTCAAACTCAGTTCCCAAGCTGATCCGAGTTTGATTGATGAGTTCCTGATGATCTCCTATAATGACCAAATCATCTACATATACAATGACAACAACTAGCCTGCTATCCCTTTTTGTTACATACAAGTTAACATCATAAGTACTTCTTTCAAAACCCATATTTTTTAAAAAATTATCTATCCGTTAGTACCAAGCCCATGGAGCTTGCTTAAGTCCATACAAAGAATTCTTCAACTTGCAAACTTTATTTTCTGAATTGGGCACCTCAAAACCTAGTGGTTGAGATACATATACCTCCTCCTTGAGGTGACCATTCAAAAATGCAGATTTGACATCCATCTAGAAAATAGGCCAGGCCTTTTGTGCAGTTACTGCAAGTATCGTCCAAATAGTTGTCATGCGTGTTGTTGGCGCAAAAGTTTCTTGAACATCAAATCCTTCGATCTGTGAAAAACCTTGTGCAACTAATCTTGCCTTATACTTTTCTAATGTTCCATCTGCTTTATACTTAGCTTTCCAAATCCATTTAGTACCTATTACCTTCTTCTTTGGCGGCAAGTCGACTAGTTCCCATGTATCATTTTTTAGTATACTATCATACTCCGATTGCATTGCCGCTCTCCAACCTAGATCATCAAGGGCTTCTTCAATGGTGGTAGGTTCCTTTATCGAGCCCATGATATCTGCCATTAGAGCCATGTTAACAATGTGTTCTGCGGCTCTTCTTTGCTCCTCTATTCTCTTTGATCTTTGTAATCCATCCGATGATGATTCTGATACATCTACATGTGGATTATGATCATCAAAGAGCTGTTGTGCCCACTTCGGTAGTGGCTTACATTGTGCAGCTACAACTGTTTGGCTTTTTATTGAGGAAATTTCTCCATCAGATGTTTCCTCCTCCTCAACTTTAACCTGTCTTTTGATAGGCACAAGGTTAGATATTTCTCCGTTTGATGAGATAGTAGATTTACCTTTATCTTCTACTAAGTGTGATTGTTCATCAAACACCACATCTCGGCTGACAAAAATTTTCCTTGCCTCAGGATCCCACTCTTAGTATATGATCAATGTCTACCCCTCATGATTGAATGCACATTTTGTAAGGCCTCCTTTATGAGGAGAAGCCAAGCGTGCATTACCCAATTGATGGGAATCCTAACTTGAATGTTGGATGAAGGTCATATTGGACCATGTAAGATATTATAAGGAAAGGGAGTTACCAGGGTCCCCAATTGTGGGGTCCGGGGCAGCGGTGAGCAGCCCCGGCTGGGGGGTCCAAGGGGGCCAGCGGGCCCCCTGGTGGGGGTCCGGGGGCAGCGCCCCCGGCGCGACGGTAAAGGGAATATTCCATGGAATATTCCCTGTCGGAGTCAGAAATCATTTATATTTGTTAGGTCGGTTCAACCAGTCTAAGCCGTGTATGGCAATTACGCGGGCGGTGGCCGCCCACGCTCTACCGCCCATGTATAGCCGTCCATGGCAGGCCACCCATGATCCTATATATACATGACTTCTGCACTTCCTAAGATACCGAGTTGAGCCAGCATACCTCTACCTTGTATCTCCCTATCTAGAGTTGTCTAGATCACCATTTAAGCTCTACCTTGAGAGCGCACGGGTGGACAACGCCATCATCTTTGTACTTGCTGCTAGTAGAAAATTGTTGAGATTCTCCTATATCTGTTATCTTCTCTGCTATTGCTCCTGTGTTATATTGCGTAACTATTGTCTTTCACCCACAACCTGTATGCTTTAGAATCTTCACTATATCCTAGGAAGACACACTTTTTGCTTTTTGAATCCAACTTTGATCTTGTTGAATCAGGAATATGTCCATAACAGAAACAACCAAAAATTCTGAAATGCAAAACTGAAGGCTTTTTACCAAAATATGCTTCTTGAGGAGTCATCCCCTTCAGTGCTTTTGTGTAGCTTTGATTGAGGATGTAGACTGCTGTATTGACTGCTTCTGCCCAAAATGAATCAGGCATGTCTTGAGGCTTTAACATACAACGAGCCATTTCAACTATAGTCATGTCATGCGCTCAACAACGCCATTTTGTTGAGGTGTATGAGCTATGGTAAGTTGCCTTTTCACACCATGCTCCTGACAATAATTGTTGAATTTTGTTGACAAGAATTCACCTCCTCTATCTGTTCTAAATTTCTTCAGTTTCCTTCCTGATTCATTTTCTACATACTTATGCCGCGTTTTAAATTTTTCAAAAGCATCAACCTTCTCTCAAATGAAATAAACCCACATCTTTCTACTATAATCATCGACTAACAGCAAAAAGTAGAAAGATCCTCCTAAAGCAGGTGTAGACATTTTATTGTAGAGATCAGATGTACCAACTCTAGAGGAGCTTGAGATCGATTGCTGGTCTCTCTTGGAAATGCCTTTCGTTGTTGCTTGCCCATCATACAAGCTTCACAAGGTTCCTGCAACTCTGAAAATGCAGGCAAATGAGCAACCATTCCCATTCTTTGCATCTCCTTCAAAACTACAAATCTGAGATGCCTAAATTGTTGGTGCCATAACCTGCTTACATCTTTATCTTCTGTAGCGATTAAAGCACTTAACTCATACAAGTTATCGTGTCGTATGCCTTTACCTACAACATTACCTGATGAATCCATGATTTTTGCACCACTCTTATTGAAGTGAACTTCGAGTCCACGATCTGTTATTGCAGAAACTGACAACAAACTTCTTTTGAGTGTAGGTACATAGAGAACATCGGATAAATTTTTCTCAACACCTGAAGAAGTGATAAAAGAGATGGTTCTAGCTCCTTCGGCTGGACACGGGGAGTCATTTCCCACCACTACATTGATGGATTCGTGCAGAGGCACTAGGGAACTATACCAATCCTTTTTACTGGTCATATGGCGAGAAGCTCCATTATCTAAAATCCATGGTTCATCAACACGAGCTTGAGCAGATGAACATACCTCTTCAATAGCTACACAAAGTTCCAGCTCTGTGTTGTTTGCAGACTCTTTGTTCTTCCACGATGATTTTACGGTCCCATTCCGTTCATCAGCTTGCTTCTTTCTGCAATCCTTGATGGCATGGCCTTTATTTTCACAATAGAAGCAACTTCCTGTGAACTTTTTCTTCTTTGGCTTCTTCTTTGATACATCAGAAGAGCCTTTACCTTTTGCATTTGCTGAAAATGAAGCATCACTTGTACTTTGCCGATTCCTCAACCGCAACTCTTCTTCTAAAAGCATAGCACAAAACTCTTCAAATGTGAGGGGAGTTGGTCTTACCTGAGTGTTAAGGGCTGTTACTAATCCATCATACTTTGCTGGAAGAACACGTACACATCTTCGAGCCAGCTCTTCTAGTGTTATAACAACACCAACTGCAGCCAATTGGTTTTGAAGATGTTTTATCCGTTTGATAAAATCTTTAGCCTTTTCAGAATCAGAATGCTTTTCATTTGCCAATTTATTTTCCAAATTCTATATCCTAGCGTGGTTCTTGGTCTCATATTGTCGAGCCAATATGCCCCAAGCCTCATGTGCTTTAGTAGTATGTTGAACTAAATTAAGCACATAATCACTTACACTAGTGACAATTGCACATAATGCATCAGCATTCCACCTCTTCCAAGCTCGTAGAAGATCTAGATATGGCTGAATCATCAATCTTGAATTAGCTGGATCTTCAACTGGTATAGGCTCTGGATCCAATCCCATCGGTCCCATGACAGTGTCAAGTAATTCATAGGAGTCCAAAACTGCAGAAATTTTGAACTTCCAGAGTGTATAGTTGGATCAATCCAGCTTTCCTTCAGTGAATGCAGGTGGACAAATTCGAATAGGTGCAGCATTAACATTAGCTGAAGCACCAAGACTAGTGATCGACGATGAAGCCATCATGTAATCACTCGAATAATCTACTGATATTCTAGCTTGCTAGTAGGCTAAAATAGTGATACGTCTCAAGCTATTCGAACCTTATGGCTCTGATACCATGTAAGACAATAGTTACGCAATATAACACAGGAGCAGTAGCAGAGAAGATAACAGATATAGGAGATTCTCAACAACTTTCTACTAACAGCAAGTACAAAGATGATGGTGTTGTCCACTCGTGCGCTCTCAAGGTAGAGCTTAAATGGTGATCTAGACAGCTCTAGATAGGGAGATACAAGGTAGAGGTATGCTGGCTCAACTATATGTCTCACGTAGTGCAGAAGTCATGTATATATAGGATCATGGGTAGCCTTTCGTGGACGGCTATACATGGGTGGTAGAGCGTGGGCGGCCACCGCCCGTGTAATTTCCATACACGGCTTAAACCAGTTGAATTGACCTAACAAATATAAATGATTTCTGACTCCGGACCCCACAATTGGGGACCCTCGTAACTCCCTTTCCTTACAATACCTTACATGGTCCAATATGACCATCCAACATGCAAGTTGGGATTCCCATCAATTGGGTAATGCACGCTTGGCTTCTCCTCATAATGGGGGCCTTACAAAATGTGCATACAATCATGAGAGGTAGACATTGATCATATACTAACAATACTAGTATGTTCACGATACGATACCAAGAAATTCTAGGGCCGATACGATACCAAGTTATGACATGATATGATACTAGTATGCTCACGATACCATACCACTTGATTGATGATACGATACCTTGACAACAAGATACGATACCACCAAATTGATGGCGATACGATACCTAAGATCGCCACGATACAATATCGGGTGTGCTCACAATACGATACCTAAGATCACCACGATATGATATCGGTGTGCTCACGATACGATACCTAGTAGACCGTGATATGATACCACCAAAGGACCACGATTGCAATACCAACTCTTGGTGATACATGATACCTTGTCGATATCACGATACATCAAGTTGGTATGCACGATACGATACCAGGCAAGTATCGTGATACTAGGGAATTTTGGTATCGCGATACCAAAACTCAACCGATCGTGATACTCCATCCAAAAATGATTAAAACTTAGAAATTTTTTTGTGCAAAGTGTGTGTTTCACTCTCCCCTTCACTCCTAGCCCATTGTGCTACAAACAAACTCACTCCAAACTTCCTATCTCCCCCTGCAATACCATAAATGAATTTAATCACATCTCTGAGTTTTCCTTGCACTTTCTGAGGTTTTGGGGTTACAGTACTCACCTTAAGGAATGCTTGGCCTAAGCTTTGTGCTCCAATCACATGCTACATGCCTGCTCACCATGATATGCCTCAGACAATACCAAACGCTGCCCTCCATGATAGCGGTTCACACAAGTGATTGGCAAAATCAAATTTTTTGGGGTTTAAGGCCTTGGTTCACCAAATGCTTGAATTGAACTAAACTAGACAATTTTTTTGGGATTTCCTTGAGGTGTTCTACTTCTCCTTATACTAATCCTCTCTCCTACCTAACCCTTACTCTTCCTTTACTTCCTCACTCCTAACCCTAAACCTAAAAACTCATTACACACACTTCTAAAGTGTGAAGTAACAAGTGCTAAAATACTTAATGACTTGTCACTTAATGAATTCCCCTCTACAAGTATCATTCCTTCAGTCCATATCTATAACCATCATGAAGGCACCTTGGTTGGGCTTTGCTCGACAATGGTGTTAAAAATATGTGTACCTAAGTCATGAAGTCTTAGGGACTTGTGTCAATGAGACTATACCTCAATCACCCCACAAGTGCATATCGTGGTGGATTAATACACGTTTAATTATCAATCCATGGAATTAAGCATACCAAGTGTATGAAGACATGTGCGCACATGATGCTAAGTGAAGTATCAATGCTACAATGCATGTGATTTGTCTCAACTACCTCTTCAACTCACTAGCTCTCTGACTATGCATGTCGCAATACCCTTTATAGCAGCGAGCACAACTTTGAACTTTTATCTCAGCTCCAAACTCTGAATATGGTCAATAATAGGTTTCTTTCAAAGCTCTTGAAAAGATGCATTTAATGATCACATTTTTAGTCAAATCTGACAAATGTAATTCAAGTTATGAGCAAAATAGTGAATGGTGGGAAACACCAACACCTGCTCCACAACTCGTTATGGTCCACACACACACGACAACAGTTCAAAAGTGATGGGAAGGGATTGACAACAGTCCTACACATACATTTCAAGCATTAGACACACACAAAATCTTTTGGAGAAGAAGCAAATCAACAAGAAAGAGGAAAATTCAAAAATCTTCCCTAATTCTCACAATGGCAAACAGTTCTTTACAAGAGTCACTAAGTGACTTACATACATGTGCCCTAAATTGGTCCTTTCACATAAGAGACCAGCACTTTTATTGACTAACTCTAATTTCCTAATATTTTACAAGGATTATGATACAATGATTGGGGCTTATGCATCTACATGACTCCTTTAGTTCATTTACATAGCTTCGAAGGATTTTCATAGGAATTTGAAGAAGAAAAATTGTGCCCATAATTTGAGAATTTTTGGGGGCTCCTTTTTTCCAACAAAAATACATTTTATTGCTTTATCATCCAATTTTTTGTGATGTTGTTCAGGCACTAATGCATATGCCAGACAACCAAAAACATGCAGATGAGCAACAAATGGCTTGCAACCATGCCAAGCCTCATATGGAGTGATAGACTGCAGCACTTTAGTGGGACACTTGTTTAGTACATATGTTGCACACACAACAACCTCAAGCGAGAAACTATGTGGTAAAACCTGAATCTTGATCATACACCTTGCCATCTCCATGAGTGACATTCTTCCATTCAGCAACCCCATTCTATTGAGGTGTATATGTCACTCTACATTGATGTTTTATCCCATGTTTAGCCAAAAATTCATTAAAGTCAGAAGACATATATTCCCCCCCTCGATCAAAATGGAGGATGCCCATTTTACATGCTGACAGATTTTCATCCAAAACCAGAAATTCTTTGAAGCACATAAACACTTCGGACTTTTCCTTCAATGGATATACCCATGCATGCCTAGAAAAATCATCGATGAAAGTCACGAAGTAAAGATAGTTCCCCAAACGAAGGTGTCTGCATAGGACCACATACATCACTATGTACAAGCTGCAATTTTTGAGTAGCCCGAATTGAACCATCTTTTGGAAAGGAGGAACGCTGCATTTTGCCCAAAATATAGCGTTCACAAACATGTTTTCCAGCTGCCTCAAGTTTGGGCAAAGAGGACACCATATTTCCGCACACATAGCAAACTAGCAAAATTTAGATGACCAAAGCATGCATGCCAAAGCTTTGCATCTGACATAGCCTGAGAATCATGTAATGCACATGCCAAATCATTTACAAATCTTTCATAGTCTATGAGCTTATACAGCCCACGACATAAAATGCCAAAAGCAATAATGACATCACCATTTGATAGATCATGAACTGTACATCTGTCATCAACAAATTTCACAACCAAGCCAATCTTGGCTAATGCAAAAACTCATAACAAATTTTTCTTGATCCCTAGCACAAACAAAGCATCTGACAAAGTGAAAGAACTGTTGGTGTAAATCAAGCCTTCACACTTGGCTTTGATTTGTATCTTGAAGACTCAACATAAAGCTTGGACCATGGAAGCCTAGCTTGGGCTAATTCATGAAGATATCACTTGGAGAATGAACCATAGAAACTCATGCTTATGAGTTTTCATTTTTTACTTAATTGTAAAAGTCATGGTGACTTGGAATATTTTGTAATCACACCTACTAGAGAAAGTCGTGGAAATTTGAATGGTTGTAATAGAGAGAATATCTCCCTAAGTTTAGTTGAGAGATTGAAGGGAGCCAAAACTTGAATTCAAAATTCAAACTCCTTCAAAATTCTTATAAAAAGCAATGTAAAAAGTCGCGGGTATGTGTCACTCTTTCCGAGGCATTTCTGAGAGAATTGTTGAGTGTGTATGAGCTACACCATAGCCTACACCTCTGAGTACCATTGAGCATCACATTACATGCCAATGGGAATGTACAATCATTAGATTTAATCAATATACATATATTCATAGTCTCTGTTTTCTCTGTGTGACTACCTCCAACTCTGTCAACTTCCAAGAGGCATATCTCACGATCTACTGAACCAAATTGGATGATTCAAAGTGCATTGGATTCAGCTCAAAGTCTATTATACACCTACAAAGTTTCAAGGCCATTGGATCTACCATCACAGAGAAATCTCAGTCGGGGTGCTCACTGGTCTGTGACTGTAAGTCTCCTAAAAAATCGGGGGTACACCTTATTTTGCTAAAGTGATTTCTCTGAGTGTGGTTTATCATTTTCTTTCATTACACTTGCAAATGGAAGCTTACTAAGATAATTAAATATCTCTAGAAGGAATTTTGCTAATTCTAACTACACTGGTCATACTGAGCATAACACTGAGCAGGTATCAAGACTAAAATAGAAACTTTTCAAGTCTTGTGATTTGCAAAGAAGTCTGTTTTGATCAAGTCATTACTCAAACCTTTTCCAAAGTACATATAGCATATTTTGGTGTTATTTGGAAGCTCAAGGAGTCTACTAAGCATATCTGAAGACAAGAGAGGGCAGGTGTAAAGCAGGATTTGCAGCATCAACTCAACTTCTGAGTGCATCCAGCCATCACATCCAACAGTGGTATTAGAGCAAATAAGGTAATCATGGGTGATGGTTTCCCTTCCTTCATTGACAAATTGGATAGAAATAATTACCAGGCTTGGTCATTGAGAATGAAGACCTATCTACAAGGGAGAAGCTTGTATGGATACATATCAGGAGATGAGAAGTTGCCCTCATTCAAGACCAGAGGCCTACCTACAAAGGATGAACATGAGAGGCTCAACCAATGGTGTGCAAAAGATGCTTTGGCAAGGTCATATCTTCTAAACTCTATTTCTGATTTCCTTCTACCTCATGTGAGGAATTGTAAGACTTCCCAAGAGACTTGGGAAACCTTGTCAACATATTTTTCATCAAGCACAAGGGCCAGAAAGAATCAGCTATGGATTGAGTTTACAACTCTTAGGAAGCAATCAAAACAATGTGTCTCAGATTTTGTCACCAAAGTCAAAGACATTGCAGATCAACTTGCAAGTGTTGGAGAAGAAATTGAGGAAGAGCAGATAGTCAGACAAGTGATCAATGGACTAAAGGCAGATGACAAGTGGGAGAGCTTTACCACTGCAATGGACTTGTACATGGACATCCAAGCACCTGATCTAACAACTCTGATTGGACAACTCTTTACACATGAAGCAAAGATCACAAAGAATGGAGAGCAATCAAAAGGTAACAATCCCTCTGCCCTATATACTGATAAGAAGACTAAAGACAAGGGTAAAGCAAGAAGGTTGATGAAGAAGGCTCTACCTCCCAAGCAAACTATGCAGGGAGAGGTAGATCATCTAGAGGTAGGGGCAGAGGAGGTAAGTCAGGTAGGGGGAGACCCTATAACCAATCTCCATGCAATATTTGTGGCTTGTCTAACCATACTACAGATGAATGCTACAAAAACTACAAGAACCAAAGAGGAAGAGGTCACCAAAGAGGAGGATACTCTCAAGGCAGAGGCAGATTCAACCAATCTCAAGGCTACCATGGCTACAACAATAATTACAACAATAGCTACAATCACAATGGCAATTATCAAGGTGGATACAGGAATATGAAGGATTACAACAATTATGCAGAGGAGCAAGATGATTCCTTGTTGATCATGAACATGACATCTAAATCAGGTATCAATGATGATCACTTATTCTATATTGATTCAGGTTGCTCTAACCATGTAGCTGGAAATGTTGCCTTACTCTCTGATTTGGAAGAACCCAAAGGCAAGCACCAAGTGAAGACAGGTGATGACACTAAACATTCAGTTGTTAAAGTAGGCAATGTCAAAACAAGTGATGGTAATCAGAATTTACTAAGCAGAGTGTTGTATGTTCCAACAATCACCAAGAATCTGATGAGTGTAGGTCAGATTGTTGAAAAAGGTCTACAAGTCAGGTTCACTCAACATGGTGCATATGTGGAGGATCCAAGACATGGATTCGGAAGGATAGCCAAGGGAGAGAAATCAGGTAGATTGTTTACCTTTGAACTTGAAGACACTAAGAATATCGCTTTGTACAACTATAAGGACCAAACCCTATCAGAATTGGAGATTTGGCACAAGAGATTAGGTCACATTGGAGAAAGGACCATAAAACAAATAAGCAGGGATCAATGTGTGCTTGGGATACCTAATGTATCCAAGCAACACATGATATACAAGTGTGGGGCTTGTCAATTTGGTAAGTCACACAGATTGCCCTATACCAAGAAAGGTTTTATGCATGAAGATTATTTGGAATTGGTGCATACAGATGTTTGGGGACCTAGCAAGGAGCCATCCATATCTGGATCAAGGTACTATGTGTCCTTTATTGATGACTATAGCAGGTGGACTGTCTTATACTTCATGAAACATAAGGATGAAGTATTTAATTGTTTCAAAAGGTATCTTGCATTAGTTGAAAATCAAACAGGTAGACATTTGAAGAGGCTAAGGTCAGATGGTGGTGGAGAATACTTCTCCAATGACTTTGAAGATTTCTTGCAGGAAAGAGGCATCAAGAGGGAGATTACTACAAGGTACTCACCTGAACAAAATGGGGTAGCTGAAAGGAGGAATAGACTCATTGTAGAGACAGCTAGGTCTATGCTTAATGAGAAAAAATTGCCAAATTATCTTTGGGCAGAGAGTGTATCTACTGCCACATACTTAATCAACAGGTTGCCATCAAAGACACTTGATGGAATGACACCCTATGAGGCTTGGCATGTGTCACATGATGTACTATGGGTAGAACAATAAATGAGAAAGCCTCTATTTGGGAAAAAGGACTCATTAAGGAAAGAGATTCGCTCGGCGGCTGGGAGGTTGGATCGATCATCATCTGTGTGTGTGTGTGTTGATGGCAGCGAGCAGTAGCAAAAGAGTAGTTTATTACACTGGTATCAGAGCTACAGGGGACGGACCACGTAGCTGCGCCGAGCGGGGGTTGAACCCTCGTGGAGAGGATGGAAGCACGATGGCATATCCAAGGCGCCCATTCATTTTCGGTGTCTAATAGTGGTCATGATGGACCTTAATAACTACTGATGCGCACGTCCGACAGAGGAGCTCACAATCGGCTCAAAGCTATATAGCCACGGGTGAACCCCTCTCAATCAGGGCCCGACACACCTGCCACCCAACACATAGCGCGAAGGCGGCTAATCTGTAAACAGGGGTGACTGAACAGAGATACCCCATCGGTTGCATGAGATATGAGAGGAACATGTCGCGCTCTAATTTGAACACGGAGCTGATCCTCTCCGTCAGAGTCATCAATCCCAATGTTCTTCCTATCGAGAGCTGCGTAGCTTGGAGGTGCCTCTTTAACCTATCAAGTGGGAGATTGTTTGGAGCAAAGGCATTTGAAGTACCTCAACATACCTCATAGATTTCCATCTCAAAACTAGCATAAATGATTCTCTTTAAGAGAACTCATGTCCGTAATCTTGAGCATCAAAGGATTACTCCAAATACGGCGTCGGCTGCGCATGGCTATGTCGGCGTAGAAGGATTGCAAAAGGATTTATAACACTACATCTTCAAATGAAGATCGAGAACAAACAAGAGAGAGAGATGGGATGCACCTGCTGCATATGAAGAGTCTACGAATGAAGAGCATATACTCCAAGACTTGTCCAAGGTCTTGATTTCAAATTTACAGGCATGGAGCTTCATGTTAATCACAGGTATTATTATTTCAATTTTGAAAGGTTTGCATTTTCGAGAAGCACCATGAATTGTTAGGAGGCCAAGACCCGGGAGGGAAATCACATGTATGGAGAGTATGAGCTATATATTCTCACCTTGAGACAAGAATTCCCTCAAACCAAGCAAGAACAAGCTTAGAGTATTTCAAAAATAGCTATGTTTTATGATTTTTACATAAATTTCAGGAGCTATTTTTGATAAATAGCCATTTTGGGAAGGGGAAATGAAGCGGGTTTTTTCATGGATTTATGGAAAAAACCATGCACACCCATAGTATAGTGTATTGATTTCCATGTAAGATTAAGAAATCCAAAATATACCTCAGTTTGATGGGAGTTTGAAGCTCCACAAAACCCCCTTCCATCACAGTTTAACAAAAAAATTCAGCACCTAAATTTGGAAAATTCCCATTTTTGAAGAGGGAAAAAGAGGTGCGATAAATATGGATGGATGGGAAAAAGTATATATACTGAGAATATGGTGCATGGACTTCTTAGGCGAATCATTAGATTCATCAAAATGATAAGTTATGGAGGGATTTTAGTTCCTCAAAGACCCCCTTCCCGCACTTTTTGGAAAAATTCAGAAATTAATCTTTTGCCAAACTCCACTTCTTGGAGTAAGAAAAAGATCATTTAGAGGCTTCCCATGGATTATTATGCATAATCCAAGAGAAATCCACATTTAGAGTGGATTAAAAGCTTGCTAAGAGCTCCCATTTAAGTTTTTGCATAAAAGCAAAATCTTGATTTAGGCCTCTTTTGGGGAGTGAATTAGCATGCACTAAGGGAGGATTTGGAAAGGTAAAAAAGGGCTCAAGCATCTTCATATACCACTCTCTGAGGTTATGGAGAGAATTTTAGGATTTGCATGATGGAAGAATGCTTTTGGGCACCCCAAAAATCACATTTTTACACTTTTTCCAGCCCCTCCAACAGTCTACTAGTTTGGCATGTCCCACTTGGAATGGCCATATCTTGGGCTAGGAAACTCCAAATTGGACGTGCTACGGCTCGTTTCAAAGAGCACAAGGTCTACTTTTAGTTTATGAGAAAAAATTTTGGAAAGTAAAAATTTTTGCAGATCTGAACAGCTCTGCAAAGTCTGAACAGTTTTTGGCCACTAACTTCCGGGAGCCATATCTTTCAAACCGGGAAGGCGATTTAAGTAATTTCACTTAGACCTATTTGCACATGCTTTATATTTCAGTTTATGAAAATTTGCAGGTCCTAAAGTGGGTTTTTGCAGGTCTAAAGAAGGATTACTAATGCATTTTTGAGCTAAATTTGCATTATTTTTGTAATCACTTGACCATGCTTTATGTTTTGAGGAGTGCTCCGATATTTTCGGACACTTCAAAGTGTATGTTAGGACCTGAGGAGGAAGGTGCAGAGGTCTCGAAGCTTGTCGAGAGCGATTGGATGCATGCAATTCCAAAATCAGACTACTCAGGGACGTATATTTTATGCTTTCTGGCATTTTATTTATGTTATGGCATGTTCTGTATCTACATGCATGAATGGGATTGCATACATCAAGTGTTGATCATTGTTTAAGCTCTTAAACGTATGGATCAACATGCAGGAAGTATACTTTTTGATTGTTTGCAGGAAAGAAGATTACAGAAACCATATGGCTATGCAACACCGGGAATGGTTGCTAGCAAATACTTTTGTGTTTTTGCAGGTCATGGAATCCATATATAAGTTTATGGCGTGCATGCCATGGGCCTGTCAAGCCCTATGTTTTTGGGTGGCCTGAGTGCCACTGAGCTATGGTTTAATTTTTTTGGGATTCCATTTCCTGGGGAAATGCTGTCGAAATTTTTCCTACCACATGGCGTTATATACGCACTTGCCTTTAGGTAGGAATGTGTTGGAAGGAGTAATTTTGAAGGAGCATTTTTGATGAAAAAATTAGTAAAAAGTCAAAAAAAAACTTGTAAAATATTTATGTAATGATTGTAAAAATAAGGAAGAGTCTTCCTTATGTGGTTGAGGATCTTATGTAATTTTTGTAGAATTTTTAGAAACTCTTAGATAGCATTTCTTTAGAAAATTAGAGAAAAAGACCTAATTTCAAGTGTGAAAAGGGACACTTGAAAATGTATATAAGTCAATTTTCTCTATTTTGGAGAGGTTGGTTAGCCATTTGCTCAAGCTATCAATAGAGAAGAAAGAGTTTCTGCAAAATCGTGTTTTCTCCTGTTGAGTGTATTTCTTTTGATGTGTGAGCTTGTCTCTTGCTTAATCATGGAGATTTGTGAGTCTTAATTGTGTATTACTGAGTAAGTTGTATGAAGGGAGAGACCTATTGCTGTAAATGAGTGGAAAGGACTGCAGGAAGTTCCAAAATTGTGAAAATCGTCTGTTGGTACAGAATCGCGATTGTCTCGTCTTGGTGATACAGGTGATATTTTTCAGTTTTGAGTTCATATTTGTATTCTGCTAATGAAATGGCATGGTTTTGACATAAAGAACATGGAAAATGATGGAGATTTGCCTTAGTTATGGTAAACTCAAGATTTTCTCTTCATCTTCAATTTCTCTCAGCAATCCAGCCATCAATCTCTTATTTCCTTGAATCTATTATCTTGAAGGGGCTGTGGTCTTGTGGATATTCCTAGGATTGACAAAATAAAGATGATTTGTTGATTCTTTGTTACTTCATGATTGGAGAGGACAACTTGGAGTCCAAAACAAAACATTTTTTGGCGCCGTTGCCGGGGAACATTCCAAGAACTTCTTTGAAGTTGGACCTTTGCTGGATCTTCAGTTGATGATGGTAAACAAGGTAAAGCTCATCAATAAGGAAAAGTGCACATGAATAGGTAGATATCATTGTTTGTCTTT
Source organism: Ceratopteris richardii (assembly GCA_020310875.1). Lineage (NCBI taxonomy): Eukaryota > Viridiplantae > Streptophyta > Polypodiopsida > Polypodiales > Pteridaceae > Ceratopteris > Ceratopteris richardii. The sequence continues at coordinate 194,258,750 of CM035415.1, read as the reverse complement.
AGGGAAGAAGAAAGCAATGGATGTCTTGTAGAAGTGGAAGTGCTGAAATTTTTGTAGATTGATAGTTGCTCATCATTTTGGTAAAGTAAAAGTGCAGGTGTGTGGAGGATTTGAGCCAAGAAGCTGAAGATGGAGGTAACTTGAATCTATTCTTGCATTTCTAGATTTCTTTTTGCCCAAGTACTGGACACCATGGGTGATCTTGGGAAGATAACATGGTGATACTAAGGAAAGGACAGTTAAAGTAGCTAGATGTAAGAATGAGGGATTCAGTTGTTGACCAAGTCTGAGCATTAAATCTTGAGTTGTGCTGCATTTTGAAAAAATCAGATGATTGAGTTTATCTTTACAAAATTTGATTGCCTTTCATAACACTTTTTCATTGGAGAACCTTTCTTTGGTACTTTAGTGATAGCTAAGGACATAGAAACTCATAACCAATCAAGAACCATAGGATCAGTTGATTTCCAAAACCAGAAACCCTAAGTAAAGTGTTCACCTTTATTTTTAGGGCAAAAATACCAAACAAATTCACAAAACTCATCAAAAACAATCAAACAAATTTCTTTTCTTGATAAGCAGTTGAAGTGAGGTGTTGTGGATAGGAGTGATTGTGAAAAACTGGAAAAGAAAGCAAAGAATGATCAAAAAACCAGAAAACTGAAAAACACGATTCTCTGCACAGAATCGCGACTTTCTGAAAAAAGTAATTGATTTGGAAATAACATTGTAAGTGAAGGTTGAATTGAAGTTGTTGAAAGGTTTTGAAGGTAATCAAGAAGAAAAGGCTACTCAAAGTGGCATAAAATCAAAAATAGAGAAAAACACGATTTTCTGCACAAAGTCGCGATTTTCTGAGGGAGATTGTGATTTTGGTGCAAAAATTCAGGAGTAAAGTCAATTCTAAAGAAAAGAAGAAATTGAAGCCAAACAAAGAGAAAGAAAGCTTAAAAAATAAAAAAAATTATCAAAAAAACCAGAAAATTAGAAAACACGATTCTCTGAACAGAATCGCGATTTTCTGTAAAAAGTGTTGTTTTGAAAAAACTTTCCAGGTGACTCATGAATTGAAGTGTGAAGAATATTGAGAGAAGGCAAGGACATAGAATACTCAAAATTTGCACAAGAAAAGATCTACAGAAAAAAACACGATTCTCTACACAAAATCGCGATTTTCTGTAAAGAAAATTTTTTGGAAAATATGGTATATTTAGGTACTTGACACAAGAAAGTGTAGAGGGAGTCATTAAGATTGAGTAAGTGAAGTTAAACAAGTGAAAGAGTGAGGAAAAGTAGAAATCACACAAAATCGCGATTTTCTGAACACTATAAAAACCTGAAATTCAAAGAAAAATTCATTTGAGTGAGAGTGAGGGAGAGAGAGAGTGTGCAGAATCGAGCAAAATCGCGACTTTCAGCTACAAGCAAGCTTTGGAGATTTTTTCAACTTGGCAAGCAAGGTAAAAAGTCTAGTAGCATTTTGAGTACATATTTTTTGCATAAAAGTGAGTAAATAACACAAAAAAGTAGGAAAATAGTAAAATCACGAAATCGCGATTTCCTGTTTTTTATTGGTTTTCAGTAAGAAAAAATGTTTTTCAAAAAATTTCTTCATTGCATGTTAAAATTTTGATAAAGCGATTCTATAAGTGGAAAAATATTGAAAAAAGCAAAAAGTTGAAAATCTGTCAAATTTTGGACAAAATCGCGATTCTGAGTTTTACTCAAAATCGCAATTCTGTGAAAAAGTGCCAACAACATCGCGATTCCCAGAACGCGATTTTCATAAGAAAATCGTGTTTTTAACAATCTGTGAGCAATCACGATTGTCTGGGAACAAAATCGTGGAAAAACACGATTTTGACACAAAATCGTGAAATACACGATTCTGTGAACAAAATCGTGAAAAACACGACTTTGACACAAAATCGTGAAAAACACGATTCTGTGAACAAAATCGTAAAAAACACGATTTTGACACAAAATCGTGGAAAAACACGATTTTGACACAAAATCGTGAAAAACACGATTCTGTGAACAAGATCGTGAAAAACACGATTTTGACACAAAATCGTGAAAAAACACGATTTTGACACAAAATCGTGAAAAACACGATTCTGTGAACAAGATCGTGAAAAACACGATTTTGACACAAAATCGTGAAAAAACACGATTTTGACACAAAATCGTGAAAAACACGATTCTGTGAACAAGATCGTGAAAAACACGATTTTGACACAAAATCGTGAAAAAACACGAATTTGACACAAAATCGTGAAAAACACGATTCTGTGAACAAGATCGTGAAAAACACGATTTTGACACAAAATCGTGAAAAAACACGATTTTGACACAAAATCGTGAAAAACACGATTCTGTGAACAAAATCGTGAAAAACACGATTTTGACCCAAAATCGTGAAAAAACACGATTTTGACACAAAATAGCAAGAAACACGATTTTCAACAGAAAATCGTGAAAAACACGATTTTCAACACAAAATCGTGAAAAACACGATTTTCAACAGAAAATCGTGAAAAACTCACAAGTAGGTAGAAAATCGTGAAAAACACGATTTCCAACAGAAAATCGTGAAAAACGCGATTTTCACACAAAATCGTGAAAAACACGATTTTCAACAGAAAATCGTGAAAAACTCGATTTTCAACAGAAAATCGTGAAAAACACGATTTTCATCAGAAAATCGTGAAAAAACCTCTAATGCATTATAAAATCGTGAAAAACACGATTTTCATCTGAAAATCGTGGAAAAACACTACTGGCAGTAGAAAATCGTGAAAAACCCTAATTTCATTTAGAAAGTTGTGAAAAACACAAAACATAGGAAGAAAATTAAAACACACACAATTTTGGACAGAAAATTGTGGAAAACCAATACATTGGTTAGGAAGCTGTGACAAACACTCCTTTGAGTATTAGAAATTTGTCAAGAATAGTTGAATGATACTAAGATCTGGAAATAAAATAAATTCAATTCCTAAACAAGACCTAACAAGGAAGGAAAAAGAGCCAGGAAGTAATAAAAGATCAGAAAGAAGTTTAAGCCAAGAAAATAACATGGAAAACCTAAATGAAACAAATGAGTCAATAGAAACTGGGGATTTTAGAAACATCCTTAAATACATGTATACAAATAGGTTTGGAACCTATATATACCAGGATGGAATGCATAAATCCCTCATTAGACTGAGAAATTTAGAAATTCCCCTGAATATAACTCCAGTAGCCCAATTCAAAGATGGAAGATATGAAGACAGGCAAGGATGTGTATACATCTTCTCTCAAGACCCAGAAAATTCAAATGATCTAGGGCAATGTGCTGACAAAGGACCTTGGGAACATAACATGGGACAACCAGACATACCTAGACCAAATGAAAACTACACTAATAATGAGCAAAATTATGGGAGAAGGACACATGCTTCACCAAATCCCTTTGACAGAGAACCAGAAGGAAACAATGACTTCCCACTCAGAAGAAGACCTCATTGGCAACCTCAGGGTAGGATGCTTAGACCATATCAAGTAGCCAAATGCATGAAAAACCAATATGAAGGGTATTCAGATCCTCATGCTCATGCTGCAGAATTTAGACAACTAATTAGAGCAGAGGAAGTAGAAGATTACAAGGTACAATTTGAAGCATTTGGTCTAACCCTAACAGGGCCAGCCTTATCATGGTTCATTCCTTTGAGAAAAGAAATGTACCTAGACATTGAATCTTTCTTAGAAGCTTTCATTGGTGAATTCTCTAAGACTGGAATCAAACATAGTACAGCCACATTGATACACAGCTTCAAACAACAAAAGGAGGAAAATGTTAGAGAAGCAGCCAGAAGGTTTAAGCAGTACATTGATAGATGCCCAAGAGATGAAGTACCTTCCATGGCAAAACAAGTATCCTTATTCATTGAGGGATTGAGAAGTGCCCAATTAAGGACCCTAGTGTACTATAGGAGATGTCCTGATTTAGCAGCCTGTGTTAAGGAAGCAATAGATTTGGAGGACAACCGAGGTCAAGATTTGTTAGCATTTGATCAACCCAGATCTTATGAAGACAAAATTCCTCCAGCAGAAGAGTTGGCTCAGGCTATTGCTAAAGCCCTAGAGGTAAGCACTAAAACTAATTTGATAAACTCTAGGATGAACACAAACAAGAAATGTTATATTTGTGGAGAAAATCATCTGGCACAACAATGCCCTTATCAGAAACCACAACACTTACAAGATAGGAAGACACTCAAGTATTGTACACTAGAGAGAAAATGGACAAACCATACCAGGGAGGATTGCTTCTATAACAAACAACCTGTCAAGGAAAGAGACTATATGGCTCAAAGGGAATCAGGTTATACTGAGCAACCAAGACCAGTATTGGGACAACAACCTCCCATTCCAACCAATGTGGTACCAGTCAAATATACACCCATTGATGAAGGAAACTCAAGATTCAGATCACCTTATAAGGAAGAGTATCAATGGAGTGAGGAACATCAGGAAGAATGGGAAGATTATGAAATAAGGGAACCTGAGCTTAAAGCCCTAGATCTGGGAAATGGAAAAATTGAAATGGACACAGCAACATTCATGTACATTACTAACAACTACATGTCCAATCAAAAACCTCAATTCAAAGGGGGACCAAAGATAACATGTTATAGGTGTGGGGGAGAGCATTTCATTAGAGATTGTCCACAACCTCCAACATTCAGGATAGAGGGAGCATATTGTAAGGATTGTGGTAGAGAACATCTGATCAAGGACTGTCCAAAAAATCCCCAAAAACAACAGAACACACCTAATAACATACCTTTAAAAACAGTCAAAATTATGGAACAAGAGGAATTGAGTGACAATGATCAAATTGAACTTAATGTTATAACAAGGGCACAAGCCAAACAACAAGGAACAATTAAAGAACAAAATGAGGGTTCCACATCAAAAGGGAAGAAAAATAGACAAAGAGGGAAATGGGAAAAGAAAAGGAAAGTGGGCAAAAGTCTGGAAGAAGACAGTCAGGAACAAACAAATTCAAAACATACTTCTCATCAAAAGACCCAGAATCTGTCTGAAGTAGGAAATTCTCAGAGCCTAGACACCCTAATCAAAGCCTATAAAGGAAGGATTCAAGAGGGACCAAGCCCTGCAGATCATGCAATGGCTTATCCCATACCAGATTTAGAGCATGAAAGGATGCTAAAATGCAAACAAATTATCCAGGAAACACAACTCAGGTTAGGGGAAGAAGACAGCTCTCGGAGAACATTTGATCAGCATGAGAAAACAAAAACCAAGGAAGATGATAAAGAAGGCAATCCACACATAACATTCCAAATGAGTTTAGGTGAACATTGTAGTATTACATGTCATACAACATGGGAAAAATTGTTGAAACAAAATCCTCACCTACAAAACAAGATGAACAAGGAAGAAACAATGTCTGGAAACCTTCATTCACCAACACAAGAATTAGAGGAACTATGGTATATTCCTATTGACAAAATAGGAGGATATTGTGAAGGAGAAGAAGGGAATTCAACTTTAAAATTACAATATGAAAAACATTCAGCAAAAGCCATTTTGGATAGTGGATCAGGAGTGGCTATAATGACTAAACAAACCTGGGAGAAATGGGGAAGAAAGGAATTATTACCCACTAAAATGAGATTACAACTTGCAGATGGACATATAGAAAAGCCCCTAGGAATTTGGGAAAAAGTGATTGTGGACATATGTGGCATAGAAATAGAGCATACTTTTGCTATAGAAGAATTTCCACAATCCACATCTTATGAAATTATCCTAGGAAGACCCTTCATGAGACAAATGCAAATTGTACAAGATTGGGGTAATGATTGTTTATATCTTCAGAACCAGGGGAGAATAACAAGAGTAAACTTAAGAAATGGCCACTATTGTGACATATCTCCTAGAGAATGGTATAAAATACATCAAAATCAACCAGAAAGTGAAGAATCAGAGAGGGAGGATCAGGAAGAAGGTGAATCAGCAGTTTGGAAGTGTAACATATTAAGAAATATCACAAATAGGAAAAGGAAGTTAAGAAGAGAAGATTGTGTGGAAGAAAGAGAAATACAAGATGAAAATTATGTGCCTCAACAGTTCAAAGATGAAGAATTTGAGCCTTATGGATGGAATCAAATCTTAGCCACCATGGATTTGGCCAGTGAGGAATATGTGGGAGTGGAATTCCAAAATGAGGAAGGATTTGACATCTTCCACATTGGCATACACATGATAGGAGTATCACAAAGAGAAGAGGATCAAAATCAAGAAATGATATTAACAGAAGGAAAATCACAATATTTGGAAACAGTAAAAGCTGAGGATGCAATCAAAGATAAAATCTCAGGCAAATACAAGGAACATAAACACAAAGAAATAGAAAGAGACCAGGAAAAAGAAAAGAAAGAGAAAGAGATAAACAAAGATCAATACTTTGATGTACCAGCAAACTTTAAAACTTATGAAGTAGAAGATAGACTACTTCTGAAAATGAAACCAAAAAGAGAGAAGAAGAAAGGGGAAGCATATGATAATGAAGAACAAACAAAGAAAATTGTAATTACACAGGAAGAAGGAGAAGAGAGACAAATAGTAATAGCTGATGACATGACATCACAAGAAGAAGAAGCATTAAGGAACCTAGCATTAAGCATTAAGCATTAAGGAAGAATGGGAAGATTATGAAATAAGGGAACCTGAGCTTAAAGCCCTAGATCTGGGAAATGGAAAAATTGAAATGGACACAGCAACATTCATGTACATTACTAACAACTACATGTCCAATCAAAAACCTCAATTCAAAGGGGGACCAAAGATAACATGTTATAGGTGTGGGGGAGAGCATTTCATTAGAGATTGTCCACAACCTCCAACATTCAGGATAGAGGGAGCATATTGTAAGGATTGTGGTAGAGAACATCTGATCAAGGACTGTCCAAAAAATCCCCAAAAACAACAGAACACACCTAATAACATACCTTTAAAAATAGTCAAAATTATGGAACAAGAGGAATTGAGTGACAATGATCAAATTGAACTTAATGTTATAACAAGGGCACAAGCCAAACAACAAGGAACAATTAAAGAACAAAATGAGGGTTCCACATCAAAAGGGAAGAAAAATAGACAAAGAGGGAAATGGGAAAAGAAAAGGAAAGTGGGCAAAAGTCTGGAAGAAGACAGTCAGGAACAAACAAATTCAAAACATACTTCTCATCAAAAGACCCAGAATCTGTCTGAAGTAGGAAATTCTCAGAGCCTAGACACCCTAATCAAAGCCTATAAAGGAAGGATTCAAGAGGGACCAAGCCCTGCAGATCATGCAATGGCTTATCCCATACCAGATTTAGAGCATGAAAGGATGCTAAAATGCAAACAAATTATCCAGGAAACACAACTCAGGTTAGGGGAAGAAGACAGCTCTCGGAGAACATTTGATCAGCATGAGAAAACAAAAACCAAGGAAGATGATAAAGAAGGCAATCCACACATAACATTCCAAATGAGTTTAGGTGAACATTGTAGTATTACATGTCATACAACATGGGAAAAATTGTTGAAACAAAATCCTCACCTACAAAACAAGATGAACAAGGAAGAAACAATGTCTGGAAACCTTCATTCACCAACACAAGAATTAGAGGAACTATGGTATATTCCTATTGACAAAATAGGAGGATATTGTGAAGGAGAAGAAGGGAATTCAACTTTAAAATTACAATATGAAAAACATTCAGCAAAAGCCATTTTGGATAGTGGATCAGGAGTGGCTATAATGACTAAACAAACCTGGGAGAAATGGGGAAGAAAGGAATTATTACCCACTAAAATGAGATTACAACTTGCAGATGGACATATAGAAAAGCCCCTAGGAATTTGGGAAAAAGTGATTGTGGACATATGTGGCATAGAAATAGAGCATACTTTTGCTATAGTAGAATTTCCACAATCCACATCTTATGAAATTATCCTAGGAAGACCCTTCATGAGACAAATGCAAATTGTACAAGATTGGGGTAATGATTGTTTATATCTTCAGAACCAGGGGAGAATAACAAGAGTAAACTTAAGAAATGGCCACTATTGTGACATATCTCCTAGAGAATGGTATAAAATACATCAAAATCAACCAGAAAGTGAAGAATCAGAGAGGGAGGATCAGGAAGAAGGTGAATCAGCAGTTTGGAAGTGTAACATATTAAGAAATATCACAAATAGGAAAAGGAAGTTAAGAAGAGAAGATTGTGTGGAAGAAAGAGAAATACAAGATGAAAATTATGTGCCTCAACAGTTCAAAGATGAAGAATTTGAGCCTTATGGATGGAATCAAATCTTAGCCACCATGGATTTGGCCAGTGAGGAATATGTGGGAGTGGAATTCCAAAATGAGGAAGGATTTGACATCTTCCACATTGGCATACACATGATAGGAGTATCACAAAGAGAAGAGGATCAAAATCAAGAAATGATATTAACAGAAGGAAAATCACAATATTTGGAAACAGTAAAAGCTGAGGATGCAATCAAAGATAAAATCTCAGGCAAATACAAGGAACATAAACACAAAGAAATAGAAAGAGACCAGGAAAAAGAAAAGAAAGAGAAAGAGATAAACAAAGATCAATACTTTGATGTACCAGCAAACTTTAAAACTTATGAAGTAGAAGATAGACTACTTCTGAAAATGAAACCAAAAAGAGAGAAGAAGAAAGGGGAAGCATATGATAATGAAGAACAAACAAAGAAAATTGTAATTACACAGGAAGAAGGAGAAGAGAGACAAATAGTAATAGCTGATGACATGACATCACAAGAAGAAGAAGCATTAAGGAACCTAGCAAAGAACTATAGGGATGTATTTGCTTACAGTTATAAAGATTTGAAAGGAATTGATCCAAAAATTTGTGAGCATAAGATTCCTATGACACCTGATGCAAAACCAAGCAAACAGAGACATTATACATTTAATGACAAATACTCTGCCAAAATAAAGGAAGAAATTGACAAGTTGTTGGCTGCTAATTTCATTTATGAAATAGAGTACACTGAATGGATATCACCTATAGTTGTGGTGCCAAAAAAGAACGGGAAACTTAGGGTATGCATTAACTTGAAGAAAGTAAATGCAGCAACTATAAGGGATAGTTATCCACTGCCAATAACAGATCATCTTCTTGAGAGAGTTGCAGGAAAGGAAGTCTATAGTTTTCTAGATGGCTTCTCAGGATACAATCAAGTACCTATAGCTTTAGAGGACCAACATAAGACTGCCTTTTCTACAGAATGGGGGGTTTATGCTTTTAGGGTTATGCCCTTTGGATTGACCAATGCCCCAGCAACTTTTCAAAGGTTGATGTGTCATATTTTCAAAGAATTCCTGAGAAATGTGATGGAAATCTATGTAGATGACTTATGCACTTTTTCTTTAAAAAGACAAGATCATTTACAAGATTTGGAAAGAATATTCAGGAAGTGCAGGACATATAGAGTATGCTTAAATCCAGAAAAGTGTGTATTCTATGTCAGACAAGGAAGAATGTTGGGTCACATAGTGTCAAAAAATGGAATTTCTACTGATGAGAAGAAAATAAAAGCCATAATAGAGCTTCCTAGACCAACAAATGTGAAGGAACTCCAAACTTTTATGGGACATTGTGGGTACTACAGAAAATTTGTATACAAATTTGCTGATATAGCCAAGCCCTTATATGCCCTCATCACAAAGTTTGAGTGGACTGAAGAATGTGACCAAGCATTTGAAACATTAAAAACTTGTTTGGTGACAGCACCAATCTTGAAAACACCTCAGTGGGATAAAATCTTTCATGTACATGTTGATGCTTCAAATTATGCTCTGGGATGTGTGTTAGCACAACCTATAGAAGGAAGCAAATTAGATTTTCCAGTAGCATATGCAAGTAGACAATTAAACATTGCAGAAAAAAATTACACAACTACTGAGAGAGAAGGGTTGGGAATGATTTTTGCTGTCAAAAAATACAGACATTATCTATTGGCCAACAAGTTTAAATTCTTTGTGGATCACCAAGCTCTACTCTATTTAGTAAATAAACCATGTCATACAGGAAGAATAGTAAGATGGTTTCTTTTACTAATGGAATTTGAGTTTGAGGTGGTGGTTAGACAAGGAAAAACACATTTGAGAGCAGATCATTTATCAAGAATTCAGTCAAAAGAACCTAGTTCACCTATAGATGATGATTTGCCAGATACATACTTATTCAAGGTGGAAAGTGTTCCTGAATGGTCGATGTCATTAATTCCCTTGCTAACCATGGGACCTTGTAGGTCATTAGCAAATAATACACATCTGGTGTTACAAAGCAGGAATTTCATGTTGTTAGCTGGACATTTGTATCACCTCAATCAGTCAGGTATACTGGAATATTGTACTCCAGAAGAAGAGCAACATGAATATGTAAGAAAAGCTCATTGCTGGAATCCATGTACTCATGCTTCTACAATTGTTACTCTTAGTAACCTTAATAGGATGGGAGTACATTGGCCAAATAAGATTCAAGATGTGGAGAGATATATTGATAATTGTCAAAAATGTCAAACATGGCAGAAAGAAGAATTAATAACTCTATATTGGTTTCAGAAAAACCCTGAATGGAGTGAAAATATTGTTGAGAAGTTGAAGAGAAAGGAGAAAGGGGAACAAGTAATAGCTGGTGCTGATTCAAGAAATCTACAAGTGATCTCAGAAGAATATCAACTCATAGGAGAGCAATTATATAAGAGAGGAATGGATGGATATCTGAGAATCTGTGTTCCAAAAGAAAGGTATTTAGAGATGTTGGAAATGGCACACTCAGGAGTAGCTGGAGGACATTTCTCAAGTGATAGAACAGCCAAACTCATCTTATATTCTGGCTTTTGGTGGCCAACCCTATTTCCTGATGCTAGAACTTATGTGAAAAAATGTGATGTATGTCAAAGGGTAAGCCAACCAAACAAAAGAGATAACATGCCATTAATTCCTTTAATTTCAGCCAGAGCTTTTAGTAAATGGGGATTGGACTTTATTGGACCAATACATCCTCCAGCCAGACAATCTCATGCAGAATACATACTAGTAGCTAAAGATTATTTGACAAAATGGGCTGAGGCCAAAGCTACTAAAAAAAATGATGCTCACACCACTGCTAGATTTTTGTATGAAAACATTATCACTAGATTTGGACTACCAATTGAATTGGTAAGTGATAGGGGGACTCATTTTTTGAATCAGATCATAGAAAACATGACTATTTATTTCATGATTAGTCACAATAAGTCAGCCCCATATCACCCACAAGCCAATGGGTTAGCAGAAAGCACTAATAAAGTACTTTGCAATGTATTGTCCAAATTAGTCAACACAAACAGAAATGACTGGGATTATCAACTGAATCATGTTCTTTGGGCTTATAAAGTGGCATACAAAACAGCTTTAGGGACCACACCATTTAATTTGGTGTATGGCCAGAATGCAGTTTTACCCATGGAATTTCTTATTCCAACACTGAAGGTGGGTAGCCAATACAATTGGACAGGACATGAATTATCTGAGAGAGTCATAGACTTAGAAAAACTGGGAGCATCGAGACTCCAAGCAGTGATGAGTATATACACAAACAAGAAAAGACAAAAAGCTTATCATGATGTTCACATAAAAGACAAAGATCTACAAGAAGGAGACCTGGTCTTAGCTTACACAATCAAGGAACATCAGAAAAAGTTTCAGAAAAAAGGTCATGGGCCATATATCATACATCAGATAAGCAAAAGTGGAGCTATTCAGTTAGCCAATATTGATGGGGAAATCATGCCAAATTTCATAAGTGGATGTAGAGTGAAGAGGTATGAGTGCCCATTAACTAATGAGGAATGGAGAAGATTGCAAAAGGCTAAAAATAGGAAAAAAGAGGAAGAAAGTGTTAGAAAGGAGGCTCAACTGGAAGCCAAAGAGAGAATTAGAAAATTGAAACAAGTGTGCTCATGTGAAAACACTCTAAAGCAAAAAGAACATTTGCCTTTGATTATGATGAATTACCAGAATGAAAACATAAGGGTTTTGATAGACTCGGGAGCTCAAGTGAATCTAATTAGCTCAGCCTTGATCAAAAAGTTTAATCTTAAGAGAGCTGAAAGCAGAATTCTGATCAAAACTCTGGGAGGGAAAAGAATTCAAAGCATATCTTCACTTTCTGTTAAAGTTAAATTTAATAACGAATATATGGAGATAGATTGTGAAGAGTGGCCAGACCATTTAATGACTGAAAAGCTGATTTTAGGGCAACCATGGCTTAAACAAGGTAAAGTCATCTTAAATTTTGAAAAAATGAAGCTTAATTTGACCATCGAGGACAAAAAGTTTTTAATGTTCTTTCTGAGCAATGAAGAGCAGGTAGTTCATATGGATGTTCATGACCCACATCTCGAAGGATTTGCTTTCTCAATGAAGGACAGGAACATTTTGACAATACAAAGTGATCAAGCTTCATACACTCAAGATCAGCAAAAGACTAAAGACGTAAAAGTTGATGAGGAGACACAACAGAGAAGACTATTATTGCCAAAGTTGCAATATCAACAAAACAGAACAAAAAGAATATGGAAACAGGTCATGCACAATTATGGCTCACCAAAACAGGAAATTAAAACAAAATGGATATGGAAGCCAAAAAATGTCAAAAAATGTTCATCCACAGAGCATGGATATTTCCATAACAGAAGGACAGATGGAGTAAAATATTACTGGGTAAAAAAATCAGAATTGGGTCAATGGAAGAGGGATAATCCACTGTGGACCTATTTTTTGGAATTTTGAAGAGGACAAAAAAATATATCCTTCTTTCCCCTTAGAAGAAAATTAGGAGGGGAAGGAAAGAAGACGAAAAAAAAAAAAAAAAAAAAAAAAAAAAAAACAAGAAGAAAAAACCAGAAAAATATATTTTATTTTCTTGATTTTTTTTTTCTAAAAATAAAAGAACACAAAGCAAGATATAGGGAGGGAAAGAGTAATTTATTATGGAAAAAAAAAAAAAAAAAATTGTTTTGTCTTATTGATTTTTAATTTTTTGTGATCATTTTTCTTTTTTACCATTACTTTTTCAAGTTTCTTCATTAATCATCTTTTCTAGCATCATCCTTCCAATTCAGGAATTGTTTTTTGAGCAAGGAAGTGACAATTGGAGAGAGCACAATAGATGTCTTGCTACACCTGTGTTGCTCACTTAAAATTGAGTCTCTTGGAAAAAAGCAAAAATTGCTGGGAACTTGTCTTTCTTATTTTTTATATATGCCAGTAACATTCCAGAATAATATAGTATTTTCTTATGAAATCTTGTGACTCATGTGGGTGGAGTATTTTCTTTTCTGTTATATATAAATACAGGATGGTGAATACAAAAGAGTTGGCAATCCACGACTTCAAAGCTGATTCAGTAACTTTGTCCAGAGGACACTGGTTTTTGGACAGTGATGCAGCTGAAGAACAAGTGGACTTAGAATCCGATGAAGACCAAGAAATCCCAGAAGCTGAAAAAATAGCAAAAGAACTTAAAGAAATTCTGGGAGTGATAGGACAGCATATCTTCACAGTTGCAGTGGGAGGATATAAGTACACCATGCTGTGCCAAGAATTCTACAGGGTAGCACAAGTGATGGGAAGCTTAGAGGAAGTGGGAAAAGGCAATGATGCCTACTTCAGATGTAAAGTGAAGAATAAAGACAATCAGGAGGCAGGGATAGTCATCAAAGCAGAACATATCAGAGCCGCCTTACAGTTCTATCCCATGGGCACTAAACTGGACCAAAGTTTTGTCAAGAAAAATAAGGAGACTTACACGGGGTATGTAAAGTTCACTGACTTCAAGGGAAAAGAAAATGAAGAATATGCTATAAGAATGTTCTTGCAGTTCTTTTGTTTTCCGAAATTACCAAGGTACACCATGCCTCATAAGTCAGTAACTCTACTAATGTTCAATAACAAAGATAAAACCAAGCCATTTGGGGTGATGGATGTCTCACCTTACATCCATGAACAGCTGAAGGAAGCAGCAAAGCATTGGGAGCAGAAAAAATTCATGAATGGAGCCCAGTTTTTGACAAAAATCATTTATCATGTTCTAGGTATGGAAGAACAGTTAAAGTTAGCTCCTGAGGCACAGTACTTCAGAAATTTGATGTCAGGAATCAAAAGTCCCCCAAAGAAGGCACTTGGAAGAGAATCAGAAGGACAAACTCGCATGAGGGGAACAGGAATGAAGAGAAAAGTAATATCTGAGGAAGTGATTCCAGTAAAGAAAAGAAAGTTGGACCCCAGAAAAGTAGAGTTAGAACAGGCGGAAGAAACAAGAGAGGAACAGGTGGCAGCACAGAAAAAGGTGCAATCCTCCAGTGAACCTCATCCTCCGCAGACAAGCAAAGAACAACTTTACACTTATCTCACTCAAGGAAATAGCAAAAGAGCCATATACGAGGCACAATATCAAAAAATGTTGGAAGATTTTTCATGTAAAGCTACCGATTGGATTCAAGAAGAGGTGGAACATTATGAAGCATTGCATGAAGAAATGATGGCAGCAGAAACTGAAGAGATATTTGTAAAGAAGGAGGTAGAATTGCTGGCATACTTCAAGGAGTTGCAAGGACCTCCAGAGGCCAGAACTACAGTGATAGTGAAAAAGAAGATGCCAAGGAAACCTGTTCAAAAGAAGAAGATGATAAAGAAAGGGAAAGGAAAGATGGCAGATAAACCTGTGATAAAAGAAATGAGACAGGTAATTACCAAAGAAACACAAAAGCTAACCTCAGAGATGGAAGTGTCAAAGCCTATAGAACAAGAAGTGGGAGGATCTTCACGATTCTCATCTGATTCAGACAGCGACATTGAGAGTTTTTTGCTAAAAAGTTTAAATCTGTCAATACCCAACACTCCCAATATAGCTGTACAGGCTGTGGAAAAAGTGAAGACACCTGAGGATTCAAGTAAGAAACCTCAAGAGAAGCAGACACAGGAGGAAATAGTTCCACAGGTGAGTGCTGAAGAAAAAAGGAGGCAGTTAAAAGGAAAGGCAAGGATGACAGAAGAGGAAGACCAGAAGAGAAATGAAGATAATTCTGGAATAGTGAATGTTGACAAAAATTCAATATGGACCAACCCATCACAGACACAGTTCAAATTAAATGCAAGATTGACTGCAAGCTTGGAGGAACTAGCAAAGAAAGTATTTGGCAGTGTACTTAGCTCAAATAATCAGCAGAAGGATGCATTCAAAGAACAGGAAAGCAAGGAGTTAGAATCAGAAAAGAATGCTCAAGAGGTCTTGGGACAAGTAATAGAGGAAGGAATTGTTCAAAGTATAAAAGATGTGTTGCAGGATATAAAAAGCAGTGAGGAATTTACATCTAAGAATGATCAAGAACAGGAAGTGGAAGCAGATTTTATGGATATGGAGGAGCAAGATCAGGAATGCATAAAAGAGAAAAGTAATGACCAGGTTGCTGGTACAAAAGAAATTGAATCAGTTGAAGTTCAGGAAAAGCAGGAACAGGAAGACCAACTCAGGAAAGTTCAACAAATTCTTGTTGAAAAGGACTCAAATAAAAGTCAGGAAACCCTAACACAAGAGAAGGAGATACTAATTAAGGGAGACCAGCTCTTCACAGAGAAGCAACAAGTAGTGGAAGAAAAGAAGCCATTAGAAGAGAAGAAAGTTTCAGATTTCTCAGAGCAAAAGAGTGCAAATGACAGAGCACTAGTTTATGAAGAGGATGATAACAATCAGGATACAGAGAACTATGATCACAGTAATGAAGAACAAGATATGCAGGACATAGAAGATGAAACAGCAGCAGAAGAAGATGATGAGAATAAAGAAGATAAGCAAATTGAAGTTAGACAGACAGAAATAGAAGTAGGGTTGGAAAGAATACCCAAAAATATAAGATCAGCTTGTCAAATGATTATGAGCAACATTGAACAATTCAGACCATCTAGCAGGAATATGATCATATCAGGAATGGTGGCTGAATCAGAATTTGAAAAAGGCAGTTTAATTATCAAAGAACACAAGAAAGAAAAAGAGCAGATGACAGAGCAATTAAGGTTGATAAAGGAAAGAAATGAAGAATATCTCAATAGAATCATTGCTTTGGAAGAAGCTGAGGTTCAGAAGCAGAACAGGATCCAATATTTGGAAGAAAAGAGTGTAAAATTATCAGAACAGAATGCCAAAATGGATATGGAATTAAAAACCATTGGAGGAAGATACAGAACTTTACAAACATCTTATCAAATTCTGACTAGAGCTCATGAAGAGATTAATAAAGTGTTGTTAGAAGAAGGTCAACTACAAAGTGAAAGCAAATCTGTTCAATTGACAGAGGAAGAAAAGGAGGAGCTGCATAAAGAAATTCAAAGACTTCAAACAGAATTAAGAGAGGCCAAAGAAATGGAGAAACAGGCAAACACTCATGCTGCCACATCAATGAGAGGATATCATCAATTACATTTGGAGGTAGAGAAGGAAAGAAGTGAATGGCAAGCAAAGATGGAGGAAGAAAGAAATGAGTGGAGGAAGGAAAAGGAGTTATGGGCAGCTCAGAACAAAAGTTCAATGGTGACTATAGAAGAACTACAGAAACAGTTGGAGAAATCAAAAGTTCCAGAAGAAATTCAAGATCAAGTACAGGCAGAAGATACAGACAACAGGGAATATGAAACAGGGGATTTTGACAGGGAACAAGAGAACAAGGAGTCAGCAGCCAAAGAAACAGAGGAAGAATATTCTGAAGATTTTGTACAGAAATTATTGACCAATAGAGAATCAAGAATGGAATTTATCAGAAAAATGCATGATGAGTATGAAGATCAAATAGTTAAGTTTGCTCTGAATAAAGGCATTAATCCAGATCAGCATCATTGGGCTGCAGATGGATTGGGAATACCTTTCTGTATGATTTTGGAGAGTATAAAGAATTATCAGTTAGCCAGAGTAGGGCTATCTCCGAACAAATACCTTGAGTATGAAGAAGATATTAATGTCACAAAGGAGTTATTTGAAAGAGCAAATCCTAAATGGAGGAATAAGTGGTTGGATGCCAATAAGGAATGCAGGAAAATCTGGAAAGAGGCACCTTTGAATTTAAAGATCAACCCAGCCTATTGTCCAGTTGCCAGAAGAAGAGAATGGACTGTTTTTTGGGAAAGGAGAAAAACAGGACAGATTCCAGCAAAATGGCTGAATTTTCCAAAAATAGCAGGTCCAAAGGCAGGCACTTGGCCTACAAAAAACTACATGGTGAATACTGCTGAGTCAGTTTTAACAACATATAAAGATGTTAATGATCCAGCCTGTATATTACTTGTCAGAATAATGAGATTGATTCTAGCCTGTATCGAGACCTACACTGATACAGATATCAGAATTTTGAACTACATAGGCTTTAATTCACCAACTGATGCTCTTTTGTTTGATTTGAGTGAGACACCAGACAGGATCTGCTTAATGGCCTACTACAGCAGAATTATATTTTTGGGTAGTCATTACTTACAGATTTTTGAGGATGCTTTCGATTATGGGTTTTTTGAGAGGGAGTCAGAGATTTTTGGAAACCTATCAGTTGTTACAAAAGCAAGACTTACTGCCTATGAAGTTGCTTACACCGAATATTTAAAGAAGGATGTCATAGATAAGCCTGAAGCTGCAGTGCAATGGAGGAAAGCTTTATTCGAAATGGTCAATAATTTGAATGTCACAGAAAGGAAGAGCCATGATTTGGTGTCACAAGTGTATCAAAGGAAGAAGAAATAAAGCTGAGCTCACATAAAGAAAATCTTTCGTCAGGAGCCGAAAGGCTTAGGAGGGGAAGGATGTTGGAAGGAGTAATTTTGAAGGAGCATTTTTGATGAAAAAATTAGTAAAAAGTCAAAAAAAAACTTGTAAAATATTTATGTAATGATTGTAAAAATAAGGAAGAGTCTTCCTTATGTGGTTGAGGATCTTATGTAATTTTTGTAGAATTTTTAGAAACTCTTAGATAGCATTTCTTTAGAAAATTAGAGAAAAAGACCTAATTTCAAGTGTGAAAAGGGACACTTGAAAATGTATATAAGTCAATTTTCTCTATTTTGGAGAGGTTGGTTAGCCATTTGCTCAAGCTATCAATAGAGAAGAAAGAGTTTCTGCAAAATCGTGTTTTCTCCTGTTGAGTGTATTTCTTTTGATGTGTGAGCTTGTCTCTTGCTTAATCATGGAGATTTGTGAGTCTTAATTGTGTATTACTGAGTAAGTTGTATGAAGGGAGAGACCTATTGCTGTAAATGAGTGGAAAGGACTGCAGGAAGTTCCAAAATTGTGAAAATCGTCTGTTGGTACAGAATCGCGATTGTCTCGTCTTGGTGATACAGGTGATATTTTTCAGTTTTGAGTTCATATTTGTATTCTGCTAATGAAATGACATGGTTTTGACATAAAGAACATGGAAAATGATGGAGATTTGCCTTAGTTATGGTAAACTCAAGATTTTCTCTTCATCTTCAATTTCTCTCAGCAATCCAGCCATCAATCTCTTATTTCCTTGAATCTATTATCTTGAAGGGGCTGTGGTCTTGTGGATATTCCTAGGATTGACAAAATAAAGATGATTTGTTGATTCTTTGTTACTTCATGATTGGAGAGGACAACTTGGAGTCCAAAACAAAACAGAATGTTATGGCATCGTAGCATGCCCTTTCTGCAAACATCAATAAGTTTTAGGCATGCTTATAAGCATGTATTTGATGGACTTAGGACCATCAGAGTATTATATATAAGGCAACTTCGGTAGTAGCAGGATCCCTATATATAATCCTTATGGATTTAGACCATAGGATTGCTAACGGAAGGAGCTACACCTTCACCATTAGTAATGTGCACAAGCAATCCTATAGGTTCAGGAAGTTGCATACAGGCATGGGAGGTGCATTTTTTATAATCTCCAAGCTAGTGAAGATTTATTTTTCTTCACAAGAGTCTCACATGATGTATAGGAGACTTTATGGTATTATTAAGAATACCCAGAGAGTGACTAGTTTCACTCATGCACATCACTTGAGCAAGTAGTGAAGCATTTTTGCTACACTAATAAGGAGACCAATAAGATGGGATCACAGAGATGGGTTTCATGAGTAGCATCGACGGGTGCCATTATGTGATTCGAGTGATGGTTAGAAAGGTCATAGGCATGGCACTAGCTCTATGGTATAGAGCATAGATCCTTTACTCAGAAATAGTTGGGGTACCCAATACATATATATGTATATCAGGATCTACAGAGAGGTACTTAGACTCAGTCTTTGGTACCTAGGAACAAGTTGGTTTGGAACAGAAAGGGATATCCATTGTCACATATTGACTAGAACCAAACTAACTAGTTCAAGGACATGGGACTCATTTCAGTCCACTGATATGATTTTAGTATATGGGATTCATTGGAGTCCACCTATATATTCCATTATATGGAATAGATATTTGGTTTACTGTAGGTATGACACCGTGAACTGGAAGAAGTTTCCACTGGTATGGGACGGTGGAAACGACTTCCCTTTGAGCACTCTTCTTCTATGGCCAGGGAGAAAAGGACTCATCATTCATGGCGTCATGTCTCACTAAATCAGAGGAGAACTCTTAATATACATCTCCTACTAGGATTGGGAGTTATCCTTCAGAGTATGGGGAAGATTTATTCTTCCAGTAGAGAATGTGATAGGTGATTTTATCACCATTGGTATCACATACTCATTTTTTAGTTTTCAGGAAGGATAATTCCATCAGTTTGATTGGATCGTATAGATCCATGCACAGAGTATGGTTGGCAGAGATAGTTCTTCACTATGGATACACATATGTTTACAGTATCATGTCACATCATTGCTGACCATTTTAGTAGAGGGCTTTGGCCCTTATTAGGAATTTATTTTCTCCACTCTTCACTACATACGCCTTCATTAGTTAGCGGAGATTTGTTCTCCATCTTCATAGGAATATGTGATGAGGGATTATGCATTAGTTATGGAAGAGAGGACTAAATAAATTCATGAGTTTCTCTTTTAAGGTAAGGAGAAAGTGGGAATCAGCTCAGAGATCCATGAGGGATCTTACTTTAGTTCAGTACTCTCACTTTAGCTCCTATTCTTTGAAAGAGAAAAAAAAGGAAAGGAAAATATAATTTCTTCATAGGGGAAGAATAGGTGTTCTGAAAACATCTCTTAATCTATATTTGAGAAGAAATTCATTTCCTCTACTTTTCCATCTAATTTTCCTTCATATGGGAGTATGATTCTCCACTATTTTGGAAGGAAAAGTATGGAGAACTTATGTGCATGTTCTCACCTATGGATGAGTAGAGAAAATGGATTCAACACAATCTCTTTCAAAGGGAAAGGGAAAGTGGAATAGATTCCACTACCAGAGCTCTTTTCCTTAGAGGAGATTACAGAGATAGACATGGAGAGAGTTTCACTTTCTCATTTAGATTGTCTAGATAGAAGTGGCACTCTTCTATTAAAGACAAGAGGGAGATCAGTTAATCATGATGGTTAGATTGAGTCTCATATGGAGACTCTAGAGAGAAGTAGTTATGCTATTTTCAGTGATGGTCTTTGACTAGATGAGATAATCTAGTTATTCACATTAGTTAGACTGGGAGTAGATTGATGATACTTCTCTTTTGAGTTTCCAGGAGATAGAAATATATCTAACCTATTAGGGTATCAAACTCTTAGTCGGTGTTACATCATGAGTATGATGAGTAAACATCAGTTAGGAGGATGGGTACTTAAGGATTATCTGAATCTCAAAGAGAATGTTTTTTGCATTCATATGGCAAACTACAAGGAAGAGAAAAATTAGAGTTTGCACAAGTGCCAATAGATGCTCTTCCAATAGAACGTAGTCCAATGGTAAAGGATGACAAACCACAGACTTCTTGGTTGGTGAAATGTAGAGATTGCATTTTACCACCGTGAGTTAGATGATGGATTTGCATAGTTCACAAGGTAGTTTAGACAAAACTACTACTTGTGATTACACTCAAGGTTAGGAAGACCTAGAGTGGTATGAGGGCAATCTATCATTTAGTCTTAGATGGGTTTGGAGTCACTTGTTATGGGACTTTGTTCTATACTTCAGAGGATTTTATGGTTTATTATCTCCACTATGGTACGGTCAAACTTATAAGTTTGGCACTTTACACTTTCTTTTCATATTATTACTCCATAGAGGATACATCATATGGACTTAGGTCATTTGGATGATGTAGTATGTTATGGGAGTGATAGTTTGGAGGTGAAGTGTAAATGGGAGATAGTAGGCACCATTTAGACGGTTTCCCACCTTTGAGATGATCTCATATGAGGCTTCTTAAGGGGAAGGATATGGGGAAACAACACACAGAGATGACCATGTACATAGAGTACATGGGGTTCAGGGGAGTCCGAGCACTTTATTCTACCATTACGGACATTTCATTTACATTTTCGAGGACGAAAATGCTTTCAAGGGGAAGGAAATGTCACATGATGTACTATGGGTAGAACAATAAATGAGAAAGCCTCTATTTGGGAAAAAGGACTCATTAAGGAAAGAGATTCGCTCGGCGGCTGGGAGGTTGGATCGATCATCATCTCTGTGTGTGTGTGTCGATGGCAGCGAGCAGTAGCAAAAGAGCCGAGCGAATCTCTTTCCTTAATGAGTCCTTTTTCCCAAATAGAGGCTTTCTCATTTATTGTTCTACCCATAGTACATCATGTGACAGCATGGTAAGAGACCATCTCTGGATCATTGCAAAATCTTTGGGTGTGTTGCATATGTGCATATTCCCTCACAGGTAAGGGGAAAGCTAGACCCTAAGGCTGAAAAGTGTATCTTCATTGGTTATGATTTGAATCAGAAGGGATACAGGTTTTATAACCCCTCAAACAAAGGCTTCAAGGTAAGCAGAGATGTCATCTTTGATGAAAATGATTCATGGTATGAAAATGAGTGCAGGAAAGTTAGCCTACCTTATGATATGGAAGAAGACTTTCCAAAGCTTATCAGGCAAGAACCAACTCAGAAAGAGGACACAAGCTCAGATGATGAAGACACCATCAACATTGAAGAGTTCAAGGCTTGGAAATCCAAAGGGAAGATGAAGATGAAGCAACTAGAAGACAATCTAGAATCCTCAACTCAAGCTATGAGGAGATCTCAAAGAGAAAAGAAGAAACCTATTAGGTATGGGTATGATACTTCACTTGTAACCAAGCACTCTGTATATCTTGCAAAGGATATCTTGAATGAAGAACCAGGTACATTTGAAGAAGCAATTACTAAACCAGAATGGAAGGAATCAATGGATGAAGAAATGGAGGCTCTCAAGGAGAGTGATACTTGGGACTTGGTACCCAAGAAGGACTCCATGAAGGTGATAGGATCCAGATGGATCTACAAACTCAAGAGGAACTCAGATGGTACAATAAACAGGTATAAAGCTAGGTTGGTAGCCAAGGGTTTTGCACAAACCCAAGGCATTGATTATGAGGAGACATTTTCTCCTGTGGCCAAGATGCCAACTATCAGAGTTATGGTGAGTGTAGCTGCATCCAAGAATTGGAACATGTACCAATTGGATGTGAAGAATGCATTCTTGAATGGATGGATATATGAAGAAGTCTACATGTCACAACCACCTGGCTATGAGGATCCTAATAAGGTAAATCATGTTTGTAAATTGAAGAAGGCTCTGTATGGATTGAAGCAAGCACCTAGAGCATGGAATTACAGGTTGACAACCTATCTCCTAGATCAAGGATTTGTGATGAGTAAAGCAGATACTTCATTGTTTATAAAAAGGAACAATTCAGAGGTAATATACTTGTGTGTCTATGTTGATGACATCATTATTACAGGAAATGATGTTCAAGGAATAAGACACATCAAAGGACAAATGATGAAGGAATTCAAGATCAATGATCTTGGATTATTGAAGTACTTCCTAGGACTTGAATTAGTCTACACAAATTCAGGTATCTTTATTACTCAGAAGAAGTACATTCAGGACATGGTCAAGAAGTTTAATTTGCAGGAAGCTAAAGTCTCAAACATTCCTATGGAGGTCAACCACAAACTCAGTGCACATGAAGGAGAAGAACTCAAAGATATTACAGGTTACCAAAGTTTGGTAGGTAGTCTTAATTATGCTACCTTAACCAGGATTGATATATCATATGGTGTTAGTGTACTTAGCCAATTTATGCATAAACCAAGAGTACCACATTTGGAGGCAGCCAAGAAGATAGTAAAGTACCTAAAGGGAACACAAAATCATGGTTTGTACTTTCCATATTCATCAGACATTGATATTAAGGTATACTCAGATGCAGATTGGGCAGGTTGCAAGGATGACAGGAGGAGTACATCTGGTTACATATGCTTTGCAGGTGATAAACCAATTTCTTGGTCATCCAAGAAACAACCCATAGTAGCTCTATCATCTACTGAGGCAGAGTACAGAGGGCTAGCCAATGCCACTCAAGAAGCCATATGGTTGAAGCTATTATATTCAGAATTGGGTCTATACACAAGGCCACCAATCATATTTGGTGATAACACAAGTTCCCTTCACCTAGCCGCTAATCCAATTTATCATGCTAGGACAAAACACATAGAGGTTCATTACCACTATGTGAGGGAAAAGTTACTTAGCAAAGAAATTCAATTATCATATGTGTCTACTAATATACAATGTGCAGATTTGCTTACTAAAGCTCTGGATGGAAGCAAGCTATGCAGATTTAAATCCATGATTGGATTGCAGGAAATCATTGAAGACTAGAGATGAATACTTGAGCCAAAGTGTTTGGCTTGAGGGGGAGCTGTTGGTGTAAATCAAGCCTTCACACTTGGCTTTGATTTGTATCTTGAAGACTCAACATAAAGCTTGGACCATGGAAGCCTAGCTTGGGCTAATTCATGAAGATATCACTTGGAGAATGAACCATAGAAACTCATGCTTATGAGTTTTCATTTTTTACTTAATTGTAAAAGTCATGGTGACTTGGAATATTTTGTAATCACACCTACTAGAGAAAGTCGTGGAAATTTGAATGGTTGTAATAGAGAGAATATCTCCCTAAGTTTAGTTGAGAGATTGAAGGGAGCCAAAACTTGAATTCAAAATTCAAACTCCTTCAAAATTCTTATAAAAAGCAATGTAAAAAGTCGCGGGTATGTGTCACTCTTTCCGAGGCATTTCTGAGAGAATTGTTGAGTGTGTATGAGCTACACCATAGCCTACACCTCTGAGTACCATTGAGCATCACATTACATGCCAATGGGAATGTACAATCATTAGATTTAATCAATATACATATATTCATAGTCTCTGTTTTCTCTGTGTGACTACCTCCAACTCTGTCAACTTCCAAGAGGTATATCTCAAGATCTACTGAACCAAATTGGATGATTCAAAGTGCATTGGATTCAGCTCAAAGTCTATTATACACCTACAAAGTTTCAAGGCCATTGGATCTACCATCACAGAGAAATCTCAGTCGGGGTGCTCACTGGTCTGTGACTGTAAGTCTCCTAAAAAATCGGGGGTACACCTTATTTTGCTAAAGTGATTTCTCTGAGTGTGGTTTATCATTTTCTTTCATTCCACTTGCAAATGGAAGCTTACTAAGCTAATTGAATATCTCTAGAAGGAATTTTACTAATTGTTACTACACTGGTCATACTGAGCATAACACTGAGCAGGTATCAAGACTAAAATAGAAACTTTTCAAGTCTTGTGATTTGCAAAGTAGTCTGTTTTGATCAAGTCATTACTCAAACCTTTTCCAAAGTACATATAGCATATTTTGGTGTTATTTGGAAGCTCAAGGAGTCTACTAAGCATATCTGAAGACAAGAGAGGGCAGGTGTAAAGCAGGATTTGCAGCATCAACTCAACTTCTGAGTGCATCCAGCCATCACATCCAACAAGAACTACCATCCGCAATAATCAAAATGACCTTACCAACTCCCATAATAGGATAGGAGGAGTTGTTGGTGCATGTAATAGTGCTTGAGTGAAGAGAAGAAACTATGCTGCAAGGTAATATGTTTGGTTGCCCCACTATCAAAGTAGCAAACATTTGAGTGTACTCCAGACATGCACTGCTCAGGAGAAGATGGGTCAAAACTGCAAACAGTAGTAAACGCCCATTCTTCTTCCTGCACAAGATTAGCACACTTTGTTTTCGGTGTAGAGGCCTATGCAACAACCATTCCGGCCTCTTTCTTCGTTGTCTCTTTAGCAGCTAATTTTTGACAGCTCTTAATGACAATGATCATTTGCTTTATAGTATTTGCAAAACAATTTCTGCTTTTTTGATTTCTTCTCATCTTTTTCTTCCTTCTTTGAATGTGCAACATTTGCAGATTTTTGCTTACTAGTAGAAGAGCTCCATTTTCCTTTGCCCTTTTGACTAGCCAAGAAAGCTTGATCTCCAACATGCATAATATTCATGTTCTGCCTAGACTAGTCTTCCTGCAATAGAACAAAGACTAACTCATCAAATGACAAGGCATTTGGATTGCCTTTCATCATAAATGAAGAGTAGAAGCAAAACTCTGATATGAGTCAAGAAGACCATTCAGAACGGTATGCACAAGTGAGCTATTTTGTATAACTTCATCAGCAAAAATCAACTGTTCTTTCAAATCCTTGATCTTTGTGAGAAAATTGTCCATAGAATCACCTTCATTCATGTGTTCACTCTCCAATTGTTTTCAGAGGTAAGCAACACGAGCCTCATTCCTAGCCTGGTACAATTTGGTAAGTGTATCCCAAGCATCCTTAGTTGTTCTGCAAGAGCGAATGTGAGGAATAATGGCACGTTTGATAGACAAAGCTATCAATGCATGTGCCTGAGCATCTCTGCCATCCCAATGAATTGCTTTGCAGTAGGTGCAATAGAAATAACAGCACGAATAGGAATTTTCACAATATCATCATCTTTGACACCATCTCCATCAGTTCCAACACCTGTATTTGCAATACCTTTCTTCATAGGTGTAACAGGACATCTTTCAACACCCTCCACAATATTCCATAGTCCTTTTGCGACCAATACATGACGCATCATATAAGCTCATAATGGGTAGTTGGTACCATCCAACTTATCCTCAACAGCCAACATACGAAATACATCACTGCTTTCAGCCATGGTCGGTGACTAAAATACCATGATGCAGAAAATTGATTGTATCTCAACAAGTTGAACAGAATTGCCCAGATGAATTCTACTAGACCAGTAATAGACTTCGAGATGCTTATACTAGCAAACTGAAACTGGTATATACATTTGGCACAAAAAGATGAAATAGCCTGCATAAGCACTACAATAGTGCATTCGGAGACTAAAACCAGCTCAGATCGCGATTTCGGCACCATAATGCAAAGCTCTTTTGATCTCTGAAACAGCCTGAGTATGCTTACCAAATTTCATGCGATTCTAAGACTACAACTAGAGAGGTGTAGACAACGCCCTAAATGAAGCGGTGACCTTCTCTAATACCAATTGTTAGAGTTAGATGTCTATAGAAGCACGCAAACAACACAAGGAAGAAGAAGAAGCTTGGAGCACAACACACAACACTGAATGTATTACCACTAGAATGTACAAAGATAAGTAGCCCTTAGGGCAATAGGCATATACACAAGTGTGTACTTGAGCCAAGACGACTCAAGGACTTGTGCCAATGAGACTACACCTCAATTGCCACACAAGTGCGTATAGTGGGTACTTTAACACACATTTAAATGTCAATCCTAAGGAACGACTTACCAAGTGTATGAAGACGTGTGCACACCTGATGGAAAATGAAGTGGTTTAGCTAGCATGCATGAGAAAAGACTACTACCTCTCACACTCACTGAAATACTGAAAGTGTTTGCCGCAAGCCTCTTTTCAGCAGTTTTAGTATTTTGAGGTTTTCTCCCAACCCAGAACTCCGAACATAGGCAATAGGGTACTCGTTTCGAAACTCTCGACGAGACGCATCCAACGGTGGTGGTTTCACTCAATTTTGGCCACTCTGCTTCAAGCTATGGCGAAAACAGTGAATGACGGGAATCACAAATACCCGCGCCACAGCTTCTCCTAGCTTACGCATGCACTACAGCAGCTCAAAACAAAGGGGAAGGGGTAGACAACAGTCCTACACATGCATTTCAAGCATAACACACACATTCAAGAGCGAAATGAAGATCAAAATCAGCAAGAAAGAGGCAAACTCGAAAATTCAGAAGAGCTCCTCCTTCACAATGGCAAGAGTCCTTTACAAAGAGTCACAAAGTGACTTATATACATGAGCCCTAGGCTTGGTCCTTTCACACAAGAGACCAGCACTTTATTCACTAAGAGACTAATTTCCTACTATTGTACATGGGTAATCTCTACTTTTCTGTGGGGATGCATCTAGAGGACTCCTCTAGTGCATTTACAAGGAAAATATATTACAAGAGTGGTTATGATACAAAAGATGATGTCCAAATCGGAAAAATTTTGGGGCCCGTCTTTTTCTCTGCTTTGTGCGCTCTTTAGCTCTGCAACACTCTCCCCCTCTTCGTCTCTATCGTCCCTTGACAGGCTTTGTTGGTGCATATCAATCACCAATTGAAGATTTGGAGTGAAGAAAATGGATACATTCACAAGAGTGAAGGACATGTACACATATGTACATTAGTTTTGACATAGGTTACATATACTTATGTTTTGATGAGAGTTTGTACATAGATGTCTATAAATACTTTTGAAAAATGTCGGGCAAAGATAGAGAGCAGAAGAGAGAAGACAAAGAGAGACCATGTATGAGCATAGGAATAGAGAAATTAGTGATTGTAAATGTCAATAGACAGTTGAGAAAGAAGTTGAAGTCTCTCTCACTTTTCAGTTGTAGTCTACTCATGAAATGAAGGAAATGTTGCGCCCGATGTTTCTGCGTCTACTCCGTCTGTGGTAGATCATTTGTGAAATCCTTTTGAGGATATCTAAGTTGTTAGTTGATGAGTTTGTGGTTTGAATTTCAGAGTCTAATTGTAAACAGGTGAAGAGAATTGCTGGTAGGAACATTCACATGTATTGAGTGTTTACAGCTCTCTGAAACAGGCGCACTTTTCGAGTCCAAAGAAATGAGTAGTGCTCAGCGCACAGTGTAAAGTTTTACACATATGATAGCTTAAAATCTAAGTTGAGAGATAAGCTATCTTCAGTCAAAAGGATTTGGCAAAACGGGTTCGACATTGTGAGAACCAAAGTTAAGAAGTTAGGGGTGTAGAATCGACTGTTCTGAGTAACAGTTTCTGACATAGGTAACTTGTGAAATGGATTTCTCAAGTTATACTATAGCTTTTGAAGTAATTTAACTTGGAGGTGTTGCGCAATCCCTAGGAGATGATTCGTATAAAGTTTCATCAAAAACTTTACATGTTTGATAAGTCAATGTGAAGAAATTCTGCAGCAGACTTTTCTGTGTTTCATCTTCTTCACAGATTTTCTTAATTTTGATAATTTGGAGATTGGACCTCAAATTTAGTGAAGGTTTTGACTTACTCTTGATATAGAGGTGTTCTAAATTCAAGATTAGGTTGTTCTTTTGGAGATTAACACTCTCCATCAGTGGTATCAGAGCAGGAGACATCAAATCAAGGAAAGGAAGGTCCCGACTGCTGCAGATTCAAGAAGTTCAACATTTGAAGAGCTAAGAAGTGAAAGCTTGGAGTCAAAAGCCTAAGGAGAAGTCTACTCGACATCAAGAAAGGCAAAAGGAGTCTAACTTGAAGTAAAGGTACATACATTGCTTGTAAAGCTTGAAGTTTTCAATACACAGGTGGAAACAAGATGGGAGATGCTCTACAGATAGAGAAATTGGATAGGGAAAACTATCCTGCATGGTCAATGAGGATGGAAGCTCATCTTATGAGCAAAGATTTAATTGGTTACATCACAGGAGAAGAAGAGAAGCCAGAGTTCAGAGATCCTAGTGTTCCAACTAGGGAAGAGTTAGCAGATCTGAAAAATTGGATGAAGAAAGATGCTCAAGCTAGGAGCATTATCTACATGGGAGTCAATGATTACTTGTTACCTCACATTAGAGGTCTTGAAAGTGCAACTGACATATGGAATGCTTTGGAGGAGCATTTTCAGAACACTACAAAGTCAAGGAAGGCATCCTTATGGGCAGAGTTTACTACCTTCAAGAAGAAGGCCTCTCAGTCCATCTCAGATTATGTGACAAGGATGAAAGATATTGCAGATGCTTTAGGAGCTGTTGATGAAGACATTGAGGAAGATAAATTGGTAAGGCAAATCCTTACAGGGTTGAGAGGTGATGACAAATGGAAGCCATTTATTTTGTCTACAGAACTATCACTTGACCATTTCACTCCTGATTTAAATCAATTGTTAGGTCATATGCTAACATTTGAGCAGGATGTTAAAGGAGATGGTGACAAGAGTACAGGTCATGCAATGTACTCAAAGGATAAGAAGAAGAATAGCAAAGGAAAACAACAAGCAGGTGAAGATGAAGGAACAACTACTCAAGCCAACTTCCTAAGAGGAAGAGGAGGTGGCAAAGGTAGAGGAAGAGGCAGGAATAACAAAGATGGAGGCAAAGCTTGCTGGATTTGTGGTAAGACAAATCACTTAGCTAATGATTGTTGGCATAATACTCAGAATAATAATGGATATAGTCAAAATTATAATGCAAGAGGAAGAGGTGGCAGAAATCAAAGAGGTAATTACAGAGGTAGAGGTGGAAGAAATTACTTTGGAAGAAATGCAGGTAGAGGATTCCAAAGTCAACAATACAACAACACCTACTACAATTATGCTTCAGATCAAAAGGAAGACTCAACATTGATAATGAATGCAACTTGTGAAAGGCAGAGTGAAGATCAAAGAGTCTTTTACATTGACTCAGGGTGTAGCAATCACCTGAGTGGTAACATATCTTTGATGACTGATTTGGAAAGTAAAGTTTTTAATCATGTTGTTCAAACAGGTGACAACACAAAGCACAATGTGAAGTCAATTGGATCAGTGAAGGCCAAGGATGGAAGTACCTTATTGAGTAAGGTCTTGTATGTTCCTACAATCCCTAAGAATTTGATAAGTGTAGGTCAAATTGTTGAAAAGGGATATGAAGTAAGGTTCACTAATGATGGAGTATATGTGGAAGACCCTAGCCAAGGGTATAAACAGATTGTTTCAGGAAAAAAAGAAGGAAGACTATTTACATTGAAGATTCAAGGTAACATTGGTCA
This sequence comes from Ceratopteris richardii, assembly GCA_020310875.1. Classification (NCBI taxonomy): domain Eukaryota; kingdom Viridiplantae; phylum Streptophyta; class Polypodiopsida; order Polypodiales; family Pteridaceae; genus Ceratopteris; species Ceratopteris richardii. Next base: position 194,228,354 of record CM035415.1, on the reverse strand, counting down.
TGCAATGTTCACATATGGAGGACACAAGATCTCTGAGTTAGATCTTTGGCACAAGAGGCTTGGACATTTCAATGAAAGAGGTATTAAAGATATGGTTAACAATGGTTCAGTGCTTGGATTGCCTAATGTTGCAGGTCAACATATGACATACAAATGTGAGGCATGTCAATTAGGTAAGGCTCATAAACATTCATATTCCAAGCATGGTTTTATGCATTCAGAGAAGCTTGAATTGGTACACACAGATGTGTGGGGACCATCAAAAGATTTCAGTATAAATGGATCAAGGTATTATGTGATTTATGTTGATGATGCTACTAGGTGGATCACTATCTATGTGATCAAAGATAAGTCAGAAGTGTTTAATACATTTAAACACTATCATGCATATGCAGAAAGAATTACAGGACATAAGTTGAAGAGACTAAGATCAGATGGAGGGGGAGAGTATTTCTCAAATGAGTTCAGTGATTACTTATGGAATGCAGGTATAAAAAGGGAAATTACTTGCAGGTACTCTCCTCAACAAAATGGTGTTGCAGAAAGGAGAAATAGAACTCTTGTTGAGTTTGCAAGATCCATGATGAAGGAGAAAAATTGCCCTAATTATTTGTGGGCTGAGGCTGTAAATACAGCCACTTATTTGGTCAATAGGTTACCATGTAAAGCCTTGCAGGGTATGACACCATATGAGGCTTGGTGGGGTAAGAGACCTACCTTGGATCATTGCAGAGTATTTGGGTGTGTGGCATATGCATTTGTGCCATCACAATTAAGACACAAGTTGGAACCCAAAGCTGAAAAGTATGTTTTCATTGGCTATGATGACAAGCAGATGGGCTATAGGTTGTGGAGTCCATCAACAAAACAATTTATGGTTTCTAAAGATGTTACATTTGATGAACAAAGTACTTGGTATGCAGGTACAATCAACATTAATACAGGTGATGAAGAAGAAGTGAATCAAAGAAAAGGTAAATCAAAAGTTCAAATATTTGATGAGCAAGAGAATAATGAAGTGCAGGTTGAGGTGGAAGAGACACCAAGATTTGATCCTGAATGTGAAGAGCCAGAAACCTCAAGGAGTGGAGAACTCAGAAGGTCAACAAGAAATAGGTGGCAACCTACAAGGTATAGTTATGATACTTCATTTCTAGCCACAAAAGATTATGCTTATATGGTGAATACAGATGAAGACCCTTCTACATATGAAGAGGCAAAAGGTAAGGAAAAATGGGAGAGTGCTATGCAGGAGGAATATGATGCACTATTGGAGAATCAAACTTGGGATTTGGTTCCTAAACCAAATAGTCAGAAGATTATTGGATGCAAATGGGTCTACAAGACAAAAAGGTTTGCAGATGGAAGTGTGTCTAGATACAAAGCTAGACTTGTTGTCAAAGGGTTTGCTCAAACATATGGTATTGATTATGATGAGACCTATAGTCCTGTGGCAAAGATGACAACCATAAGGACACTTATTGCTATTGCTGCATGTAAAGGTTGGAAGCTATGTCAACTTGATGTAAAGAATGCTTTTTTGAATGGTTATATTTCAGATGATGTATTCATGGAGCAACCTCAAGGGTTCAGAGATAAAAGGTATCCAGATCATGTGTGCAAGCTCAAGAGAGCTTTATATGGCTTGAAGCAGGCCCCAAGGGCATGGAACTATAGACTTGTGAAGTTCCTAAAAGAACTTGGTTTTCAGGTGTCTAAAGCAGATAGTAGCTTGCTTGTCAAGGCAAGTGAAAATGGTTTCATATACATGTGCATATATGTTGATGATATAATTCTTACAGGTACAGATGAAGAAGGAATACAAAAGCTCAAGAGGCAAATGGAAAAGGAGTTCAAGATAAGTGACTTGGGAGACTTGTCATACTTCTTGGGCATGGAGATTACATATACTCAACATGGAGTATTTGTGACCCAAGAAAGGTATTTGAAGAACTTGTTAATCAAGTTTAAAATGGATGATTGCAGGGTAGCACCTACACCAATGGAGGTGAATCACAAATTGAGTAAGTATGGAGGTGAAGAATTCAAGGACATGAGACAATATCAGAGTTTGGTTGGTAGCCTTATCTATGCTACTCTAACTAGACCTGATTTATCATATGCAGTAGGGGTTTTGTCTCAATTTATGCATTGCCCAAGGAAAGAACATTGGATTGCAGGACAAAGGGTGTTGAGGTACATTAAGGGTACACTCAATGAAGGTTTGTATTATGGGTTTACCTCAGATACAAATATCAAAATTTATAGTGATGCAGATTGGGCAGGTAATCCAGATGATAGAAGATCTACATTTGGGTACATGTGTTATGTGGGAGATAAACTTATCTCATGGTGTTCCAAGAAGCAACATACAGTTGCTTTATCTTCTACAGAAGCAGAGTATAAAGGCATGGTTGAAGCTGCAAAAGAAGTAATTTGGGTTAAGACCTTGATGAAGAGTCTTGACATTGTGCATGGAGTACCAATCATATATGGAGATAACATGAGTTCATTGTATTTAGCTGCTAATCCTGTTTTTCATGCCAGGACCAAACACATTGAGATTCAGTATCACTTCCTAAGAGAGAAAGTGATGGATAAGGAGATTGAAGTCATACATACTTCAACAAAGGATCAGATAGCTGATATGCTTACAAAGAGCTTGGATGGACCAAAGCTACAGAAGTTTAAGGACATGGCAGGTATAAAGAAGAAAGGAGAAACCTCAATTGATGATTGAGGGGGAGCTGTTGGTGCATATCAATCACCAATTGAAGATTTGGAGTGAAGAAAATGGATACATTCACAAGAGTGAAGGACATGTACACATATGTACATTAGTTTTGACATAGGTTACATATACTTATGTTTTGATGAGAGTTTGTACATAGATGTCTATAAATACTTTTGAAAAATGTCGGGCAAAGATAGAGAGCAGAAGAGAGAAGACAAAGAGAGACCATGTATGAGCATAGGAATAGAGAAATTAGTGATTGTAAATGTCAATAGACAGTTGAGAAAGAAGTTGAAGTCTCTCTCACTTTTCAGTTGTAGTCTACTCATGAAATGAAGGAAATGTTGCGCCCGATGTTTCTGCGTCTACTCCGTCTGTGGTAGATCATTTGTGAAATCCTTTTGAGGATATCTAAGTTGTTAGTTGATGAGTTTGTGGTTTGAATTTCAGAGTCTAATTGTAAACAGGTGAAGAGAATTGCTGGTAGGAACATTCACATGTATTGAGTGTTTACAGCTCTCTGAAACAGGCGCACTTTTCGAGTCCAAAGAAATGAGTAGTGCTCAGCGCACAGTGTAAAGTTTTACACATATGATAGCTTAAAATCTAAGTTGAGAGATAAGCTATCTTCAGTCAAAAGGATTTGGCAAAACGGGTTCGACATTGTGAGAACCAAAGTTAAGAAGTTAGGGGTGTAGAATCGACTGTTCTGAGTAACAGTTTCTGACATAGGTAACTTGTGAAATGGATTTCTCAAGTTATACTATAGCTTTTGAAGTAATTTAACTTGGAGGTGTTGCGCAATCCCTAGGAGATGATTCGTATAAAGTTTCATCAAAAACTTTACATGTTTGATAAGTCAATGTGAAGAAATTCTGCAGCAGACTTTTCTGTGTTTCATCTTCTTCACAGATTTTCTTAATTTTGATAATTTGGAGATTGGACCTCAAATTTAGTGAAGGTTTTGACTTACTCTTGATATAGAGGTGTTCTAAATTCAAGAGTAGGTTGTTCTTTTGGAGATTAACACTCTCCATCAGGCTTGCTTCTTGTCATCAGTTTGTTGTCCGCACGTACCAGTGGTCAGCATTGCCTGATTCTTGATCTTGCATTACGTTTTAGAGGCGCTTTGCTTTTCTCCGCACGCTTCCCTTGGTCAGTGTTGTCTGTAGTTAAACAGACATGCAGATTTGATGGCCTTCTTGATTCAAGCTCTACTACTCGAGAGCCTGTTGCACTTGTCTTGTCTGTTGACTTGGGTTGCCACGCACGCCACCAGTGACTAGGAATGTGTTGTTCTTAGTCACCCTCTTAAACTTTTCAGCCTCTACCCCTTTATAACTTTTGGTCCTCTGATTTGTCTTGGTTGCACACATCGGACCCTGTTGTATTGCTTTGAGGTTGTTTACTTCTTTCAACCGTGCTTGACCTGGCTGTTTTCTCTTTTTGCCTGATGCGTGCCCCTGCGGGGCTCTGTGCAGAGATGGGTAATGCGCCCCTGCGGGGCTTCCTGCAGAGATATATCTTCAGATATTGCTTTTTATTGAAGCTGCTTCTTTCATTGTCTTCTTCTTTTCTTCTTTTTACTTGATTCTCCCTCAACACTGCCCCCCTCCTGGACTCTGTCGTCCCCGACAGGCTTTTTGTGGCGACGTGTGTAGGTTTGAATGGCTTGTTGCTCTCTTCGATTGAGCAGATTAGCGTGACATAGCATGAACTCCTTCCATTGCTGAGACTTTACTCCGTCCTCTAGCGCCTGTCTATGATCAGCAAAGAAACTTGTCTCATAGGCCACCAGTCTTGCATTCAAATTTGATGTCATTTTAATGAAAATATCTGAATCCATTTCAAAGAAGCCTGTAAAAAATGCTTCTTCAAAAGTCTGCATATATATCGATGGCAGAAACATGAGACGAGAGAAATATGCCATAATAGTTAACCGGCTGGGAATAGTAGATAAATCAAAAATTAATGCCTCCGATCCTTGCGTAATGCCGATGAAGTTCAAAAATGTATACTGTGCATGTTGGAACACTTTTAGTACCGTCAGGAGCATGCTAAATATTTTATTTGTCATTTTGACTGCTAAATCTGGAATGGTAGCGTATCTTGCAAGCCAAAATTCCATGGTTTTGACCATGTATTCCTCTGTCGGTAGGTAGTTGTGTGGTGGACTAGGTAATAGCGGATAATTTAACCACTGGTTATTAATGCTACCTTGTCGCTGGCCTTCCCAAAATTGCATCCATGCTCTTCGACGGGGTAGTGGGAAAAATGATGGGTTGACTTGAAGCTCATACGGGGATGCTTCCCACTGTACCCTTAGTGTAGGATTCATTTCCAGTAGCTTTCTTCTCCATATTGGATCTGCTGCCTCAAACTCTTCTTGAGTATAGTTAAACGTGTCATGCCGAAAATGGAGATTGTGATCAGGTTCCTTGTTTGTCGTATGCTTTATGTAATGCCTAGTTTGTTCCTTCAAAAGCCCGTATGGTACATTGAATGGCCTGAGTATCTGCTCGAGTTGCTTGCTGTCAATTTGAGCCTCTTTCATTAATTTGATGATTTGATCTTCAAATTCCGCCGTGAGTTGGGACACCAGTAGTGCCCTGTCTGGTCTGCTCAGTTCTCTTCCTCCACAGAAGCCGTGGTCTCTGGTAGACCTACTGCTGTCCCCTGTTTTGCTTTCTGCTCTAGTTGTTCCTGAAGCTGTTTGATTACATCATATTTTTTCTTCTTTTCTTCTTCGGCCTTAGCAATAGTTGCCTGATGTTTAATTAGTTCCTGGGCCACAATATTCATGTGCTCTGTGTCTTCCTTACACTGTCGCAGGTAGTTATTCTCTGCTTTTTTCCATTTCGTTCTGAGTGCAGCTGTGTCCTCCATGTATCTCTTTTCCTAATCTGCAATTGTCACTTGCTCCTTCTTAAGCTGATCTGCATACATAATCACTTTCTCTTCTAATCCTTTGATGTCTGTTTCCGGTTTGTCTTGTACTTCGATTGGTTGATCATTTAAAAGAGCGGCCAGAAGCTCTTTGTTTCGTTGTCTTAATGCTTCTGCCTCATCCATGTATACTTTAATCTGTGATTCCAGAATTTTACTTCTGGATGTCAGGCGTGCCTTTTCAGCCTCATTTGCTTGTAGCTTTTTGGCGATTTGTTGTAGTTGTGCTTTTAATTGCTCATTTTCTGTTTCTAGCAGGCTATATTTGCTTTTTATTTCTTTTACTTCAGATTCTTTTTGTACTACCTGTTCTTTTACTGTTTCTAGCTCAGTAGAGAGGTCCTTACCCCATTTTTGAAGTTCGATTTTGTCTCGCATGGCTTGGTCATAATCTTCATCAGCATCAGCCATAAGTTGCTGTGTATCTAGGGCAGTTCTGATCATGTCCTGCACCACAGGCTTGAGCTGAGCTATATCCACATTTAACCATGTCCTTGGTATATCCGGGGTTTCTCCTGTTTGTACATCTTTTCCTTTTCCGCTATGGATAGTTTCATTGTGTGGTTGCCTGATTTGGAGATGTACTTGCGGTTCTGCGTCATCTTCCACCACATCAAGAACCTTCGTGGCACTCCCTTGAAATGTGACATCCATGGGGGACGGTTCTGCCACAACCCTTATAGGTGTAAAGGGTTCTTCGTCTTCTTTTTGTGTTTCCTGACATTCGTGCTTTGGTGTCTTCAGGCGTAATTTCCGGGGTGGTGTGGCCTCCTTGATTTGGATGTTGGAAGTTTCATTAAGTTTTAAAGTGAGGTGACCTGCCATGGTTGCTTCCCTGCTCCTGGTACCTTGATCTTCTTGTGTCTCGTGATCTTCCTGCTTGAGGTCTTTTTGCTCTTCATTATAGTCTACCTCATTTAATTCCTCCCATTGACCGTCATCCTTGGATTCGCTTTGCATCTCTACATCCAATAATGATGTATTGGGCTCCTCTTGGCCGTCAGATGCAGAACTAGAGTTATCGAGCCCAATTTCCCGATATCTATGTACTTTGGTGAGTTTACCTTTTGTTTCCCTAGCTCGTTCGGACTGCTGATAATGATGACCCTGGACCGATAAATTGACTTGTCCTTCTGTATATTGATGGGTCTCTTCCAGAGCATTTGTCAAGTCTTGGGCCGTTATTTCCTTCCTTCCTTCAATAGTAGTTTTTGGCAGTACATGAATCCTCTTAGTAGTTGGTGTGTCTTCATCATTTAGCTTGACTTCCCGGAGTCTTTTAGTACCTCTCATTCTAGGTTGAGAGCTCGTTTCTGCCACTTCCACAATATTTGCTCCTTTCTTCTTCTTAGGAACTGTCGCCACTTTGGCATATTGGGCAATGACGGTTGATGATGGCATCTCTTGTAAATGTTCCCTCATTCCTAAGGCATGGTAAATCAGGATGGTTAGTGCCACACTGCCATTTAGGAACTTTTTATTCTTCCATTGCTTCTTCGCTTCGAACAATCTTTCTTGAACATAAGGAGTCAAATTGATTTGATTTCCAATTTGCTTGATGGCATGGGACAGTAATTGCACGATGATCTTTTGTGGAGCTGTGTATCGATGCATATTCGGGAAGCAAAAGTGTTGGTGGATCAATCTGACCTCATCTTCTATGTCCACCCGGTTGATGTCGACGAAGGTTCAGGTCTTTGCACCTTTACTTTCTTCTTTTACTATGGTGACCCCATCCTTCTCCCATCCAAAAGCTTCCTTGATTAATTCATGAGTGAATTGAATGATCACCCATTCTCCTGTCTTATCCATTACTCTAGCTTCCGGCACCAAAGGATCATGTAGTGCTGGCTGTAGTGTATTCATGACTTGAGTGCATCTCTGAAAATCAGGCTTATAGATTGGCAGTTCAAAGTACTTGTGTATGCCTGCTTTCTTCATGGTCTCTTCAACAGAAGGAAGTGTATGTTGCACGCGAAAATCCTAGGACATTATTGGAAACATATGATCTGTGTCCATGATTTTGATTGTTGCGAGGAACAGGTAGTCCCCTGCAGGCTGGTCGTCTCGGAACCAGTGTCCCTTGGCCTTGGTGATACTTTGAGGAGGAAAATCCATCACTTCCTCGGGTACAGTTGCTTCAGAATCTTCAAAAGCCATCTGCACTCAATATAGAGCATGAATTAATGGCCATATTTTATCAGAAATCCTCCTTTATTTGTTTGCCCTAATTTGATATTGCTCCGAGTGAATGGTGTCGTCCCTTTCCCGTGTGTGCGAGAAGTTAATACCTGAATTTTTCACATTTTTATGTAGTTTTATATTTTCATCTGAAAAGGAAAACAGAAAAGTTAGTCTATAGCCGAAGCAGTTATTAAAATTTTTGGAGTATTTTCTTAGTATATGTACAAGTGCTCTCCCATTTCCCCGTGAGGAAAATGTGCTTGACTATCCTGAAATAGAAGAAGGATGTGCCGAATGCTTGGCCTTGTAATGTGGCCCTATCATGCATACTTTGGATCTCGAAGGCTCCATATGTGTGCAATTGGAAGTAGTTGGCGTATGCATGCCGTTTGTTTTGTCTTTCGGTATCCAAATCTGCTTCCTTGTGCTGGGCCTTGTTGTATGTTGCCCACTTCCACTGAATGTGGCTCTTTCCATCTTGTTGTAAGTCTGCTTGATCTGCTTTGTGAATCTCAGAAAGGGTCGGGTGGCCCTTGCAGACTCCTTCTTTCTCCAGTAACTCCTCTGTTGTGGCTGTTGTGCCTGTGTACCAGATTGGTTCTTCTTGTGCTGAGGATCATCCCTTCGGTTTGTTTTCTTTGTAGTGCATGACTTAGGAACCCATATTTGCGAACGATCCTGTTGAGCGGCTACCACTTTCTTTGGGATCCATATTGTAGCAACTTGTCGATGACTTCGTTGTTCAGACTGAGTTGGTTTCTCCTTTGATTGTTTGTTCTGATGTCGTTTGTGCTTCTGTCGTCGAAGATACTCCTCTACTTGATCTTTCTTTATCCATGCTTGGTTAGAGTATGGAATAGGGTATAATTTAATGGGTACAGATTTTGAATTACCCAGAGGACTAGTATCCCGTATGCATGGTGGTTTGGTGAGGTTGGTTTCAGTTTGACTGGCACTCTCAAGACTTGCTAAATTAGAACAAGGTGTGCGAGCAGAATTCGATGTGTCCGCACCTATATTACTCGATGAAGGTGTTTCTATAGTGCTAGTGATTGTACATTCAGGACTTTGTTCATTAGAATGAATTGTTTGCTCCATGCTCGCAGATTTTAATGGTCTCTCGTCTAGCAGACTGAATACTTCACGATGTCCTATCCTGGCTGAGATGTATCCTAACGCCAATTGAATGGTCACTTCGTATTCGTAAATCCAGTCTTGACCTAACACTACCTCTTCAAGTAAATCTTGGTCATGACACACTAACAGCTTTTGTTCCATAGTGTTGTTGCCAAGATGCAACGGTAAGGTGATCTCACCTATGCATTGAGTAATTGTTCCTCCTATTCCTATCAACTGGGCCATCGATGGGCGTACTTCCTCCTTGAGATTTTGGGTCAACGAAAACTTGATGCAGCTCACAGCTGCTCCTGTGTCAATAAGAGCATCCACCAAGTGGTACTCCATTCTTCCTGCTCCCAAATTTAGATATGGTTGTGTTCTTTGCGATCCTACGTTTTGAGTGGCTCTAAAATTAGCCATCGGGATGAGTTCTTCTCCTAGACGATATCTTTCATCTCGCTCTCTCATCCACTCTTTCCGTTTCTTTATTCTTTCCAATGCTTCCTGTCTCGCTTCCTCTCGTATTCTCTCTTCTTCGTTTTTTCTATTTTGGGCACCTATCAATCGTGCTAGCATTTGATCAGTCAAGGGCTCCATGAATCGTCTTACTCTGCATCCACTGATGTAGTTGGGAAGAATGTCTCCGTCTAGTGTGGCGAGATTGACTGCACCACTAGTAGAGATTCGATTTATGATCAAGGGTCCATATCCGCGTTTTTGTAGCTTCTTTGCATGTTGTTTTAGGGTGTACACTAGGACTAAGTCGCCTTCTTTAAGTCCCTTGTCTTTTATATGTGCATCATAATATGCCTTTTGTCTTCGTTTAGCAGCATAAATGCCTGCTACAGCTTGCAATCTAGTCTCATGTAATTTCTCAATTTGATCTAGTTGTTGGGACAATTCATGACCATTCCATTCATATTGCTGGGCCACTTTCAATGTAGGCACTAAGAAGTCAATTGGCAAGATTGCATTTTGCCCATACACTAAATTGAAAGATGTGGTTCCAATGGCTGTTTTATATGCAACTCGGAATGCCCAAATTGCATGATGCAGTTGTTTGTCCCAATCCGATCTTCCATTATTGACAAGCTTAGTCAGCACCGTGCATAGCACTTTGTTAGAGCTCTCAGCCTGTCCATTGGCTTGGGGACGGTATGGTGCTGATTTTTTATGAATCACTAGGAACTCGTTCATTAGTGACTCAATCACCTCATTGAGGAAGTGTGTTCCTCGATCTCAATTGATTTGATTTCCAATTTGCTTGATGGCATGGGACAGTAATTGCACGATGATCTTTTGTGGAGTTGTGTATCGATGCATATTCGGGAAGCAAAAGTGTTGGTGGATCAATCTGACCTCATCTTCTATGTCCACCCGGTTGATGTCGACGAAGGTTCGGGTCTTTGCACCTTTACTTTCTTCTTTTACTATGGTGACCCCATCCTTCTCCCATCCAAAAGCTTCCTTGATTAATTCATGAGTGAATTAAATGATCACCCATTCTCCTGTCTTATCCATTACTCTAGCTTCCGGCACCAAAGGATCATGTAGTGCTGGCTGTAGTGTATTCATGACTTGAGTGCATCTCTGAAAATCAGGCTTATAGATTGGCAGTTCAAAGTACTCTTGTATGCCTGCTTTCTTCATGGTCTCTTCAACAGAAGAAAGTGTATGTTGCACGCGAAAATCCTGGGACATTATTGGAAACATATGATCTGTGTCCATGATTTTGATTGTTGCGAGGAACAGGTAGTCCCCTGCAGGCTGGTCGTCTCGGAACCAGTGTCCCTTGGCCTTGGTGATACTTTGAGGAGGAAAATCCATCACTTCCTCGGGTACAGTTGCTTCAGAATCTTCAGAAGCCATCTGCACTCAATATAGAGCATGAATTAATGGCCATATTTTATCAGAAATCCTCCTTTATTTGTTTGCCCTAATTTGATATTGCTCCGAGTGAATGGTGTCGTCCCTTTCCCGTGTGTGCGAGAAAGGTAATACCTGAATTTTTCACATTTTTATGTAGTTTTATATTTTCATCTGAAAAGGAAAACAGAAAAGTTAGTCTATAGCCGAAGCAGTTATTAAATTTTTTGGAGTATTTTCTTAGTATATGTACAAGTGCTCTCCTATTTCCCCGTGAGGAAAATGTGTTTGACTATCCTGAAATAGAAGAAGGATGTGCCGAATGCTTGGCCTTGTAATGTGGCCCTATCATGCATACTTTGGATCTCGAAGGCTCCATATGTGTGCAATTGGAAGTAGTTGGCATATGCATGCGGTTTGTTTTGTCTTTCGGTATCCAAATCTGCTTCCTTGTGTTGGGCCTTGTTGTATGTTGCCCACTTCCACTGAATGTGGCTCTTTCCATCTTGTTGTAAGTCTGCTTGATCTGCTTTGTGAATCTCAGAAAGGGTCGGGTGGCCCTTGCAGACTCCTTCTTTCTCCAGTAACTCCTCTGTTGTGGCTGTTGTGCCTGTGTACCAGATTGGTTCTTCTTGTGCTGAGGATCATCCCTTCGGTTTGTTTTCTTTGTAGTGCATGACTTAGGAACCCATATTTGCGAACGATCCTGTTGAGCGGCTACCACTTTCTTTGGGATCCATATTGTAGCAACTTGTTGATGACTTCGTTGTTCAGACTGAGTTGGTTTCTCCTTTGATTGTTTGTTCTGATGTCGTTTGTGCTTCTGTCGTCGAAGATACTCCTCACTTGATCTTTCTTTATCCATGCTTGGTTAGAGTATGGAATAGGGTATAATTTAATGGGTACAGATTTTGAATTACCCAGAGGACTAGTATCCCGTATGCATGGTGGTTCGGTGAGGTTGGTTTCAGTTTGACTGGCACTCTCAAGACTTGCTAAATTAGAACAAGGTGTGCAAGCAGAATTCGATGTGTCCGCACCTATAGTACTCGATGAAGGTGTTTCTATAGTGCTAGTGATTGTACATTCAGGACTTTGTTCATTAGACTGAACTGTTTGCTCCATGTTCGCAGATTTTAATGGTCTCTCGTCTAGCAGAATGAATACTTCACGATGTCCTATCCTGGTTGAGATGTATCCTAACGCCAATTGAATGGTCACTTCCTATTCGTAAATCCAGTCTTGACCTAACACTACCTCTTCAAGTAAATCTTGGTCATGACACACTAACAGCTTTTGTTCCATAGTGTTGTTGTCAAGATGCAACGGTAAGGTGATCTCACCTATGCATTGAGTAATTGTTCCTCCTATTCCTATCAACTGGGCCATCGATGGGCGTACTTCCTCCTTGAGATTTTGGGTCAACGAAAACTTGATGCAGCTCACAACTGCTCTTGTGTCAATAAGAGCATCCACCAAGTGGTACTCCGTTCTTCCTGCTCCCAAATTTAGATATGGTTGTGTTCTTTGCGATCCTAGGTTTTGAGTGGCTCTAAAATTAGCCATCGGGATGAGTTCTTCTCCTAGACGATATCTTTCATCTCGCTCTCTCATCCACTCTTTCCGTTTCTTTATTCTTTCCAATGCTTCCTGTCTCGCTTCCTCTCGTATTCTCTCTTCTTCGTTTTTTCTATTTTGGGCACCTATCAATCGCGCTAGCATTTGATCAGTCAAGGGCTCCATGAATCGTCTTACTCTGCATCCACTGATGTAGTTGGGAAGAATGTCTCCGTCTAGTGTGGCGAGATTAACTGCACACTAGTAGAGATTCAATTTATGATCAAGGGTCCATATCCGCGTTTTTGTAGCTTCTTTGCATGTTGTTTTAGGGTGTACACTAGGACTAAGTCGCCTTCTTTAAGTCCCTTGTCTTTTATATGTGCATCATAATATGCCTTTTGTCTTCGTTTAGCAGCATAAATGCCTGCTACAGCTTGCAATCTAGTCTCATGTAATTTCTCAATTTGATCTAGTTGTTGGGACAATTCATGACCATTCCATTCATATTGTTGGGCCACTTTCAATGTAGGCACTAAGAAGTCAATTGGCAAGATTGCATTTTGCCCATACACTAAATTGAAAGGTGTGGTTCCAATGGCTGTTTTATATGCAACTCGGAATGCCCAAATTGCATGATGCAGTTGTTTGTCCCAATCCGATCTTCCATTATTGACAAGCTTAGTCAGCACCGTGCATAGCACTTTGTTAGAGCTCTCAGCCTGTCCATTGGCTTGGGGATGGTATGGTGCTGATTTTTTATGAATCACTAGGAACTCGTTCATTAATGACTCAATCACCTCATTGAGGAAGTGTGTTCCTCGATCGCTAACAATCTCAATGGGCAAGCCAAAGCGGGTGAAGATATGCTCAAAGAGAAATTTTGCAGTAGTTTGAGCATCATTCTTCCTCGTAGCTCTTGCTTCTACCCATTTAGTTAAGTAGTCCGTGGCTACTATGATGTACTCCGCATGTGATCCTTTGGCAGGAGGATTGATAGGTCCAATGAAATCTATTCCCCATTTCGTAAAGGCTCTCGCACATATCATTGGTCTTAATGGCATGTCATCTCTCCGAATTGGGTATTTAGTTCTCTGACAAGTCTCACAACTTCGTACGTACGTTTCAGCATCCATATGTAGAGTTGGCCACCACAAGCCCGCAAAGAGAATCATTTTAACGGTTCTTTCAGTCGAAAAATGACCTCCAACAGCGCCTGCATGTGCCATTTCTAATATGGGTAGATATTCTCCTTCATGCACACATAATCTTAGTTGGTTATCCTTCCCTCGTTTGAACAATTGTTTTCCTATGAGAATGTAGTCCTTGCTCATCTCCTCTATGGATCGCTTTCTTGCCAAGCTAGTTCCTAATTCATGTTCTTGAGTTTTTAAAAATTTCACTAACGGTGTACTCCAATTGGGTGCTATGGTCGAAAAAGGTAGAGACATATGATCTTCGGGAACCGTCTCTCGGCATTCTGCACAATTACTTACGTGGTCGTGAACACTCTTGGGCATGTCAGGCCAGTATACTCCTAATCTTTTCAGTTCTCGGATAGTTCCATGAATCCCTTTGTGTGTTCTCCATTTGTTCACATGGACTTGCTCCATTAGTTGCGTTTGTTCATCCTCATCAACGCATCTGAGTAACACTCCGTTGGGTTCCTTGTAGTATACACTTCCTGACACAATATGTAAATTCCTCGATTGAAGAATTTCTTTTTTGCTATTCCTATTAACTGAGTGTTGAGGTCCATGAGTGAGTATAGGGATCAATTTCTCAGCCCACTTTGGACATACTTCCAGGTTAAAAAGGTAGTATCTGGCAGATCATCGGGCACTCCACTCGGTGGCTCTCCATGTGTTAGCCTCGAAAGGTGGTCTGCCCTTACATGTGTGTTCCCCTTTTTCACTATTACTTCGAAGTCAAATTCCATTAGCAATAGAAACCATCGTACCAACCTTCCCGTGTTACAAGGTTTATTGACTAAGTACAACAAAGCTTGATGGTCTATAAAGAATTTAAACTTGTTGGCTAAAAGATAATGTCTGAACTTTTTCACAGCATATACCATTCCTAAGCCCTCTCGTTCCGTAGTAGTGTAATTTCTTTCGGCTTGATTCAGTTGTCTACTCGCATAAGCAATTGGATGATCAAGCTTGCCTTCATCAGCTGGCTGGGCTAAGATGCATCCAATGGCATAGTTAGAAGCGTCAACATGAATATGAAAAGGCTTGCTCCAATTGGGTGATTTCAGAATTGGGGCGGTACTAAGTCTCTTTTTCAACTCTGCGAATGCCTTTTCGCACTCTTCTGTCCAAGTAAATTGAGTCAAGAGACTATACAAGGGTCTTGCTATTATGGCATACATGTGAATGAACCTACGGTAGTATCCACAATGTCCCATAAAAGCTTGCACTTCCTTCGCATTTTTGGGTCTTGGTAAGTCTAAGATGACTTTAATTTTGTCTTCATCTGTTGAGATTCCATTCTTAGAGACAATATGTCCTAAGATTTTCCCTTGTCGAACCATGAAGACACATTTTTCAGGATTGAGGCATACTCGATATTGTCGACATTTAGCAAAAATCTTTTCTAGTTCAGGGATGTGCTCTGATCGTATAGCTGAATATGTACAAAGATCATCCACGTATACCTCCATACTTTTTCTCAAAAATTCCTTGAACACATGACACATCAATCTTTGGAAGGTAGCTGGGGCATTCGTTAAACCAAAAGGCATGACTCTAAAGGCGTATACTCTCCATTCCGTTGCGAAAGCTGTCTTATGTTGGTCCTCAGGAGCAATGGCTACCTGATTATACCCTGAAAAGCCATCCAAAAAACTATAAACTTCCTTCCCTGCTACCCTTTCCAAGAGATGATCCGTAATTGGTAAGGGGTAACTATCCCTTATGGTTGCGGCGTTCACTTTCTTCAAATTAATGCACACTCTTAACTTTCCATTCTTTTTTGGTACAACCACCAGAGGTGACACCCATTCTGTGTGTTCAATTTCATAGATGAATCCAGCATCTAGTAACTTGTCTATTTCCTCTTTTATTTTGGCTGAATACACATCATTGTAAGTGTATGGTCTTTGTTTCGAAGGTTTGGCTTCAGATGTCATGGGGATTCTGTGCGCACATATAGATGGATCTACTCCTTTTAAGTCCTTATAGGTCCACGCAAAGACATCCCGATATTCCCTTATGAGGCGAATTAACTCTTGTTCTTCTTCTAATGAGACATCCTGTCCTATGAAGGTACATCGTTCCTCTCCTCCTTCCATAGTTACAACTATCTTTTTGGTTTGCTCCTTATTATCATATGCTATTCCAGGCTGTGCTTCTCTTTTCGGCATTTGAATAGCGATTTTTCTCTCCTCCACCTCATATTTTTTAAAATGAGCTGGTACCTCAAATTGGTCTTGGGGTTTATTTTCTTCTTCTTCTGATTCCCTTTCAGATTCTAATTCCCCTTTCTGTGTGGGTTCCTGGTGTTTCTCATTGGCAGTGATATTTATGTTGGTAGTACTATTTCCTAGATCCATGGGTTCGGGTTCCATTTCAATACTCTCGTAGTCCTCCTTCCAGTCTTTCTCGATCACTTCTCCTTCTTCAGCCTCCTGAAGGACTAGCATATACAGACTAACATCATAACCCTCCTCATCGATACATTCGTTCATGGTCACTACTTCTTCGTTTACACAGACATCAAGGGTAGCTAAAATTTCCATCCACCCGTGAGGTTAAAATTCTTCATTCGGAAATACTTGTGGCATGTAAGCTGGATCTTGTACAGACCTCGCTATTCCTTGTTTTTGCTGCCACCCTTTTCTTCTCTCCTCTTCCTTCTTTGCAGCTTGACATATCCACAGATGAGTGTCCTCGTTCATCCAGGATTGATCACTAGAACCTGCACTATGAATCGATTGATCGTCTTCCTCTTTATGGATTTGATTCCATTGTAGAGGTGGAACATCTTGATAAGTGTACGTATGTAGGTTTATTCTAGTGGTGGTTCCTAAGTGTTGTAAGTATACCGCGTCTTTTCCCCAATCTTGTACGACCTTTAGCTGTCTCATGAAAGGCCTTCCCAGGATCATTTCATAATTGCTTGGCCTTTCAAAGTGACATATTGCTAAAGTATGTTCGAATTCCACTCCACACGTAGTGAAGATTACTCGTTCCAACAATCCTAAGGGTCTCTCCGTATGACCATCTGCCATTTGTATTTTCATGTGTGTTGGTCTTAGTGCTGGTTTTCCCCATTTCTCCCAAATTTCTTTGGTAGCAATGCCAACACCGACTCCTGAATCTAATATGGCTTTGGTAGTGTAACCCCTATAAGTAATTGGAAGGCAGGTATTTCCTTCATCTCCATCACTAAAGTCTCCTACTTTATCCACTAGAATTCTCACTGTGTTTACTTCGTCAGCTATCTCTTTCTTTTCCTCCTTGACTTCCCATTGATTGATTAATTTCTCTTTTAAATGTGGTTTTACCTTTAACAATTCTTCGAATGTTAGGGTACATGGGATTTTTACCTCTCTAAGGCGTTGTATGATCTTAGATGTTTGGACTGATGGGTTTGTTTCTCGTTTCCTCATTGAGGGAATGCGATACAATTATGAATTTTTCTCGTACTCCCCGGTGTAGTTGGGCAGTTCCTTTACATCTTCCTCTCCTTTGTCACTTGCATCCATTGGAAAAATTGCTTCTGAATTCAGTTCAAGCATTGAACCCTCCATTTCATTTTTTGCTTCTAACTCTTCAAAGGGTGGTTCGATTCCTTCCACTTTCTTCCATTTGTCCTCTTGAACTCGTGCCCATAGGTCCTTAGTCCAGTCTCCTTCTACTTCAGGAACTATGGATCCTTCCTTTCTCTCAACACCACGTTCGTCATTCTGTGGTCTATTTACTTCAGGCTTTTCATGAGTGTTTAGGCACTCTTGGAATTCTCCTTCAGAAATTCGGGTATTGGGTAAAGGCGATGCAGGTTTTTCTAAGGTTTGTTGTGCAATTTCTATCAATTTCTTGCAGATTTCTAGTCTTTCTTTTTCTAAGTCGCCTCTTGGATATTCTCTCTCGTGTTGTTCTATGGTAGGTCTTGCTCTTATTCTTGCCTTATATGCCTGAATCCACATGGCTAACTCCTCAGGCATTGGGTCTGCTAAAACTGATCCTACCTCCTCTTTCTTACACTTCTCATTTTTGTTCCCTTCTTCCTTCTTCGGTTCTTCTTTTGAATTTTGTTCGTTCCTTTCATTTTCCTTTTTCTGCCGTAACTTCTTTTCTTTTAGCCTCTCTCTTCGGTGCTTCCATCTCTGGGACCTTTTACTGGCAATACTTTTCTCCGGTTCTTCTGAGTCTTCAACTCTTTGAGGGATGGGTGTGTCCCTCTCCTTGTCACCTTGATTGTTCTCTTCCATTTTATCAGGGGTCTCTCTGGCTTTAGCTCTCGTTATTGCTTTCAATGGTACTGTGTACTCTTTATCACTCCCTGATGATTCAATTACCTCTATTACGTTGATTTGGACATTAGATGTAATCTTGTTGGGATTCTTGGGGCAGTCTCTGAAAAGATGTTCCTTACCACAATCATTACAGTAGCCTTCCCAGACTCGTTGTGGTGTGGGTGGGTTTGGCAATGTACATTCTCTGATATAATGATCACCTCCACATCTATAACATGGTCCTCTGGGTACAGGCGGTCTGTTCATGGGTCGGGGTGGTATGGTTGCTCTACGAGTTGTGTACATTAAGGACACATAATCCTGCTCATAACCGTATGAACTATCTGGGGCTTCCCCGTTATAGGCATATGGTTCATACAATTGTCCATATTCCATCATTGGGCTTTCATAACTAGGGTACGTTCCTTGACTAGGGTCATAAAACGAGTCATATGGTTCACTACTAGTCAAAGGTGTGGCTGGCACTATAGCTCTCTCTAGATTTTCTTCAGGTTGACAATCTTGACTGGGACAACGTTCTGAGGGTGGGGCGGTTGTTGTCCTAGTACCGGCTGTGGTTGTGTGTATCCCTGATAAGCATATGGTCGTGGTGCTGGTGCCTGCGGCTGATAAGAAGGATACCTAAAAGCTTCACCTCCTTGATGATTCTGAGGGTACCCGTACGGTCTCATGTATTGCTGTGCAGGTCTCGCTTGCCTATTGTAGGGACAATTTTCCGTGCTGTGATTTGTGTATTTTTGTTCCACACTGCAATATTGTAGAGGTCCTGGGACAGTGGGTCTATTATAACCATAAGCTGGTGGTGGAACTACTCCCCTAGTACACAAGTGAGAAGGATGATCACCTCCGCAATGCATACACCTTCTAAGCATGGCTACTCTCATTGGGTTATTGGGGTAGTTCCTCTGTCCTTGAACGTTCAACTTTTTCGCTAACAAGTCGGCTATTTCCTCTACGTTGTTTTTAGGTATGGATGCGTTACTGGTCGAATCTTCGCTTTTAGAGCTTCCTTGAGGTATTTTCAGATCCTCTGCAAGGTTGTCTTCTAAATCTATGCATTCCTTCATGCATTCTTGCAAGGTCTGAACTCTTTTTACATACACCAATGATCTTAAGGATCCGTTCAATAACCCTTCCAAAAATAATGACACCATTTTATTCTATGTCGGCCTCTCTTCCACTGGGCATCTGTCTACATATTGCTTGAATCTTCTGGCTGCCAATCTCACTGACTCGGTAGGGGCTTGCTTGAAGCTATGGATTAATGATGAAGAATTGTTTTTAATTCCTGTTTTAGTAAATTCCTCAATCATTTCTTGATATACTTGCTCCATGTTCTGAAAGGCATTAGGGTCCAATGGCTGAAACCAAGCCAATGCTATGTCTGACAAGGTAAGGCCAAAAGACTCATATTGAATCAGGAAGTCTTCTACCTGTTCGGCTCTGATTACTTGTTTAAATTCCGCTATATGGTTGTAAGGTTCACTAGAGCCATCATAATGATTTCTCATGCATTTGGCAACTTGGATTGGCCTAAGTCGTCTTCCTGCTTCGGGTTGTCTAGGCATTACTGGAAAAATAGGTCTTCCTATAGGTATGCCTGGTCCTCTTACTACTGGCGGTCTGACGGGAGCATGAACTCCATGTCTGGGGTCAATAGCTGGTTGAGGTCGGTAGTTAGGGTTGTTTACCGGCATTGCGAACTGTACAGGTGGTCTGAAGGGGATTTGAGTTTGTTGGGTCTGTTGTGTTTGTTGTGTTTGACTTGACTGTTGATATGAATCATTATGGGAAGTTCCCAGCGGGTTTCTTGATGTAGTGGCTTGGTCTCTAGGTGGGAACACTGGGATGTTTTGATATTTCAATTCCGCTCTTTCCACTTCTGTTATGGGCCAATATCTTCTTTGATTTTTATCCAGATATGTGATAATGGTGGAAAAATCGGGATCCTGCAACTCATAAATGGTGACGGGATTAGGAGCAGCTTCCCAAATTGAGGAATGTGCTCTAAGGAGATGTTCCATCCCATTGATCAAATATACATCCATTAAGGTGTCATCTTGGGGAATTAGATCTCCTCTCCAAATCCTTGCAACTGTAGATCTTCCTCTAGGCGTGGTCACTTGCTCTTCATTCCCCTCTCCATTTACGTTTGAAGCATTATTTTCTTCACCAATTTCATTAATGTTCTCTGGGTGTTCTGTGACAACATATGTATATCCCTTTTGTCCATGTAAAGTCCTCCTACGTATTTGACTTCGGGTCTAGGCACTATGTAAGCCTCTGACACTTTCTTTAACCTGGCCACAGATCTGTTTAGACCGTCCAGATAAATGGGTACCTCATTGTGATTGGTGTTCACATACTCCAAAGAGGTTCTGTACTCTCCCTCAATGATTGATGTCATGCCAATCATGGGTACTGTGTTCTGCATATCCTCTGAAGCCATGGGAATCTCTTCCTCTGACTCACTGGAGGTCTCAGAATAGTGTGATCGGTTACTGGGCTCTGCTACACTACCTACAGAAGAAATTACACTTCTTCGGCTTCCTAGGGTTCTTCCGGATCTCAGGTTCATTCACTTCCCCAAGTCTCTCTTTATGTCCCACAGGTTCTCCTTGGATGGCTCTCCTTATGACTTAAAGTGTCTTGACAAAAGAAAGGGCCAATCTGGACGATACCACTTCCTGACGATACTGCTCTCGGCGATACTGCTCTGACCGCGATACGATACCAAACACCAAGACGATACGATACCAGAATTCTAGGCGATACGATACTGGACCACCTCACGATACGATACAAGACTATGCTCACGATACGATACCAGACACAGAAGCGATACGATACTACTATGGTATCGCGATACTACTTTGGAAAGCAGACGATACGATACCACGATACCCGGACGATACGATACTTATGACGGTATCGCGATACTAACCAGGAGACCAACGATACGATACTTGAATGGTGTCGCGATACTAAATACCAATTGATACGATACGATACTTACCAAGGTCGACGAGACGATACTTGAGACCCAAAGCGATACGATCTCAAGATGGTATCGCGATAAAGTCTTTGGTTGGCGACGATACGATACCACCTCAGTATGAGTGATCGTGATACCAACTTAGCAACACGATACCAAAACGGTATCGCGATACTAAGAATGATACCCGACGATACGATACCACAGAAAATCTACGATCGCGATACCAACTTAGCGACACGATACCAAAACGGTATCGCAATACTAAGTCCGGTATCAAGCGATACGATACTTCGGCGAGTATCGCGATACAAGGGAGTTTTGGTATCGCGATACCAAACCTCAACCGATCGCGATACTCAAGCCAAAATGCAAGATTTTTTCAGAAATTTTTCCAAAGTTTTAAGCCCCCTTGTTCTCCTTACTTCCCTCTTCCTTTCTAGACCTCTGTATCACACAAAAATTTGTTTTGATATCAATTTTTTTTCCCCCGTGATACCGTGCATGCTCTTAATCATGTGTTTATGCAAATTTAGAGAGTTTTCTGTAAGTGTTCTTGTTGAAATCTTACCTCTATCTACTCTTGCTTGCTCCTTGAACTCTCACACAAGCTCTGAAGGCCCGCTCTGCACGATACTGCACGCACGATACCGATCGCTGCTCTCTGACGATACCAGTGAGCAGTGAAGTATCAAATGAAACAATTTTTTTGGTTTTTATACCTTTTTGGACAGAACTTGAATTTTGGGTAGTTTTTGGTGATTTTTTTCCTATTCCAACTTCTCCTCTCCTCACTACTCCTCTACTTCTACCCTAACCCTAACTCCTCCTTCTAAACCTAAACCTAAAACTTATCACACACACCTCCGAGATGTGAAGTAACAAGTGCTTAAGTGACTGACTACTCGCCAAAGGACAATTTCACCTCTACAAGTACGATTCGATCACACTCGATCTATAACCATCACGAAGGCACCTTGGTTGAGTGTTCCCCGGCAACGGCGCCAAAAACGTGTGTACTTGAGCCAAGACGGCTCAAGGACTTGTGCCAATGAGACTACACCTCAATTGCCACACAAGTGCGTATAGTGGGTACTTTAACACACATTTAAATGTCAATCCTAAGGAACGACTTACCAAGTGTATGAAGACGTGTGCACACGTGATGGAAAATGAATTGGTTTAGCTAGCATGCATGAGAAAAGACTACTACCTCTCACACTCGTTGAAATACTGAAAGTGTTTGCCGCAAGCCTCTTTTCAGCAGTTTTAGTATTTTTGAGGTTTTCTCCCAACCCAGAACTCCGAACATAGGCAATAGGGTACTCGATTCGAAGCTCTCGACGAGACGCATCCAACGGTGGTGGTTTCACTCAATTCTGACCACTCTGCTTCAAGTTATGGCGAAAACAGTGAATGACGGGAATCACAAATACCTGCGCCACAGCTTCTCCTAGCTTACGCACGCACTACAGCAGCTCAAAACAAAGGGGAAGGGGTAGACAACAGTCCTACACATGCATTTCAAGCATAACACACACATTCAAGAGCAAAATGAAGATCAAAATCAGTAAGAAAGAGGCAAACTCGAAAATTCAGAAGAGCTCCTCCTTCACAATGGCAAGAGTCCTTTACAAAGAGTCACAAAGTGACTTATATACATGAGCCCTAGACTTGGTCCTTTCACACAAGAGACCAGCACTTTATTCACTAAGAGACTAATTTCCTACTATTGTACATGGGTAATCTCTACTTTTCTGTGGGGATGCATCTAGAGGACTCCTCTAGTGCATTTACAAGGAAAATATATTACAAGAGTGGTTATGATACAAAAGATGATGTCCAAATCGGAAAAATTTTGGGGCCCGTCTTTTTCTCTGCTTTGTGCGCTCTTTAGCTCTGCAACAATATGTATGTATGTGCATGTGTAAGTGTATATGCGTATGTATGTGTATGTGCATGTGCATGTGTATGTGTGTGTATATGTATGTATGTGCATGTATATGTGTAAGTGTTGAAGCTGAAGGTCAAGGACAAAGCACAAGAGCACATCAAAGAGGTGGACACACAAGAAGAAGGAGCAAGTAGGGAGCTCCAAGAAGTGTATGTCAAATTTTCAGAAGAAATCCCTATAAAAATAGTGGTTTTCATCACTAAAAACCATTGTAAATACCATTTTCTATTTTTGTAACTCCATTTTGTTCAAGTCGAGGAGTCCTCAAGCTTGAGGAGTATTAGAAGTATCATCCTACCAATTTTCATAATTTTTAGACTTCATTTGAGCCCTCAAATAAGCCCTAGAATCTAATTTTTAACTAGGCCAGACACTAGGTCTGGACAGGGCCAAAACTAGTCAAAAACTATAAAAAGAGCTAGAGAGCTCATTTTTGAGGTTAGCTTGTTAGAGAATAGAGCTTTTGTAAGAGAACTCTTTTGCAATTGAAGCTTTCCATTGTTCCTCTCTTTGATCTTACCTTGTGCGCGTGTGTGTATGTGTGTGTGCTTTCACTTACGCACTTGTGCCTTCACTTGCTCGTGGTCTTCATACTAGTCCTCACATCTCCGTAGATTGACAAGTAAAAGAGGTGGTGCTTACGCTTGAGCTACACCAAATTTTGGCGCTGTTACCGGGGAGAGAGCTTCGAGGACGAGTGTTGTGATGGTAAGATCGTAGATTTGCAACGTTGGAAGGTAAAAAAACTATCATTTTTGTTATTTTTCTGATTTTTCTTCTCCATCTTCATCATCATCATCATCTCCATCTTCATCTTCATAGAAATTTCTTGTTTTTTTAGTGCATTTTCACCATTTTCATACCATTTTTCATGCATTATTGTGTGGGAAGGAGCTATGAGTTGCAAGGGAGAGCAAGTGCCTGTGTTTTTTCATGATTTTCTGCACATACGGAGCTCGCCATTGCTCAGCGCTCAAAAATTCGAATTTCCTGCCAAAAAACACGATTCTGTGATGAAAATCACGATTCTGTGAAAAATTCAAATTTTTTGAAAATCGCGATTTTCTATTTCCCGCCTAAAAGCTTTCTGAAAGAAACACGATTCTGTGGTCATACTCAGAATCGAGATTCTCTAAGTTTTTCAAAAACACGATTCTCTGGATGTGCTCAATATCGCGATTCTCACAAATAAGGATTTTCAGCCAAAAACACGATTGTGATCAAACACGATTCTCTGTTGGCAATCGTGCTTTAAAAAAAAACACGATTTTCATACAAAGTCACGATTTTCATGTCAAAAACACGACTCTGAGAAAACACGATTTTCAGTGGGCTCAAAATCGCGATTTTCAAAACACGACTCTCTAAGGTACAAAATCGCGATTTTCAAAACACGATTCTCTTTCAAAATTGCATTTCTTGGGGATTGCTCAAAATGGCGATTCTCTTGATTTCACAGCAGCACAATTCTCTTGATTTCACAGCATCGCGACTCTCTTGATTTCACAGCATCGTGATTCTCTTGGGTTCACAGCATCACGATTCTCTTGAGATTCACAGCATCGCAATTCTCTTGAGATTCACAGCATCGAGATTCTCTTGAGATTCACAGCATCGCGATTCTCTTGAGATTCACAAAATCATGATTCTCTTGAGATTCACAAAATCGCAATTCTCTTGAGATTCACAGCATCGCGATTCTCTTGATTTCACAAAATCACGATTTTCACACAAAATCGTGATTTTTCCATAAGTGCCTGTTTCCGTGTTTTGACCCACAGGCGCCTGATTTGACATAACTTTTTCATCCAAAGTCCATTTTTTGAGCTCTATAGCTCATTGGAAAGCTCGTTTTGTGTTCTACACGAGATCAACTATTTTTTATAAGAATAATGTGTTGATTTTCAGATAGACTAATTTGAAGTTGACCCTCAAGCGGGACTAAGGAACCAAGGGGACTCCAAAGGATTTTGAACCATACCAAGGGGAAATTTTGGACTCTTAAACAAAGCTTATGAACCTGAGATCTGGTAGACACCTAGGCAAGGATAGACAAAGCATTAGATCTTCTTATTCTAGTGTCAACCATACAACTAAGTCTTGGGCACAACAACTAAGTGGTTGTCTTTACGTACTAAACTCTGACACAAGTGACTCAAAAATGTCTTTTAGCATGGGGAAACCTGCAGGTGGCTCAGGAACTGCCCATCTACAAACACCAGAAGGTCCCTATAAGACACAATTGGAATATATTCGGACCAACCGATTAGGTGCTCAAATCTATGAGGATGGCCTGAGGCGATCAGTGGTCCAACTCAGAAATCCAAATCAACCCTTTGGACTTGAACACCCAGTGGTCAAGTTCGAAGAGGGTTCATACATTGATAAGGAAGGAACCATGTATGTGGTCACCAACCTACCAAATAGGACTAATGAGTTTGGAAATGTCATTCCTGAGAATGAGATAGGAGACCTAGAACAAGGAAATGTAGGACAAGGACCCCAGACTCCTAGAGGTAAGTCAATTTTGAACAGAGTGATCACTCCAGACTGGATCCCTCAAGACAACAAAAGCATATAACTATTCTTGAATAGAGAAACAGAGGAAGCCTTTTGGAGATTCAAGCCAGATCAACCTAGCCAACTAGGCATAGTCATCATCTACGAGTTCAAGGATCCAGAGATACCAGGAAAAGTGGTCTACCTGGATAACACATAAGAGGAAATGTTCTTGGTATCAGAGCATGATAGGCACGCATATACTTTGCAGGGTGAATTGATCTTTCCTCCACCACGATCCAATGTGTCCCATGGCCTCCAAGGAGTAGGATCATCCAAAGCTCATGAAGCCCAGAGAGAAAGAACTAGAGAGAGACTTGAGGTAAGTTTTGCACACACTGTGGGTAGGAATAGATCAGGACTTGAAAATGAAAGACCTGAAAGAGAGAGACATCAAGCACATAGGCAACAAAGAGATGAACATGATTTTCCATTGCCTAGACCCCGAGAGCACACAAGAACCCTTAGACCCACTCAAGTGATCAAGGCAATGAAATATTATTTTGACAGGATAGGAGATCCTTATGATCATGTGGCCGAGTTCAAACAAGTGTCAAGAGCTGAACAGGTTGAGGATTTGTTCACCCAGTACGAGGCATTTGGTTTGACTCTTAAGGGCACTGCCTTGGCTTGGTTTCAACCACTGAGTAGTCGCAACTATCGCGATATAGGTCAGCTGCTATACGAATTCATTGTAGAATTTGAAGAGTGGTATTAGGCATAACACATCCTCTTTGATCCACTGTTTCAAGCAGACACCCCAAGAAATAGTGAGACTAGCAGGTAGAAGGTTCAGACAATACCTAGAAAGATGCACTGCTCCAAAGTTATCTACACCAGCCAAACAAGTGGCTTTGTTTTTAGATGGATTACTAAGCACCAAGTTGTGATCATATGTGTACTTGAAAGAGCCTAGAAGCATAGAAGAGTGTGTGCAGACATGCATTGACATAAAAGAAAACTTGGGTGAGGAGTTAGGACTATCCAAACTCTATAAAGACTCTGACAGTTCTACTAGTCACACCTCCAGAGCCTCCACTGAGCTAGATGAGATAGCAGAGCAAGTTGCCAAGAAGCCAAGAGTTCAAAATAGACAAATACCAAGAGTCACCTCATTGAATCGGTGTTATACTTGCAGAGGCGACCACATGGCTAATGTTTGCCCAATGTTGGCTCAACCCCAAAGAAACCCTAATGGTCCATATTGCACTATTGAGAGGAAATACACAAACCACACGGCCCAAGATTGTCCCTGCAACAGGCAGGCTGTTAGACATAATTATAAGCAACCTTACCCACAAGGTAGGTATCAGAACCAATACCAATAGCCATATCATAGACCACAACAACAATATCAGGCACCATATAGGCCACAACCAGTCCTAGGAAACCAACCACCAGCTCCTACCAATGTTATTCCAGTTAAGTATGCAGTGGCAAAAGAAAACCTTAATAGAGCATTGGTGCCACTAACCCCATTGGTCTCAGAAAATGACTCTCATGCTCATAGTTCAGACTACTCCCATGAAGCTAGTCCACATGCTTATTACACAGAGTCACCTGAACATAGTGAGATTTACCCGTATCAATATGAGGCACTACCTATGGAGCAAAATTGGGAGCCAGAATACTCCAATGTCATGTACACAAATCCCAACCCCAGGCCCCAATTGAGATAGGTAAGACCACAAGCCCCTAGAGGACCATGTTTCAGATGTCAGGGCGACCATTTCATTCGTGAATGTCCCCACTCACCAACTCTGGGACAAGGACAAAACATCACGATACAAGCCTTTTGTCCTGAATGTGGCAAAGACCATCTCCCCAGAGATTGTCCAAGAAACCCCTCCAGTGCACCCAAGATTACACCCATTAATGTGGTAGGCTTAGTGGTGGATTCAAGTTCAAGTAGTAGTAATGTGGCTCCTATACAAGCTCTCACTAGAGCACAAGCCTTAAAACAGGATAAACCAGCAGAGCAATCGGAGTCGAGTGAATCGGGAGAACCTAGTAAGAGGAAAACAAGAACATGGAAGGATACTAGAGAGAAGGGCAATCGCAAGTGGAATAGAAAGTTATCAGAATTGGAAGAAAGCCTGAAAGAAGCGAAAACAAAAATAGATGACATTGCATCTCAAAGCCCCTCGCATGCCCAAACTCCATCTACTCCACCTCATCCCACCCCACCACCCATTGTAAATAGACCACAACTAGGGTCTGTTCTTGCAGATCCAATGCCAGAAGGCTTGGACATGATGTTCAAGGCCTACCAGGATCGACTCCAAGAAGGGCCAACAACTGCAAACCTAGACAAGAGTTACCTTAGAGCAGACTTAGAGATTGAACGGATGAAAATGTGCATGAAAATGGTAGAACAAGCTCAAGCTATACTCGAGACTAGTCAAAAGTTCAATTAGACAAACTTTGTCAAACCGGAATTGCATTTCCAGAGCTTACTAGATAGAATAGAGCAGTTGGTAAACAAACCACAAGTTTCTTTACCTCCACATGCTCAACCAGTTATTGAGAGAGGAAGCTCACCACCAATGGGAGCTTATGTTCCTAATTCCACGGATGCTGGAATACCTCCTTCAATTCAACAATACTCTCAAGAGTTCTTGTAGGAAATACAAGATGAGAAATGGGCCAAGGAGAAGGGTAATTCCCCTCCTATTCCTGAGATTGATGATCTTCATGATCAATTTCCCCAAGACATTCCATCCATTTACGGAGATCAAGTCGAGCAACAAGAAGATGAAAGGATAGATTTTGAATCTAATACCTTAGAAGAACTACCTCAATTTCTAGGCCCATGGGAATCTGAATCTCTTCAGATCAGAGCTCCCACAATACTGGTCCAACATGAAGAATTAGTGGTTCCAAGGAACACTGATGTCGTGAAGAACACTAAGGTTCAATGTCATCTCACGGTAGAAGAGTTGTTAAAAGAAAAACCCGAGCTATGGAATCATGTGAAGGATCAGGTCCCAGAACTTGATTCCAATATGCCAAAAGGAGGCTCTAAGAAGAAAGTACCAGAGATACCTCTAGACAAAATAGGGGACATGTGTGAGGGTGAAGAAGGTAATACTTATCTTACAATCTCCTACCAAGGTTACACAACCAAAGCAATCATACATTCAGGTGCTGGTGTTGCGATTGCGACCACCTCCTTGTGGAACCAATGGGGCAAACCCACATTAAGACCAACTAGAATGAAGGTTCAAATGGCAGACGGTCATTTTGAAAGACCTCTAGGATTTCTCGAAGGAATAACGCTAACCACTTGTGGCGTAGAGTTTGAGCACACATTTTCTATATGTGACTTTGAGAAAAATAATGTTTATGAGATGATCCTAGGAAGACCCTTCCTACGACAATTGCAAATAGTACAGGATTGGGGAACCAATTCCTTGTACTAAGAACACTTAGGGGTCACCACCAAGGTCAATTTGAAGGATTACACCGTCAGAGATGTACCATCCCTATAGTGGAATCCTATCCACAAAGCAAAAGAAGATTCAATCTCTGTGCATTCTGGAAGTTCTCCTGACCCATCCTGGTTGCATGAAGATACTCATTTGTGGATGTGCAAGGTCGCAGAGGAAGAGGAAAAATGCTTGAAGGCGAGAGAAGAAGGAACTTCACTAGGAGATAGACCAGTTAGAGACCCAGCCTACACACCGATGATCTTTTCGGATGAGGAATTTGAGCCTCATGGCTGGCCAGAAATCTTAGCCACCACGGACATTACTGTCAACGAGGAACAGTGGACACCTCATTGTGATGAGGAGGGTTATGATATCTCAGCGTTCATGTGTCGGCCCTTGCTAGAAGAATGTGACCCTAGTGATGTCATAGAAGAAGAAGAGAATGATGATGATATAGAGTCCATTGTGATGGATAGTTGCTTTAACTCAAAGCAGCACTATCTAGAAGATATAGGAGTGTTCACCCAGAAAGAAGAAGGAACCTCTCACAAGTATTAAAACGGTAAATTCAAAGGATGAAAGTGAGAACAATCAAAAGAAAAAGAAAAGAAAAGCAGTGAAAGAAGAAGAGGAGGAATCATTGTTTGAAGTACCAGAAAACTTCAAGAAATATGAAGTTGACGACCACAAAATTTTGGTACGAATGCCTAAGAGAGAGGCCATCATAGGAGAATTCTATGATAATAAAGAAAAGACCAAGAAAATTGTAGCGACCATTGAAGAGAACGAAGAGAGATGCACATATATAGGAGATGACCTAAGTGCAAGAGAAGAAATGGAGCTCGTAGCTCTATTAAGGGAATATAGGGATGTATTTGCGTGGCACTATAAAGACTTGAAAGGGGTAGATCCAAGAATTTGCTCTCATACTATCCCCATGACTGCTGATGCCAAGCCCACCAAACAGAAGCCCTACACATATAACGATACATATGTAGCCGAAATAAAAGAAGAAATTGATAGGCTGATTGAAGTTGGATTCATCTATGAGATTGAGCATACAGAATGGGTGTCCCCCATTGTAGTGGTGCCCAAGAAGAACGGGAAGTTGCAAGTGTTTATTAACCTTAAAAAAGTTAATGCTGCTACAATTAGAGATAGTTATCCGCTTCCAATCACAGAACACCTATTGGAGCATGTTGCAGGCAAGGAAGTTTATAACTTTCTAGATGGATTTTCATGTTACAACCAAGTAGCCATTGCCCCAGAAGATCAACACAAAACAATTTTTGCCACAGAGTGGGGAATCTTTGCATTTCGTGTGATGCCATTTGGGCTCACCAATGCACCTGCAACATTCCAAAGGCTCATGTGTCATGTCTTCAAAGAGTTCTTGCGAAAGAGCTTAGAAGTGTATGTGGATGATTTATGTGCTCATTCCCAAGAAAGAAGATTTCACATCCCTGAGCTCAGACAAATCTTCAACAAGTGTAGAGAATATCGAGTGTGTTGGAACCCAGAGAGTGTGTGTTCATGGTGCATCAAGGTAAAATCTTAGTTCATATTGTTTCTAAGAATGGAATCTCAACAGATGAAGATAAGGTACGAGCCATAGCGGAGCTACCAAGGCCAAGGAATGTTAAAGAGGTACAAGCCTTTATGGGCCATTGTGGATATTACCGTAGTTTTATCCACATGTACGCGATCATAGCTAGACCCCTTTATGCCTTGTTGTCTAATTTTGAGTGGAACGACGAATGCAAGAATTCTTTCAATGAACTGAAGAAACGTTTGTGCACAACACCAATACTGACCACTCCTGATTGGAAAAACCATTCCATGTCCATGTGGATGCATCCAATCATGCCATAGGATGTGTGCTAGCACAACCCACCGGTGAAGGACACTTAGATTTGCCCATAGCATATGCTAGTAGATAGCTCACCGCAGCTGAACGAAACTATACCACAACTGAGCCAGAGGGCTTAGGCATGGTATATGCTGTGAAGAAGTTTAGATACTATTTATTGGCCAACAAGTTCAAGTTTTTCACTGATCATCAAGCTTTGTTATATTTGGTCAATAAACCTTGCAATACTGGACGCTTAGTAAGATGGTTCCTCTTACTAATGGAATATGACTTTGAAGTTGTTGTCAGGAAAGGTAGAACCCATCTTCGGGAAGATCACCTTTCTCGCATCACTTCAGGAGAGTCACCGCAAGGAGTGTCTGATGAATTACCTGATGCTCATCTGTTCAATTTTGAAGTTGTTCCTAAATGGGAAAATAAGTTGGTACCAGTCCTCACCTTCGGACCCGCAAATAAGAATGTGAAAACCTCACAAGAAGAAATTGTAAAATCAAGAAAATATCACATATTGACAGGAAGCATGTACAAACAAGATACTGAGGGTGTATTAGCTTGTCGTGTTGAGGACGATGAACATAGTAGTTGGTTGCAACAAGCTCATGAAGGATTGCTAGGAAATCATTATTCTAAACAATGCACATTACAAAATCTGAAACCTTTAGGAGTGTATTGGCCTAGCATGGACAAAGAAATACATGAGTGGATTAAGAATTGTCTAATGTGCAGAGAGAGACCACCAGTGGAGCATGCCACCCTTTATCATGTGTCATTACTTCCAAATTGGAGTGCTCCATTGGTAGAATTCATGAGATCAGGGACATTACCCAAAGAGGCTAGTCTAGCAAGACGGAGAAACATGGAGCAAGAGGCTCGGGACTATGCCTTCGTAGGAGACAACTTATATCGAAGAGGCAAGGATGGTTATCTAAGATTGTGCATTCACGAATCAAACTATTTGAAAGTCTTAGAAACTGCACTGTCACATAATCCTAGTAGGAGATGGTTGAACCACGCCTTAAGAGAGAGGATTAGGAAGTAATCCTCAACCATGGCTTTTGGGGCAAGTGGTTAGCCCATCGCACTCCTAACCGGGAGGTTGTGAGTTCAATTCCCAACATTGGTATCAGAGCCTAGTTGCGAAATTGGGCTAAGACGGAGGTTCGCGCCTCCGTCGTGGGCACTTGGAAAAAGCGCTTATCCGTGGTGAGTGTGAAACTGGCCTTGGATGAAGGCGCATGGGCATTTGGGCACCCACGGAGGGTGGGATAGGTCCAAATTTGGTCCATGTGCTGGAGTTTGAGGTTGGTGGAAGCACTCATGCATGGAAAGTGGGTCCAAGAAGGGTCCATAAGTGAGCATTGAGGACAATGCTCAGTCTAAGGGGGAAGGAATGTCACATAATCCTAGTAGGAGATGGTTGAACCACGCCTTAAGAGAGAGGATTAGGAAGTAATCCTCAACCATGGTGTTGGCATACAAAGCAATAAAGGAGTCATGCACAATACGGCAACAAGGCCAGATCATTTTTTCCCATAGATTATGTACAACCCAAGTGAATTTAATCACTACACAAACATTGTAAATCCCGTTTTTGGTAGATTAGACTCCATTTTGTGCAAGCCGAGGAGTCCTCGAGCTTGAGGAGTATTAGAAGTACCATCGTACCAAATTTCATAATTTTTAGACTTCGTTTGAGCCCTCAAATAAGCCCTGGAACCTAATTTTTAACTAGGCCGGACACTAGGTCTAGACAGGGCCAAAAGCTAGTCAAAAACTATAAAAAGAGCTAGAGAGCTCATTTTTGAGGTTAGATTGTAATTGAAACGAACCTGTAAGAGCTTTTGAAAGTATTCTAAAGAACTCCATTGATTCTCTCTCTTTGTCTTGCCGTGTGTGCGCGTGTGTGTGTATGTGTGTGCATGCTTGTGTGCTTCTCACTCACGCACTTGTGCCGTCACTTGCTCGAGGTCTTCATACCATCCTCACGTCTTCCCGGATTGACATTAAAGGAGGTGCTACTCATCACTGAGCTACACCAAATTTTGGCGCCGTTGCCGGGGATCGAGCTTTGAGGACGAGCGTGTGATGGTAAGACGTAGAGTTGACGCGTTGGAGTAGTAGGTATTTTCTTCACTCTCATCGATTTTCTTTTACTTTCCTCACCATCATCATCATCACCATCTCCCACGTCCATCTCCATCATCGCGAAAATTTCAGTTTTTTGACTATATCCCCACCTCCACCTCATTTCCCTCATTTCACTTGTGAGAGAGAGCGAGAGAGCGAACTTGCATGTGCTGTTTTTGCATGTTTTCTGAGCTATTTTGCAGGTTTTTTGCTGTACCATCATCCCCAGCAGTGTGCGCAGGTACGACAGGCTCTGCACAGGTCCCGGGACGACAGCCTCTGTCTATCGCGACAGACAGAAAATCTTAACATTTTGTGAATGCATGTTTATCATTGTAACCTACACCTTGAGGGCACTCT
Organism: Ceratopteris richardii; assembly: GCA_020310875.1. NCBI lineage: Eukaryota > Viridiplantae > Streptophyta > Polypodiopsida > Polypodiales > Pteridaceae > Ceratopteris > Ceratopteris richardii. The sequence goes on along the minus strand of CM035415.1, from coordinate 194,195,170 downwards.
AGATCACTAGAAGTTTTTCAAAAATTTGCATTTTTTCAGTCTATCGCGACAAACACTGTCTATCGCGACAGATACCGTCTATCGTGACAGATAGAAATCCGCGACAGATACCGTCTATCGCGACAGACACCGTCTATCGCGACAGACCGAATTTCGCGACAGATACCGTCTATCGCGACAGACACCGTCTATCGCGACAGACAGAAATCCGCGACAGATACCGTCTATCGCGACAGACCGAATTTCACGACAGATATCGTCTATCGCGACAGACACCGTCTATCACGACAGACAGAAATCCGCGACAGATACCGTCTATCGCGACAGACACCGTCTATCGCGACAGACCGAATTTCACGACAGATACCGTCTATCGCGACAGACACCGTCTATCCCGACAGACAGAAATCCGCGACAGATACCGTCTATCGCGACAGACACCGTCTATCGCGACAGACCGAATTTCACGACAGACAGCGTCTATCGCGACAGACACCGTCTATCGCGACAGACAGAAATCCGCGACAGACACCGTCTATCGCGACAGACAGCCCCCACGATAGATTGTGTCTATCGCGACAGACACCGTCTATCGCGATAGACAGGCATTTTCGGCAAAAAATTAAGGAGTGAATTTTTGGAAATTTAGGCTAAATTTTGGGCATATTTGCACTTTCATGTACTCATCTACTTACAAAGGCCTTAGAAAATGCATTAAAACCCCCGAAAGGTTCTGTTTGTCTAGTTAACCCCCTAAACCCTGAACGGTCATAACTTTTTCATACGAAATCCATTTTCTGAGCTCTAGGGCTTGTCGGAAAGCTCGTGACATATACTACACGCCCTCAACTGTTTTTTATAAGAATAACGCGTTGATTTTCAGATAGGATATTTGGAAGTTGACACACTGAGGGGTAGGAACACCAAGGGAGCTCTAGAGTAAATTTCTAACAATGCAAAAGGGGGAACAAGGGTCATTAAAAAAGTGTCTGAAGTAAATTGTCTGTCAATTGAAAGGTCTACTTGGAGCTAATCTTGGGATTTATGCAGGCCTATTGAGAAGCAATTGAGAGTATCCAAGCAAGGGTGTGGCACACGCTTGAGAATCAACTTCTCGAGCACTAAAGAGCAAGGTTCGGCAAGAAAGGTCGGAATATTCTCAACTCCTCTTCGTCAATTCCTAGCCTAGGCTAAGAGCGATTAGAAGTAGGAGTAAGTCAGGGCGACGATAGGCCACTATCAAGTTGAAGACTACCTAAAAACTCAAGTTCAAGCTAAAAACTTAATCTCTGTACTGTCGACAACATAAAGGAAAGAACCTAACGTGGAACGATCAACCTGAAAGTACGAAGAACATTCAAGTATTCCTGACGACGTAATAGCAGACAAGACTTTAAACACGAGGAATAACTAAAAAGAATCAAGTGACTGGTACCAATTGATCGGCAACGAGGTTGTACTCTGGGCAAAAATTTGGGCTAATCAGTTAGGCATATGAACCTTAGATCAGGACGACACCTAGTAAGAGAGAGACAAAGCCTTAGGTCTTCAGAGGCTAGTGTCAACCACACTGCTAGGTCCTGGGCCCAGCAGTTGAGCCACCACTCGAACTACCCTCGCTCTGAGACCAGTGAGTCAGAGATGTCTCAAGGCATGGACAAACCTACGGGAAGTTCAGGAGTGCCTTACTTGTACAGGGTAGAAGGCCCTTACAAAACACAGTTGGAGTACCTGAGGACCAACCGATTAGGTGCTAGCATCTATGAGGACGGCTTAGGAAGATCTGTGGTCCAGATTAAAAACCCTGATCAATCCATTGGACTAGAACACCCAGCTGTCAAGTTTGAAAATGGTGCATACCTGGACAAAGAAGGAACTATATATGTAGTCACTAGTCATCCTGATAGGACAGATGACTTTGGGAATGTAATCTCAGAAGCGGACTTAGGTGACCTGGAACAAGGGAACATGGGTGCGGAACCTAGAACCCCTCGAGGTAAATCAGTTCTCACTAGGATTATCACGCCTGAGTGGGTCCCCCAAGATAACAAGTGCATAGATTTGCTTCTCAATCGAGAAACGGACGAAGCCTTTTGGAGGTATAAACCAGATCACCCAACTGATATAGGAACAATCATGATCTATGAGTTTAAGGATCCTGATAGCCCAGGTAGAGTGACCTACTTAGACCACACTTCGGAAAGGATCTTTGTGGTGACAGAAAATGATAGGCATGCCTACACTTGGAAGGGTGAATTTATTTTTCCCCAACCAAGATCAAATGTATCCTATGGTCACCCTGGGGCTGGAACTTCCCAAGCTCATGGTTCGCAAAGAGACAGAAGTAGAGATAGACCAGAAGTAAGTTTTGCCAACCCAGTGGGCAGAGAAAGAACGAGAACAGATACGAATAGGGTAGAACCTGAGATGCATAGAGCCCACAGGAACCAAAGAAATGTAGATGGATTCCCTCTGCCGAGGCCTAGAGAGCACACAAGAACTTTGAGACCCACCCAGCTAGTTAAGTCCATGAAGAATTACTTTGACGGCACAGGAGATCCCTATGATCATGTGGCAGAGTTCAAGCAAGTCTTGAGAGCTGAACAAGTGGAGGATCTGTTCACGCAGTACAATGCCTTCGGTCTAACCCTTAGGAACACAGCACTTACGTGGTTTCAGCCATTAGATGAACGCCAGTTCAGGAGCATAGATCAACTCCTAGAGGCATTCATTATAGAGTTCTCTAAGAGCGGCATAAGACACAACACCTCCTCACTGATTCACAGCTTCAGCAAACCCCTCAAGAGACTGTGAGACTTGCAGGAAGAAGATTTAGACAATATCTTGAAAGGTGCCCTATTTCGGAGCTACCCACATCTGCTAAACAAGTAGCCTTATTTCTTGACGGATTGCTGAGCCCAAAATTGAGATCCTATGTGTATCTGAAAGACCCTAGGACTATAGAAGAATGTGTACGTATGTGCATTGACATTGAAGATAACCTAGGAGAAGAGCTAGAGTTGTCCAAAATTTACAAAGATTCAGATAGTGCATCTAGTCAATCTTCCACACAAGCCACATCAATTGAAGAACTTGCCGAAAAAGTAGCTCAGAAACTAGGTGTAACTAGCAAACAAATCCCAAGGTTTGCCCCTGTGAAAAGGTGCTATACATGCGGTGGTGACCATATGGCGAACGTCTGTCCCATTATGGCTCAACCCCAAGTAAACCCTAGTAGCCAGTACTGCACCATAGAACGGAGATACACCAATCACACCGCACAAGACTGCCCATACAACAAGCAGGCAGTTAGGCAACCCTATCCGCAACCCTACCAACAAGGCAGATACCAGAACCAAAATCCACCACCACAATATGCTAGACCCCAACAAACCTACCAACCACAGTATCAGGCCCAACAAAGGCCTCAGCCTGTGCTAGCACAACAACCCCCTGCCCCAGCTAATGTGATTCCGGTAAAGTATACTGCTGCAGAAGAGAACCTGAATAGAGCTATAGTCCCTGTAACATCCTTGATCTCTGAAAATGACCCAAGTGACCATAGCTTTGATTCTACCCATGTGGATAGCCCCCAGGCTTACTACATGCAGTCCCCAGAACATGGAGAGTCCTACTCTGGTGAAGAGTCGAACGAACCTAGTTGGGAGTCAGATTACACGAACATCATGTATACAAACCCCAACCCTAGACCTCAACCTAGGCAAGTACGACCACCATTTCCTAGAGGACCGTGCTACAGATGCCAAGGAGATCACCTCATTCGTGATTGTCCCTTGCCTCCACCTACGCAAACTCAGTCGGTGACGATCCAAGGCTTCTGCCAAGATTGCGGAAAAGAGCATCTCTTACGAGATTGCCCAAAGAACCCCAATAGCATGCCAAAAATCACCCCTATCAACGTTGTTGGGTTAGTGGTAGACTCCTCAGGAAGCGTCACTTCCACTGCACCAGTACAGGTAGTCACTAGGGCTCAGGCATTGCAGCAAAACCAAGGGGTAGGCCAGGAAAAGAGCCTAGATGCTAGCGATACTGAGAGCCAAAATAAAAAGAGAACAAGAGCTTGGAAAGATAGCCGCGAACGCATGAAAAGGCAATGGGCAAAGAAGATGAGTGAACTTGAGGAAAGTCTACGAGAAACCAAGGCTAAAATCATAGAGATCACGTCTCAACCGCACTCTCACACATTCCCACCGCTACCATCCCCATCACCCTCCATCCCTTCATCCTCTAAGACAGCCCACGCAACCCACCCACCACCCCAAACAGGATCAGTATTAGCTGATCCCACTCCCGAAGACATAGACATGATGCTTAAGGCATATCAGGCCAGAATCCAAGAAGGGCCAAACGTCACGGATCATGACAAGTGCTATCCTAGAGCTGACCTAGAGATAGAAAGAACCAAACTATGCGCGAAAATGGTCGCATTGGCTCAGACTATGTTTGAAGCCAGTCGCCTTTTCAATTACTCAGGCTCAGCCAAAACGCAATTACACTTGGATGGATTCCTAGAGAAGTTAGAGAGGATAATTGCAAGATCTGACAAGGAAGAAAAAAATCAAGACCAAGAAAAAGCAAGCAAAAACAGGAATCATTCCCAATCAGAAGTGTATGTGGCCAATGCCCCTAAACCGGACAACTTCCCCTCCTTAGAAAGAATAGAGAGGCCAATAGCACAGCCAGAAAAGGAACCTAACCCTCAAAGAAAGGAAAGGGCAAGAGAACGGGTAAGCCAGCCTCTTCAGGAAGCCCGTGGGCCTCCTCAAGAAGCTTATCTTCCCCCCCAAAAGGCAGATGAGCCTCCCTCGAAAGCTCAAGTACCTCCACAGGTTGCCTACATTCCTTCTCAGGGAATGTGTGAGCCTGTTCGGAAAAGTAATAGAATAAGTAATCCTCCCCAAGAAGCTTGTGCTCCAGCCATTTGCGAGAACGAGGAGAGAGTCAACAATAGAATCAGCCCTCCTTCACAGGTTGCTTATGCGCCCAATTCTACGGAGCCAGACACTTCTTCTTCTATGAATCGGTTTGCACCAGACTTCCTACGAGAGATTCAAGAAGACAAATGGGATAACGAAAGCGAGGTCGCCCCTCCTTTTGAACTTGTGGACGATGCACACGACCAATTCCCACAAGACATCCCATCTATTTACGGGGAGCATGAGAGTGTTCAGTCTCACGAGAGATTAGACTGTGAGTCGAATTCCATACAAGAGCTACCCCACTTCACAGGCCCATGGGAAGCAAAGTCCACATGTATGAGAGCACCCACAGTCATGGTAAGGAACGACGACTCAGTCATTCCTAGGAACACAGAGGTAGTGAAGAACACTAATGTGCAGTGTAATCTCAAGTTAGAAGAGCTACTCAAGGTTAGACCTGAATTATGGAAACATGTAGCCAAACAAGTACCAGAGATAGCAAAACCTCGTTCCCAGGTAGGATCCCATAGGACAGTGCCAGAAATTCCCTTGGATAAGATAGGGGATATGTGTGAAGGCAAAGAAGGGAACACCTATCTTCCCATCACCTACCAAGAGTACACCACCAAGGCAATTTTAGACTCAGGTGCAGGAGTTGCAATTGCCACTACTTCCCTTTGGAAGCGTTGGGGCAAGCCAGCACTCAGGCCAACAAGAATGAAATTGCAGATGGCCGATGGTCATATTGAGAGACCCTTAGGATTGCTGGAAGGGATAACTCTCACCACTTGTGGTGTTGAGTTTGAGCATAGCTTTGCTATATGTGACTTCAGCAAAAATCATGCTTATGAGATGATTTTAGGAAGACCATTTATGCGACAGTTGCAAGTGGTACAGGATTGGGGAACCAACTCCTTGTATTTGCAACACTTGGGCGTTACAACCAAAGTCAATCTCAAGGACTATTCTCATAGAGATGTCCCTCCTATCCAGTGGAATCCCATCCATAGAGCCAAAGATGATACAGAATCGGTGCATTCCATAGGGTCTGGATCCTCATGGATGCATGAAGACACCCACTTATGGATGTGCAAGGTAGCAGTAGAAGAAGAGAAGAGAGAGAAAGCCAGAGAAGTAGGTGCGAAGGAAACCCATAGATCAATCCAAGACCCAGCCTATGCACCTGTAGTTTTTCCAGACGAAGAATTTGAACCTCACGGTTGGGCAGAAATCTTAGCAACAATGGACGTAGCCATCAACGAGGAACAATGGACACCTCACTGTGATGAGGATGGCTATGATATTTCAGTCTTCTCCATAGAGCCAATCATGGGAGAGGCAGTTCTAGAAGAATGCGAACCTAGCCCTGATGCATTTGAGGATGCAAGTGACTCCGATCTAGAGTTAATCATTATGGACCCACCATTTGCATCAGATGAAGCATACTTCCATGAAGTAGAATTTCAACCCCAGAGGCATGGAGAGGTTACAAATGATGTAAGATTAGCAACGCATATGACCCCTAAGGAAGAAGGAAAGAAACGAAAGAAGAAAGAAGTCTCACCAGAGGAGGAAGAATCTTTGTTTGAGGTCCCGGAAAATTTTAAGAAATATGAGATTGACGACAAGAGAGTCATGATAAGAATGCCTAAACGAGAGGCACAATCAGGAGAGGCCTATGATAACAAAGAAACCACAAAGAAAATAGAAGTGGCCATAGAAGAAGGAGAGGAGAGATGCACGTATATAGGCCATGACCTGACAGAAGAAGAAGAGCATGAATTGACTGCCTTGCTAAGAGAATACAGAGATGTATTCGCTTGGAGTTACAAGGATTTGAAAGGGGTTGACCCAGACATATGCTCACACACTATTCCCATGACCTCAGATGCTAAACCCTCGAAGCAAAAGCCTTATACATATAACGATAATTATGCTGCTAAGATCAAAGAAGAGATAGATAGACTGGTTGAAGCTGGATTTATCTACGAAATTGAGCACACTGAATGGGTGTCCCCCATCGTAGTGGTGCCCAAGAAGAATGGCAAGCTGCGTGTGTGCATTAACTTGAAAAAGGTTAATGCCGCCACGATTCGAGCTAACTATCCGCTTCCCATCACAGAGCATCTCTTAGAAAGAGTGGCAGGCAAGGAAGTGTACAGCTTCCTTGATGGATTTTCGGGCTACAATCAAGTAGCCATAGCTCCAGAGGATCAGCATAAGACAGCCTTTGCCACAGAATGGGGCATTTTTGCTTTTAGAGTAATGCCATTTGGGCTTACCAACGCACCAGCTACCTTCCAGAGACTGATGTGCCATGTGTTTAAGGAGTTCCTAAGGAAGAGTTTAGAAGTCTATGTTGATGATCTTTGTGCTCATTCCAACGTTAGGCAAACCCATATTCCTGAACTCAGACAAATCTTTGACAAATGTAGAGAATATCAAGTCTGCCTAAACCCAGAAAAGTGCGTTTTTATGGTCAGGCAAGGCAAGATTCTAGGACACATAGTGTCAAAGAATGGCATATCTACCGATGAAGAAAAAGTGAGAGCCATAGCAGAGCTACCTAGGCCAAAGAATGTCAAGGAAGTACAAGCTTTCATGGGGCATTGTGGTTATTATCGACGATTTATACACATGTATGTTGTCATTGCAAAGCCCATGTACGGACTTCTGACAAACTTTGAGTGGACGGATGAATGTGAGAATTCCTTCCAAGAGCTTAAACGAAGATTGTGTTCAGCACCAATCTTGACCACACGAGATTGGAATAAGCCATTCCATGTTCACGTGGATGCATCCAATTATGCTATTGGATGTGTGCTCGCACAACCTACTGGTGAAGGTAATATGGATCTTCCAATTGCCTATGCCAGTAGACAATTGCGGCTGAACGGAATTACACCACTACAGAGCGCGAAGGATTAGGCATGGTTTATGCAGTCAAAAAATTTAGACACTATTTGCTTGCAAATAAGTTTAAATTTTTTACTGATCATCAGGCATTGTTGTACCTAGTAAACAAGCCATGCAATACAGGTAGATTAGTAAGATGGTTTCTCTTGCTAATGGAATACGAATTTGACGTTGTGGTAAGGAAAGGTAGGACTCATTTGAGAGCCGATCATCTCTCTAGGCTCACATCGGGAGAAGCCCCACAAGGAGTGTCAGATGACCTTCCTGATGCTTACTTGTTTAATTTGGAAGTTATACCGCAGTGGGCCAAGCCAATAGTACCAGTATTGACATACGGGCCTAATCATCCAGTGGTGAACACACGGAATAGAGAGATCGTAAAAGCCCAAAAGTACCATATCATGGCAGGAAGCATGTACAAGCACACAGATCAAGGGATCTTGGCTTGTTGCGTAGAAGAGGATGAGTACGCTAAATGGTTGCAATTAGCACATGTAGGTGCGTTAGAGCAACACCATTCAAAGCAAAGAACTTTGCAGACTCTAAAGAGATTCGGAGTGCATTGGCCAACTATGGAAGCTGATGTCCAAAAGTTGTGCAAGGAATGCTCAATCTGTTGCACTAAACCACCAGTGGAACATGCCACTCTTTATCAAGTATCCATTGTGCCAGATTGGAGTGAACCTCTAGTATCATTCTTGAGAACAAACACATTCCCTCCAGACATGACTCTAGCTAGGAAAAGGAGTTTAGAACAAGAAGCCCAAGATTACTCACTCATCGGTAATAATCTATATAAGCGCGGTAAAGATGGTTACCTGAGACTATATGTCCACGAAAGTGAATATCTGAAGATCTTGGAAACTGCTCACCAAGGTGTAGCAGGAGGACACTTTGGACCAGATCAGGTAATCAAGGCGATACTATTTGCGGGCTTCTGGTGGCCTACCCTTCACATGGATGCACATACCTACGTGAAACGGTGTGATGTCTGTCAAAGGACTCAGTATCCTATACGCAAAGATGAGATGCCACTGAAACCTATGATGGGTGGACGTGCATTCTCTAAGTGGGGAATAGACTTCGTAGGTCCTATTAATCCCCCAGCTAAGGGTTCTCATGCGGAATACATCATTGTGGCAACAGATTATCTCACCAAATGGGTAGAGGTAAAAGCTACAACCAAGAACGATGCTCAAACAACTGCCAAATTCTTGTTTGAGAATGTATTCACGAGATATGGACTACCTATAGACCTTGTAAGTGATAGAGGCACTCACTTCTTGAATGAAGTTATTGAAAATCTACTCCAAGAATTTTTGGTAATACACAAGAAGTCTGCCCCATATCACCCTCAAGCTAATGGTCAAGCTGAGAGCACTAATAAGATTTTATGCAATGTACTGACGAAATTAGTGAACACTAAACGCTCTGATTGGGACAAACAGCTACACCATGCTGTTTGGGCATACCGAGTGGCCTACAAAACGGTACTCCAAGCCACTCCCTTTCAGATGGTATTCGGTCAAAACGCTGTGTTACCCTTGGACTTCTTGATCCCTACATTGAGAGTAGCACGAGAGCACGAATGGACAGGTCATGAGCTCTCCTCTAGGATCTTTGACCTTGAACGATTAGGAGAAACAAGACTGAGAGCCGCTGCAGGGATATATGCAGCCAAGAAGAGACAGAAGGCATACTTTGATGCCCACGTGAAGGATAAAGGCTTGAAAGCAGGAGATCTAGTCTTAGTCTATACACTAAAACAACACGCGAGGAAGCTAGAAAAGAGAGGCTACGGACCTATGATCATCAATAGGATCTCCACGAGCGGAGCAGTACAATTGGCCACATTAGAGGGTGATGTTCTCCCAAATTATATTAGCGGTTGCAGAGTCAAGTTGTATCAGGAACCCCTCACGGAGGAAATGCTCAGTCGACTCAACACTGCTAAGAAACGCAAAGAGGAAGAAAAGCGAGTTCGAGAAGAAGCTCAAGTTGAAGCTTTAGAACGCATCAGAAGGATGAAATTACGAAGGCAAGGTAGAGATCAGCCTGGAGCGAATGACTATGCAGACCAAGGATTTCCTATGGCCATGTGTGAAGTCGCAGGAACAAGCTCGCATAGGATAATTGATAGACGTCCTTTCGTAACCTTAGATATAGGACAAGGAAAGAGTGCAAGGACCGTAAGAGCCTTGATTGACTCAGGTGCAGCCACTAGTGCTGTTAAATTGTCTTACTGCCAAGAATTACAATTGACTGTCAATCCTGTGGAAGCATATCTTATAGGATTGGGAGGAGTGGAAACCCCTTGCATGGGCGAGGCGGAACTTCCCCTTTACATTCATGATGAGGCAATGACAGTTAAAGTACTGGTGTGTCAAGATGAGGATCTCACTGAACCTCTAGTCTTGGGTCAAGATTGGATCTATGACCAAGCAATTAACTTAAACCTAAGAAGTGGACTTCTCCAGGTTTGGGTCAATCATAGTCGAGTTACAGTAGAATTAGACAATGGAGCACTCAAGGAACTAGGAAAGGCACAGACTCCTGGTCCTTCCAGGGGTACACATGAAGATGACCATGCTGTTCTTGTTCAAAACCCTGTGTTGCAGAGGAATGATATTTGCAAAAAAGGAGTCAGGGATGCAACGGAACTCCCTTCTTTTCCAAAGGCCAGAAGGAGGCAGCAACCAAAGGCGGATCACAAGCAGAAGAAGCCGAGTACTACCTATGTCCGAGATCAAAAGTACCGGCGCAGCAGAATGTCCCAGAAAATAAACCAGGTGTGGGTGCGGAAAGGCGAACGACCGGGTGCACCACCGTCAACTACACGGGCAAAGCCTCTTATTAGTAACCAACAACACGACGCTAATAAGAAGTCTGTCAGAAATTCTTCTGCTAAAGTAAAATCTATTTGGGTGCCCAAGAAGTCGATGAAGGCAAGCCCACAATCTAGACAAATTTGGGTGCCTAAGGCTTGCTTGAGGGCACAAGTAGTTACGCCAAGGCCACAACCTATGCAGCATAACCCATCTACGAGTACAACCAATATTCCCTCGTGCTCAACACTTAGGAACACACCAAGACCCATGAGCATGCATGTAATCACTTATAAGTGGGTCCCTAAAAGGCCCCATTCCCAAACAGCGACACCGACACAGCTCTCTGGAGTCTCTACGAAACCGAAAGCAAAGCCCATCCACTGCATTTGGCAGTCTAAGATCTGTGATAAACCCCCCGACCCCGATTTGTAAATTCACCCCACTTACTAACGGCATTAGTCTCCTAGGAATACACAAACGTTAACTACACTCACTGTCTTCGTGCACTTACTAACCACTAACTCACCATATACCTCATGATAATGTTGTAACGGGGACAGCAACGGATTTAGTCTGTCCATTACGATGTTAACACATGCTTCTATATTCTCACAGAATCAGAAGGCAAGCAGTAAAATGGCAGAAGCGACAGGTCGGGCTCACAAGTAGGGATATTTACTGCAGGAATTGATGTGGATAGCCTACCTGTGGACGTGCCCCCGACTGAACGACCAGTGGAGATGCAACACCTTCAGCAACTCCTGGTGCCAGATCCACCTACAGGAATCACGGAAAGAGTCCATGCCAACTCTCATTGGTTCAATGGCATGCCCGGTCCATTAGGAGAGGCTAAGTATATCTGGGAGTCTAAATGCGAGTATGACAGATCATGGGTGCGTTTCCAATTTTTCTCCAAGGAGTTCGAGACTTTACAGAACACCGAAGACCTCCAGATCATATGGCAACGAGCAGGGTTGGCGGAATATTTTGAAGCCCCACTACCTAAACCCGACCTCCTCCGATGTTACTATCTGGTCTCTACATTACAAGCTCATGAAGATAAGGACCAACCCGGATCATTTGTTCTCCCCTCATTGCTGGGCAACAACGAGTTGAAGAGGTTTGAACTTACTGTGGAGCTAGTGAGTGATGCTTTAAAGATGCATGGCACGCATGTACCCTCAGAAAAGGATGCTCTCGTTCCCAACAACATGAAGGACAGGAAAGTAGTGAAGCTGAAAGACATGGCAGCCCTCACCCCAAATGTGTCCATCCCTCTCCGCATGTGCATGCAACATTTCGCCTTCCCCGGTCAAGACCGATTCACGCAACCACACAAGAAGATCTGGTTTGCTCTCTACTTGGCGGAAGCAGGTGCGCTACCTATTAAGCTACCAGTGTGGATTATAGATCAGTTGTATGAAGCGAACAAACGGGCTTCTAGGAAATTAGTGGTGAACGGATGCTGTGCACTCACACGCATCATTTACCGATGCTTGGCATATGATGTCCCCATTGAGCGTGCCTTAACTTGGGCACAATTACAAATGTTTAAAAGGCTCAAGACATCCACACATCAGTCCAAGCGCATGAGGGGCGCGATTCCGTGTGTCCAGACAAGGGAAGTCCTGACTACTCCTGAGGCATCACCATTAAGAGAGGGCACTGTACCTCCTTTTACCATTAGGATACCCAGGTCGGAATTTGACACTACGACACAACCCACCCCATCGGCTCCTCCGGTTACACCTGAATTCGAGTTTGCTGCCACTGGAGAGGCTGAAGGACTGGACCCCCAGGATTTCGAAGCATTCCTACAAAGCACACAATTCTCTGATGTGGAGTTTTATTCAGAGGCAGAGGAGCAGGGCACATCCTCACGGAGAAGAAGAAAGTCTACAGACGGTAGACATGTCCATTGGAGTGACGCTCAGCAAAGCCAACAACACGGACACCCGGAAGAAGAAGAAGCATATGAAGAAGAGACCACTGAAGCCCCAGCATATACAGCAGAACTCCGAAGGCTGTATCAGATTATGGAAAGAGTGCGATCGCAGCAGTTACTCACTGAACAGAGCAGCAGAGTACTTATGACTCAGTTGTTGGAAGAAGCGGGAGTTGACTCAGAGTACAGGGAAGGTCTCTTATTGATGGCAGAAACATATGGAGTTGTAGAAGCTGTGCGCACTGCCATTCAGAGGCCTTCAGTTCAATATGACCCACGAAGGTTCCAGACACGACCTCGCTCAGGTAAAAATATCCAAATTCCCGTTACAGTTGCAGAAGAGCCCACTACTACACCAACCTCCCAAACAGCTAGTCAACAGCACCCCGCCACCCATGAGGAGTCCACCGAACCACTACCATCCACTCCCCCACCATCACCTCCTAGAAGAGAAACAGCGGAAACCACATCGACTACTCAACCCACCGACCCCACCTTCACCTTCCGTACTCCGATCTCCAGTGCCACCCTATTCTCTACCACTGATAACCCGGTCTTTGACGCAAACCCCATCACTACACCACCCACCGAAACCATTCCCGAGCCTGCCCTAGGACAACCATCCCCAATGCCTTCAGCCACCGGTCATCCTGACCCCAGATCCACATTCATGGGCTTCCCTGCTACCACGCAACCCTTTCAGCCCTCCTCAAATTTACGACCCCAACCCCCGATATCCCTCTCTCCATTTCTACAATCCCTCCAGGACATCTTTGCTAGGGCTTTTCAACCAGGCCCTCAACCATTCCCTGTCTTTTCAGCTCCCCACCCCACGTCACATCTATTCACCACTTCCACACACACACCACCTACCATACCAATGTATATGGCAGGCCCCACACTAACACCCACTTCTGAAGGTATGGACATTTCACCACCCACGGCACCTCCACCCACGGTTTCACCTCCTCCCATTCCCCCTCCACCAATTTCACCCACACACACAACTTTCGTAGACACATCATTCACTGTCTCCCTTCCCCAATTCCCTTCCCATGCATCTTCCACAGTAAACACCCCCCACTCATCTATAGGTAATGCATTGGACACCATGTTGGCTTGTATATCAAATTTAAGAACAGATTACATTCAGCTCCAGCAACAAAACGCACGCCTGCAAGAGCACTCAGCGACACTACAGCTCCGCCTTGCGGTACTAGAAGAGGAGAATGCTCGCCTCCACACACAGTTCCAAACCCTCCAAGACGCCCATAATATATTGGAAGTACAGCTACAGAACGTAGATCAGGAAGCAGTGCAGGTGGTAGAAAGTCACCTACGGACACAACTGGAACGCAACTCAAAACTTCAGCGAAATATGGCGCTACTTAAACGCCATCTTGCGGCTGCTCAGGAAGAGAACAGACGTCTGCAAATACAAAATCAAGAGAACCTGGAGGTAGCTATTGAGAGCACACCGGGGGCACCCATCAGCCCATCCAAGTTTCAAGCAGTGACCCCCGATAATATCAAGATTATATTGGAAGATTATGCCATGCTACTCGAAGCACATGATAAGCTATCGGAGGAGCTAGGACAACTGAAGCAGGAACACCAACAAGGCCCAACAGCTGCCCCTCCAACCACCCCCTCTGCAGCTTCGCTTCCCTCCGACGCAGAGGCCATAAAAGATCTCCAGCAACAGGTAACTGAATTGCTGACACGCCTACTACAATATGAGAGGCCATCTTCCCCTCCGGAGGCTCCCACGGACGAAGAAGTTGTGCAAATTCCTGTGGAACAAACGTTTGATGAAGAATATGATCCGCAACCATTCCCAGGAGGCCAACAAACAGAAGAAGCGCAGGACACGTTCGAGGCACCACGGCCGCCATGGTTACGACAAGTGGAGGAAATAGGGACCTCGCATGAAGAGCGCACCGTAGTGCAAAATCAGGCTATGAGGGTCATAGAGGAGACTGTTTTACAATCAGATTACTTCAAGAACTTGTCATCGAGACGCCTGATTCTCTCATCGGAACTCCAGTACAGGCCATATTATATTATCTTGGCTGATTATAATGCAGAAATACAAAGAGTCACGGGTCAGATTCCTACTTTTGCGACCCAATTTCAACCCGAAGACCTTCCTCCAGAGGTGCGAAAAGGCAAGATTCGTCAACCAACATGGCGGCAGAAACTTTTAGAGACTTATCCAGAAATGCTACGCACATGGAACAACGCGTCGTTGCACCTCCTGTACAACCCATGCTACGGTCCAGTCCCCCGCCGCAGGTCGTGGAAGGCATTTAATATCAAGGTACAGAACAATGCGCAATGCAAGGAATGGCTGAACTACCCGTACATAGCACCACCACAAGGACCACCATCGGTAGCATATATGATGGGGACCATTCGCCACTGGATGCCGCGCTTGAAGCCCATGCAAGATGTAGCAGCGCAAATGATGCTTAAAATCTTAGATATGATGCAAGTGGTGCTGAAGACCTTTAGAAATGCAGCCGCACCACAGGTACACCTTCCGGGGTTTAGCAATGGAAATTACGACTTGGTGTATGACATGAGCACCACCCCCAGTATCCGTGTGGCTTACGCTTGGCATGCACGCATCAAATACCTCCCCGCCTGCTACAAACAGACCTTCGAAGAAATGTTCAGATCAGGGTTCTGGGAGTACCACTCGGAGATTTTCGCGCCAAAGCCGACACATCTGCTTCAACTGTTTGCTTGTGAACAAGCAATGTATTCAGAGTACTACACCACCCCGCAACCAGAGACCCCCGGTGCAATAAATTGGGAGGCATTGGAAGCCGATCTAGCAAGAGGCTTAAGGATAGGAGAACATGAACTGGCCACCAATGTCATCCAATATTACATCGACCACCCGAGGGAACAAAGGTCTGTCAGGGGCGACAGACGCTAGGAAGGGGGGAGTGTTGGCATACAAAGCAATAAAGGAGTCATGCACAATACGGCAACAAGGCCAGATCATTTTTTCCCATAGATTATGTACAACCCAAGTGAATTTAATCACTACACAAACATTGTAAATCCCGTTTTTGGTAGATTAGACTCCATTTTGTGCAAGCCGAGGAGTCCTCGAGCTTGAGGAGTATTAGAAGTACCATCGTACCAAATTTCATAATTTTTAGACTTCGTTTGAGCCCTCAAATAAGCCCTAGAACCTAATTTTTAACTAGGCCGGACACTAGGTCTGGACAGGGCCAAAAGCTAGTCAAAAACTATAAAAAGAGCTAGAGAGCTCATTTTTGAGGTTAGATTGTAATTGAAACGAACCTGTAAGAGCTTTTGAAAGTATTCTAAAGAACTCCATTGATTCTCTCTCTTTGTCTTGCCGTGTGTGCGCGTGTGTGTGTATGTGTGTGCATGCTTGTGTGCTTCTCACTCACGCACTTGTGCCGTCACTTGCTCGAGGTCTTCATACCATCCTCACGTCTTCCCGGATTGACATTAAAGGAGGTGCTACTCATCACTGAGCTACACATGGCTTTTGGGGCAAGTGGTTAGCCCATTGCACTCCTAACCGGGAGGTTGTGAGTTCAATTCCCAACATGCACACAGCGGTGTTGCAGGTGGACACTTCGGTCCTGATCAAGTAATCAAGACCATTCTATTCTCAGGACTTTTGTGTCCCACTCTTCATATGGATGCACATACCTATGTGAAGAGATTTGACACATGCCAACGTGCACAATATCAGGTTAGAAAAGACGAGATGCCGTTGAGGCCAATGATGGGAGGGCGTGCATTTTCGAAGTGGGGCATAGACTTCATAGGTCCTATTAACCCCCCAGCTAGAAACTCCCATTTAGAGTACATTATTGTAGCCACAGATTACCTTACCAAGTGGGTAGAAGTGAAAGCCACGACAAAGAATGATGCGCAAACAACAGCCAAGTTCTTATTTGAGAATGTGTTCACGAGATATGGATTACCGATAGAGTTAGTGAGCGATAGAGGCACACACTTCTTGAATGATGTCATTGAAAATCTTCTCCAAGAATTCTTGGTGATACATAAGAAGTCTGCCCCTTATCACCCACAAGCTAACGGACAAGCCGAGAGCACCAATAAGATCCTCTGTGACGTATTGACAAAACTGGTAAATAATAAACGCTCTGATTGGGACAAACAACTTCATCATGTTGTTTGGGCTTACTGAGTTGCCTACAAAATTGTACTCAATGCCACCCCATTTCAGATGGTCTTTGGACAAAATTCTGTGCTACCATTAGATTTCTTAATCCCTGCTTTAAAAGTAGCACAAGAGCATGAGTGGAATGGACATGAATTGTCCTCTAGGATCTTCGATCTAGAACGCTTAGGTGAGATGAGGCTACGTGTGGTGGCATGCATCTATGCTGCAAAGAAAAGACAAAAGGCATACTTTGACGCACACATCAAAGATAAAGGATTGAAAGAGGGAGACCTAGTGCTGGTTTATATTCTAAAGCCACATGCCCGTAAGTTGGAAAAAAGAGGATACAGACCCATGATCATTAATAGAATTTCCACTAGCGGTGCAGTTCAGTTGGCCACTCTAGAAGGAGATATCTTTCCGAACTATATTAGTGGATGTAGAGTCAAGTTATACCAAGAACCTCTTACAGAGGATATGCTTACGAGACTCAACACTGCTAAGAAGCGAAAATAAGAGGAGTTAAGTATGAGGGAAGAAGCGCAAGCAAAGGCTAGAGAGCGTATTAGGCGAAATAAGTTAAGGTGACTAGGCCTAGATGTCAACTCAAAGGCCCCAAAATATCACATGGATATGTGCCAAAAATCAGGCATAATTACTTCTCAAGTCATTGACCGACGTCCCTTTGTGACCATAGAGATAGGACAAGGAAAGGGTGGAAGGACTGTGAAAGCATTGATTGACTCTGGTGCAGCAAGTAGTGCAGTTAGACTATCCTACTACCAAGACTTGCTGTTGAACATCAATCCCATAGAAGCTTATCTCATCGGATTGGGAGGTGTGGAAACCCCTTGTTTGGGCGAGGTGGAACTTCCCATCTACCTTCAAGATGTTCCAATGAAAGTCAAAGCGCTAGTGTGTCAAGATGAGAACCTTACAGAACCACTTGTCTTGGGTCAAGATTGGATCTATGACCACCTTAGAAGTCAACTTCTTCAAGTTTGGGTACATGAACAATGCATTACATTAGAATTAGAGAACGACATGCTCACAGATCATGGCACCACACACTCCCTTAGTTCCTCTAAGACTAATCTTCACGAGCAAGATGTTGTATGTGTCAAAAGCTCTATGATCTAGAAGGACTCAATCATGGAAGGACAGTCGCAAAGGCCAACAAACCCTCCTTCCTTTTCAAAGAGTAAAGCATCCCCAGTAGTTCAACCTAAGAAGAAAGCACAACAATTCAAGATAACTGCTATAGCAAATAGAAAGACACCATTCAACAAGAAAGTAGTTCTGGGCATGACGCAGATCTGGGTATGCAAAGGCAAGCAACCTCCAACCTTGGCCCCACAAACCCCATCCAGGCAAGCCAACCAGGTCAAAAGGCGAAGGAAGAAGCTCGGACAAGCTCAACCACAAGTTCTCCGACTGTTGCTCTAGCACAATGGTCAGAACCACGTTAAGAAGCTCCACCTCCTTAATGTCAATCCGTAGAAGAGATAGGAGTGATATGAAGATCGTGAATGTGAGATGAAGTGAGAGTGAAGGTAAGAAGCATAGAGATGCACACACACATACACACACACTACGAAGAGACAAGCAAGACACAATGGAAGGTGAGAAATCAACTCTATTACTCAAGAACACTCTTACAAGCTCAAAATAGCTCTAAGCTCTTCTCTACTCAAACAAGCTAACCTCAAAAATGAGCTCTCTAGCTCTTTTTATAGTTTCTAGACTAGTTTTGACCGGTTTCACATCTAGTGACCGGCATAGTTAAAAAATAGGTCCTAAGTGCTATTTGAAGGGGTAAACGGTGTCTAAAAATAACCAAAATTGATACGCTCATTCTACCTAAGCTCCTCAAGCTTGAGGACTCCTCGGCTTGCACAAAATGGAGCTAGAAATTAAGAAAAGGGTTTTCTATGTTACATATGTTACAATAGTGATAAAAATCACTGTTGGAGGTTTTTGAAAAGTATTTTTAAAACATAATTCTTTGAAAAAAGATCCGACTGACTCCCTGCTCCGTCGTTACATGCTTCCGCGTCTTCTATGCCTCTGGCTGCTTCCAACACCCCCCTCCCTCTCGCTTCTGTCGTCCTCGACAGAACCTTGTTGTGTGGTCTGTCAGATGTAGTTTTGTAGGAGGTCTTGAGTGAGGGTGTGCTCGGATATTCGAATGCCTCGGGCCAGGTCTGCCTCGAGCTTCTCCCAATCGATTGGTTGCAGTTCATCTGATGGCGGGAGTCGATAATGCATGGAATATACCATCTGTTCACAGGCAAATAATTGTAATAAATGGGTGGGCCTGCTGATGAACACTTCTGAATGGTATTCCCAGAAATCGGTTGTGAACATCTCTTTCGAACGTCTGCTTGTAGCACGCCGGTAAGTATTTGATTCTGCAATGCCAGGCATAACACACCCGTAGCGAGGGCGTTGTACTCATGTCATATGCAAGATCCAAATTGCCATGCTCGAAGCCCGGGGTATTAACATGAGGTGCCTTGCACGCCGGAAGACTTTAAAAACCATTTGCATCATGTCAAATATTTTGACAGTCATGTGTGCTGCGATATCATCCATACGTTTCAAGCGAGGGAGCCAGTGAAGAATCGTGGCCATCATATATCCCACTGTTGGTAGTTCAATGGGTGGCTTGAAATATGGATAATTCAACCAATCCTGGCACTACTTGTTGTTCTGTACTTTAATAGCGAATGCTGTCCAGGAGCGCCGACGTGGCACTGGTCCCCAACACGGGTTATATTTCAAATGTAGTGGTGCCTTTACCCAAGTGCTCATCATTTCTGGATAAGTCTGTAAAAGATCCTTGTGCCAATCTGGTTGATAGATCTCACCTTGTTGCGCATCCAGTGGTAGATCCGCAGGCTCAAACTGAGTAGCGTGGGATGGTTTCTTGCCTGTTCTTTCTCTATGGCCAACTGATATTTGGCCATTAACATAAAGTAAGGTTTATACTGTAGCTCATGCCCTGATATGTAGCGACGAGGGGCCAAATGAGCAAAGTAGGGCGACTGTAAAATTCGTTCCTCAATCATTGCCATTGCATGCAGCTACGCCTCTACTCGTGCTGAGTGGCTGGTGCCAAGCTCTTCAATTGTCTTAATCCATGCGGGGGTTGGAAGTTCATATGTCGTCTGGCCTTCAGCCGTGATGCGTCCGCCTGGGATGGGTTGGGCTTCATAGGCCTCTTCAAAGGTTTCTTCCACCGGTATGGTTACAGTTTCTTCATCAGCGGGTAGCTCTGGTGGGGAATCTAGTCGGGGTGGTGCTTCATAGACTGCGATTCGTGATTCAAGATTTGATACCTGGGCCCGTAATGCATTGAGTTCCTCTAAAATGTCAGGAGAAGGGTCCACAGGAGCTGGTAATCCTTGTGGTACTGGTGCTCGTAGCTGCAGTAGTTTATGATCATCTTTGAGCTTTTGATAGGCCTCGTTCATGTGATCGTATTCATCGAGCAGTCTAACATGATCCTCTAGCAGCATCTTCATTGATTTTGAGGGAACCGCTTTGAACCTACTAGGGCTTAACGATTGATCTGGATGATCGAGAGCAGCTTCTAAATTTTCTCTGTTCTGCTCTTGTAGCCGCTAGTTCTCTTCCTTTGCTGCTGCTAGGTGTCTTCTGAGTAAGCCCATGTTCCGTGTAAGCGTCGCATTGCGAACTGTCTGGGCCCTTGATAAATTGTCAAGATCAGTAGTGGCCTCTTTGGCTTTCTCTTCACTTTCTAATTCCAGCTTGTGGTATGCCTCTCGTAATTCTTGGTACCGAGTATTCAATGAGGCATTCTCAATCAACAAGGAATTAAGCTGCGACTGTAATTGATTCGTCGTGTTCTGTAGCGTCTGGTAGTTGTTTCCTAGAGATGTGAACTCCTCTCGTACTTGAGTCATGCAAGCGAACATCTGTCGAAATGAGGTATCTACAGTGGGAGATAATATTACAGATGTTCCAAGTAAAGATGCAGTGGATGTATATGCAATGGGAATGGGGAATGGGGGTGGGAGAGTGGATGCGGTGGTGCGGTGGGCGGTGAGATATCCATGTCATTGGATGTGTCAAGTGCGGTGACTATGAATAATATGGGTGTGCCGTGAATGAAGTGAGTGGTGGTGCGGTGGGCGGTGAGATATCCATGTCATTGGATGTGTCAAGTGTGGTGACTGTGAATAATGGTGTGATTGTGGGTGCTTGTGATGGTGTAAATACTGGATTTACAAATGTTGACGAGTAATTTATAGGGGGGTTTTCTTGTACTCCTCGCGGGAAACGAGGAAACGGAAATACGGTAGGTCGGGGGGGGGTGAGACAGGGGAAAAATTTAATGGGGTTAGATATGGGAAAAGGTGTCGTGGAGGTGTGGGGAAGGATGGAAAGATGGAGGGGGAAAGGGAGTAGATGGAAAGGTGGGTGTCTGAATGGGGAAACCCGGTTGAGTGGGTGTGGGCATGGGGATGGAAATGGATGCGACAAAGGCTTCTGCTCTGACGTTGTCGAAAGATGTGGTTGGTCTAGGAGATAGTGGATGAATGGGAGAGACAAGAGGTGAGGGAGGAGTAGTTGGGGTGGCGGGTACTCTGATTACCGTGGTGGTCTGTACATTAGTAGGGTGGGGTGGGGAGTCGACGAGGATAGCTTCTTCGGTCGTAGGTCTTTCAGGGATCAAGCGTGCTTCTCGGGCCTGCTGGGATGACTGAGCACCTGTCGGTACTCGAATATATTCACCAGGTTTAGATAATAAGCGAACTCTGCGAGGGTCATATTGCGGTAACGGTTTCCTCTGCAAATACCTTAAGGCTTCGGTAGGTTTGACTAATTTGACAAGCTCTTTGAAACCGCTGATATATACTTCTTCGAATCCGCCCGAGACAAGCTCTTGTCTATGAGAGTTTGGCTCTCTTCATCAGTTAGCTTCTTACGCGCCCAAACCTTTTCCATAGTACGGTATAACTTTTTAATGGCCAGTGTATAAGCTGCAGCTTCAAATGTCTCATCCTCGTGTGTACTTGTATCATCGTGGGTGTCCGTTTGTTGTCCTTGTTCATCCGTTTGTACATGTTCTTGGGAGTCATGTGTGCCCTGGCTGGCTTCATCGTCGCCTTCATCTTCATCGGTTGCTGTTCTTTCTTCTTCGGAGCTCAACACTACTTGTCCATGTGGCTGATCTCGGGGTGTGGTTGGGTAACTTGGACGTTCATATTCTTGAGAAAACATCTGTCCTTTTGAGAACTGAAATTCACTAGACAACACATCATGCATCTCGAAATCAGACATCGTGTTTATTGGTTCTGCTTCCATATTGGGTATCGAAAAAGAAAAGGCTTCCGCACCAATAGTGGTGGGAACTTCTGCTGTTGTGGTGGTGGGTTCTGGGGTTGTGGCTGCTTGAGGAGCAACTGTGCTGGTAGTGCCCTTCGGGTAACTGGTCTTGATAACCTTATGCGAATGGGTTGAACGGGGGCTTCTGTTGGAGACTGTTCAGGAGATGGTTGAGGTGATGGTGATTCTGGGAACTGAAGGCAGGGGATAGTTCCTCTCATTCTTTTTCCTGCTCGTCCTCTGCTAGGCTTCCTAGCTTTCTTCGATGTCCCTTTGAAAGTCTTCAGCTCTTCGCTTGTCATTGGACGTTCGATCGGTAAGTCATATGGTAGGCACATATACACAATGCATGTGAGGGCGCAACATCCATTGATGACCTTCTTTCTTTCCCAACGGTGCTGTGCCAAGTAAAGCTGATCAATGATCCAGCTTGCGAGGTCTACTGTCTGGGGTCCAGTACATGCTAGATATAAACCAAACCAAATTCTTTTGTGGGGCATTGTAAATCTATCCTGAGCAGGGAAAGCAAAATGCTGCATGCATATCCTCAACGGTTTGGAGAGCTCAGGTGTGATAGCTGAAATGTCCTCCCACTTAGTAACGTCACCACGTTTCATTGGCTCTGGAACTAGCCGTTCGCGCTCTGTCGGAGTGTGTGTTCCATGTATTTTGAGAGCTGCACAAATTAAATCTTTGGACAAATAAAACCTTCTGAATGGAGGGTCATTCACTAAGGATGGCAACATAAATGTGCCGGGTAGGTCCTTGTTCTCCGAAGCAGTCAAAGTGGTTACTAAATAAAAGCATCTGTAAAAGTCAGGTTTAGGCAAAGGGTCACTAAAATATTCTGTAAAACCGGCTCTTGCCCAAACATGCGTTAGGTCTGTCGTATTCTGCAATCCTTCGAATTCTCTTGAAAAGAACTGGTACTTGGCCCATGTACGATAATCAAACGCCAAGTTGGCTTCAAATATAAAATCTGCGTCCGCTAACGGTCCTGCAAGTCCTTGGAACCAGTGGGAATTCTGATGAATTTTCTCAGTATACCCTCTAGGAGGGTCGTCAATCGGCATCGATCCTAGAAATCCTTGGAACTCCGGTGGTTGAGCCGTCGGATGGGGCTCCGCTAGTAAATCCCCAATATTGGCCATTGGTGCACTAGGGCCCGCTTCTGATTGTCCTTCTACCTGCATGATGTATGATGCGAGGGTGTGGCGGATCTGCTACAAAAGATTAACACATTAGCATGGAAATTAATTATGATCCCATTAAAGTGAGGCCGCAATCCCTTTCCATAACCGATGTGTAACTCGTGTAGCCGAGTGTTGTGATGTGATTGATGCAATGCTTCTTGCCGAACTAGTGCAGGTCTCTAGACACCTACATGTTTTCAGATGATACATGCATTTCTTGATGAGGTGTTATTACAGATGATGTTGGGTTATAGTGTGTGGATTTATACAAGGTTTGGTCATGAATGAGTTATTACATGGTTGTAGATTAGTCAGGGTGGGAGTTATGTTAGACAATGGGTTAGGAGAAGACTTCTGGATACGTTTTGGTATCCACTTCCTAAGAGTTTGTGATCGGGTTATAGGTCTCTGCGGAGGGACAAAAGATGATATCGGATTTGGTGATATGGAGGGTTGAAAAGCTTTCCGAAGGGTGTATTTTACATGGCTTGAGGGTTGAGCTATAATACATGGTTTGGGTACCCAAATCTGCGTGGGTGTGGGTCTGTTCATAAGGTACTTCTTGGCGATCCAAATTTGTCGAAGGTTTGTATTCGTAGAAGAAGGTCGAGGGGATGTTGGATACTGATTCTGTCTCTGTCTTGACTTCTTCTTATCAATGTCTGCATTGTTGAAATCAGTCGGTGCTTTCTGTTCTTTCAGCACCCATATTTGTCTTGTGCCACTTACTTTATGTTGTTGAGACTGCTTTACTCTTTGCGTCGTCTGATATTGCCGTCGGTCTGGGTTCCTTCGTCGTGGTTGACTCTATTGTGGTTGAGGTTGAGAGGTCGAATGGACTCTCTGCTTTGGAAAAGAAGGGAGGTCCAACACTTGCGAAACCTACCCATTAGGAAGTGAGGCATTCTGTACCACAGATCTAGGCCAGTCCGCAATAAGTGTGGAAGGATGGGCATGTGTATTTGAGCCACGATGACTCAAGGACTTGTACCAATGAGACTATACCTCAATTGCCATACAAGTGCATATAGTGGAGTTCTTTTCACACATTTAAATGTCAATCCTAAGGAGAGACTTACCAAGTGTATGAAGACGTGTGCACACGTGATAGAAAATGAAGTGGTTTAGCTATCCACACATGAGAAAAGACTACTACTACCCACACCTACTGAAATACTGAAAGTGTTGCCGCAAGCCTCTTTTCAGCAGTTTTGGTATTTTGAGGTTTTCTCCCAGCCCAGAACTCCGAATATAGGCAATAGGGTACTCGTTTCGAAGCTCTCAACGAGACGAATCCAACGGTGGTGGTTTCACTCAATTCTGACCACCCTGCTTCAAGCTATGGCAGAAACAGTGAATTACGGGAGTCACAAACACCCGCGCCTCAGCTTCTCCTAGCTTACGCATGCACTACAGCAGCTCAAAACAAAGAGGAAGGGGTAGACAACAGTCCTACACTTGCATTTCAAGCATCACACACACATACAAGAGCAAAATGAAGATCAAAATCAGCAAGAAAGAGGCAAACTCGAAAATTCAGAAGTGCTCCTTCTTCACAATGACAAGAAGTTCTTTACAATGAGTCACTTTTGACTTATATACTAGTGCCCTAAGTTTGGTCCTTTCACACAAGAGACCGGCACTTTATTCACTAAAAGGCTAACTTCCTACTATTGTACATGGGTAAATCACTAATCTTCTGTGGGGATGCACCTAGAGGACTCCTCTAGTGCATTTACAATGGAAAATATATACAAGAGTGGTTATGATACAAAAGTTGTGTGTCCAAATCGGAAAAATTTTGGGGCCCGTCCTTTTTCTCTGCATTGTGCGCTCTTTAGCTCTGCAACACTCTCCCCCTCTTCGTCTCTGTCGTCCCTTGACAGACTTTGCTTCGCGAACGCGTCCCGTGGGTAGTGTTGCCTGATTCTTGATCTTGCATTACGTTTTAGAGGCGCTTCAGCTTTTCTCCGCACGCTCCCCTTGGTCAGTATTGTCTGCAGTTAGACAGACATGCAGATTCGGTGGCCTTCTTGATTCAAGCTCTACAACTCGAGAGCCTGATGTAGTTGTCTTGCCTGTTGACTTGGGTTGCCACGCACGCCACCAGTGACTAGGAATGTGCTGTTCTTAGTCACCCTCATCAACTTTTCAGCCTCTACCCCTTTCTAACTTTTGGTCCTACTCTGATGTTTGAAAAGTCCACTACTCGGGACCCCGGGGTTTAGCGTTGTAGCCTGATACAAGGGGGGAGAGAGAGGACGTACCTCTTCCTCCACAGTAGCCGTTGTTTTCGGAGGAACTACTGGTGTCCCCTGTTTTCCTGTTAGCTCTATCTGCTCTTGGAGTTGTTTGATGATATCATCTTTATTCTTAAGCTCTTCTTCAGCCTTTGTAAGTTTTTCTTGATGTTTGATTAATTCCTGTGCCACTATATGCATGTGATCTGTGTCTTCTTTGCACTGTCGGAAATAATCTTTCTCTGCTTTTTTCCATTTTTTGCGTAGAGCTGCAGTGTCATTCATATATTTTTATTCCCATTCTGCAATGGTCTCTTGCTCCTGTTTGAGCTGATCTGCCAGCTTGGTCAACTTTTCTTCCATGTCTTTTATATCCTCATTTGGTTTGTCAGTATGAGTCGGTGGTTGATCACTGAGGAGAGCTGTCATGAGCTCCTTATTCCTGTTCCGTAAGTGGTCGGCTTCTTCCATGCTCACCTTGAGCTGTGATTCGAGTACCTTGCTACGTGCATGGATTCTTGTTTGCTCTTTTTCTGTCACCTCTAGTTTCTTTGTGAGCTCCAAAACTTGCTCTTTTAGTTGGGCATTTTCTGTTTCTAATAGTTTGCACTGTGCCTTTGTCGTTTTTATCTCTTCGTGTTTCTTCACAACTTGAGCTTCTGCCTTAGATAGTTTCTTAGCCAGATTCATACCTTTCTTTTGAAGCTCCTTCTTATCGAGCATGGCTTGGTCGTAATCTTCATCAGCATCGAGCATCAACTGTTGCGTGTCTAGTGCCGTGCGAATCATATCCTGCACCACAGGCTTGAGCTGAGCTATATCCACGTTGAGCCATGTCTTTGGTATGTCTGGTGTTTCTCCTGTATGTACAGCTTGTCCCTTTGTGACGTGGATCAGTTCTTTATGTGGTTGTCTGACCTGTAGTTGCACTTGCAATTCTGCTTCATCTTCGATCACTTTACGAACCTTCGTGGCACTCCCTTGAAAGGTGACATCCAGTGGGGACGGTTCTGCCACAACCCTTAGTGGGGTGAAAGGTTCTTCGTCTTCTTTTTCTTCTACCTGAGGCTTATCCTCTGAGATCATTGCATGCACCTCAGCCTCAGATTTGTCATCCTTTGTGTGGGTGATGGAGGCATCTTTTTGTTGAATGGGGTGTTGCCCTTCTTCTTTTGTCTTCTCGGTGGTTGTATTTTGGTCTGCCAGCGGTGATTGACCTTTTTCTTTGTTGTCAGCTTGGGTTTCGTCATAGTTTACTTCATTTAATTCGGCCCACTGGCCATCATCCTTCGATTCGCTTTGAATATCTACATCCAATAATGATGTAGTTTGCTTCTCTTGGTCGTCGGATCCTGAACTTGAATTGTCTAGCCCAATCTCCCGATATCTGTGTACCTTAGTGAGTTTGCCTTTTGGTTTTTGAACTTTTGCGGACTGTTGATAGTGATGACCCTGCACTGGCAAATTGATTTGTCCTTCCGTATACTTGTGAGTCTCCTCCAGTGCTTGGGTTAATTCTTCTTCCGTAATCTTTCTGATTCCTTGGGGGGTGGATGTAGGCAGTACATGTACTCTCTTTGTTTGTGGTGCTTCTTCATCTTTTTGTAGAACTTCTCTAGGCCGTTTTGTACCTCGCATCGTTCCTCTCATCCGGGGTTGCGAACTTGTTTCTGTTTCTTCTACTTGTTTGCTCCCTTTCTTTTGTTTCGGTACAGTAGCATTCTTGACAAATTGAGCCAACTCCATTGAAGATGGCATCTCCTTCAAGTACTCGCGCATGCCCAATGCATGGTAAATCATAATTGTAAGGGCAGTGGTCCCATTAAGGAATTTTTTATTTTCCCATTTCTTCTTTGCCTCGAACAATCTTTCTTGCACATATGGGGTAAGATTTACCTGGTTTCCGATCTGTTTAATGGCATGAGACAATAATTGCACAATAATCTTTTGAGGAGCCGTGTATCTGTTCATACTCGGGAAGCAGAAGTGTTGATGAATCAACCTGACTTCTTCTTCAATATCCACCCTA
The DNA here is from genome assembly GCA_020310875.1 of Ceratopteris richardii. Taxonomy (NCBI): domain Eukaryota; kingdom Viridiplantae; phylum Streptophyta; class Polypodiopsida; order Polypodiales; family Pteridaceae; genus Ceratopteris; species Ceratopteris richardii. The sequence goes on along the minus strand of CM035415.1, from coordinate 194,167,544 downwards.
TTAATGTCGACGAAAGTTCTCGTTTTTGCTCCACGACTTTCTTCTTTGACCGTGTTGACACCATCTTTTTCCCATTCAAATGCTTCCTTGATTAAGTCGTGGGAAAACTGAATGACTACCCATTCTCCATTTTTATCCATTACATTGGCTTCTGGCACCAACGAGTCATGTAGTGCCGGTCTTAGAGTGTTCATGACCTGTGTACAGCGTTGGAAATCCGGCTTGTAGATAGGTAGCTCAAAATATTTGTGAACTCCTGCTTTCTTCATGATATCGATGGTAGATGGCATTCCATGTAAAACTTTGAAGTCCTGGGACATGATCGGAAAGTGGTGCTCCGTGTCCATGATCTTTATGTTGGCCAAGAAAAGATATTCCTCCACTGGTTGCTCATCTCTGAACCAATGGCCTTTTGCTTTCGTAAGACATTGGGGAGGGAATTCGTGGACCTCCTCTTGGATTGTAGCTTCAGAGTCTTCAGAAGCCATCTGCACTTACAAGGAAAAGTGCATCAGATTAAAAAGCTTTCATGAGACCATACATTGTGTTGTTTTGATTATGGTAGTGCGTCACTCCGTTCCCCATTAGTGCAAAAGTGGGATTTCTTACCGACTCTTTTTTATATATTTTTTCTGAAATAAGACAATCGTTAGTATAGCCGAAGCGTAGTTTATGTACATAGTATGTCCATTCCTATCAGTTTAAAGCTAAGATCTAGTCTCACTTGGAGATCGTGCACCACTAGTTTGATAATGTACATCTTGTGCCGAATGCGTGGCCTTGTATTGCGGCCCTATCATGCTTACTTGAGGTGCATCAGACACAACATGAGTGCAATCGGGTGCTTTATCTCCTCGATCATCTGCTCCTCGTGGTAGCTTTGGTTTCCAGACCCATTTTGAGAACACTGAGAGAGGTCGCTGGGTTTTCTCGATTCGTGTAGCTGCTCGTGTTCCATTTGCCTTATCCATTGTCCGATTGAATTTGGCATTTCTTTGCGATCTTCTCTGATGATTCTTATGTGTGGTTGACTGTTGCCTTGTCTGCTGTGATATTTCCTCTTTGGTCCTTACATTCTGTTTAGCTGCTTGTATGACCTTTTTGGGAATCCATATCTGATGTCGAGATCTTTGAGCTTCAAGCAAGGGCTTGGCAATCCATACTTGTACTGGTTCTTTCCGTTTGTAGTTCTTTGTAGCGGGTTTGGTAATGCATGTTTCCTTCTTCAAAGCGCTTGTGGACGTTTCTTGACTCTGTATTTGATCCTTGCGTACCCACATATATTTGGGTGGTTGTCGGTTCGAGTATCTGCTTATTGGTTTCCAACAGTACGATCTTTGAATGTTTTGAGCCTGTTTAGGAGAGAGCGTCTCCTCGTTGGTTGGCTGATCCTCAATTACATTGGATAACTTTGACGCTATAGGGGGTGTCGCAAAGATTAAAGATTCAGCTTCGATGCATTTGCTTTCTGAGTGTTGAGCACAGTTGCTACTATCTTCCGTCGCTTCTTGAACTTCCTCTGATCTTGGTCTTGACATGGTTTGGTTGCATGGTTTCTCTTCAAGCAAGCTGAAAATCTCCTTATGCCCTATCGTGGCTGAAATATATCCTTGAGCCAGATGGATACATGCTTCTGTTTCAATGATCCAGTCTTGTCCTAGAATGAAGTCTTCTATTAAATCGTCATCCTCACAAACTAGGACTCTTTGTTCCATGGAGGAATTTCCTAGGTGGAGGGATACATTCGTGGTTCCAATGCATTCTATGGTGTGACCTCCGATTCCTATTAGTTTGGCTTTTGTGGGATTCAATTCCAATTGCAATTCGTTCGCTATCCTCCTTCGCATGCAGCTAAGGCCTGCTCCTGAGTCTATCAATGCATCTATCAATTTATACTTTGTCTTGCCAATCCCTAGGTTTAGGTAAGGTTGTGTTTTACACACACCCGTTGTATCACCATTTTTGACCTGATAGTTTGCCATAGGGATGGGCTCTCCTCCTTGGAGATAGCGTTCATCTCTTTGCCTGATCCACTCCTTGCGTTTTCTAATGCGTTCTAGTGCTTCTTGTCGGGCTTCCTCTCGAATTCGTTCTTCTTCCTTTTTTCTATTTTGAGCTCCTAACAGTCGCGCTAGCATTTGATCAGTCAATGGTTCCATGAATCGTCTTACTCGGCATCCACTGATGTAATTGGGAAGAATGTCTCCGTCTAGTGTGGCGAGATTGACTGCACCACTAGTGGAGATTCGATTTATAATCAGGGGTCCATATCCGCGTTTTTGTAGCTTCTTTGCATGCTGTTTTAGAGTGTATACCAGGACTAAGTCGCCTTCTTTTAGTCCCTTGTCTTTTATGTGCGAATCGTAATATGCCTTTTGTCTCCGTTTAGCGGCATAAATGCCTGCTACAGCTTGCAATCTAGTCTTGTGCAGCTTTTCAATTTGATCTAATTGCTGAGACAATTCATGACCGTTCCACTCATATTTCTGGGCCACTTTCAATGTAGGTACTAAGAAGTCAATTGGCAAAATTGCATTCTGCCCATACACTAGATTGAAAGGTGTGGTTCCAATGGCCGTTTTATATGCCACTCGGAAGGCCCAAATTGCGTGATGCAATTGTTTGTCCCAATCTGACCTTCCATTATTGACAATCTTTGTCAATACAGTGCATAGTACCTTGTTGGAACTTTCAGCTTGTCCGTTAGCTTGAGGATGGTATGGGGCTGATTTTTTATGAATCACTAAAAAGTCATTCATTAGCGATTCAATGACTTCGTTTAGGAAATGCGTTCCTCGATCACTCACTATCTCGATCGGTAGTCCAAAGCGTGTGAAAATGTGCTCAAAGAGAAATTTTGCTGTGGTTTGAGCATCATTTTTTCGAGTGGCTTTTGCTTCTACCCACTTTGTTAAGTAGTCGGTGGCTACTATGATGTATTCCGCATGTGATCCTTTCGCCGGTGGATTGATAGGTCCTATGAAATCAATACCCCACTTGGTAAATGCTCTTGCACAAACCATGGGTCTTAAAGGCATGTCGTCTCTTCGAATGGGATATTTCGCTCTCTGGCATGTTTCGCAGCTTCTCACATATGTCTCCGCATCCATATGTAGAGTTGGCCACCACAAGCCTGCAAAGAGAATCATCTTGACTGTTCTGTCTGCTGAGAAATGTCCTCCCGCAGCTCCTGCGTGTGCCATTTCTAATATGGGAAGATATTCTCCTTCATGCACGCACAATCTGAGTTGATTGTCTTTCCCTCTTCTAAACAATTGTTTTCCCATTATCACATAATCCTTGCTCATTTCCTCTAGGGATCGCTTTCTTGCTAGACTAGCTCCTATTTCGTGCTCTTTCGTTTTGAGGAATTGTACTAATGTTTTACTCCAATTAGGCGCTATGGTCGAAAAGGGTAAGAACACGTGATCCTCTGGGTTAGTTTCTTGGCATTCCACACAATTACTTACATAATCGTGAACGTCTTTGGACATGTCGGGCCAATATACGCCTAATCTTTTTAATTCTCGAATTGTTCCATGCATCCCTTGATGTGTTTTCCACTTGTTAACATGTGCTTGCTGAATTAGTTGCTTCTGTTCGTCCTCCTCGACACATCTCAATAAGACTCCGTTAGGTTCCTTATAATACATGCTTCCAGCAACAATGTGTAAATTTCTTGTTTGAAGAATCTCGTTTTTGTTGTTCTTATTTATTGAGTGTTGAGGGCCATGGGTGAGTATAGGAATTAGTCGTTCCGCCCACTTTGGACATACTTCAAGATTAAACAAATACGTATCTGGTAAATCATCCGGTACTCCGCTAGGTGGTTCTCCATGAGTTAGCCTTGACAGGTGATCCGCTCTTACATGTGTGTTTCCTTTTTTGACTATTACCTCAAAGTCGAACTCCATTAATAACAAGAACCATCGTACCAATCTTCCAGTGTTGCAAGGCTTATTGACTAAATACAACAAAGCCTGATGGTCTATGAAGAACTTGAATTTGTTGGCTAAGAGGTAGTGTCTAAACTTCTTCACTGCATAAACCATTCCTAAGCCCTCTCTTTCAGTAGTCGTGTAATTTCTTTCTGCTTGGTTTAATTGTCTACTCGCATAAGCGATTGGATGGTCAAGCTTTCCTTCGTCAGCCGGTTGAGCTAGGATACATCCAATGGCATAGTTCGAAGCATCAACATGAATATGAAAAGGCTTGCTCCAGTTGGGTGATTTTAGAATTGGGGCTGTACTCAGCCGCTTTTTAAGCTCGTTGAAGGCCTTCTCACACTCGTCTGTCCAAGTGAACTGATTCAATAGACCATATAAGGGCTTAGCTATTATGGCATACATGTGAATAAACCTACGGTAATATCCACAGTGTCCCATAAAGGCTTGTACCTCTTTCGCGTTCTTGGGTCTAGGTAGCTCGAAGATAACTTTAATCTTTTCTTCGTCCGTGGATATTCCATTCTTTGAAACGATGTGTCCTAGGATTTTTCCTTGTCGCACCATGAAGACACATTTCTCAGGGTTCAAGCAGACTCTATACTGTCTACATTTATTGAATATTTTTCTCAGTTCCGGTATGTGGTCTGGTCGTTGATTCGAGTATGTACACAGATCATCTACGTATACTTCCATACTTTTTCTCAGAAATTCTTTGAAAACATGACACATCAGTCGTTGGAAGGTGGCTGGCGCATTAGTGAGCCCGAAAGGCATCACTCTAAATGCATAGATTCCCCATTCAGTCGCGAATGCGGTTTTATGCTGGTCCTCAGTTGCAATAGCTACTTGGTTGTAACCAGAGAATCCATCCAAGAAGCTATAGACCTCCTTGCCGGCAACTCTTTCCAAAAGATGGTCTGTGATGGGTAAGGGGAAACTATCTCGTATATTTGCTGCATTTACTTTTTTCAAGTTGATACACACCCTTAGTTTTCCGTTTTTCTTGGGCACTACTACTAGTGGCGATGCCCATTCTGTGTGTTCAATCTCATAAATGAATCCTGCCGCTAGTAATTTGTCAATTTCTTCCTTTATCTTTGCTGCGTAAACTTCGTTATAAGTGTAAGGGCGTTGTTTCGAAGGTTTTGCATCTGTTGTCATAGGAATTCGATGAGCGCATATGCTGGGTTCTACACCCTTAAGGTCTTTGTACGTCCAAGCAAATACATCTCGATATTCTCGGATGAGTCGTATGAGATCCTCTTCTTCCTCGTTTGATACGTCTTTCCCAATATACGTGCACCTTTCTTCTCCGTCTTCTATCGTTACAACCACTTTCTTGGTTTGTTCCTTGTTATCATAGGCTTCTCCGTCCCGGGCCTCTCGTTTAGGCATTTGAGTTGCTATCTTCCTTTCTTCCACTTCGTATCTTTTAAAATGTTCTGGAACTTCGAAGTGGTCTGGTTCCGGTTCTACTTTACTCGTGTCCTCTCTATGCTCATGTACTCTTGGGATGGTTTCGATTGCTAAGACTTTTGTCGGTCTTTCTTTTGCTTCCTTTTGCATGGTTTCTAAATATTGTTTTCAGAGTCAAACTCTGGTTCCATTTCTATGCTTTCATACTCTTCTTTCCACTCTTCCTCTACAATTTCTCCTGCTTCTACTTCTTGGAGGACAACCATGTAGAGGTTCACGTCATACCCTTCCTCGTCTATACAATCGTTCATCGTCAGTACTTCCTCATTCACACAAACATCTAATGTGGCTAGGATTTCCATCCAGCCATGTGGTTCGAAGAGTTCATCTGAAAAAATTTGAGGCATATAATCGAGGTCTTCTATCGATCGATAATTAGGGTGCCCTATTGGCCACATTTGTCTTTTACACTCCTCCTTCTTTGCTTCTTTGCACATCCACAACAGGGCATCCTCGTGCATCCAAGATTGGTCACTTGATCCAGCACTGTGAATGGATAGGTCATCTTCCTCTTTGTGGACTGGATTCCATTGTAATGGAGGGACATCCCGATAAGCGAATGTGTGCAAGTTTATCTTGGTAGTGTTCCCTTGATGTTGGAGATATAATGAATCTCTGCCCCAATCTTGTACTACTCGCATCTATCGCATGAATGGTCGTCCTAATATCATTTCATAATTGTTTGCTTTTTCGAACTTACATATGGCCAATGTGTGTTCAAACTCCACTCCACACGTTGTTAACTTAATTCCTTCCAATATTCCTAGGGGTCTCTCCACATGGCCGTCTGCTAACTGGAGTTTCATGCGAGTGGGCCGTAAGGCTGGTTTTCCCCACTTTTCCCAAATTTCCTTCGTTGCAATTCCTACTCCGGCTCCTGTGTCTAAGATGGCTTTGGTCTTGTACCCGTTGTAGATGACAGGTAAACAGGTATTCCCTTCATCTCCTTCACTGAATTCTCCTACTTTATCGACTGGAACCTGTATTGTGGACTTATTTTCCCGTTCTTTTCCTTTTGATCCTCCATTCTTTGGCAGTGGTTTCAATTGATCTGCCATTTGCTTCCACAACTAGGGTTTGAGTCGAAGCAAATCTTCCACCGTTAGTTGGCATTGTACTTTTGTTTTCTTTAACTCTGTTAGGTTATGCGAACTCTCCTTTCCTTTTCCTGATCCTTTTCCATGCACCGTGGGTGCTCGTATCACCACTGACTCTTGTTCGTACTCCCCCATATAGTTAGGCAATGTTGAAATGCTTATGGTCTCCTCTCTACCTCTATCGAGTCTTGAAATCTCCGCGTAGGCCTCCTCAAGGTTAGGATGGGGTTGACAGTCTTCCACATCTATTTCATCAAATGGTGGTGGGTCGACACCATTCCTTTTCCATTGTTCTTCTCTGATTCTATCCCACAAGTCCTTGGGCCATTCTGCTTCTAAGTCTGGTATGGCTGATACAGGGCCATCTTGTGCCGTCTCTTGTTCACCTTGGGGATCTTCTTTCCTTATTTCTTTATCCTTTGGTTTGATGTATTCTTCATAAGGTTCCTGTGCAATCCTTGTCTCTGGTAGAGTTGGGATAGTCTTTTCTAGGGTTGTTTGTGCTACTTCTATGAGTTTCCTGCATATAGCTAGTCTTTCCTTTTCTAATTCCCCATTAGGATAGATTTTTTCATGTTGCTCTATGTTCGGTCCCATTTTGATTCTAGCTTGGTACGCTTTTAGCCACATATCCAAGTCGTCTGGCTTTGGATCTGCTAGAATTGATCCGGGCTTCTCCCTATCCGGGCTCGGTTCAATTAGCTCAGGAGTTTCCTTAGACTTCCCTAGTTCTTTGTGTTTACTTGATTTTGCACTTTGCTTTTTACTGTTTGTACTCTTGTTATTTGCCCATTTGTCCTTGAGTTTCTCTCGTCGTTCTTTCCATTTCTGAGTTTTTATGTTGCGAGAATTCTCACATGGGTCCTCAGAATCTTCCACTATCTGAGCTGAAGGGCTTATTTTCGTATTGTTTTTTTGTTCCTCTTCTGGTTGTTGTTCTTTTTGTTGTTTTGTTTGGGCCCTACTGATGGCTTTTAGTGGCACTGTGTATTCCTTATCACTTCCAGATTCTTCTATGACCTCTATTACATTGATTGGTGCAGGACCTTGATTTTTTTTTGGATTCTTAGGACAATCCCTAAAAAGGTGTTCCTTTCCGCAATCACTGCAATATCCTTCCCAGATTCTAGGTGGTGGAGGGTTGTATGGTCGAGGGCATTCTCTAATGAAATGGTCTCCTCCACATCTAAAGCACGGTCCTCTCGGTACTGGTGGTCTACTGGGTGGTCTCATGGGTTGTGGCACTTTAGGAGCTGTATACATTAGAGTGGAAGTTTCTGCTCCATAAGTCTGGTCATAGCCTTCATACCCATAGTACGTAGTCTCATAAGTCGGTTCGTATTCCATCAGGTAGGCTTCATACGGATAGTACTCTCCTGGTGGAGGTTCATACCCTTGGTTGGTTGATTCTACATTGGTCGCTATTGAAGCTGGTATTATGGCTCTTTCCAAGTTTTCTTCCGGTTGAGTATACTTCACAGGTACAACTTGTTGAGGTTGTGATAGTTGGGGTCCCAATACTGGTTGTGGTGGTGGATACGATGCTTGCTCATATTGTCTTGGTGCTCCTACCGGATAAGGGTTGTATCTAGGCATCTCCCTACCAACCTCTCTAGATGGATATCCATAAGGTCGGTATTGGGGTGGATGGACGGGTCGTGTTTGCCTATTAAAGGGACAGTTCTCAGTTGTGTGATTGGTATATTTTTGCTCGATGTGGCAGTATGAAGAAGTCCCTTGTTGTTGTTGTCTGTTGTATGGATACGTAGGTTGTGCACCGGCTCCTCCTCTGGCACACAAGTGTGTGGGATGTTCTCCTCCACATAAGTTACACCTCCTTAACATAGGCACTCTTTGAGCTGGATGTTGGTAAGCTCTCTGCCCTTGGACTCCTAGTTTCTTTGCTAATAGTTCCGCTAGTTCTTCCACATTACTAGAATTGGACGTAACAGTGCTTCTTGATTCTTCTGATTTAGTGAGGTCGGTAGTACCTTTGAGGTCCTCAGCAAGGTTATCTTCCAAGTCGATGCACTCTTGAAGACACTCACTCAATGTTTGTAGCCTTTTCACATACACTAGGGTTCTTAGGGTCCCGTTAGAGAGTCCATCTAAGAATAATGAAATCATCTTTTGTTGAGTCGGTCTCTCAGCCACTGGGCATCTATCCACATATTGATTGAATCTTCGGGCAGCAGTCTTCACAGTTTCACTAGGGTTTTGCTTAAAGCTATGGATTAAAGATGCAGAATTGTGTTTAATCCCTCTCTTTGTAAATTCTCCAATGAATTCTTGAAAGAATTGTTCCATGTTTCCAAATTGATTGGGATCTAAAGGTTGGAACCAAGTTAGAGCTGTTCCTGTGAGGGTGAGTCCAAAAGACTCATACTGTACAAAGAAGTCCTCTACTTGCTCCGCTCTTAGAACTTGTTTAAATTCGGCTATATGATCATATGGCTCCCCTAATCCATCATAATGGTTTCTCACACACTTAGCTACTTGGATTGGTCTCAATCTTCTCATTGGTTCAGGCGGTCTGGGCATTACAGGGAAGACTGGGGCAGCTGGTCGTAATGGAGGCATTCCTGGCTGTCCTCCCACAGGTGGTCGTGGTCTGACCGGTGGGCGGAAATGGTTCCCCATCCCTGTGTGGGTCTGATTGTGTGTGTGCACTCCTGGAGTTGCAAACTGTACATGAGTACGGTTGGGCACACTTCTTTGACTGGTCTGTCCTGATGTGGTATGTTCCGTCTCTTGTTGATTTCCAAAAGGATTTTGCGAGGTAGTTGCCTGCTCCCTCTGAGGAAATACAGGTGCACCCATATGTCTCAGCCGAGCCCTGTCTAGGACACCTACATGCCAATATCTTCTTTGATTCTTATCCAAGTAAGTGAGTCTAGTTTCGTCATCTGGGTCTTTCAACTCATAGAATGTCATGGGGCTCTCTCCTATTCCTGGAACAGGCACGTCAGTTTGAAGCAATAAGTCTGCTCCATGAATCATGTAGACTTCCAATAGGTAGTCGTCTTGAGGTATCAAATCTCCTCTCAAGACCCGTGATACTTGTGACCTGCCTCTAGGGGTGGTCACAAACTCTTCTGGTTGTGTCCTTCCTAGGTTTTCAGGGTCTAAGAGTTCACCTCTTTCATTGATCCTTTCCGGAAATTCAGTTACTATGTAGATGTGACCAACTTTGTCAACATATGCACCTCCTTCGTATTTGACAGCTGGTCGGGGTATGATTGTGACATTTTGGGAAGTTACCATCCTGGCCACAGACCTATTTAAGCCATCCAGGTAGATTGGAATCTCCTGGGCATTGGTGGATACATACTGCAAGGAAGTACGGTAGTCCCCCTCCACAGTAGTCATGAAGCTTCCTGTTGGTGTGGGACCTTGCATGTCTTCTGAAGCCATAATTAATTCCTCTTCCAAGTCACTGGAAGTTTCTAAGTAAACTGAGTGATGACTAGCCTGGGTTGTACTTCCTACTGAGGATATGACACTCCTTCTACTACCTAGAACTCTTCCTGACCTCAAGTTCATTCACTCTCTGAAACCTCTCTTTATGCTTCCTAGATTCCCTTTGGACAGCTCTCCCAATGATTCAGTTTGTTTGCCAAAAGAAGGGTTTACCCTGGGTGATACCACACTCGGCGATACTCCACTGACCGCGATACGATACCAGACACCCAGACGATACGATATCAATCTGGTGTCGCGATACTATCCTGGAAGACCAACGTACGACACCTTGACTAGGTACGATACGATACCTGAAAGGCTCGGCGATACGACACCAATGACAGTGTCGCGATACTGTCCTACTGAACAGACGATACGATACCAGATATAGTGTCGCGATACTCCACTGGGGAACACCACGATACGATACCGGCAAAGTAGACGTTACGATACCAGAGCTCCCAGGCGATACGATCTCACGGTGATGAGTGCGATCGCGATACCAATCTTGGCGACACGATACCACTATGGTGTCGCGATACCAAGATAAGCAACCGACGATACGACACTTGGGGAGGGCACGATCGCGATACTGAAGTAGTGTCGCGATACTAAAGTAGTGTCGCGATACCACAGTATCAAGCGATACGATACCACTCGGGTAAAGTGAGGTCGCGATACTAGAAACTTAGGCGATACGACACCACAATGGTGTCGCGATACCAAGTTTTAGTACCAGACGATACGATACCAAGGATCGGATGCGATCGCGATACCAAATCAGTGTCGCGATACTAAGATAGTGTCGCGATACCAAGACTGGTATCCAACGATACGATACCTATGGCGAGTGTCGCGATACAAGGGAATTTTGGTATCGCGATACCAAAACTCAACCGATCGCGATACTCAAGCCAAAATGCAAGATTTTTTCAAACTTTTCTCACCCCCTTGCCCTCCTCACTCTCCTCTTCCCTCCTATACCTCTGTATCACACAAAAAGATGACAATGATATCAGTTTTCCCCCCCCGCCATACTGCGCAGACTTTTAATCACGTGTTTGATCATTTTTAAAATGTTTTTGTCAGATAAATTGTGAGAATGTTTACCTTGGTACTGTCTTGCTTGCACTGTGAGCTCAAAACCTAGCCTTAAAAGCCTGAAAGCCACGATACCAAACCCACGATACTGGTCACTGCTAGCAGACGATACCAGAATACAGTGAAGTGTCAAATGAGCCAATTTTTTTGGTTTTTATAGTTTTTTGGACTGAACTTAAAATTTTGGGATTTTTGGTGATTTTCTGAGAATTTTGGCCTACTCCTACTCCTCTTCTCCTCACTTCTCCTCTCCTTCTAACCTAACCCTAAATCCTTCTTCTCTTCCCTCCTCCTACACTTAAACCTAAAACTTATCACACACACCTCAAAGATGAGAAGTGACAAGTGCTGAAATGGTGGACTACTCGCCAGTGGACAAATTTGCGTCTACAAGTACAAATCGATCACACTCGCACTATAACTATCACGAAGACACCTTGGTGGAGTGACTCCCCGGCAACGGCGCCAAAAACGTGTGTACTTGAGCCACGATGACTCAAGGACTTGTACCAATGAGACTATACCTCAATTGCCATACAAGTGCATATAGTGGAGTTCTTTTCACACATTTAAATGTCAATCCTAAGGAGAGACTTACCAAGTGTATGAAGACATGTGCACACGTGATAGAAAATGAAGTGGTTTAGCTATCCACACATGAGAAAAGACTACTACTACCCACACCTACTGAAATACTGAAAGTGTTGCCGCAAGCCTCTTTTCAGCAGTTTTGGTATTTTGAGGTTTTCTCCCAGCCCAAAACTCCGAATATAGGCAATAGGGTACTCGTTTCGAAGCTCTCGACGAGACGAATCCAACGGTGGTGGTTTCACTCAATTCTGACCACCCTGCTTCAAGCTATGGCAGAAACAGTGAATTACGGGAGTCACAAACACCCGGGCCTCAGCTTCTCCTAGCTTACGCACGCACTACAACAGCTCAAAACAAAGGGGAAGGGGTAGACAACAGTCCTACACTTGCATTTCAAGCATCACACACACATACAAGAGCAAAATGAAGATCAAAATCAGCAAGAAAGAGGCAAACTCGAAAATTCAGAAGTGCTCCTTCTTCACAATGACAAGAAGTTCTTTACAATGAGTCACTTTTGACTTATATACTAGTGCCCTAAGTTTGGTCCTTTCACACAAGAGACCGGCACTTTATTCACTAAAAGGCTAACTTCCTACTATTGTACATGGGTAAATCACTAATCTTCTGTGGGGATGCACCTAGAGGACTCCTCTAGTGCATTTATAATGGAAAATATATACAAGAGTGGTTATGATACAAAAGTTGTGTGTCCAAATCGGAAAAATTTTGGGGCCCGTCCTTTTTCTCTGCATTGTGCGCTCTTTAGCTCTACAACAGGGCACCGCAGGGCGTTTTGCCCATGCGTCCGCTGATGTAACCCACCTGACCGCTGATTGTGTCCATCTGCCCAAGCGGTTGGGTAATTGCCCCTTCTAGTTTGCAGGAAGCCCTAGGAAAAATCTCCTGACGTCCTTCTGATTGACAACTGTCTATAGCCAAGCCCGAGTGGGTTGGTGTAGACATAACGTGACTGATCTGACCAAAAGATCTTTCGGTCTTCCATCGCATGCATTTCATGGGGTCTAGGGTTACACACCTCAGTCGGAATGCCATTAGGGAAGTCAAGCGGTATCACTCGTTTCTGATCTAAGGTTCCAATCTGCAAGGAGCATTGTCTAAGATTTAGGTCCACTGAGTGATCGTATAGCCAATCTTGGCCAAGGATTATGGGTTCTATCAGCTTGTCATCATGGCACACTAGTAGCTTCGCTGTCATGGTTACATCCTTAATGAGGATAGGAAGGTCCACCTCACCCATGCAAGGGGTTTCCATGCCTCCTAGCCCTATGAGGTATGCCTCAATTGGCCGCATTTCTATCCCTGAGTCCTTATAGTGGGACCATCTAATCGCGCTAGTCGTTGCACCTGAATCAATTAAAGCCCTGAGCTCTTGGCAATGGTTGCCGTGCTTTAGCTTGACTGTAATGAATGGTCTCCTGTCCACTATGCTAGGATGATTGGTTGACTTTACTTGACACATGGCCATGGGATATCTAGGTGATGTTTCCAGAGGGTTATAATGTTCTCTCCCTAGTCCTTGTCTTCTTAGCTTCATGCGCTTAATGCATTCTATTGCTTCTGCCTGAGCTTCCGCTCGTATTCTATTTTCTTCCTCCTTACGCTTCTTTGCCAACGTGAGTCGTCTAAGCATATCCTCAGTAAGAGGTTCCTGATATAACTTGACTCTACAGCCACTAATACAATTAGGCATTATGTCTCCTTCTAAGGTGGCTAACTGTACTGCTCCACTTGTCGAGAGTCTGTTAATGATCATAGGTCCATAACCTCGCTTTTCTAACTTTTGTGCGTGTTGCTTTAGCGTATATACTAGGACTAAATCCCCTTCTTTTAAGCCTTTATCTTTCACATGTGCATCAAAATAGGTTTTCTGTCGTTTCTTTGCCGCATATATGCCTGCTGCAGCTTTCAGCCTGGTTTCTCCTAATCGTTCCAAGTCCATTATTCTTGCTGATAATTCATGGCCGGTCCACTCATGTTCTTGTGCAACCTTAAGGGTTGGTATCAAGAAGTCCAAAGGAAGCACAGCATTCTGACCAAAAACCATCTAAAAGGGGGTTGCATTGAGTACGGTCTTGTAGGCCACTCGATATGCCCAAACAGCGTGGTGTAACTGTTTGTCCCAATCTGAACGTTTGTTGTTCACGCGTTTCGTCAGTACGTTACAAAGGATCTTATTAGTGCTTTCAGCCTGACCATTGGCCTGAGGATGATATAGTGCGGATTTCTTGTGAATCACCATAAAATCCTGTAACAAATATTCAATGACTTGGTTTAGAAAGTGAGTTCCGCGATCGCTCACTAGCTCTATAGGCAATCCATATCTTGTAAAGACATTCTCAAATAAGAATTTTGCAGTTGTGTGTGCATCATTCTTTTTTGTGGCTTTTGCCTCTACCCATTTCGCAAGATAATCTGTCGCGACAATGATGTATTCAGCATGTGTACCTTTTGCAAGGGGGTTAATGGGTCCTACAAAGTCTATACCCCACTTAGAAAATGCACGTCCTCCCATCATGGGTTTCAATGGCATTTCATCTCTGCGAGTAGGAAATTGAGTTCTACATCACATCTCTTAACATAGGTATGAGCATCCATGTGAAGAGTGGGCCACCATAATCCTGCAAAGAGGATGGCTTTGATTATCCTTTCAGGTCCAAAATGACCTCCTACAACACCTTGGTGTGCAGTCTCTAGTATGCTCAGATAATCGCTTTCATGAACACATTGTCTTAGATATCCATCTCGTCCTCTTTTGTATAGATTATCACCAATAAGTGAATAGTCTTGAGCTTCCTGCTCCAGACTGCGTTGTCGAGCTAAGGTCATTCCTTGAGGGAATGTCTTCGTCCTCAAGTATGTCACTAAAGGTTCGCTCCAGTCTGGTGTGAGAGACACGTGATATAATGTAGCATGCTCTACTGGTGGTCTTTCACAACAAACATGGCATTCTTTACACAACTTGTAGACATCTGCTTCCATCGAAGGCCAATATACTCCTAGTCTATGCAGAGTCTGTAATGTTCGATGTTTTGAATGATGTTGCTTTAGTGCACCTATGTGTGCTAATTGCAACCAATTCGCATGTTCTGATTCATCTACACAACAAGCAAGAATCTTTTGATTATCCTGTTTATATATGCTTCCTGCTATGATTTGGTATCTCTGAGACTTGGTAATCTCTCCTTCTTTGATCTTTATCCTAGGATTGTTGGGTCCATACGTGAGAATAAGGACTAGTGGTTTAGCCCATTCTGGTGCTATCTCCAGGTTAAACAAGTATGCATCTGGTAGATCATCCACTACTCCTTGAGGAGCTTCTCCTGAGGTTAGTCTCGAGAGGTGGTCAGCTCTGAGATGTGTCTTTCCTTTCCTAACTACTACTTCAAAATCATACTCCATGAGTAATAGAAACCAACGTATTAGTTGTCCTGTGTTACATGGTTTGTTGACTAGGTACAATAGGGCTTGATGATCTGTAAAGAACTTGAATTTGTTGGCCAACAAGTAGTGCCTAAACTTCTTTACTGCGTAGATCATGCCTAATCCTTCTCGTTCCGTAGTGTTGTAATTTCTTTCTGCTGCGTTCAATTGTCTGCTCGCGTAAGCTATGGGGAGATCTATATTACCTTCATTCGTGGGTTGTGCTAACACACATCCTATGGCGTAATTGGATGCATCCACATGTACATGGAATGGCTTACTCCAATCTGGGGTTGTCAATATAGGTGCCGAGCACAAGCGTCGTTTAAGTTTCATTGAATGAATTTTCACATTCATCTGTCCATTCAAAATTGGTTAAAAGAGAGTACAAAGGCTTGGCTATGATTGCATACATGTGTATGAATCTCCTATAATAACCACAATGACCCATAAATGCTTGTACCTCTTTGATGTTCGTTGGCCTAGGTAGATCTGCAATTACCTTCACTTTTTCCTCATTCGTAGAGATTCCATTTTTTGACACAATGTGTCTTAGAATTTTGCCTTGTCTGACCATGAAAATGCATTTTTCTAGGTTCAAACAAACCTGATATTCTCGACATTTGTCAAATATTTATCTTAACTCTGGGATATGCGTCTGCCTGATATTAGAATGAGCACAATATGTCATCGACATAAACTTCCAAACTCTTGCGTAGGAATTCCTTAAAAACATGACACATGAGTCGTTGGAAAGTGGCGGGTGCATTTGTTAAGCCAAATGGCATTACACGAAATGCAAATATGCCCCATTCGGTGGCAAATGCCGTCTTGTGTTGGTCCTCTGGAGCAATGGCTACTTGATTATAGCCTGAAAAACCATCAAGGAAGCTGTAAACTTCCTTGCCCGCAACTCTTTCCAATAAGTGTTCCGTGATAGGAAGAGGATAACTATCTCTAATCGTGGCGGCATTAACTTTTTTAAGGTTAATACAAACACACAATTTTCCATTTTTCTTGGGCACTACCACAATGGGGGATACCCACTCGGTATGCTCAATTTCGTAGATGAATCCTGCTTCTATCAGCCGATCTATCTCCTCTTTAATCTTCGCAGCGTAATTATCATTGTACGTGTACGGTTTCTGTTTTGTTGGTTTTGCATCTGGAGTCATAGGGATTCTATGAGAACATATATCTGGATCTACTCCTTTCAAATCTTTGTAACTCCAAGCGAACACATCTCTATATTCGCACAATAGGGCAACTAGCTCTTCTTCTTCTTCCTTTGTCAAATCATGCCCTATGTATGTACATTTTTCTTCTTCTCCTTCTATGGCTACTATTATTTTCTTGGGTTTCTCTCGGTTATCATATACTTGTCCGTCATTCACCTTTCTATTAGGCATTCGTACCATGATTCTTCTATCTTTGATTTCATATTTCTTGAAGTTCTCGGGTACTTCAAACAAAGATTCTTCTTTTTCTAACATGGTTTCTTTCTTCTTTCTTTTCTTGCCTTCACTCTTGTTAGTCACTTGAGTGGCTATTCTCACATCATTCATAACTTCTTCTTGTTTCTGAGGGATAGTTTCTACTTCGTAAAAATATTCTTCCTCTGATGCAAAGGGTGGGTCCATGATAATTGATTCTAAATCAAAATCACTCGCATCTTCAAATGCATCAGTGTTAGGTTCACACTCTTCTAAAATTGAATCACACATGATCGGCTCTATCGTGAAGGCTGAAATGTCATAGCCATCCTCGTCACAGTGGGGTGTCCATTGTTCTTCATTGATGGCTACATCCATGGTTGCTAGGATTTCTGCCCAACCATGGGGTTCGAATTCTTCATCTGGAAATACTACGGGTGCGTAAGCTGGGTCTTGAAGAGTTCGTGGATGTTGTTCTACACCTAAGGTCCTTGCTTCTAACCTTTCTTCCTCTTGTTTTGCAACTTTACACATCCATAAATGAGTGTCCTCGTGTAACCATGAAGGGTCTGACTCTAATGAGTGTACTGATTCTGTTTCTACTTGTGTCTTATGGATGGTATTCCATTGTATTGGGGGTACATCTCGATGTGAATAGTCTTTAAGATTGACTTTGGTAGTCACTCCTAAATGTTGCAAGTACAAAGAATTAGTTCCCCAATCTTGTACAATTTGCAACTGACGCATGAATGGTCGTCCCAATATCATCTCATAAGCATGATTTTTTGCAAAGGCACAAATGGCGAAATTATGCTCAAATTCTACACCACAAGTGATGAGAGATATTCCTTCTAGTAAGCCTAATGGTTTTTCTATGTGTCCGTCAGCCATTTGTAGCTTCATCCTGGTGGGTCTTAATGCTGGCTTACCCCAACGTTTCCATAAAGCGGTGGTAGCTATGGCTACTGTTGACAGTATACGGGAAGAAGCAAGTACGGACACACATGCAAATCTAGCACTAAGGCAACCCTTCATTTTTTTTCAAAACCCTTACATCATTTTAAAGTGATTCTCATCACTAAAAACCCCTGTAAATACCATTTTCACCTTTTTGTAGCTCCATTTTGTACAAGCCGAGGAATCCTCGAGCTTGAGGAGCCTTAGAAGTAGTTGCCTGCCAATTTTCATTTTTTTTAGATCTCGTTTGAGCCCTCAAATAAACCCTCGAACCTAATTTTTAACTAGGCCGGACACTAGGTCTCGACAGGGCCAAAGCTAGGCAAAAACTATAAATAGAGCTAGAGAGCTCATTTTTGGGGTAGCTTCTTGTAGTTTTGAGCTGGTATGAGAACTTTGTTGCAATAGAAGTGATTCCATTGTCTTACTCTCTTTGTTCTTGCCGTGTGTGCGCGTGTGTGTGTATGTGTGTGCATGTTAGTGTGCTTCTCACTCACACATTTGTGCCTTCACTTGCTCGAGGTCTTCATACCATCCTCATGTCTTCCCGGATTGACATTAAAGGAGGTGCTACTCATCACTGAGCTACACCAAATTTTGGCACCGTTGCCAGGGATTCGAGCTTTGAGGACGAGCGTGTGATGGTAAGACGTAGAGAGGACGAGTTGGAATGGTAAGTAGTCGGTAAATTTCTGATTTTTCTCCATCTCCATCTCCATCTTCACCTCCTTCTCCATCTCCACCTCCACCTCCTTCTCCACTACATATTCCCTCTTCCTTGTCATTCCCCTCACTTGTTGTGTGCGAGTTTGAGAGAGAGCGAGCGTGTGTGTTCTTGTTTTGTGTGTTTTTGCATGTTTCTTGCAGGTTGCAGCTCCATCATCATCTCCAGCAATCTCAGTAGGTACGGAATCTGTCTGCACAGTCCCCGAGGCATCGAGCTCGAGCTATCGCGACACTCCGAAAACTTCACCCAATCATGATTCTGAGTGCACCACGACATTGCGCAGGCCTAGAGCTCCCAAGATCACTAGACAGAACAGAAAAATTCACCATATCCCGAGCTATCGCGACACCTCGAGGTATCGCGACACTCACGACCTATCGCGACACCTCACGAGCTATCGCGACACCTCGAGGTATCGCGACACTCACGACCTATCGCGACACCTCACGAGCTATCGCGACACCTCACGAGCTATCGCGACACTTGGGAGTATCGCGACACCTCACAACCTATCGCGACACCTCACGACCTATCGCGACACTTGGGAGTATCGCGACACCTCACGACCTATAGCGACACCTCACGACCTATCGCGACACTTGGGAGTATCGCGACACCTCACGACCTATCGCGACACCTCACGAGCTATCGCGACACTTGGGAGTATCGCGACACCTCACGACCTATCGCGACACCTCACGACCTATCACGACACTTGGGAGCTATCGCGACACTTCGACCCGACCTATCGCGATACATGGGCTTAACGCATGAAAATTTAGAGTAATTTAATTGACTGAATTAAGGTATCTTTGGGCTTAATCTTGGACACATTGGGAGGATATAAGAGCCTTAGGAGTGGGCAAAAGACCTAGAAACCAAGAAGGAATTTCCTGAACCCTGAGAGCCTGTTTGGACCCCTAAGTGCCTGAATGGTCATAACTTCACCATACGAACTCCGATTAATGAGATTTTGGTCTCGTTGGAAAGCTTATTGAAAATTCTACGTGGACCTCGACTGGTTTTTTGTAGAATCATACGTGGAGTTTTAGAACATGTATTTTCAAGTTGGCCTTTAGGTGAGACTAGATGGTCCTAAGATTGAGGGGGTACAGTGAGTTACTCCAGGGGGGACTGAAAATATTGATGTGTGTCTTTCAATTACTTGTGGTAATAGAGCAATACTGACTGGTGAGCTTTTGCAGGAACATTGTGTGCACTCAAGGCAATCCAAAGCAAGCTAGCAAGGGTGAGTACCAAGCTTGGGAGAAGGCTTCCTGGGCTTGTGTAGCAGTCTGGTCAACCAGCTAATTGAGGTTGGAAGATCTCTCAACCCTCCTTTGTCAATTCCTAGCCTAGGCTAAGTACGACTTAGGTGTGGTAATTAATTAGGGCAACGTTAGGCACGAATCAAGTCCAAGAGAATTAATCAACCAAGTGCAAGAATTAAGTAGGTCTTAAGTCCGAAAACCCTAAGGGACAAAAGGTAAACTGGAGTCGATCACTTATCAAGTGCGAGATTCACTTAAGTACTCCTGACGACGCGATTTCAGACAAGATCATAAACATAATATTCAACCCAAAAGAACAAAGTGATTGGTGCAAATTAACCTGCAACGAGAGTGTGTTGGGGTCCAAAGGGGTAGATAAATCAGGCATATGAACCTTAGATCAGGCAGACACTTAGGCCGAGACAGACAAAGCCTCAGATCTTTTGAAGCTAGTGTCAATCACACTGCCAGGTCTTGGGCCCAGCAGTTGAGTGATTACCCATACACTCCCAGATCAAAAACAAGTGATTCTAAGATGTCCTATCACATGGAGAGACCAGTAGGTAGTTCAAGGGTGGCTTATTTAGAAAAGCCAGAGGGACCTTACAAGACTCAATTGGAATACATCAGGACGAATCGTCTAGGTGCTCGCATCTACGAAGACGGACTGAGAAGATCTGTGGTCCAGATTAAGAACCCCGATCAACCCCATGGACTAGAACACCCGGTAGTGAAGTTTGAGAATGGAGCATACCTAGATAAAGAAGGGACTATATATGTAGTCACCACTCTTCCTGATAGAACTGATGAGTTTGGAAATGTGATTGCAGAAACTGATATGGGTGATATAGAGCAAGGAAATTTAGAGAAAGAGCCAAGAACTCCCCGCGGTAAATCTGTCTTGACCAGAATCATGACTCCAGAATTGATTCCACAGGATAATAAAAGCATAGATTTGCTTTTAAACCGAGAAACTGATGAGGCCTTTTGGAGGTATAAGCCTACCTTGTCTCATGAAGTAGGTGCTCTCACAATCTATGAGTTTAAAGACCCTGATAGCCCAGGCAAAGTAACCTACTTGGACAATACATCAGAGAAGATCTTCGTGGTCACCGAGCATGGCAGACATGCCTACACATGGAAGGGTGAATTTGTTTTTCCCCAACCTCGGACTAATGTGTCATACAGTCACCAAGGAGCTGGGACCTCCCAAGCTCATGGAGCTCAAAGAGATAGAAGTAGAGACAAACCTGAGGTAAGTTTTGCCAACTCCCTGGGAAGAGAAAGAACGGGAACAGAAAGGAATAGAGTGGGACCTGAGGGACATAGAACCCCATGGAATCAAAGGAATGATGACGATTTCCCTTTGCCAAGACCGAGAGAACACACTAGGACCCTGCGACCAACTCAACTGGTGAAGTCCATGAAGAATTACTTCGATGGCACTGGAGACCCTTATGACCATGTGGCAGAATTTCGGCAAGTCTTGAAAGCGGAACATGTAGAGGACCTATTCACACAATATAATGCTTTTGGTCTAACCCTTAGGAACACTGCCCTTACGTGGTTTCAACCACTGAACGAGAGGCATTTCAGAAACATAGACCAGCTCTTAGAGGCATTTATCATTGAGTTTTCTAAGAGTGGAATCAGGCACAACACTTCCTCACTAATTCATAGCTTCAAACAAACACCTCAAGAGACGGTCAGACTAGCTGGAAGAAGATTTAGGCAGTACCTGGAGAGATGCCCGATGCCGGAGTTACCCACACCAGCCAAACAAGTGGCCTTGTTCTTAGATGGATTGTTGAGCACCAAGCTCAGGTCATATGTGTATCTGAAGGACCCCAGAACGATAGAAGAGTGCGTGCGCATGTGCATAGACATTGAGGACAATCTAGGTGAGGAATTAGAACTATCAAAAATCCATAAGGATTCTGATAGCTCTAGTAGCCTCACATCTGGTCAATCCACATCCATTGAGGAACTTGCAGAGAAGGTAGCTCAAAAACTAGGTGTCTCTAGCAAACAAATTCCGAGATTTGCCCCAGTTAAGCGGTGTTACACTTGTGGCGGTGACCATATGGCAAATGTATGTCCCATTATGGCCCAACCCCAGGCGAATCCTAGTAGCCAGTACTGCACCATAGAGCGCAGGTACACCAACCACACTGCACAAGACTGCCCATATAACAAACAAACTGTTAGGCAAAATTACCCTCAGCCATATCCACAACAGGGTAGATACTAGAATCAATACCCACCACAACAATACAACAGACCACAGCAAACTTATCAGCCACCTTATCAAGGGCAGCAGAGACCTCAACCAATCCTAGTGCAGCAACCCCCTGCTCCAACCAATGTGATCCCAGTGAAATATGCATCTGCTGAAGAAAATCCGAATAGAGCCATAGTCCCAGTCACCCCATTGCTATCAGACAGTGATCCAAGTGACCATAGTTTTGACTCCACACATATTGATAGCCCACAGGCTTACTACATGCAGTCACCCGAGCATAACAAGTCATACTATTATGAGGACCCAAGTGAAAGTAGTGGGGAACCTGAGTATGCCAATGTCATGTACACAAACCCCAACTCTAGACCTCAACCTAGGCAGGTACGACCCCCATTTCCTAGAGGACCATGCTTCAGATGTCAGGGAGATCACCTTATACGTGATTGTCCACTGCCTGCCCCTACACAACCTCAACCAGTAACCATTCAGGGTTTCTGTCAAGACTACGGGAAAGAGCATCTCCTACGAGATTGCCCAAAGAACCCTAATAACATGCCTAAAATCACTCCTATCAATGTTGTTGGGTTAGTTGTAGACTCAATAGTGATGGAGAGTGTTAATCTCCAAAAGAACAAATTGACCTTGAATTTAGATCACCTCTATATCAAGATCAAGTTTAGACTCCACCTAATTTAGAGAATCTTCACCAAATTATCAGGAAATTGATTATTCTGAAAAATTCAGTTTCTTCAGAAAAGTCTGCTGCAGATTAGTCACTCATTGACTAATCAATCCTGTAAAATTTTTGATAAAACTTTGCACAACACTTCGCCTTAAGGTTGCGCAACTTTGCCAAGTTAAATCTCTCAAAAAGATTAAGTATACACTGAGCAATGTGTGAAACACTTTACCTATGTCTGAAAGTGCTTCTCTACAATGGCGACTTTGACACCTGCAACTTCTTAGCACTGGTTCTCCCAACTCTGAACCCGTTTGATCAAGATCTTCTAGCCATAGATAGCTTACCTTCCAACTTAGATTTTGAGCCCTGACTTGTGTAAAACTTTACACTGTGGACTGAGCACTGACCATTTCTTTGAAGATGAAATGTGCGCCAGATTTTTCGACTCTCAGAACATCTTCACATATGAATGTTCCTAAACAAAATTCTCACAGCCTGATTGAAATTAATCTCTCAAATTCTAGCCATAGATAGATTAGCTATGGACTTAGATACGTGCAAAAGGATTCTTCAAAAGATTAAGCACAGAAGGAGCAGACAGCAAAATATCGGGCGCAAAATTTTTCTATTTCTCAGAAAACTTACATCTGAGTGAGGATGAACAATCCACTCACTCTTCATGTGCCTAATGACACTAATTTCTCTCTCCCTATTCTCAAATCTTCTTCTCCTCTATTTGCCCGACATTTTCCAACATATTTATAGATGAATATATACAAGTGTATGACTTAAACAAAAGTATAAGTCAGCTAATGTACATATGTGTACATATCTTTGGGTTTTCTGAATATGTCCTTCCTTCAACCATCTGACTTTGTTTTCTTCTTGACTCCTTGACTTCATTTCTCCATAATCCTTCAATTGATGATTGTCATGCACCAACAGCTCCCCCTCAATCATTAATTGAGGTTCTTCTCTATCTTCTTTACTCCAGCCATATCCTTGAATCTTTGTAGTTTTGGTCCATCTAGACTTTTAGTCATCATATCTGCAACTTGATCTTTTGTGGGAGTGTGTATGACTTCAATTTCCTTCTCAATGACCTTCTCTCTCAGAAAATGATACTGTATTTCAATATGCTTAGTTCTAGCATGAAATACAGGATTAGCTGCCAAGTATAATGAACTCATATTGTCTCCACAAATAATAGGAGTACTCTGAATCACATCAAAAACTTTCAAAAGTGTCTTTAGCCATATTACCTCTTTTGCAGCTTCCACCATACCTTTATATTCTGCCTCTGTGGATGACAAAGCAACTGTATGTTGCTTCTTGGAACACCATGAAATCAATTTGTCTCCTACATAGCACACGTATCCATGTGTTGATCTTCTATCATCCACATTACCTGCCCAATCTGCATCACTATATATCTTGATTCTTGTATCTGAAGTAAACCCATAGTACAATCCTTCTCTGAGTGTACCCTTGATGTACCTAAGTACTCTTTGTCCTGCAATCCAATGTTCCTTTCTAGGACAATGCATAAATTGTGAAAGCACACCAACTGCATATGACAAGTCAGGCCTTGTCAATGTAGCATAAATCAAGCTACCAACCAAACTTTGATAAAGTTTCATATCTCTGAACTCTTCTCCTCCAAACCTAGACAATTTATGGTTCACTTCCAAAGGTGTAGGTGCAACCCTGCAATCTTCCATTTTAAATTTGGTTAGCAAATTTTTAAGATACCTTTCTTGGGTCACATATACTCCCTGTTGAGTATAAGAAATCTCCATTCCCAAGAAGAATGATAGGTTCCCCAAATCACTGATTTTGAACTCTTTCTCCATCTGCTTCTTGATCATTTGTATCCCTTTATCATCTGTTCCTGTAAGTATTATGTCATCAACATAAATACAAACATAAATGAATCCATTTTCACTTGCTTTGACTAGCAAGCTACTATCTGCCTTTGATGCTTGAAATCCAAGATCATTCAAGAATTTTACAAGCCTATAATTCCAAGCCCTTGGGGCTTGCTTCAACCCATACAAAGCTCTCTTGAGCTTACATACATAATTTGGACTCACTTGATCTTTGAACCCATCTGGTTGCTCCATGTAGACTTCATCTGAAATGTAACCATTCAAGAAAGCATTTTTAACATCTAATTGAGACAACTTCCAACCTTTACAAGCAGCAATTGCAATGAGTGTCCTGATGGTTGTCATCTTTGCCACAGGACTATAAGTCTCATCATAGTCCACTCCATATGTCTGTGCATACCCTTTCACAACAAGTCTAGCTTTGTACCTAGACACACTTCCATCTGCAAATCTCTTTGTTTTGTAAACCCACTTACATCCAATAATCTTCTGACTATTAGGTTTAGGAACCAAATCCCATGTTTGATTCTCTATCAATGCATCATACTCCTCTTGCATAGCATCTTCCCAATTCTTCTTCCCTTTGGCTTCTTCATATGTAGAAGGGTCTTCATCTGCTTTTACCAAATAAGCATAATCTTTAGTAGTCAAGAATGAAGTGTCATAGCTATACCTTGTAGGTTGCCATTTGTGCCTAGATGATCTCCTAACTTCTGCACTTCTTGAGGTCTCTGGTTCATCACATTCTGGATCAAACCTTGGCCTCTCTTCAACTTCAATCTGCACTTCATTACTCTCACTTTCATCAAGTAATTGAATCTTTGCTTTACCTTTCCTTTGTTCCACTACTTCTTCATCATCTGCATGTACATTATATTTACCTGCATACCAAGTACCTTGCTCATCAAATGTAACATCCTTGGATACAATAAATTGCTTTGTAGATGGACTCCACAACCTGTATCCCATTTGCTTATCATCATAACCAATGAATACATACTTCTCTGCCTTAGGCTCCAACTTATGCCTCAATTGAGATGGCACATATGCATATGCCAAGCATCCAAATATTCTGCAATGATCCAAGGTAGGTTTCTTACCCCACCAAGCTTCATATGGTGTCATACCCTGCAAAGCTTTACAAGGCAATCTATTAACCAAATATGTAGCTGTATTAACAGCCTCAGCCCACAAATAATTTGGACAATTCTTCTCTTTCATCATGGACCTTGCAAACTCAACAAGAGTCCTATTTCTTCTTTCTGCTACCCCATTTTGTTGAGGAGAGTACCTGCAAGTAACTTCTCTCTTTATACCTGCATTCCACAAATAATCATTGAACTCATTTGAAAAATACTCTCCCCCTCCATCTGACCTTAGTCTCTTCAATTTTTGACCTGTAATCCTTTCTGCATATGCATGATAGTGTTTAAATGTATTAAACACTTCTGACTTTTCCTTAATCACATAAATTGTGATCCACCTGGTAGCATCATCAACATATATGACATAATATCTTGAACCATTTATACTAAAGTCCTTTGAAGGACCCCACACATCTGTATGCACCAATTCAAGTCTTTCTGAATACATAAATCCATGCTTGGAATAGGATTGCTTATGAGCCTTACCTAATTGACATGCCTCACATCTGTATGTCATGTGTTGACCTGCAATGTTAGGCATTCCAAGCACTGAATCATTGTTAATCATTTCTTTGATACCTCTTTCATTAAAGTGTCCAAGTCTTTTGTGCCAAAGATCCAATTCTGACACCTTCTGCTCTCCATATGTGAACATAGCATGTCCAACATTTCCTTGTACCTTCAATGTGAAAAGCCTTCCTTCTTTCTTTCCTGCAATAACTTGTTTATACCCTTGACTAGGGTCTTCCACATAAACTCCATCATTTGTAAACCTTACCTCATATCCTTTTTCCACAATTTGACCTACACTGATCAAATTCTTTGGAATTGTGGGAACATAAAGTACCTTACTCAGAAGAGTGCTCCCATCCTTAGCTTTGACTGAACCAATTGACTTTACCTTATGCTTTGTATTATCACCTGTCTGCACTGTATGATTGATTGCATTGTGATCTAGGTCAGTCATCAAAGCAATATTTCCACTCAAATGATTACTACATCCTGAATCAATATAAAACACTCTCATGTCCTCATGTGAGGTTTCACATGTATTCATAATGAGAGTTGAGTCCTCCTTTTGATCTGATGCATAGTTGTAGTAGGTGTTATTATAGGATTGACTTTGGAAGTTTCTTCCACCACCTCTTCCAAAAGAATTTCTACCACCTCTACCTCTGAAATTTCCTCTCTGAAATCTACCACCTCTTGCTCTTTGATTAAAGTTCTGATAATTACCATTGTTTTGATTATTGTGCCAACAATCATGAGATAGATGATTAGTCTTACCACATATCCAACAAGCTCTTGCATTATCTTTGTTGTTTCTGCCTCTTCCTCTACTTCTGCCATTTCCTCTTCCTCTTATGAAGTTTGCTTGGTTTGATGTACCTTCTTCTTCACCTGATTGTTGCTTCCCTTTGTTGGCTTTCTTCTTGTCTTTAGAATACATTGCATGACCTGCACTCTTATCAACATCTCCTTTGATATCATTCTCAAAAGTTAGCATATGACCTAACAATTGATTCAAATCAGGAGTAAAGTGATCTAATGAAAGTTCTGTAGATAAAATGAAAGGCTTCCACTTCTCATCTCCTCTTAGCCCTGTAAGTATTTGTCTTACTAATTTGTCTTCTTCAATATCTTCATCAACTGCACCTAAAGAATCTGCAATGTCCTTCATCTTTGTCACATAATCAGAGATTGATTGTGAGGCCTTCTTCTTGAAGGTAGTAAATTCTGCCCATAGTGAAGCCTTCCTTGATTTGGTTGTATTTTGGAAATGCTCTTCCAAAGCATTCCAAATGTCACAAGCACTCTCAAGTCCTCTAATGTGAGGAAGCAAATAGTCATTGACTGCCATGTAGATGATGCTTCTTGCTTGAGCATCCTTCTTCATCCAATTCTTCAAATCTGCAAGCTCCTCCCTAGTTGGAACACTAGGATCTCTGAATTCTGGCTTTTCTTCATCTCCTGTAATGTATCCTATCAGATCTTTGCTCATAAGGTGAGCTTCCATCCTCATAGACCATGCAGGATAGTTCTCTCTATCCAACTTTTCAATTTGGAGACTATCTCCCATCTTTACTTCACCTGTAGCTTCAAATCTTTAACCTTTACAGATAATAAATGTACCTTTACTTCGAATGTTGCTCCTTCTGATCCTTTTGATGCTCTTTGTATATCTTCCTTCAATCTTTCTTCAACCTTTACCCTTTTGCACCTTCAAAATGTAAAGATTTGTACTTCTGCAATAGTCGGAGTCTTCTTCTTCTCAATTTTGACACAACCTGCTCTGATACCACTGATGGAGAGTGTTAATCTCCAAAAGAACAAATTGACCTTGAATTTAGATCACCTCTATATCAAGATCAAGTTTAGACTCCACCTAATTTAGAGAATCTTCACCAAATTATCAGGAAATTGATTATTCTGAAAAATTTAGTTTCTTCAGAAAAGTCTGCTGCAGATTAGTCACTCATTGACTAATCAATCCTGTAAAATTTTTGATAAAACTTTGCACAACACTTCGCCTTAAGGTTGCGCAACTTTGCCAAGTTAAATCTCTCAAAAAGATTAAGTATACACTGAGAAATGTGTGAAACACTTTACCTATGTCTGAAAGTGCTTCTCTGCAATGGCGACTTTGACACCTGCAACTTCTTAGCACTGGTTCTCCCAACTCTGAACCCGTTTGATCAAGATCTTCTAGCCATAGATAGCTTACCTTCCAACTTAGATTTTGAGCCCTCACTTGTGTAAAACTTTACACTGTGGACTGAGCACTGACCATTTCTTTGAAGATGAAATGTGCGCCAGATTTTTCGACTCTCAGAACATCTTCACATATGAATGTTCCTAAACAAAATTCTCACAGCCTGATTGAAATTAATCTCTCAAATTCTAGCCATAGATAGATTAGCTATGGACTTAGATACGTGCAAAAGGATTCTTCAAAAGATTAAGCACAGAAGGAGCAGACAGCAAAATATCGGGCGCAAAATTTTTCTATTTCTCAGAAAACTTACATCTGAGTGAGGATGAACAATCCACTCACTCTTCATGTGCCTAATGACACTAATTTCTCTCTCCCTATTCTCAAATCTTCTTCTCCTCTATTTGCCCGACATTTTCCAACATATTTATAGATGAATATATACAAGTGTATGACTTAAACAAAAGTATAAGTCAGCTAATGTACATATGTGTACATATCTTTGGGTTTTCTGAATATGTCCTTCCTTCAACCATCTGACTTTGTTTTCTTCTTGACTCCTTGACTTCATTTCTCCATAATCCTTCAATTGATGATTGTCATGCACCAACAAACAGGGAGTGTGACTTCCACTGCACCTGTGGAAGTGATCACAAGAGCCCAGGCACTACAACAAAACCAAGGTGTTGGTTAGGAAAAGAGCCCCGAGGTGAGTGAAACAGAGAGCATAACCAAAAAGAGGACTAGAGCCTAGAAGGATAGTCGTGAAAGAATGAAAAGGCAATGGGCAAAAAAGATGAGCGAACTTGAAGAAAGCTTGAGAGAAACCAAAGCAAAAATCATAGAGATCACATCTCAACCGCACTCTCACACATTCCCACCGCTACCATCCCCATCACCCTCCATCCCTCCACCCTCTAATACACCCCACGTAACCCACCCACCACCCTGAGTAGGATCAGTATTAGCTGATCCCACTCCTGAAGACATAGACATGATGCTTAAAGCATATCAGGCCAGAATCCAAGAAGGGCCAAATGTAACGGATCATGACAAGTGCTACCCTAGAGCTGACCTAGAGATAGAAAGAACCAAGCTTTGCGCGAAAATGGTCGCATTGGCTCAGACTATGTTTGAAGCCAGTCGCCTTTTCAATTACTCGGGCTCAACCAAGACACAATTACACTTGGATGGACTTCTAGAGAAGTTAGAGGGCATAATTGCAAGATCTGCCAAGGAAGAAAAAAATCAAGAAAGAGATAAAACAAGCAAAAACATGACCCATCCCCCACCGAAAGCTTATGTGCCCAATTCCACTGAACCAGACAACCCCCCCTCCCTAGAAAGAATAGAGAGGCTAACTGCACAATCAGAAAAGGAACCTGCCTCTCAAAATAAGGGCAAGGCAAGTGAGAACGTGAGCCTACCTCCCCAGGAAGCCTACGTGCCTAACTCTACGGAGCCAGACACATCATCTTCTATGAATCGGTTCACACCAGAATTCCTACGCGAGATTCAAGAAGACAAATGGGCTAAAGAGAGTGAAGTCCCTCCTCCTATTGAACTTGTGGATGATGCACGCGACCAATTCCCACAAGACATCCCATCCATCTATGAGGAGCAGGAGAGCACCCACTCTCAGGAAAGACTAGACTTTGAGTCTAACTCTCTACAAGAATTACCCCACTTCACAGGCCCATGGGAGGCTAAGTCTACTTGTATGAGAGCACCCACGGTCATGGTACGAAATGAGGACTCAGTCTTACCTAGGAACACAGAGGTAGTGAAAACACTAAAGTGCAGTGCAATCTCAAGTTAGAAGAGCTACTCAAGGTTAGACCTGAATTATGGGAACATGTCACCAAACAAGTACCAGCGATAGTGAAACCTCATTCCCAGGTAGGATCACATAGGACGGTGCCAGAGATACCCTTGGATAAGATAGGAGATATGTGTGAAGGTGAAGAAGGGAATACCTATCTTCCCATTACCTACCAGGAGCACACCACCAAGGCAATTTTGGACTCAGGTGCAGGAGTTGCAATTGCCACCACTTCCCTATGGAAGCGTTGGGGCAAGCCAGCACTCAGGCCAACGAGAATGAAATTGCAGATGGCCGATGGTCATATTGAGAGACCCTTAGGATTGCTAGAAGGAATAACTCTCACCACCTGTGGTGTCGAGTTTGAGCATACATTTGCTATATGTGACTTCAGCAAAAATCATGCCTATGAGATGATCTTGGGACGACCTTTTATGCGACAGTTGCAAGTGGTACAGGATTGGGGAACCAACTTCTTGTACGTACAACACTTAGGTGTTACGACCAAAGTGAATCTTAAAGATTACTCTCATAGAGATGTCCCTCCTATCCAATGGAACCCTATCCATAGAGCCAAAGATGATACGGAATCAGTGCATTCCATAGGATCAGGATCCTCATGGATGCATGAAGACACTCACCTATGGATGTGCAAAGTAGCAGTAGAGGAAGAGAAGAGAGAAAAGGCTAGAGAAATAGGTGCAAACGAAACACATAGACCCATTCAAGACCCAGCCTATGCACCTGTAGTCTTTCCTGATGAGGAATTTGAACCCCATGGCTGGGCAGAAATCCTAGCAACAATGGATGTAGCCATCAATGAAGAGCAGTGGACACCTCACTGTGATGAGGATGGCTATGGCATTTCAGTCTTTTCAATAGAGCCAATCATGGGAGATGCAGTTTTAGAAGAATGCGAACCTATCCTTGATGCATTTGAGGATGCGAGTGACTCCGATCTAGAGTCAATCATCATGGACCCACCTTTTGCATCAGATGAAGAATACTTCTATGAAGTAGAATTTCAACCCCAGAGGCACGGAGAGCTTACAAATGAGGTGAGGTTAGCCACACAAGTAGCTTCTAAAAGCGGAGGAAAGAAAAGAAAGAAGAAGGAAGTCACTCGGAAGGCAGAAGAATCCTTGTTTGAGGTCCCTGAAAACTTTAAAAAATATGAGATAGACGATAGGAGGGTCATGATAAGAATGCCTAAACGGGAGGCACAATCAGGAGCGGCCTATGATAACAAAGAAACCACCAAAAAAATAGTGGTAGCCCTAGAAGAGGGAGAGGAGAGATGTACTTACATAGGACATGACCTGACGGAAGACGAAGAGCACGAATTGATGGCCTTGCTAAGAGAATACAGAGATGTATTCGCTTGGAGCTACAAGGATTTGAAGGGTGTTGACCCAGACATATGCTCACACACAATTCCCATGACCTCAGATGCTAAACCCTCTAAGCAAAAGCCATACACATATAATGATAACTATGCTGCTAAGATCAAAGAAGAGATAGACCGCTTGGTGGAAGCCGGATTTATCTATGAAATTGAGCACACTGAATGGGTATCCCCCATTGTAGTGGTGCCCAAGAAGAACGGCAAATTACGAGTATGCATTAACTTGAAGAAGGTTAATGCAGCCACTATTAGAGATAGCTATCCGCTTCCTATCACTGACCATCTATTAGAAAGGGTAGCAGGCAAGGAAGTGTACAGCTTCCTAGATGGGTTTTCGGGCTACAATCAAGTAGCCATTGCACCAGAAGATCAGCATAAAACGGCTATTGCCACAGAGTGGGGTATATTCGCTTTTAGGGTAATGCCATTCGGGCTGACCAATGCTCCCGCAACCTTCAAGAGGCTGATGTGCCATGTATTTAAGGAGTTCCTGAGGAAGAACTTAGAAGTCTATGTTGATGATCTTTGTGCTCATTCCAACATAAGGCAAACCCATATTCCCGAACTCAGACAAATCTTTGACAAATGTAGAGAATATCAAGTCTGCCTGAACCCAAAAAAGTGCGTCTTTATGGTCAGGCAAGGCAAGATTCTAGGACACATAGTGTCAAAGAATGGCATATCCACTGATGAAGAGAAAGTGAGAGCCATAGCAGAGCTACCTAGGCCAAGGAATGTCAAGGAAGTACAAGCTTTCATGAGGCATTGTGGTTACTACCGCCGGTTCATTCACATGTATGCTGTCATTGCAAAGCCCATGTACGGACTTCTGAATAACTTTGAGTGGACTGATGAATGTGAGAATTCCTTCCAGGAGCTTAAACGAAGATTATGTTCAGCACCAATCTTGACCACACCAGATTGGAACAGGCCATTCCATGTTCATGTGGATGCATCCAATTACGCTATTGGATGTGTACTCGCACAACCTACTGGTGAAGGTAATATGGATCTCCCAATTGCCTATGCCAGTAGGCAATTGAATGCAGCTTAACGAAATTACACCACTACTGAGAGAGAAGGCTTAGGCATGGTATATGCAGTTAAGAAATTTAGACATTATTTGCTTGCAAATAAGTTCAAATTTTTTACTGATCACCAAGCTCTACTGTACCTAGTAAACAAGCCATGTAATACAGGCAGATTAGTAAGATGGTTTCTCTTACTAATGGAGTATGACTTTGAGGTAGTAGTGAGAAAGGGCAGAACTCACCTAAGAGCAGATCATCTCTCAAGGCTCACATTAGGAGAAGCCCCACAAGGAGTGTCAGATGACTTACCTCATGCTTACTTGTTTAACTTGGAAGTGGTACCGCAGTGGGCTAAGCCATTAGTGCCAGTGTTAACCTACGGGCCTAACCACTCAGTAATGGCCACACAGGATAGAGAGGTAGTAAAAGCCCAAAAGTATCACATCATGGAAGGAAGTATGTACAAGCACACGGATCAAGGGATCTTGGCTTGTTGTGTGGAAGAGGACGAGCACGCGAAGTGGTTGCAATTAGCACATGTAGGTGCATTAGAGCAACACTACTCAAAACAACGAACCCTGCAAACATTGAGGAGATTTGGAGTGTACTGGCCAACGATGGAAGCAGAAGTCCATAGAATGTGCAAGGAATGCCCAATTTGTCGCACTAAGCCACCAGTGGAACATGCCACCCTTTATCGCGTGTCTCTAGTGCCAGATTGGAGCGAGCCACTAGTGGCGTTTCTGAGGACGAAAACATTCCCTCAAGATATGACCCTGACGAGGCAAAGAAGTCTAGAACAAGAGGCCCTAGATTACTCACTCATTGGTGATAATCTATACAAGCACGGAAAAGATGGTTACCTGAGACTATGTGTTCATGAGAATGAATATCTAAAGATCTTGGAAACTGCTCACCAGGGTGTAGCAAGTGGACACTTTGGTCCAGATAGGGTGATCAAAGCAATCCTATTTGCAGGATTTTGGTGGCCCACCCTTCACATGGACACACATACCTATGTGAAGAGGTGTGAGATTTGTCAGCGAACCCAGTATCCTATACGCAGAGATGAGATGCCACTGAAGCCTATGATGGGCTGACGTGCATTCTCTAAGTGGGGAATAGACTTTGTAGGTCCTATCAATCCCCCAACTAAGGGTTCCCATGCTGAGTATATCATCGTTGCCACAGACTATCTAACCAAGTGGGTAGAGGTAAAAGCCACAACGAAGAATGACGCTCAGACAACTGCTAAATTCTTGTTTGAGAATGTATTCACAAGATATGGGCTACCCATAGAGCTAGTTAGTGATAGAGGCACTCACTTCTTGAATGAAGTTATTGAAAATCTGCTCCAAGAATTCTTGGTAGTGCATAAGAAGTCTGCCCCCTATCACCCTCAAGCCAATGGGCAAGCCGAAAGCACCAATAAGATCCTATGCAATGTATTGACAAAATTAGTGAACAATAAACGCTCTGATTGGGACAAACAGCTACACCATGCTGTTTGGGCATACCGAGTCGCCTACAAAACGGTACTCCAAGCCACCCCCTTTATGATGGTATTTGGCCAAAACGCAGTGCTACCGTTGGACTTCTTAATACCTACATTGAAAGTAGCACAAGAGCACGAATGGACGGGTCATGAACTCTCCTCTAGACTTTTTGACCTTGAACGATTAGGAGAAACAAGACTGAGAGTAGCTGCAGGGATATATGCAGCTAAGAAGAGACAGAAGGCATACTTTGATGCCCATGTGAAGGATAAGGGCTTGAAAGCAGGAGATCTAGTTTTAGTCTACACATTGAAACAACATGCAAGGAAGCTAGAAAAGAGAGGCTACGGACCTATGATCATCAATAGGATCTCCACGAGTGGAGCAGTACAACTAGCCACTTTAGAGGGTGATGTTCTCCCAAACTAAATTAGTGGATGCAGAGTCAAGTTGTATCAGGAACCCCTCACGGAGGGCATGCTAAGTCGACTCAATACTGCTAAGCAACGTAAAGAGGAGGAAAAACGAATTCGAGAAGAGGCACAGGTAGAGGCCTTAGAGCGCATCAGACGAATGAAGTTGAGGAGACAAGGGAGGGATCAGCCTATGACTGACACTCAAGAGTCTCTAGGCTATCACATGGCCATGTGTGAGGCTTCAGGTGAACGTACCCATAAGATAGTGGATCGACGACCTTTTGTGACCCTAGAAATAGGACAAAGAGACAGCACAACAAGCGTGAGAGCTTTAATTGATTCAGGAGCAGCCACAAGTGCAGTTCGGCTTTCTTATTGCCAGCAGCTGCAATTGGAGGTAAAACCCCTAGAAGCATATCTGATAGGATTAGGAGGTGTTGAAACCCCTTGCATGGGAGAGGTGGATCTTCCCCTCTACATACAAGAGGTCCTCATGCCAGCAAAAGTGCTAGTGTGTGAAGACGAGGATCTGACCGAACCTCTTGTCTTAGGCCAAGACTGGATCTATGATCACGCAGTCAACCTCAACCTAAGAAGTGGACTTCTTCAAGCTTGGGTAGGCCAAAGCCGTCTGACGATTGAATTAGAAAATCAAGCACTCAAACCATTAGAACAGGCACCAACTCCTGGTCCCTCCAGGAATCCACATAAAGATAATGTTGCTCTTCTTGTCCAAACTTCTATGGTGCAGAGGTTTGTCAATCTTACCAAAGGTACAGGAGTCCATGAGGAGTTCGCAGCGGGGTCAAAGGAGATTCTAAACATGAAGACCAAACACTGTACAACACGAAGGAGGCCATTGATCAAGAAGCAGGAGCGCCAACCCGTGCAACACGGAGCACCTCGTGGCGCGAAGCAGATATGGATACGCAAGGATGGAAAACCCACAACTCTAATAGCAGACTCTCGAGGAGACAACAAACCAGCCACACCATCACGGACACAAGTGAAGGAGTACCCTAGGAAACCTCCTAGGCACACCACATCTATTTGGGTCCCTAACCGGTCAAGGAAGGCTAGCCCCAATGCTAGACACATATGGGTGCCCAAGGCCTATTTACGAGCCCAAATAGTTCCAGCTCTAGTTACTGGCATAATTCCACACTCTCAAGCCCTCTCGACTAACAACGCAGGAACTCTACCTAAATACCACTCTGACCCACACTCAGTCACATCGAGGAATGTCTGGAAATGGGTACCCAAAAGGTCCCAAATCCATCATAAACCGTTGCCTGTCTTTAGCTCTAAGAGCTACGAATCCCCTATCCAAGTCTGGAGACCTAAACCATGTATCAAACCCCCGGACCCATTTTTTGTAAATCCATCCACTCTGACATAGGTGCATTCCGAGTCCACTGCATAACCAAAGTAGGCATCTAGGATGATACTGACCTCTAATCACCACTCACACCTATCACAAGCACTTCATCTCTGACCACTAACCTTCGGGATTGTCATGTTAGTATTGTGAAGGGAACACCATTACATCCTGTTTCCTTTGCAACACTAATGTGCCTTTCTTCTTCTAGCAGATAAGCACCTGATTCCCATGGCAGCAGTAGCAGGCACAAGCTCTCAGGCAGGCTCTGGTGCTCAAATCAATTGGGATGCCATGCCGGTGGAGGCCCCGCCAACAGCTCGGCCTGAAGAGTTCGTGAATGTGCGGAGAATTCCTATTCCAGATCCACCAAATGGCCTAACCAAAAGAGTAAAAGGGCACTCTCATTGGTTCAATGAAATGCCAGGAGACTTGGGAGACGCAGATCATATATGGGAGTCCAAGATGGAGTGTGGAGGAGTGTGGTGGACCTTCCAGTTCTTTTCAAGAGAATTCGAAACCTTACAGAATGCAGCTCCACTTCAAGATATCTGGCAAAAAGCAGGATTACAAACTTATTTTAGTGCAGCTCTGCCTAAACCCGATTTCCTCAGGTGCTACTACCTAATTGCCACACTGAAGCCGACAGGTGATAAAGATCATTCAGGCACATTCTGGGTGCCCTCCATGTCAAATCTGGAGGAAATGAGGAAGTTCGAATTGAATGTTACTTTAATCAGGGAAGCACTTCAGATGTATGGCACGCATGTACCTTTTGACCGCGACCCCTTGATAGCTGAGTCGATGAAAAGCAACAGAATCAAGAAGCTAAAAGAAATGTGCGCCCTCACCCCCAACATTGCCATACCATTGCGGATGTGCCTCCAACACTTCGCATTCCCAGCTCAGGACCGTTTCACCCAACCTCACAAGAAAATATGGTATGGGTTATATCTAGCAGAGACTGGAAGCTTGCCCATTAAGATGCCTGTATGGATCTTGGACCAAGTGTATGAGGCAGGCAAGCGGGGGGTGAGGAAGCCTACTCTACATGGCTGTTGTGCGCTTACAAGAATTATCTATCGATGTCTTGCATATGATGTGCCGGTTGCCAGAGCCCTAAAATATGCACAACTGGAGTTGTTCAAAGGGCGGAAGTCAGGGAGCCAGCCTGCAAAACGAATGCGTGGATCGCTCTCCCAGGTAATGATCCCTCACGAAGCCACGACCGAAGCTTCCCCCAGACCAGAAGCTCAGGTCACACCTTTCACGATCCATCTTCAAGGAGTTCAAGCTGGGGATGTGGTACAACCCGCTCCATCCGCCCCTCCACTACCTACCGATGCAGAGTTTGCATCTATGGCCACCTTCACAGAGGATCCAAACTTTGATTTTGAAAGATTCCTGCAGACGGTCCACCTATCAGACAGTGAAGGTTCCCCTGACAATGTTGATCTGGGAGCATCAGTCCAAAGAGAACAGCCACGGGGCGAGACAAGCAGAGTACATGGGGAAGAGGTGGCACAACATCCTCGTGAACCAAACACACAAGTTCAGGAAGGTGCACAAAGAAATGAACCAGAAGACAGTGAAGAGGAAGCCCCTGCCTATACCACACAACTCAAAAGACTATACCGGACAATCAAGCAGGTGCAGAGGAGACACAAGATGTCAGAAGAAGCGAATCGAGCCCTAGTAAACCACATGTTGCAATCGGAGAACATCGACCCACATTTTGTAGAATCGTTGAACCTTTTGGCAGACACCTGTGGCATCGGGGAAGCCATGAGAACATTGGTCTATCAGGCGAACCCTACTTATGATCAAAGAAGGATAGATACAAGGCCACGGCGGAGAAAGATGATTCAAATGGAGGTATCTACCGTATTGCCTACTCCAATGACAGAAGATGTTCATATGGTTAGCCCTAGTCCCAGTGACGAACCAGATGTAAATACACATTCACCACCTCCGCCATCACCTCCCAGCCAGCCTTTAGAACCCTTTTCCACGAGTCTTTCTGAACAACCGATATCCACCCATGGTGAAACCAACGTACACACCTCCTTTTCTACAGCCTTCCCTTTACCCACAGCCATCACTTCTGCCCAAATTTTTGAACCCCACACAGGTCATCCTGCCACCGATCAAACCATAATAGGTCACCCCTCTTATCTCCCCGCCCTGGGACAACCACTTGCCACTAGCCAAACCTTATCCCAACCTTTTCCATTCACCCACACAATTCCTTCCTCCCAACCCCTACCCACTGTACCCCTGTTAACCCCCTCAGAATCAACCCAAATCACCCAACCATCATTCTGGACAAACCTTGTAAATATACTCCAACAAGTTGAGAATTATAATAAAAAGTCCCTTCCCCAACCCCACTCCCCCACATTCACTGCCACCACTAACACACCACCTACCGTTCCCGTATTCACAATTAACACTTCACACACTATCACATCCGATCCCATGGATATTTCACCATCCACAGGAGCACCCACCGCCACGACTGTTCCACCATCATCACATCTCACTTCACTCATAGGCACATCATCCACTTTTCCCTTCCCCATTTCCCGACCCTTTGCATGTTCCACCTCTACCCATGCATCCACATCATTTAGTAGTGCACTAGACACCATGGTTGAAGCGGCCACTCAGCTTAAGC
Organism: Ceratopteris richardii; assembly: GCA_020310875.1. Lineage (NCBI taxonomy): Eukaryota > Viridiplantae > Streptophyta > Polypodiopsida > Polypodiales > Pteridaceae > Ceratopteris > Ceratopteris richardii. The sequence goes on along the minus strand of CM035415.1, from coordinate 194,129,142 downwards.
AAGAGTATAAGCTATTAGAAGAAAATAACACAGAGCTATGCAATCTCTCGGCTCAACTCCAGGCACAAGTCAATGCCTTGGAACTAGGTAATACAGCACTACAACACCAGGTGACTGACCTCCAACAATCAAAGACAGAACTCGAAGCTAAGTATGCAGAGACAGGCAAAGCTATGGAGGAACAACTCAGAGAACAAATGGGCCGCAATGCGAGACTTCAACGCAACATGGCTCTACTACGTCGCCATCTAGCAGCGGCTCAAGAAGAGAACAGAAGGCTACAACAACAAAACCAGGAGAACCTAGAAGCGGCCATGGAAAACACCCCGGGAGCACCTATAGACCCTGCAAAATTCCAGGTTGTCCCCTCAGAGCATATTCAACAGGTTTTAGAAGGTTATGCGACGCTCTTGGAGGCCCATGATCAGTTGGCAGACCAGATAAAGGAACTACAAGAATCCAAAGTACCGACAACACACCCACCCACACCTAAAGAGACGGTTGAGGCCGCTACTTCGGCAGAACCTGAACCTTCAACCAACAGTGAGGTACTTGAGCTACGACAACAGGTTGCAGAACTAAAAATTAAGTTGTTACAGTATGAACGACCTCCCTCTCCACCTGATCAAACCATAGAAGAAGAAACAGTAGTCATTCCAGTGGAGGAGACATTTGAAGACAATTATGAGCCTCAACCTCTTCCAGGTGGCAGGATCACTGAAGAGGGACATGATACATATGAGGAACCCCCGTCAGCATGGATGAAGCAGGTAGAGGAGATGGGCCACACTCACGAAGAGCGGGTTGCAACCCAGATGCTAGCCATGAAAACCATAGAGGAGACCATACTCAAGTCTGAATATTTCTTGAACTTGGCTCCTAGGCGATTGATAACTAGCTCAGAGTTACAATATAAACCTTATTTTGTATTGTTGGCGGACTACAATGCTGAGATCAAACGCATAACCAACAAGTATCCCTCTTTCGCAACCCAGTTCGAACCCGAGGACATCCCAGAAGCAGCCAAAAAAGGGGCCATATTCCAGCCCATATGGAGGCAAAAGTTACTGGAGACCTATCCGGAAATGTCGAACATGGGATCATGCTCCCATGCATCTGAAATATAACCCATGCTTTGGACCGGTACAAAGAAGACGCTCCTGGAAAGCATTCGCCATCAAGGTTTAGAACAATGTGAATTGCAAACAGTGGCTGAACTACCCCAAAATTGCACCACCGACAGGCCCACCTACAACAGCGTACATGATGGCTACCATTCGATATTGGCTTCCACGCCTCCACTCCATGCCAGATGTAGCTGCACAGATGCTACTCAAGATATTTGATATGATGCAGGTTGTGCTCAAAACCTTCCGCAACGTATGTAACATTCAGCCTCCGATTCCTGGCTTCATCACTGGAAATTATGACCTCCTGTATGATATGAGCACAACCCCAAGCATACAAGTTGCTTATGCATGGCACGCACGCATCAGATATCTCCCTGCCTGCTATAAGCAAACCTTCGACGACATGTTCACCACGGGATTTTGGGAAGCACATTCAGAGGTATTTGCACCACGACCAACCCACCTGCTGCAACTATTTGCGTGCGAGCAAACAATGCATTCAGAGCTCTACACTACGCCACAACCTAACATGCCTGGAGCCATGAATTGGGATGCCCTCCAGAGCGATTTGGTCCGGGGACTACGTATAAAAGAACAAGAATTGGCAACCGACCTCCTGCAGAAGTACATCGATCAAACAGTGGAGCAGAGGTCTGTCAGAGGCGACAGACCCTAGGGGGGGGAGAGTGTTGATAGTATACGGGAAGAAGCAAGTACGGACACACATGCAGATCTAGCACTAAGGCAACCCTTCATTTTTTTTCAAAACCCTTACATCATTTTAAAGTGATTCTCATCACTAAAAACCCCTGTAAATACCATTTTCACCTTTTTGTAGCTTCATTTTGTACAAGCCGAGGAGTCCTCGAGCTTGACGAGCCTTAGAAGTAGTTGCCTGCCAATTTTCATATTTTTTAGATCTCGTTTGAGCCCTCAAATAAACCCTGGAACCTAATTTTTAACTAGGCCGGACACTAGGTCTGGACAGGGCCAAAGCTAGGCAAAAACTATAAATAGAGCTAGAGAGCTCATTTTTGGGGTAGCTTCTTGTAGTTTTGAGCTGGTATGAGAACTTTGTTGCAATAGAAGTGATTCCATTGTCTTACTCTCTTTGTTCTTGCCGTGTGTGCACGTGTGTGTGTATGTGTGTGCATGTTAGTGTGCTTCTCACTCACACATTTGTGCCTTCACTTGCTCGAGGTCTTCATACCATCCTCATGTCTTCCCGGATTGACATTAAAGGAGGTGCTACTCATCACTGAGCTACAGCTACTCCGGCTCCTGAATCTAAGATGGCTTTCGTGGTGTAGCCCTGATGGGTTATCGGAAGATAAGTGTTACCTTCCTCTCCTTCGCTTACATCTCCAATCTTTTCTACGGGTATCTCTGGTACCTTATTTTGTGATCCTATTTGTGAAGGAGTAGTAGCAAGCTCGGGGAATTGATTTGCTACATGTTTCCACAATTCTGGTTTTACCTTTAACGGCTCCTCTAGAGTGAGATTACACTGTACTTTAGTGTTCTTTATCACTTCCGTGTTTCTCAGGATTACTGATTCTTCATTCCTCACTATTATCATGGGTGCTCTCATACTAATAGACTTTGCTTCCCAAGGTCCTGTGAACTGAGGTAATTCTTGTAAAGAATTAGATTCAAATCCTGTGTTTTCACTCAGTTGTTCTTCCTCTACACCATCGTAAATAGAGGGAATGTCTTGGGGAAATTGCTCCTGCAAGTCGTCTATTTCTTGAATAGGAGGATGAGTTCCTTGTTCTTTTTTCCATTTTTCTGCTTGGATTTCTCTCAAAAATTCATGTGAATATTTATGTATGGAAGACAAATTGTCTTGACTTTCTGTATTGGGTACTTGAAACAGGAATGGTACATTCTTTTCCTGTGGCTTTGGGACAATAGGGTTCCTATGCTGATCCTTTTTCTCTTTGCTCTCTATCAAGTATTCTAGCCTGTCCATTAGTCCTTGAAAATGTAATTCCGGTTTTGCCATGTTATTCCAATTAAGATATCTAGAGGCTTCGAACAAAGCTTGTGCTAATTCTACCATCTTCATGCAAAGTTTAGTTCTCTCAATTTCTAGATCAGCTCGTGGGTAGTTCTTACTCATTTCAACTACTTGAGGTCCCTCTTTTAATCTAGCCTGATATGCACGAAACATCATGTCTAGATTTTCTGGTATGGGTTCCGCTAAAACTGATCCTGATTTCTGAGCTGGATTCTCTTGATTCAATTCCTGTGAAGTCAATTCTAGGATTTTGGCTCTCGACTCTTTTAAACTTCCTTCCAACTCAGTTATCTTTTTACTCCATTTTCTCTTAATTCTTTCTCTAGAATCTTTCCAAGATTTTGTCTTTTTACTCCTAGATTCTTCAACTTCACTACTTCCAGCTGCTTTCTCTTGATTAAGCTGTTGGTTCTGTAAGAGCGCCTGAGCTCTTGTTATAGCTTGGATAGGCACGTATGTAGGGTTGGATCCATCTGCGTTATTTACAATACCTATCATGTTGATCGGTGTCACATTCGAAGCGTTAACTGGGTTCTTAGGACAATCTTTGATTATGTGCTCTTTACCACAATCGGCACAAAAGCCTTGGATGTTATAGTACTGTGATTGCCCTGCTATCGGGGGATGTGGACAATCCTTTATGAAATGATCTCCTTGGCACCTAAAGCATGGTCCTCTAGGGCCCTGTGGTCTTTGTTGTCTCAATTGGGGCTGTGGGTTTGGGTTTGTGTACATCACATTAGCATAGTCTGGCTCCCAACTAAGTTCCACTGGTAGACTATCATAATGATATGTCTCCACATGTTCTGGTGACTCCGTGTAATATGCGGGTGGACTATCTACATGCGTAGAGTCAAAACTGTTTGAGTTCGGGTCACTCTCTGTGATCAAAGGTGAAGAAGGCACTAAGGCCCTACTTAGGTTCTCTTCTGCAGCAGCGTATTTGACTGAGATGACATTCGCTGGTGGGGTTGGCTGCTGAGCTAAGACAGGTTGAGGTCTTTGTTGAGCCTGGTATGGGTAGTTCTGAGGAGGCCTATAGTAATAAGGTTGAGCATTGTATTGGCCTTGATACCTACCTGGTTGTGCGTATGCTTGCGGGTAGTTCTGTCTCACGATCTGTTTGTTGTATGGGCAGTCCTGAGCCGTATGATTTGTGTATCTTCTCTCAATTGTATAGTATTGGCCACTAGGGTTGGCTTGCGGTTGTGTTGCATTGGGACACACATTCGCCACATGATTTCCACCACAAGTGTAACAATGGACGTTAGTTGTTAACTTTGGCACCTGTTTACTAGAAACTCCTAGTTTCTGGGCCACTTATTCTGCTAGGTCCTCTATCGAGTTAGACAGTTTTGTGGATGCCAGAGATGAACAGTCTGAGTCCTTATAGACCTTTGAGAGTTCCAACTTGTCTCCTAAGTTGTCCTCAATGTCTATACATATTCTTACACACTGCTCTAGCGTTCTGGGTTCTTTTAGGTACACATAGGAGCGTAGTTTGGAGCTCAACAAGCCATCTAGAAACAATGACACTTGCTTGGCCTGTGAGGGTAGCTCTTGCATTGGACATCTTTCAACATATTGTCTAAACCTACGTCCTGCGAGTCTTACTGTCTCCTGAGGGGTCTGTTTAAAGCTATGAATCAACGAAGACGTGTCATGTCTGATTCCACTTTTAGAGAATTCAGTGATGAATGACTCTAAAAAGTGATGGATGTCTCTAAATTGCCTCTGTTGCAACGGTTGGAACCAAGTTAAAGCGGTATTTTTTAACGTTAGTCCAAATGCGTTGTATTGCATGAACATGTCTTCGACTTGTTCTGCTCTTAGTACTTGCTTGAATTCTTGGACATGGTCATAGGGATCTCCTGTGCCATCAAAATAATTTTTCATGGATTTCACTAACTGAGTGGGTCTCAATATTCTTGCGTGTTCACGTGGTCTAAGTAGAGGAAAATCATCTCTACCACTTGGTATTCCATGATCTCTTTGTCTATCCGCTCTATTAGTGTCCGTGGTTGTTCTATCTCTCCCTATGGGATGAGTGAAGCTTACTTCGGGTCTTTCTTTATTCTTTTCTCTTTGCATGCCATGGGCTGAGGATGTTCCTGCCCCTTGTTGGTTCGCGTTTACGTTTGTTCGTGATGGAGGGAATACCAATTCACCTCTCCATGTGTATGTGTTTCTAGCGTGGTCAGGCACCACAAAGACTCTTTCTGAAGTCTCATCCAGGTATACAACCTTTCCAGGTGTATCCGGGTCCTTGAACTCGTAGATTATAATGGAACCTACCTCGTTAGGTTGTTCCGTTCTGTATCTCCAAAATGCTTCGTCTGTTTCTTTATTTACAAACAGCTCTATGCTTCTGTTGTCCTGAGGAGTCCATTTTGGAACTAGTACTCGTGTCAGTATAGATTTCCCTCTAGGTGTTCTAGGCTCTTCTAATGGTTGTTTTCCTTGAGATTTTGCTTTTGTCTCTATCTGAATTACGCCAAACTCATTTGTATTGTTTGGCTGCGTACTTAAGATGTACATCGTTCCTTCCTTGTCTATGTACGCGTCTCTCTCGAATTTCACCACTGGATGTTCCAATCCAATGGGTTGATCGGGGTTGTGCATTTGCACCACTTGCCTTCGCAAACCATCCTCATAGATGCGAGCACCTAATCGGTTGGTTTGGAGAAACTCTAGTTGAGTCCTATAGGGTCCTTCAGGTCTCTCTAAATATACCACATTCGACCCTACTTCTGGTCTTTCTGTGCTAAATGCCATTTCTGATTCGCTAGTATCTGAGCTCTCGTAGGGATAACTAGTGTTCAATTGTTGAGCCCACGATCAGGCAGTAGTTCTTACACTTGCCTCTGATGATCTAAGGCTTCGTCGGTCTGACTTACCTATATGTTTGCCCGATCTAAGGTTCATTAATTTTCTTCTTTGCACACTCAGTACACGCTCAGATCGTCAATGATTCTTTGTTATTACTTTCTTGATTCTTTTTAAATTTCTCTAGATTCTTGTCTTAATGTATGCGTCAGGAATTCGACTTTCTGTGGTACTTTGAGTTCTCGTTCCGTCAGACTTATGTTCTTTCCTTTAGGTTTTCGTGTCACACACCTTTACTTTGGTCTTGAACTTGATAAATTTAATTCTCTTGAACTTGAGGCGTTCTATCGTCTTTAATCCACAATGCTAACATTTATTCTAAGCTAAGAATTGACTGATGGGCTTGAGTAATTTTCCAACCTCGAGTCAGCTTTTTTGGTTGCTCTGATGCCCAAGAAGCCGCGCTTCCCAAGCTTTATGCCCTTCACTGCCTTGCTTTGGTTGCCTTTGATTGCCCTAGCTATACCTGGAAAAATTCAATATTAGACCAATATCACAAATGGATGATCAAGCACTTGAGCTTATACACCCTTAAAGTCCCTTAACCTTTGGCAAAATTTTCTTCTAAAGCCCCCTTTCTTTCCTAGTCCCACACATGGTCAACCTCAAAATAGCTTATCTAAAAATAGACGTATCCTTTAAGAAAAAAACAGTTGAGGTCACGTAGTACTCGTCAAGAGCTTTCTAATGAGCTATAAAGCTCAAAAAACGGACTTTGGATGAAAAAGTTATGACCGTTCAGGACCTCAGGGGTAAAAACTAACAAACAAGTTTTTCTTCCAATATGAGCTAAGGGGTCTCCTATGAGTATAATCACCCAAAAATTTCCCAAAAATAGCCCCAAAATTGGCCAAAAAAATCAAACCCTAAAATTTGCGTTTGGGTGGACAATCGCGATGGTCTGAGATGATCGCGATGGTCTGGGACTGTCGCGATGGTCCAGGCGAACCTGGCGATGGCGTGGCACAATCGCGATGGTCCGATGGAGCGAACTGTCGCGATGGCGTGAAATGGATGATCGCGATGGCGTGAATGTGAACCGTCGCGATGGCTCGATCAGGCGGACAATCGCGATGGCATTAGTCAACGGTCAACGTGAACAATTGCGATGGTCCAAAGTGAACCGTCGCGATGGTCACAGATGCGATGGCGTGAGCCAATCGCGATGGTCCAAAGTTTGAGTTGTCGCGATGGTGTAAGGGTGTCGTCGCGATGGCGTGGCTAGTGAGCAATCGCGATGGTCTGACTTGACACGTGGCACTGTCGTGGCGATGGCGTGAGCCAATCGCAATGGCGTGGGGTCGACGGGATCGTCGCGATGGTCAGCGAACCGTCGCGATGGTTCAAGTGAACCGTCGCGATGGCGTGAGACCATCACGATGGTCCGGCCGAGCCGTCGCGATGGCGTGAGCCAATCGCGATGGTGTGACACAATCGCAATGGTCTGAGCCAATCGCGATGGTCCACCAAAATGATAATTTTGCAGATGCGTCTGTGGATTCCTAGAGGCGCAATGGTCGCCTACACGCCTATGAACTCGCTTACCAAAAATACCGAAGGTTGCAGACCATCGCAATGGTTTGACACACTCGGCATATCTCTGACAGAAAGAGAAATTTTACCTTTTCCAAGCTTTCCTGATGCACTGGAGCTCTGTACCTGCAAGAAAACTCAAAAACACACAAGTACACACAAGCACAAAAGCTCTCTCTCACTCTCTCGCATGCACAAATGAGGGGAAATGAGGAGAATGGGTGGATATGGTGAATTTTTCTGATTTTTTTGGAGTTGGAGATGATGATGCGGTGATGAAGATAGGGTGTGGGGGAGGTGAAAAACAACAAAAACTAAGTAAAAACAACAACAAAAACTAAAAATTTTACCTTCCAACGCCACTTCTTGCTATACTCTTACCATCACACATTCGTCCTAGACTCGATCCCCGACAACGGCGCCAAATTTGGTGTTGCTCTAGCACAATGGTGAGAACCACGTTAAGAAGCTCCACCTCCTTAATGTCAATCCGCGGAAGAGATAGGAGTGATATGAAGATCATGAATGTGAGATGAAGTGAGAGTGAAGGTGAGAAGCATAGAGATGCACACACACATACACACACACTACGAAGAGACAAGCAAGACACAATGGAAGGTGAGAAATCAACTCTATTACTCAAGAACACTCTTACAAGCTCAAAATAGCTCTAAGCTCTTCTCTACTCAAACAAGCTAACCTCAAAAATGAGCTCTCTAGCTCTTTTTATAGTTTCTAGACTAGTTTTGACCGGTTTCACATCTAGTGACCGGCATAGTTAAAAAATAAGTCCTAAGTGCTATTTGAAGGGGTAAACGGTGTCTAAAAATAACCAAAATTGATACGCTCATTCTACCTAAGCTCCTCAAGCTCGGGGACTCCTCGGCTTGCACAAAATGGAGCTAGAAATTAAGAAAAAGGTTTTTCTATGTTACATATGTTACATATGTTACAATAGTGATAAAAATCATTGTTGGAGGTTTTTGAAAAGTAGTTTTAAAACATAATTCTTTGAAAAAAGATCCGATTGACTCCCTGCTCCGTCCTTACATGCTTCCGCATCTTCTATGCCTCTGGGTGCTTCCAACACCGACAAATTTGGGTGCCTAAGAAATTAGTTGCAGCTCAACAAGGGCAATTACACATGTGGGTACCCAAGAAGCTCTTACATCCGCAACAACCTATGCTCTCCCATACGCGAGTCTCAACAAAGAAGCCAAGGCGAGGCAAAGGTCAGAACCAAACACCAAGAGCAAAAGTAGACCAACTAACCTCTTCAATGAGAGTCAAGCGACCAGCCACAGAGGTATGGATTTGGAAGCCAAAAGCATCAGCGGCCCCTACAAAACCAAAGCACCAGCCACAAGGGACACAACAATCATGAAACCAGCCAAGGAGGAATAGGCCAAAGGTACTCACTACACAGTCGCAAATCGTTCTCAAATGGATCCCCATAAGGAGGCATGATCAATTTTCATCTCGAGATCCAATGGATACCCCCACGACAGATGGCATCAACATCCGCAAATAACATCGAAAGCCTCGACGAGCGACAACCATGTGGTCCTTGCACAACCCTGTCTTTTGCACCATTCAGGTTATGCATTTCCAAAGTATGCATTAATATAGGGCCACATTACACGGCCGTGCATAGACACGCTTGAGAATCCCAAGCACAAGAGCACATTGACATATGTCAAATATTTTTATTGATACTAACCTTTGTCTTCTCGTTTTGTGACATTGTTCCTCTCTCAAAAAAAAAAAGAGAGAGAGAGAGAAAGAACTTGTTCCCAGTTTTGTCTCATGGAACATGAATGAGTCATAGTTAGTTGAAGGTGGAACCGCTGATTACTAGGCATTTATCAGTTTGGATAAAAGTGTGTCTCGGCTAGTAGATGATATTATTGCTGCCTTATCTGGTAGATGTCAAGCACCTGGCATGAACATGGCATCCACAACTACTGTTTCCCCTTACCATGGTAGGAGGGAAGAGCTTGAAGGTCCACTTCTTGACCGATGCTTAACTACTGTATGTACGAGAGCATCCAAGGAGATATCTGCAAAGGGTAGTTTTGGTACAGTGCAAATCCTTGTATGTATACTGGATGAGAAGACTCCTGCTTATGGTGAGCTAATGAGAAGATGTGAAACTAAGCTTGGTGTAGTTACCCAATGTCATTTGTCAAGGAATATAAAGAAATTCAATTCTGAGTAATTGGCAAATGTTGCTTTGAAGAGAGCAGACAGGACCAGACACTCAAAGAATTTCATCAGTGGATTCTCAACACGGACATTCATCAACAATGTCCATCACAAATGCCGGGAACACAACAGGACGAGATAAACATTGATCGATGCTTGACCATGGTAAGTATCTTTTACCTTGGCAACACCATAACCATGATAGATTAGGAAACCTCTTCATCGGCATACCCTTGAGCACTTAGCTCAATACCCCAATTTTTGCACCATACTTCTTCAAATGCATTTTCCAAGTAAGCATGTATAGAGCTACATTACAAGGCCATGCACAAGGCACATATTTTCCTCAACCCATGCACGAACACACTTACCCATCATTCATTATGGGTTATTAGTACTTGGCATGATTACTATGAACATCATCTTAAGAAGATCCAGAGGCCACCAATGGCGACTCACAACGACACAATCATGCTGGAATCCAAGGAAGGAGCGCATACCAAGGGACAACAACTTCCAAAGGCTTTTAGTGACAAATGAAGAACCGGACAACCAACCCTGCCACATTTGGAAGGTAGACGGCTCGTGTTCCTACCGAACAAACACTACCTCTCAAAGCACTACATGGAACAACCATTACAACAAGGGTCTATCAAGGACGCCAGACTCGAGAGGGGGGGGAGTGTTGAAGCTGAAGGTCAAGGACAAAGCACAGGAGCACATCAAAGAGGTGGACACACAAGAACAAGGAGCAAGTAGGGAGCTCCAAGAAGTGTATGTCAAATTTTCAAAAGAAATCCCTATAAAAATAGTGATTTTTATCACTAAAAACCATTGTAAATACCATTTTCTATTTTTGTAACTCCATTTTGTTCAAGCCGAGGAGTCCTCGAGCTTGAAGAGTATTATAAGTATCACCCTACCAATTTTCATAATTTTTAGACTTCATTTGAGCCCTCAAATAAGCCATGGAACCTAATTTTTAACTAAGCCGGACACTATGTCTGGACAGGGCCAAAACTAGTCAAAAAACTATAAAAAGAGCTAGAGAGCTCATTTTTGAGGTTAGCTTGTTAGAGAATAGAGCTTTTGTAAGAGAACTCTTTTGCAATCGAAGCTTTCCATTGTTCCTCTCTTTGATCTTACCTTGTGCGCATGTGTGTGTATGTGTGTGCATGTTTGTGTGCTTTCACTCACGCACTTGTGCCTTCACTTGCTCGTGGTCTTCACACCAATCCTCACGTCTCCATAGATTGACAAGTAAAGGAGGTGGTGCTTACGCTTGAGCTACAGTAAGTGTATGTGTATATGTGTGTATGTGCATGTATATGTGTATATGTATGTATGTGCATGTGTATGTGTGTGTGTGTGTGCATATGTGTGTACGTATGTGCATATATATGTGTATGTGTGTGTATATGTACATATGTGCATATGTATGTGTATGTGTATAAACATATACAAGTGTATGTATATGCATGTGTAGATGTATGAAACATGTATGTGTATGTGTATGCATTTCCATTTACATCCATGTGTATATGCATGCATGTGAATGTGCATGCATGTGGATGTGCATATACATGCATTTAAGTATGTGTTAATGTGTGTATGTGTATGTATATATGCAATAATGCATGCATGCAAGTCTTTTATGTGTTTGTAGAAATGTTTGTGCATATGCATGTGTATGTGTGTGTATATGTGCATGTGTGTGTATGTGTAAGTGTATGTACACATGTATGTGTGTGTATGTGCATGTGTATATATGTATATGCATGAGCGTGCATCTTCATGTATAAGTGTATATGCACATATCAATAAGTGTGAGTATGCTAATTAATGAAAATAACACAAATCAAATGATATACAAAGAATGGAAATTGTACTTACAATAGTTAGCCATATTTTTTGCTTGGTTAACTTCTTGAACAACCTACAATAAAGAGAGAGAGAGAGAGAGAGAAAGATAATTCAAAGTGAGAAAGAGGTAGAAAGGAGAGAATAGAGAGAGAGAATGAGAAAATAAGATAGAGATTAGACAAAACAACAATTCAGCAAGCGATTGTTTAAGCTCGTAAGCGCAGTGCAATTGTGAATGTTGGAGAGCTCTTCAATCAGATGCGTGTAGATGCCGATCGAGAGCCTCCAACATCTTTATTTTTTTCATAAAAAATCATTGTGTAACCAATGCTAAACTGTCATAAATTCGTCTCCAAATAGCATTGCATAAGCGACTCTAATTATCATCGTTTATGCGATGCAGTTTAGCATCGCGTATGTGACACTTTTTTATATCGTCACTTTGGTGACACTCAATGTAACCATCACAATGCCCGTCTCTCCATACATCAATAAGAATGTCAAAGTTTTCATCGTTTAATCGATGTTGGGTGCTCGATGCTTGTTGTGATGCTTTATGCAATTTTATAGCGATGAAATTGTGTCACGTTAACCATCGCTATGCACCCGTATTTCTTGTAGTGATGGTAATGAAAATATATGACTAGATCTACTTGTAGACTCAATATTCATGGAAGATTCCACTTACTTTTCATAAACTTCATTTTCTCACTTATGTATGCATGGACATATGCAATATCTATGCATGTATGTATGCCATCTTTATATGTATGTATCTATGTATGTATGCATGTATTATGTACCTATGCATGTATGTACTAAAGGCTCTTACCAATCTAGGGAGAGTTTTGTGTGCTTGAATTTCGAGGGGTTGAACTCGCTCATATCCTAATGATATCTAATCCTTATAAAAGACTATATATCATTAGGATTAGGATTATATATATATATATATATATATATATATATACACACACACACACATACATATATACATACACACACACACACACACACATATATATATATATGTGTGTGTGTGTGTGTGTGTGTATGTGTGTGTGTGTATTTAGATAGTGATGTGTGTAAACACACTAGGATCACCGGGGCACTTTTTTCCCTCTTTAAGAGGTTTTTTCCCCCAACTTGTATTTACGCCTATAACCCGAATGAGTCCCTTATCTTTGTACATTCTCTTGGTAATACATTCAATATTGTGTGTTGTGCTCCAAGCTTCTTCTTTTTCCTTGTGTTGTTTGTGTGCTTCTGTAGACCTCAAGAATCATAGGAGATTTGGTGAGCATACTTGGGGCGACTAGGAGTTCAAAACAGCTTCCCTGTGTGCTGTTGAAATCGTGATCTGAGCTCGTTTTAGCCTCCAAATGCACTGCCATAGTGCTTGTGCAAGCAATTCCATATTTTTGTTCCAAACATATATTCAAGTTTAAGTTCTCCAGTATAAGTGCCTCAAAGCCTTCTATAGGTTTAGCAGAACTCGACAGGATAGTTCTGTTCAACTTTTTGAGATACAATCATGTTTCTGCATCATGGTATTTTTGGTGAGTGGCCATGGTTGAAACGAATGATGTATTTTGTATGTTGGATGTTGAGGATAAGTTGGATGGTACCAATTACCCATTATGGACTTATATGATGCATCATTTCCCTAGCTAGTTAGAAAGGCAAAGGTAAATGGAGCTCATCTACTAGTAAGTAGAAATCTGCTAATTTTACACAATCAAAGAAGGATGATAGAGACGAGAAGAAAACAAAAAAGTGGAAATTATTTTGCACTCATACTATAAAGGAAATGATCGTTTCATAAAGAGTTGTCCGAAATTGGCTGCAAAAGAGGCAAAGAAAAAGGAGGCTTGAATGGTTGTTGTAGAAGCCTCTACACCCAAATTAGAGTCTCCAAATCTTATGGAGAATGAAGAATGGGTGTTTACTATTGTTTGTGGTTATGACCCATCTTCTCATGAAGTACTAGACTCAGTTGTTTGATACTTTGATAGTGGGGCAATGTAGCTCAAGTGTAAGCACCACCTCCTTTACTTGTCAATCCGTGGAGACGTGAGGACCGGTATGAAGACCACAGGCAATTGAAAGCACAAGTGCGTAAGTGAAAGCACACAAACATGCACACACATACACACACATGCGCACAAGGTAAGATCAAAGAGAGGAACAATGGAAGGAGTTTTATTACAAAATAAATCTATTACCAAACTGAAATCTACAAGAAGCTACCCTCAAAAATGAGCTATCTAGCTCTTTTTATAGTTTTTGGACTAGTTTTGGCCCTGTGCAGACCTAGTGTCCGGCCTAGTTAAAAATTAGGTTCTAGGGCTTATTTGAGGGCTCAAACAAAGTCTAAAAATTATGAAAATTGGTAGGATGATAGTTCTAATACTCCTCAAGCTTGAGGACTCCTCACCTTGCACAACATGAGTTGCAAAAAGGTGAAATGATATTTACAATGGTTTGAGTGATCAAAATCACTATTTTTGTAGGGGATTCTTCTGATAATTGGACATGTACTTCTTGGAGCTTCCTACTTGCTCCCTCTTCTTGTGTGTCCACTTCTTTGATGTGCTTCTATGTCGGAGACCTCTTAATCTCCAAAGGTTTGATCTATACTGACTTAAAAACACTTCTATGTCAGTTATAAACCAAACTTTACACAAATATTGTTCTTCTTTACCAAAACTTCCATCAACACTTCTCTGAGTGAAGAAATGTCTATTTCAGAAAATCTGCTTCATAAATCAACTTCATTACCTGCACAAAACTTCAAATTTCTTCAAGCAAATGATGCACAAGTATTTGCAATACCTTTGCGCAATCATACTAATCATTAGTTCTCAAAACTAATCATCAAAAGTTGAATTTGATCCTTAAGATCAAAGATATGTTATAACTGTCTTCTAGAGGTAGCGCCTTCGACATGATCAACTTCTTAAGTTGATTTCTCCCAATACAAAACCCGTTTTGCTAAATGCTTCTAGCCATAGCTTCCTTATCTTCTAACTTAAATTTTAAGTGCTCACTCATCAAAAACTTTACAGTATACACTGAGATCTAAGCAAAACACTGAGACGGAAAAGTGCGCTACTCTCAGACTTCAGTTTTCACATTCCACATATGAATGTTCCTATTGATCATTCTCACAGTAGGAGAGGAATTAGATCATGAAACTCTAGACATAGCTTCATTAGCTTCTCAATTAGATGTGTACAAAAGGAATTTTGATCCACATGATCAGACAGAGAGCACTCAGAGAAAAACCCGTCGCTATTTTTTGGGAAAAAACTCTCTACACATCTCTAAGACATTTGTCATCTACAAATGACTCTTTCATATATTTCTTATCATCATTAACTTATATATACATGACTTTAGGCTCATCCCGCGTCTATGACATTGCTCCTTATCATCCTAAGGATTTAGCTATACTCAGTTTACAAGAATCTCCACTTATATGTACATATGTGTACAAGACATCATTCTGAAATTTTCTTCACTTTCTCAAGTATCTTCTTTCACTTCATTCTGACCATAAGCCTTCTTCAATATTTGTATAATCACCAATTTGTGATTGGTTTGTTCCAACAGCTCCCCCTCAATCACTAATTGTGATTATTCCATTCTTCTTCACTCCTGCCATCTCCTTGAATCTCTGTAGCTTAGGTCCATCTAAACTCTTTGTCATCATATCTGCCACTTGTTCTTTTGTTGGAGTATACATCACTTCAATCTCTTTATCAAGTACCTTTTCCCTCAAGAAATGATACTGAATCTCTATGTGCTTAGTCCTGGCATGAAAAACAGGGTTAGCTGCCAAATACAAAGAACTCATATTATCTCCAAAAATAATTGGAGTACTATGATCAGTCTCAAAACTCTTCATCAAGGTCTTCAACCATATCACTTCTTTTGCAGCTTCTACCATTCCTTTATACTCAGCTTCTGTGGATGATAAAGCAACTGTATGTTGCTTCTTTGAACACCAAGAAACTAGCTTATCTCCAATATAACAGAGATACCCATGAGTAGACCTTCTATCATCTGAGTCACCTGCCCAATCTGCATCACTAAACACTTTGATTCTTGTGTCAGAAGTGAAACCATAGTACAAACCTTCACTTAGGGTTCCTTTGATATATCTGAGTACCCTTTGGGCTGCAATCCAATGAGTCTTCTTTGGACAATGCATAAATTGTGACAACACACCTACTGCATATGATAAATCTGGCCTTGTCAAGGTAGCATAGATTAAACTACCTACCAAACTCTGATATTTCTTCATATCATTAAATTCTTCACCTCCATACCTGCTCAATTTATGATTTACCTCCAATGGTGTAGTTGAAGTCTTGCAATCTTCCATGTTAAACTTGACTAGAAGATTCTTCAAATACCTCTCTTGTGAAACATATACTCCATGTTGAGTATATACAATCTGCATTCCTAGGAAATAAGATAAGTTTCCCAAATCACTTATCTTAAACTCCTTCTCTATTTGCCTTTTGAGTTCATTGATTCCTTGAGCATCTGTTCCTGTGACAATAATATCATCAACATAAATGCACATGTAAATATATCCATTTTCACTTGCCTTTACTAGCAAGCTCCTATCTGCCTTTGATGCTTGAAATCCACATTCATTCAAGAACTTGACAAGTCTGTAATTCCAAGCTCTTGGGGCCTGCTTCAACCCATACAAAGCTCTCTTGAGCTTACACACATAATCTGATCCAATTGAATCCATAAAACCTTCTGGTTGCTCCATGTATACTTCATCTGCAATGTATCCATTTAGAAATGCATTTTTCACATCTAATTGTGACAACTTCCATCCTTTACAGGCAGCAATAGCAATCAATGTCCTAATTGTAGACATCTTAGCAACAGGACTAAAGGTTTCGTCATAATCTACCCCGTAAGTTTGGGCATAACCTTTGACCACAAGTCTAGCCTTGTATCTAGACACCTTACCATCTGCAAATCTTTTTGTTTTATATAACCACTTACATCCAATGACTTTCTGATTCTTTGGTCTTGGTACTAATTCCCAAGTTTCATTTTCAAGTAGAGCATCATACTCTTCCTGCATTGCCTTCTCCCAATTCTGTTTACCTTTGGCTTCTTCATAAGTGGTTGGATCTTCTTCTGTCTTCACAATGTAAGCATAATCTTTTTTTGTTAGAAAAGATGTATCATAACTATACCTTATAGGTTCTTTCCTTTCCCTTGTAGATCTTCTGATTTCTGCACTTCTCGAAGTTTCAGCCTCATTTGATTCTGGATCAAATCTTGGCCCTTCTTCTACATGATCCTGCAATCTACTTTTAGAGTCAACATCATCAATACTTTCTTCATACACTTTTACTTTTGCCTTTCCTTTCCTTTGTATCTCTTCAACACCTGCATAATCATTTGTTGATCCTGTATACCATGTATTTTGCTCATCAAATGTCACATCTTTGGTAACAAGAAATTGCTTTGTGGATGGACTCCACAACCTGTAACCCATCTGTCTATCATCATAACCAATGAACACATACTTTTCTGCTTTTGGTTCTAGCTTATGTCTTAATTGTGAAGGAACATAAGCATATGCAACACATCCAAATACTTTACAATGATCAAGAGTAGGTTTCTTACCCCACCATGCTTCATAAGGGGTTCCTCCATCCAAAGCTTTACAAGGTAACCTATTCACAAGGTATGTTGCAGTGTTAATGGCTTCTGCCCATAAGAAATTTGGACAATTCTTTTCCTTCATCATGGCTCTTGCAAATTCTACAAGAGTCCTATTTCTCCTTTCTGCTACTCCATTCTGTTGAGGGGAGTACCTGCAAGTTACTTCTCTTTTTATACCTGCATTCCACAAATAATCATCAAACTCTTTAGAGAAATACTCTCCTCCTCCATCTGACCTTAACCTCTTAAGCTTTTGCCCTGTGATCCTTTCTGCATAGGCATGAAAATGTTTGAATGTTTTGAAAACTTCTGATTTATCCTTGATTACATACAAAGTAATCCATCTGGTTGCATCATCAACAAACAACACATAATATCTGGATCCATTTATGCTGTAGTCCCTTGAGGGACCCCATACATCTGTATGAACCAATTCAAGCATATTTGAATGCTTGTACCCTGATTTGTTGTAGGAACCTTTATGTGCTTTACCTAATTGACAAGCTTCACACTTGTACACCATATGTTGCCCTTCAACATTCGGCAATCCAAGCACCACCTGATTCTTTGACATTACCTTTATAGCTCTCTCATTGAAATGACCTAGCCTTTTATGCCATAGGTCTAATTCAGATACCTTTTGACTTCCATAAGTAAATAATGCATGTCCCACATTACCTTGGACTTTGAGAGTGAACAATCTTCCTTCCTTTTTACCTGTAATTATGTTTCTATATCCCTGATTTGGATCTTGCACATAAACACCATCATTTGTGAATCTTACCTCATATCCTTTCTCCACAATTTGCCCTACACTTATCAAATTTTTAGGAATAGTAGGAACATAAAGTACCTTGCTCAGAAGTGTACTTCCACTCTTTGTCTTCACTGATCCAATGCTCTCCACTTTATGTTTGGTATTGTCACCTGTTTGAACTGTATGTCCATTCACCTTTGCTTCCATATCAGTCATCAAGGATAGATTCCCACTCAAATGGTTACTACATCCTGAATCAATATAAAACACTCTTTGATCTTCTCCCATTGATTCATGAGTTGCATTCAAGATAAGAGTCATATCATCCTTTTGATCTGATGCATAATTATAATAATTGTTGTTGTAGGACTGAGATTGGAAGTTTCTTCCACCTCCTCTACCATATGATGTCCTACCACCTCTTCCTCTGAAGTTGCCTCTTTGGTTTCTGCCTCCTCTACCTCTTTGATTAAAATTCTGATTATTGCTTCCACCATTTTGATTATTATACCAACAATCATTTGCCAAATGATTTGTTCTGCCACAAATCCAACAAGCTTTAGCATTATCTTTGTTCTTACCTCCTCTTCCTTTACCTCTGAAATTCATCTTCCCTTTTGTGAAGTTAGCTTGACTTGAATTCCCTTCATCATCAGTCGATTGCTTTCCCTTGCCATTCTTTTTCTTGTCCTTGGAGTACATAGCTTGACTTGTACTTCTATCATTGTCTCCTTTAATGTCCTGCTCAAAAGTTAGCATGTGTCCTAGCAATTGATTAAGATCAGGAGTAAAGTGATCAAGTGACAACTCTATGGACAATATGAAAGGCTTCCACTTCTCATCTCCTCTCAGACCTGTAAGTATTTGTCTTACCAACTTTTCCTCTTCAATGTCTTCATCCACTGCTCCCAAGCTATCTGCAATATCCTTCATCCTTGCCACATAATCAGAAATTGATTGTGAGCTCTTCTTCTTGAAGGTTGTGAACTCAGCCCATAGTGAGGACTTTCTTGACTTGGTTGTATTTTGGAAATGCTCTTCCAAGGCATTCCAAACATCTGTTGCACTTTCCAATCCTCTAATGTGAGGTAAAAGATAATCATTTACAGCCATGTAAATGATACTCCTTGCTTGAGCATCTTTTCTCATCCAAGTCTTCAAATTTGCAAGCTCTTCCCTAGTTGGAATACTAGGATCTGCAAATTCAGGTTTTTCTTCATCTCCTGTAATGAAGGCCATCAAATCTTTACTCATGAGGTGTGCTTCCATCCTCATGGACCAAGCTGGATAGTTCTCCCTATCTAGCTTATCAATCTGCAAGCTTTCTCCCATCCTTGACTTTCTGTATCTGCAATTACTATGGTTTATGAGGATAAAGTGTACCTTTGATATAAGCTTTGTCCTTCTTGATTCTTTTCGAACTCGTGCTTTGAACTTCTGCAGGTTATCTTCAATAATTTGTCCTTGTCCTCCTTTGATTTGGAAGAACTCCAATATCTGCACCAATCGGAACTTCGATTGTCTTTTCTTCTCTTGTATTACACCTTCAGCTCTGATACCACTGTTGGAGACCTCTTAATCTCCAAAGGTTTGATCTATACTGACTTAAGAACACTTCTATGTCAATTATAAACCAAACTTTACACAAATATTGTTCTTCTTTACCAAAACTTCCATCAACACTTCTCTGAGTGAAGAAATGTCTATTTCAGAAAATCTGCTTCATAAATCAACTTCATTACCTGCACAAAACTTCAAATTTCTTCAAGCAAATGATGCACAAGTATTCGCAATACCTTTGCGCAATCATACTAATCATTAGTTCTCAAAACTAATCATCAAAAGTTGAATTTGATCCTTAAGATCAAAGATATGTTATAACTGTCTTCCAGAGGTAGCGCCTTCGACATGATCAACTTCTTAAGTTGATTTCTCCCAATACAAAACCTGTTTTGCTAAATGCTTCTAGCCATAGCTTCCTTATCTTCTAACTTAAATTTTAAGTGCTCACTCATCAAAAACTTTACAGTATACACTGAGATCTAAGCAAAACACTGAGACGGAAAAGTGCGCTACTCTCAGACTTCAGTTTTCACATTCCACATATGAATGTTCCTATTGATCATTCTCACAGTAGGAGAGGAATTAGATCATGAAACTCTAGACATAGCTTCATTAGCTTCTCAATTAGATGTGTACAAAAGGAATTTTGATCCACATGATCAGACAGAGAGCACTCAGAGAAAAACCCGTCGCTATTTTCTGGGAAAAAACTCTCTACACATCTCTAAGACATTTTTCATCTACAAATGACTCTTTCATATATTTCTTATCATCATTAACTTATATATACATGACTTTAGGCTCATCCCGTGTCTATGACATTGCTCCTTATCATCCTAAGGATTTAGCTATACTCAGTTTACAAGAATCTCCACTTATATGTACATATGTGTACAAGACATCATTCTGAAATTTTCTTCACTTTCTCAAGTATCTTCTTTCACTTCATTCTGACCATAAGCCTTCTTCAAGATTTGTATAATCACCAATTTGTGATTGGTTTGTTCCAACATTCTATGCTCTGTCATTGGTCTTGAGCATCAACACTCCCCCCCCTCTCGAGTCTATCGTCCCTGACAGACCCTTGTTGTAGTGGTTGTTCCATGTAGCACTTTGAGAGGTAGTGTCCATCCTATGTGAACAAGATCCTTCTATCTATCTATTGTAGTAGGTTCGGTTGTCTGATTCTTCCTTTGTCATTGTGAGTTATTGTAAGGCTTAGTTCTTTGGTATGTGTTGCTTCCTTGGATTCTAGCGAGACAGTGTCCTTGCGAGCTCCCAAAAATCGGCTCGTTGCTCAATAAGGTTGTCAAGGTTGAGTTGGAGCAACTGCGGGCTTCGACTTGCTTCCTAGGTATTGATGTTGTCCGTGTGATATCCTAAAGAACTTCCAAAGGTGATGTTCATTGTACTCGTGTCAAGTACTCATAACCCATATTGAATGATGGGTAAATGTATTGGTGCATAGGTTGAAGAAAATATGTGCCTTGTGCATGGCCTTGTCATGTAGCCCTATGCATGCATACTGGGGAAATGCATTAGAAAACATGGTGCAAGAAAGTAGTTCTTGAGCGGATTGCTCAAGGGTATGCTGATGAAGAGTTTTCCTAATCTAGCAGTGTTGTCGTGATACCCAAGTAGAGGATTCTTACCATGAAAGGTCGATTGATAGTCTGCTCTTCATGTTGTACACCCAGCATTGTGATGGATCATCAGCTCATCTTCCATTGTCGATGAGTGTCCATGTTGATGGATCACTGATGAAACTCTTTGAGTGTCGTGCCCTATCCCCTTTCTTCAAAGCAACATTTGCCAAATATTGAGAATTGAATTTCTTTATATTCCTTGGCAAACATCATTGGGTAACTACACCAAGCTTAGTTTCACACCTTCTCTTTAGCTCACCCTAAGCAGGAGTCTTCTCACCTTCAAATTCTTCCCTCCTACCATGGTAAGGGGAAACAATAGTTGTGGATGCCATGTTCCTGCCAAGTGCTTGACGTCTACCAGATAAGGCAACAATAATAGTAGCTGCTAGCCGAGACACACTTCTATCCAAGCCATGGTTCCACCTTCAACTAAGCATGACTTATTCATGTTCCATAAACCAAACCTGGGAACAAGCTCTTTTTGTTTTGTTTTTTTTTTTTTTAATAAATTTTTTTACACACTACCATGTCATAAGCAAGAAGACAAATGTTAGTATCAGAAAACATAGTTGACATACGTC
This sequence comes from Ceratopteris richardii, assembly GCA_020310875.1. Classification (NCBI taxonomy): domain Eukaryota; kingdom Viridiplantae; phylum Streptophyta; class Polypodiopsida; order Polypodiales; family Pteridaceae; genus Ceratopteris; species Ceratopteris richardii. Next base: position 194,107,249 of record CM035415.1, on the reverse strand, counting down.
AATGTGCTCTTGTGCATGGGAATCTCAAATGTGTCTATGCACGGCCATGTAATGTGGCCCTATAATAATGCATACTTTGGAAATGCATGACCTGAATGGTGCATAAGAAGGGTTGTGCAAGGAGCACTGTTGGGGCTTCACTCACTAATTAGGCATGGATACATGAAGACATATGAAGGAAGGAAGGAGGAAAGGAGAAGTGAAGAAAAGACCTACAGAAAATTAAGCCTAAGTGAAGGGATAATTTCACTATTGTAAATTAGTACAAAATTAAAGTCTAGTTTTCATTTTGATCTTCAGAACTTACGAGTTCAAGTCTAGGAGAATGTAAACCGTAGGTATATAAGTTAATTTGAGACAAAAACATGTAAGAGAGAACTCAATTTTGTAATCTGAGTGAGTAGAGAAAAGTCGTGTCTTTTCTGAGAGAGATGTTGAGGAAAAACTTCTGAGTCTGAGAGAGTTTTCCATGGCTATGAGCAAAATTAGGCCAAGCCATTTTGTACACATCTTCTCTGATAATCAACACATGTTTGTGTAGAAGGATTGAGTCTAATTCCTCTTGTACATTGAGTTCTAAGTCATTTCATATGACTATGTAAGGTAGTTGACAGTTACGACTTTTCTGGCGCACATTTGTCTGAACTTCTGAAGGTCAGATCTCGAAGTATACTGTAAAGGTTTTTGTAAGTGATAGCTCATTTTAAAGCTACTGTCCTCAACTACATTTGGTCAAAAGATTTTTAAGAAACGGGACGCATACTCAGAGAAATCAGCTTAACAGTGAAGGTATGTCAAATCGATGAAGTCAATTTCCAGTTTTCAGACATAGTGAAAAGTTTGGTACAAAATCAGAAGATTTTGAAGTTATTACTTGAAAGTTTTGCTTGTTATGTGTTACTGAACATTAGCAAGAACCTTTCTTAGTAAATGATCAGAAGAATTTGCAAAGATCAAGTTGATACAGGTCAGATTGAAGGATTGAAGAAAAGGCGCAGATTTCTGTGAAGTGAAATTTTGATTTTCACTAAGTTCAGAGTTGAAGATTCACATTTTGAGTTTTGCTAAGCTAATGATGGTTATAGAGGTCTTCTAATACCACATTAGTTTGGTTCTTGTGGTGTTTCACACACCAACAAGTGGTATCATAGCAGATAAGGTCCTCGAAAGTAAAGGGAGAGCAGATACAAGAAGATTTGAAGAGTTCTTTATCAAAGAAGGAGGAAGCTGAGGTGTTCAACAAACAAAAGTCATCAGAAGATTATTTCGAAGTTACTCCCAAGGGTAAAGGTCTACAAAAGGTATTATTCTTTAACTTTATACTTACAGGTTGAAGCAGAAGCAGGAATACCATGGCAGATCATGTGTCCATTGACAAATTGGACAGAGATAACTATCCTGCTTGGGTAATGAGGATGGAAGCCTTACTTATGAGTAAGGACCTAATGGTATATGTGACAGGTGAAGAAGAGAAGCCTAAATTTGAAGATGAGAGTCATCCAAGAAAGGAAGAGCTAGAAGCTTTGAAGCTATGGCAGAAGAGAGATGCAAGTGCAAGAGCTTATATATATAACACTATTACAGATCATTTGTTGCCACATATCAGAGGGTTAGAAACAGCTGAAGACATTTGGAATGCTTTGGAAGATCACTTCCAAAACACTACTAAAGCTAGGAAAGATAGCTTATGGTCAGAGTTCACTACATTCAAGAAAAAGCAAAATCAGAGCATTAGTGATTATGTCACTAAGATGAAGGACTTGGCAGATAGCCTTGGATCCATTGATGAGGATATTGAAGATCATAGGTTAATAGCACAATTACTTGCAGGGTTAAGAGGTGATGAAAGGTGGAAGCCTTTTGTACTTTCAACAGAACTCTCATTAAACCATTATGTGCCAGAACTGAATCAATTACTTGGATTGATGCTCACATTTGAGCAAGACTTGAAGTCAGATGGAGACAAAGGTCAAAGTTCTGCAATGTACATGAAGAACAAAAAGAAAGGAGATAAAGGCAAGGAAAAGGATGAAGAAGAGTCAACAACTCAAGCAAATTATGCAAGAGGAAGAGGTATTGGCAGAGGTAAAGGTCAAGGAAATGGAAGAGGTAGAGGTAATTAGAACAATAACAAGAAGACATGTTGGATTTGTGGATTGAGCAATCATCTAGCATATGATTGTTGGCATAATCAACAAGGAGCAAGCCAAAATCAGAACAACAATGGCAGAGGAAGAGGTGGAAGGTTTCAGAATCAATTTCAAAGAGGAAGACAGAATTCAAGAGGAAGTTATGGAAGAGGTGGTGGAAGAAATTGGAATCAGAACCAATCTTACAACACCACATATTACAATTATGCAAATGATACACAGAATGACACTCATACAACATTGATGATGAATTCAATAAGTTCATCAGAGAAGGAGGATCTCAAGGTATTTTATATTGACTCTGGTTGTTCAAATCATTTGTCAGGTAATATAGAATTATTGTCAGAATTGAAAGAAGGCAATTCAAGTCATACAGTACAAACAGGTGACAATACAAAACATAATGTGCATTCAATTGGAAAAGTGAAGTGCAGGAGTGGAGCTGATTTATTAACAAATGTTTTGTATGTTCCAACAATACCAAAGAATCTGATTAGTGTTGGACAAATAGTGGAGAAAGGTTTTCAAGTCAGATTTACAAATGAAGGGGTATTTGTTGAAGATCCAGAGGATGCATACAAACCCATTGTTTGTGGTAAGAAGGAAGGTAGACTTTTTACTCTCAAAGTGCAAGGAAATGTTGGTCAAGCCCTAATCACACATGGTGATGAAGTAATTACAGAGTTAGATCTTTGGCATAAGAGGTTGGGACACTTCAATGAAAGAGGAATCAAAACTATGGTGGAGAACCAATCTATAATGGGGCTACCAAATGTGAAGAATCAACATATGATATACAAGTGTGAAGCTTGTCAGATGGGAAAAGCTCATAGACTACCATTTCAGAAGAAAGGTTTCAAGCATGATGGTTTGCTTGAACTCATACATATAGATGTATGGGGACCAACAAAAGAAGGATCAATAAATGGATCTAGGTATTATGTTTTGTTTATTGATGATGCTACAAGGTGGATAACCCTTTATGTTCTAAAAGAAAGATCAGAAGTATTTGGAGCCTTCAAACATTTTCATGCTTATGCAGAAAGAGTTACAGGTCAAAAACTCAAGAGGTTAAGGTCTGATGGAGGGGGAGAATACTTCTCCCAAGAGTTTAATGACTATCTTTGGAATGCAGGTATCAAGAGAGAGATAACTTGCAGGTATACACCTCAACATAATGGGGTGGCAGAAAGGAGAAATAGAACATTGGTTGAATTTGCAAGAGCAATGTTAAAAGAAAAGAATTGTCCTAATTATCTTTGGGCTGAGGCTGTAAATACAGCTACATACCTTGTGAATAGGCTACCATGTGGAGCTTTGAATGGTATGACCCCTTATGAAGCTTGGTGGGGTAAGAAACCAACACTTGACCATTGTAAAGTGTTTGGGTCAATTGCCTATGCTTATGTGCCATCACAACTCAGACATAAGCTTGAAACAAAGGCAGAAAAATATGTGTTTATTGGGTATGATGAAAAGCAAATGGGTTATAGGCTATGGAGTCCTTTAACTAAACATTTTATTGTTTCCAGAGATGTGACTTTTGATGAGCAGAAGAGTTGGTATGCAGATAAAGATTGTGATCTTGAAACATTTGAAGAAGAGATAAGAAGGAGTGCAAGAGGTAAGTCACATTTGCAGATAGATGGAGATGAAGAACATATGCAAGCAAGCACATCAAGAGTTGGATCATATAGAAGGAATGAAGATGGACCAATATTTGATAAAGAAGTACATCCAGAGTGTGAACCAAGAAGGTCAACCAGAATGAGGAAGCAACCTACAAGGTTGTAGCTCAGCGATGAGTAGCACCTCCTTTAATGTCAATCCGGGAAGACGTGAGGATGGTATGAAGACCTCGAGCAAGTGGCGGCACAAGTGCGTGAGTGAGAAGCACACAAGCAAGCACACACATACACACACACGCGCACACAAGGCAAGACAAAGAGAGAGAATCAATGGAGTTCTTTAGATTACTTTCAAAAGCTCTTATAAGTTTGTTTCAATTACAATCTAACACAAGCTAACCTCAAAAATGAGCTCTCTAGCTCCTTTTATAGTTTTTGACTAGGTTTTGGCCCTGTCCAGACCTAGTGTCCGGCCTAGTTAAAAATTAGGTTCCAGGGCTTATTTGAGGGCTCAAACGAGATCTAAAAAATACGAAAATTGGTAGGTAGATACTTCTAAAGCTCCTCAAGCTCAAGGACTCCTTGGCTTGCACAAAATGGAGCTACACAAAGGTGAAATGATATTTACAATGATTATTAGTGATAAAAATCACTGTTGTTGTAGGGATTTCTTCTAATGATCTGCCATACATATCTTCGAGCTCCCTACTTGCTCTTCCTCCCTGTGTGTCCATCTCTTTGATATGCATTAGTGTCTTTGAAAAAATATTGGCCTACTTGCCAGATCTTCGTTGACTGCTTTGTCTACTTAATCCTTCGCCTTGCTCTGACTCTCTCCACTGGCTTCCTTGTCTCCTTAGTCCTTGGGTGCCCGTACTGCTCTCAACACCCCCCCCTCTCTCGTGTCTGTCGTCCCTGACAGACCCTTGTTGCTGGGAGTGTTGGATGTAATATTCCACAACCTGAGTGGCGAGTTGATGTTCTTGTATGCGTAGTCCTCTGGCCAAATCTGTCATCATGCGATCCCAATCAATTGATCCTGGAATGTCCGGATGTGGCAGACGTAACTGATCTGCATGGATGGCTTGTTCTACTGCGAATAGATGTAGCAAATGCGTTGGTCTGGGAATGAAAATTTCCGAATGATATTCCCAGAATCCCGTAGAGAACATTTCCTCAAATGTCTGCTTGAAGCATGCGGGTAAGTACTTTATTCGTGCATGCCAAGCAAAGATTATAGTGACCGAGGGAGTCTGGCTCATGTCGTAGACTAAATCCTTGTTACCTTGAGAGAATCCAGGGGCAGAGATGTATGGAGCCTGTACCTTCTGAAAGGTTTTGAAGACAATGGTCATGAGCTCGAATATTTTCATACACATTTTTGCTGCTATGTCGGGTACATTATTCAGACGTGTAGACCAGTGTCGAATTGTTGATATCATGTAGGCGACGGTTGGGGTCCCTCGAGGCGGAGCAAAATATGGATAATTAACCCAAGCCGAGCATTCTTTATTGTTGCGTACCTTGATTGCAAATGCTTGCCAGGATCGGCGACGTACCACTGGGCAATAGCATGGATTATACTTGATATACAGTGGCATGGTTGCCCAGGTGCTCATCATCTCTGGGTAATCGGTTAGTAGACGTGCATGCCAATTAGGCTGGAAGATCGAGCCAGCACGTGCGTCTGTCGGTAAATCCCCTAGCTCAAATTGAGTGGCAAATGTGGGCTCCTTCCCCGTATGTCTTTTGACTTCTGCATTATAATCATGTAGCAAGACAAAATAAGGCATGTATTGCGACTCTGATGTTGTGATTAACCGTTGGTGGGAAAGGTTTTGAAAGTAAGAGGACCGAAGGACAGTTTCTTCCAGATTTGTGAGAGATTGTGTTTGCACAGCAACGCGATCATCATGTGTCTTACCCACTTTCTCGACCCTTTTGACCCAATCTGGAACTTGAATTTCTAAAGTGTCCTGTCCTTCTTCTGTAGTCCGTCCACCGGGTGTTGGCATCGGCTCATACGGCTCTTCATAGCTGTCATCGATGGGGATTTCTACTACTGTTTCAGGTTCTGGTTCTTCGGTTGGCGAGGGTGGCCTTTCATATGGTAAGAGACGTGCTTGGAGTTCGGTCACCTGTTTCCGGAGGGTCTCTAATTCTTCTCGAGAGTGTTGCAAGACTACCGGCTCCTGTTGAGTTGTGGGGGCGCTAGCTAACTGCTTCTTTAGATCCGCACATTCAACCTCTAACTTTTCATATGACTCCAGGAAATTTGCATGCTCTTCGAGTAAGATGCGAATGTCTTCTGATGAGATAGCTCTATACTTGGTAGGGCTAACGGTTGCTCCTGCAGTTCCTTCCATAGCCGCTTCAAAGTTGTCTTGATTTTGTTGTTGAAGCCTCTTGTTCTCTTCTAGTGCTGCTGCCATATGCTTCCTTAATAGCCCAAGGTTGCGTCTGAGTGTAGCATTAGATATCATTTGTGCCTGGAGCATTGTTTCTAGTTCCTTGACTGCTTGATCATCTGCTGTCGATGTCTTTGATTCCAATTCGGAGTGAGCCTGTTGTAAGGTGGTATGCTCTGTTAGGAGCATTTGGTAATCAGCTTCAAGAGCGTTGACTCTCGCTTGCAGACGCTGAGATTCTGCCTGTAGGGCAGCAGTGCGTTCTTCCAATTGATAGTATTCCTGTTGTAGTTGATGTGCACATTGAAGTAATGTATTGAACGTGCTATTTACATTATGAGATGCAAGGGGAAAAGGTTGGGATGCAGGGGAGGTGGGATTGGGGAGGGAGGTAGTGAATGCTGTGTGTGCACATGATGTGGTGAGTGGTGAGGTGGGGAGTAGTGGAGGGGGAGAGGGTGGAATTGTGGGGAGAGGTGCCGTGGTGGGTGAAATGTCCATTGGGTCAGACAGAGTGGTGTGTGTAGGGGCTACCATATAGGTGGGTATGGTAGGTGAAGTGAGTGTGGTGTTCGTGTAAATTGATGTCGTTGCGAACATCGGGGAAATGTGCCTCTGAAACATTGGAGAGCGGATGATCTGCTCCACAAGGGACGGGTATTGGGGTGGCGAGGTCAGGTTGAAAGAGGTGTAGGGGCCAGATGGGAAGTGAGGGTCATGGAATGGAGGTACCCGTATTGGGGGATAGGCTGGGAAACACAGGGTGCCTTCTGTGGGTGCCGGGGTTCCAACCATACTTGGGATGATGGGATGGCCAGTTATGGGTTCGGAGGATAGAAGGGTTGAAGTGTACAAGGGATTGGTGACGAAGGAGAAGAGGGTGTCTTGTGAGGTAGGTTCTCGAAATGAGAATGATATGAATGAGGATGGGTTATGAGTGAAGGTAGAGGTGATGACTGTCGTTTCTTCCATGGTGGGAGGTGGTGGTGGGGGTGGAGAAGGTGGTGACGGGGGATGCTGGGGTGAGATGGGTGATGTCTGAACGAAGGTTTCGGCAGAGAGGTCAATGGTGGTGGTGGGGGTAGCTGTGGTTTCAATGGGTACTTCTGGTTCGGTGACGGGTATCCTGATAGTCTTACCTGCTCGGGGTAATGTGTCAACTCTGCGTTTGTCATACCTTACTGACTTGCGGATTGCTGTGTGGACCGCCTCTGGGACTCCTAAAGATTCTGACACTAATTTGAGGGTGTCAATGAAATGTTGATCCACCCCATCATCTGACAGCATTTCTTGCATCAAGGCTTGACCTGACACAAGAGAGAGTTTATGCCTTTCTTGTACTGCTTTGATTGTGTCGTATAACCTTTGTAGTTGAGCTGTATATGCAGGTGCACCTACAATTTCAGGCACTTCTTGTTGCTCATCATGTTGCTCTTGCTCATAATCCTCCTCATCTTCCTCCTGTTCTTCATCTTCATTATCCTCTTCCTCCACTTCAACTGTGGTGACAGGTACTTGGGAGGTTGCCGCCTGCGTTTGCGCATTCTCCACTTGTTGTGCCTCTTCTGCCTCCAGCTCTACATCTTGTAATAATTGTTCAAAGTCTTCATTCGTGAGTTCTTCCAGAGGTGCACCACTAGGAAATTCAAGATCGGTTGGGATAGGAGGGAAGATCAAGGTGGAACCATCGGTGCTGCGTCTTGGAAGTCGGAGTGTGAACGGTCGGGCTCTTCGGGGTGGAGGGGTGACGTCTAGTGTTAAGGTGGCTCCACGTGGTTGGGCACAAGGGACTTGGACAGTACCTCTCATCTTCTTAGAAGGGGGTCCAGTGGATGTCCTGCCTCTAAACTGCTCTACACGATTCCACATTAGGGCCCGTTGAATAGGGATGTCATAAGCCAAACACCTATAAATTATTCTCGTCAGAGCACAGCATCCATATAAAACCTGTTTCCGCGGCCATCGTTTGTGAGCTAGGTGTATCTGATCAATTATCCAGTGGGGTAAGTTGATGGTGAGGCTCTGTGTCTCTGCCAGATACAAACTAAACCAAATCTTTTTGGGCGGCATGGTGAATCTATCTTGTGCAGGAAAAGCAAAGTGTTGCATGCACATGCGAAGGTGTATTGCAATATTAGGCGTCAAGGACACCATGTCCTTGAGTTTGGTGAGACCTCGATTCTTCATGTAATCCGGTACTAGGGTTTCCTTTTCTGTAGGAATATGCATTCCGCGCATATCTAGAGCCTCTCTCACCAAATTGTTTGATAACCTGAACCTCTTGAGCTCATTCCCTTTTGTCAGAGATGGAATCACAAATGAGCTTGCTCCTTTTGGGTTCTGATTTGGAGTCAAGGTGTTGATGAGATAGTAGCATCGCATGAAGTCAGGTTTTGGGAGTCGGGCACTGAAATAGGCACTCAATCCTGCTTTTTCCCATATCGGACGTAGACCTTCCGCATTTTGTAATTTCTCAAATTCTCTTGTAAAGAAATGGTATCTGCCTTGCTTTCCATTGAAGTCCAACTCTGATTCCCATAGGTATGTTCCTTCCCCCAAGGGTCCTGCCACCTCGGTAAACCAATGTGAAGTCTTTCCCACGGGCATGGTGTGGCCACGCGGAGGGTCCGCAATAGGTATGATTTTGACGGCCTGCAATTCTTCTGGTCTTTCAATTGTCTCAGGCAAAACGGGTAAACTGTCCAAGTCCACCACTTGCGGGTTTGTTTCTGTGTGAGAGCTAGTTCCTGCTGCCTCCGCCATGTTGAAAATGTCGCAGCTGATTCTGTGAGAATATATGAATAAACGTTAACATTGCAATGGACACAAAAATGACATGGTGTCCCTTGTTACAACATTAACTTAAAGTTCGGGAGTGGTTAGGGGTTAATGAGTGCTCGGTGCTGGTGTGTGGAATTAGGACTTAGGTAGACCTAAGAGCTAAGCGAAATGATGTGATGTGAGAGTGAAGCGGTTAGTAGGTGGTCATGGATTTACAATCGAGGTCCGGGGGTTTGTTACAAGTCTTGGGCTGCCAAATGCAGTGGATGGGTTTTGCTCGTGGTACCGTAGAGACTCTCGAGAGCTTTATAGGTGTGTCAACTTGAACATGAGACCTTTTAGGGACCCATTTACAAATGATTCTGTTCGTGCTCATGTGCCTTGGTGTTGAAAATGATTGGATGTAGGCTGTGCGAGTGAATGGATCATGCTGTGTAGGGTGTGTTCTTGGTATAGCTATTTGAGCCCGCAAACAAGCCTTAGGCACCCAAATTTGTCTTGATTGTGGGCTAGCCTTCATCGACTTTTTGGGCACCCAAATAGATTTCACGTTAGCAGAAGAATTTTCGAAAGACCTCTTATTAGTGACGTGTTGTTGGTTACTAATAAGAGGCTTTGCCCGTGCGGTTGGCGTGGGTGCAACTGGGTGTTCGCCTTTTCGCACCCACACTTGGTTCCCTTGTTGAGACATTCTGCTGTGCAGGTTCTTTTGATGTCCGGCATAGGTAGTACTCTGCCACTTCTGTCTTTGCTCCACCTTTGGTTGTTGCCTCCTTCTGGCCTTTGGAAGTTCCTTTGCATCCCTGACTCCTTTTTTGCGAATAGCATTCCTCTGCAACACATAGTTTTGGACAAGAACAGCATGGTCAACTTCATGTGCACCCCTGGAGGGACCAGGAGTCTGTGCCCTTTCTAGTTCCTTGAGTGCTCCATTATTTAACTCTACCGTAATTCGACTATGATTGACCCATACCTGAAGAAGTCCACTTCTTAGGTTTAAGTTGACTGCTTGGTCATAGATCCAGTCTTGACCCAAGACAAGAGGTTCAGTGAGATCCTCATCTTGACACACTAGTACTTTAACTGTCATTGCCTCATCATGAATGTAGAGGGGAAGTTCCACCTCGCCCATACAAGGGGTTTCCACGCCTCCCAATCCTATGAGATATGCCTCCACAGGATTGACAGTTAACTGTAACTCTTGACAGTAAGACATTCTAACAGCACTAGTGGTTGCACCTGAGTCAATCAAGGCTCTTACAGTCCTTGCACTTTTTCCTTGTCCTATATCTAGGGTTACGAAAGGACGTCGATCAGTTATCCTAGGTGAGCTGGTTCCTGCGACTTCACACATTGCCATATGATATCCTTGATCTGCATAGTCATTTGTCCTAGGCTGCTCTCTACCTTGCCTTCGTAATTTCATCCATCTGATGCGTTCTAAAGCTTCTGCTTGAGCTTCTTCTCTAATTCGCTTCTCTTCCTCTTTGCGTTTCTTAGCAGTGTTGAGTCGGCTGAGCATTTCTTTCGTGAGGGGTTCCTGATACAACTTGACTCTGCATCCGCTAATATAGTTAGGGAGAACATCACCCTCTAATGTGGCCAATTGTACTGCTCCACTCGTGGAGATCCTATTGATTACCATAGGTCCGTAGCCTCTCTTTTCTAGCTTCCTCGCGTGTTGTTTCAGTGTATAGACTAGGACTAGATCTCCTACTTTCAAGCCTTTATCCTTCACATGGGCATCGAAATATGCTTTCTGTCTCTTCTTGGCTGCATATATTCCTGCGGCGGCTCTCAGTCTTGTTTCTCCTAATCGTTCAAGGTCAAAGATCCTAGAGGAGAGCTCATGACCTGTCCATTCATGCTCTTGTGCTACTCTCAATGTAGGGATCAAGAAGTCCAAGGGTAACACAGCGTTTTGGCCGAATACCATCTGAAAGGGGGTGGCTTGGAGTACCGTTTTGTAGGCAACTCGGTATGCCCAAACAGCATGGTGTAGCTGTTTGTCCCAATCAGAGCGTTTAGTGTTCACTAATTTTGTCAGTACATTGCATAAGATTTTATTAGTGCTCTCAGCTTGCCCATTAGCTTGAGGGTGATAAGGGGCAGACTTCTTGTGTTTTACCAAGAATTCTTGGAGTAGATTTTCAATCACTTTGTTCAAGAAATGAGTGCCTCTATCACTTACAAGCTCTATAGGTAGCCCATATCTAGTGAATACATTCTCAAACAAGAATTTAGCAGTTGTTTGAGCATCGTTCTTTGTCGTAGCCTTTACCTCTACCCACTTAGTGAGATAATCTGTTGCAACAATAATGTATTCCGCATGAGAACCTTTGGCTGGGGGATTAATAGGACCTACGAAGTCTATTCCCCACTTAGAGAATGCACGTCCACCCATCATAGGTTTCAGTGGCATCTCATCTTTGCGTATAGGATACTGAGTCCTTTGACAGACATCACACCGCTTCACATAGGTATGTGCATCCATGTGAAGGGTAGGCCACCAGAAGCCCGCAAATAGTATGGCCTTGATTACCCGATCTGGTCCAAAGTGTCCTCCTGCTACACCTTGGTGAGCAGTTTCCAAGATCTTAAGATATTCACTTTCATGGACACATAGTCTCAGGTAACCGTCCTTACCACGCTTATATAGATTATCACCAATGAGTGAGTAATCCTGGGCTTCTTGTTCTAAACTCCTTTTCCTAGCCAGAGTCATGTCTGGAGGGAATGTTTTCGTCCTCAGGAATGACACTAGGGGTTCACTCCAATCTGGCACTATGGACACTTGATAAAGAGTGGCATGTTCCACAGGTGGTTTAGTGCAACAGATTGGGCATTCCTTGCACAGCTTTTGGACATCAGCTTCCATAGTCGGCCAATGCACTCCAAGTCTCCTTAGCGTCTGTAGGGTTCTTTGTTTGGAATAGTGTTGCTCTAATGCACCTACATGTGCTAATAGCAACCATTTAGCGTACTCATCTTCTTCTATGCAACACGCCAAGATTCCTTGATCTGTGTGCTTGTACATACTTCCTGCCATGATGTGATACTTCTGGGCTTTCACTACCTCTCTATTCTGTGTGTTTACCACTGGATGGTTAGGCCCGTATGTCAATACTGGCACTAGTGGCTTGGCCCACTGTGGCACCACTTCCAAATTAAACAAGTAAGCATCAGGAAGATCATCCGACACTCCTTGTGGGGCTTCTCCAGATGTGAGTCTAGAAAGGTGGTCAGCTCTCAAATGAGTCCTGCCTTTCCTCACCACTACCTCAAAGTCATATTCCATTAGTAAGAGAAACCATCTTACTAATCTTCCTGTGTTGCATGGCTTGTTTACTAGATATAGCAGTGCCTGATGGTCAGTAAAAAATTTAAACTTATTTGCAAGCAAATAATGTCTAAACTTTTTAACCGCATATACCATGCCTAATCCTTCTCTCTCCGTAGTGGTATAATTGCGTTCAGCTGCATTTAATTGTCTACTAGCATAGGCAATTGGAAGATCCATATTACCTTCACCAGTAGGTTGTGCGAGTACACATCCAATAGCATAATTGGATGCATCAACATGAACATGGAAAGGCTTGTTCCAATCCGGTGTGGTCAAGATTGGTGCTGAACATAATCTTCGTTTAAGCTCCTGGAAGGAGTTTTCACACTCATCAGTCCACTCAAAGTTAGTCAAGAGTCCATACAGAGGCTTTGCTATGATGGCATACATATGTATAAACCGTCGGTAATAACCACAATGCCCCATGAAAGCTTGTACTTCCTTGACGTTCTTTGGCCTAGGTAACTCTGCTATGGCTCTCACTTTCTCTTCATCCGTGGATATGCCATTCTTTGACACTATGTGTCCTAGAATCTTGCCTTGCCTGACCATAAAAACGCACTTTTCTAGGTTCAGGCAGACTTGATATTCTCTACATTTGTCAAAGATTTGTCTGAGCTCAGGAATATGGGTTTGCCTTATGTTGGAATGAGCACAAAGATCATCAACATAGACTTCTAAGTTCTTCCTCAGGAATTCTTTAAATACATGGCACATCAATCTTTGGAAGGTTGCAGGAGCATTAGTAAGCCCAAATGGCATTACTCTAAAAGCAAAAATGCCCCATTCTGTGGCAAAGGCTGTCTTATGCTGATCCTCTGGAGCTATGGCTACTTGATTGTAGCCCGAAAATCCATCAAGGAAGCTGTACACTTCCTTGCCTGCCACTCTTTCTAAGAGATGTTCTGTGATGGGAAGCGGATAGTTATCTCGAATCGTGGCGGCATTAACCTTTTTCAAGTTAATGCACACACGCAGCTTGCCATTCTTCTTGGGCACCACCACGATGGGGGATACCCATTCGGTGTGCTCAATTTCATAGATAAATCCAGCTTCAACCAGTCTATCTATCTCTTCTTTGATCTTAGCAGCATAATTATCGTTATATGTATAAGGCTTTTGCTTAGAGGGTTTAGCGTTTGAAGTCATAGGAATGGTGTGTGAGCATATGTCAGGGTCAACACCTTTCAAATCCTTGTAACTCCAAGCGAATACATCTCTGTATTCTCTTAGCAAGGCAATCAATTCGTACTCTTCTTCTTCTGTTAGGTCATGGCCTATGTACGTACATCTCTCCTCTCCTTCTTCTAGGGCCACTACGATTTTCTTGGTAGTTTCTTTGTTATCATAGGCCTCTCCTGATTGTGCCTCTCGTTTAGGCATTCTAATCATGACTCTCCTGTCATCTATCTCATACTTCTTAAAATTTTCTGGGACCTCAAACAAAGATTCTTCCTCTTTTGGTGAGGCTTCTCTCTTCTTTCGTTTCTTTCCTTCTTCCGTCGGGGTCACATGTGTTGCTAATCTTACATTAGTCGTAACCTCTCCATGCCTCTGGGGTTGAAATTCTACTTCATGGAAGTATTCTTCATCTGATGCAAATGGTGGGTCCATAATGATTGACTCGAGATCGAAGTCACTTGTATCCTCAAATGCATCAGGGCTAGGTTCGCATTCTTCTAGAACTGCCTCTCCCATGATTGGCTCTATGGAGAAGACTGAAATGTCATAGCCATCCTCATCACAGTGAGGTGTCCATTGTTCTTCATTGATGGCTACGTCCATGGTTGCTAAAATTTCTGCCCAGCCATGGGGTTCGAATTCCTCATCTGGAAAAACTACAGGTGCATAGGCTGGGTCTTGAATGGGTCTATGGGTTTCGTTCGCACCTATTTCTCTGGCCTTTTCTCTCTTCTCTTCCTCTACTGCTACTTTGCACATCCATAAGTGGGTGTCTTCATGCATCCATGAGGATCCAGACCCTATGGAATGCACCGATTCTGTATCATCTTTAGCTCTATGGATGGGATTCCATTGGATAGGAGGGACATCTCTATGAGAATAATCCTTGAGATTGACTTTGGTCGTAACACCCAAGTGTTGCAAATACAAGGAGTTGGTTCCCCAATCCTGTACCACTTGCAATTGTCGCATAAATGGTCTTCCCAAAATCATCTCATAGGCATGATTTTTGCTGAAGTCACATATAGCAAAGCTATGCTCAAACTCAACACCACAAGTGGTGAGAGTTATTCCTTCTAGCAATCCTAAGGGTCTTTCAATATGACCATCGGCCATCTGCAATTTCATTCTTGTTGGCCTGAGTGCTGGCTTGCCCCAACGCTTCCATAGGGAAGTAGTGGCAATTGCAACTCCTGCACCTGAGTCCAAAATTGCCTTGGTGGTGTAGTCCTGGTAGGTAATGGGAAGATAGGTATTCCCTTCTTCACCTTCACACATATCTCCTATCTTGTCCAAGGGAATTTCTGGCACTGTCCTATGGGATCCTACTCGGGAACGAGGTTTTGCAACTTCAGTTACTCGACTGGCTACATATTTTCGCGCTTCTGGTCTATCCTTAGGCAGTTCTTTCAAAGTGGGATCGCGCTGCACCTTGGTGTTCTTTACTACCTCCGTGTTCCTTGATATGACTGAGTCATCGTTCCTTACCATGACTGTGGGTGCTCTCATACATGTGGACTTTGCTTCCCATGGGCCTGTGAAGTGGGGTAGCTCTTGTATGGAATTAGACTCAAAGTCCAATCTCTCGTGAGACTGAGCACTCTCATGTTCCCCGTAAATAGATGGGATGTCTTGTGGGAATTGATCGTGTGCATCATCCACAAGTTCAAAAGGAGGGGCGACTTCACTTTCGTTATCCCATTTGTCTTCTTGAATCTCTCGTAGGAAGTCTGGTGCAAACCGATTCATAGAGGAAGAAGTGTCTGGCTCCGTAGAATTAGGCGCATATGCAACCTGGGAAGGAGGGCTTATTCTATCGTTGGCTCTCTCCTCGTTCCCATAGATGGCTGGAGCACAAGCTTCTTGGGGAGGATTACTTATTCCATTACCTTTTCGAACAGGCTCATACGCTCCCTGAGAAGGAATGTAGGCAACCTGTGGAGGTATGTAAGCTTTCGAGGGAGGCTCATCTGCCTTTTGGGGAGAAAGATAAGCTTCTTGAGGAGGCACATGGGCTTCCTGAAGAGGCTGGCTTATCCGTTCTCTTGCCTTTTCCCTTCTTTGAGGGGCAGGTTCCTTTTCTGATTGTGCAATTAGCTTCTCTATTCTTTCTAGCAGTCCATCAAAGTGTAACTGCGTCTTAGCTGAGCTAGAGATGTTAAATAGGCGACTGGCCTCAAACATGGTCTGAGCCAATTCCACCATCTTAGCACAAATTTTGGTTCGTTCTAGCTCTAGTTCTGCTCTAGGGTAACACTTTTCATGATCAGTTATGTTTGGCCCTTCTTGGATTCTGGCCTGATATGCTTTAAGCATCATGTTAATGTCCTCGGGAGTGGGACCTGCTAGGACTGATCCTACTCTAGGGGGCGGTGGGATTTGCTGAGGCGGTGGGATTTGCTGAGGCGGTGGGGAAGGTGGTGGTACGGATGGAGTTGGGAATGGTGGTGGTGGGGTAGTGTGAGAGGGAGGTTGAGATGTGACTTCAATTATTTTGGTCTTTGTTTCTCTTATGCTTTCCTCAAGTTCACTCATCTTTTTAGCCCATTGTCTTTTCATTCTTTCCCTACTATCTTTCCAAGCTCTAGTCCTCTTCTTGGTCACGCTCTCAGTTTCACTAACTTCTGGGCTCTTTTCCTGGCCTACACCTGGGTTCTGCTGTAAGGCTTGAGCTCTAGTGACTACCTGTACAGGTGCAGTGGAAGTGACACTTCCTGTGGAATCTACCACTAACCCAATCACGTTAATAGGAGTGATTTTTGGCATGTTGTTAGGATTCTTAGAGCAGTCTCGTAAGAGATGCTCTTTTCCACAATCTTGGCAAAAGCCTTGAATTGTCACTAACTGGGGTTGTGTAGGTGGAGGTAAGGGGCAATCACGGATGAGGTGATCTCCTTGACATCTGTAGCATGGTCCTCTAGGAAATGGAGGTCTTATTTGCCTCGGTCGGGGTCTGGGGTTGGGGTTTGTATACATGACGTTTGTGTAATCATTCTCCCAACCAGGTTCATTTGGCTCTTCACTATAGTAGGACTCTCCATGTTCAGGAGATTGCATGTAGTAGGCCTGGGGGCTGTCTATGTGTGTTGAATCAAAGCTATGGTCACTAGGGTCATTTTCTGAGATCAATGGTGTCACTGGGACTATAGCTCTGTTCAAATTCTCTTCTGCGGCTGTATATTTTACCGGAATCACATTAGCTGGAGCAGGGGGTTGTTGTGCTAGCACTGGCTGGGGTCTCAGTTGGGCCTGATGTTGCGGTTGGTAATTTTGCTGAGGCCTAGTATAATGCTGCGGTGGGTACTGATTCTGGTATCTTCCTTGTTGAGGGTATGGCTGAGGGTAGGTTTGCCTAACCGCTTGCTTATTGTATGGGCAATCTTGTGCTGTGTGATTTGTGTATCTTCGTTCTATGGTGCAGTACTGGCTACTAGGATTTACTTGGGGTTGAGCCATAATGGGACACACATTCGCCATGTGGTCGCCACCACAAGTATAGCATCTTTTCACAGGGGCAAATCTTGGGATCTGTTTGCTAGTAACACCTAATTTCTGAGCTACTTTCTCTGCAAGTTCCTCTATTGATGTGGATTGCGTGGAAGGGAGGCTAGAGGCACTATCTGAATCTTTGTATATCTTGGAAAGCTCTAGCTCCTCCCCTAAGTTATCCTCGATGTCAATGCACATGCGTACACACTCTTCTATTGATCTAGGGTCTTTCAAGTACACATACGACCTCAATTTTGCACTTAGCAATCCATCCAAAAATAAAGCCACTTGCTTAGCTGGAGTAGGTAACTCCGGCATCGGGCATCTCTCTAGGTATTGCCTAAATCTTCTTCCAGCTAGTCTGACCGTCTCTTGAGGCGTCTGTTTGAAGCTATGAATTAGTGAGGAGGTATTATGCCTTATTCCACTCTTAGAGAATTCAATGATGAAAGCCTCTAGGAGTTGGTCTATGCTTCTGAACTGCCTCTCATTTAGTGGCTGAAACCATGTCAGGGCAGTGTTCCTAAGGGTTAGACCAAAGGCATTGTACTGCGTAAATAGATCCTCCACTTGTTCAGCTCTCAAGACTTGCCTAAACTCAGCCACATGATCGTAGGGATCTCCGGTGCCATCGAAGTAATTCTTCATGGACTTAACTAGCTGGGTGGGCCTCAAAGTCCTTGTGTGCTCTCTAGGTCGTGGCAAAGGGAAATCATCAGCATTTCTTCGGTTCCCTGGGACTCTAAGTACATCAGGTTCTACTCTATTTGTTTCTGTCCTCGTTCTTTCTCTGCCCCCTGGGTTGGCAAAGCTTACTTCAGGTCTCTCTCTATGTCTGTCTCTTTGAGATCCATGGGCATGGGATGTTCCAGCACCTGGATGACCATAGGACACGTTTGATCTTGGTTGGGGGAAAACGAATTCACCCTTCCAAGTGTAAGCATGCCTATCATTTCCCGTAACCACAAAGATCCTCTCTGAAGCGTGATCTAAGTAGGTCACTCTACCTGGGCTATCAGGATCTTTAAACTCATAGACCATGATTGTTCCTATATCATTTGGCCGATCAGATTTATACCTCCAAAAGGCTTCATCAGTCTCTCGGTTCAACAGCAGATCTATACTCTTGTTATCCTGGGGAATCCACTCAGGAGTGAGAATTCTCGTAAGAACAGATTTCCCTCGAGGGGTCCTAGGCTCTGCTCCCATGTTTCCTTGCTCCAGGTCACCTAAGTCCGCTTCTGGGATCACATTTCCAAATTCGTCTGTCCTATCTGGGTGACTGGTAACTACGTATATGGTTCCTTCTTTGTCCAAATATGCCCCGTTTTCAAACTTGACAGCTGGGTGCTCTAGTCCTATGGACTGGTCAGGGTTTTTAATCTGGACCACGGATCTTCCTAGACCGTCCTCATAGATGCTAGCACCTAATCGGTTGGTTCTAAGGTATTCCAACTGCGTTTTGTAAGGACCTTCTACTCTGTGCAAGTATGGCACTCCTGAACTTCCCGTAGGTCTGTCCATGCCTTGAGACATCTCTGATTCACTGGTCTCAGAGCTAGGGTAGTATGAGTGGTGGCTCAACTACTGGGCCCAAGATCTAGCAGTGTGGTTGACGCTAGCCTCTGAAGACCTAAGGCTTTGTCTATCTCTCCCTAGATGTCGTCCTGATCTAAGGTTCATAAGCCTATTTCAGTAGCCCAATTTTGCCCAAGTACAACCTCGTCGCTGAGTTCTTTTGTATCAGTTACTTGATTCTTTTTAGTGACCGTGTTTATGCTCTTGTCAGAAATCACGTCGTCAGGAATATTTGAGTTAATTTCCGCACTGTAAGTTGATCGTTCCACGTTAGATTCTTTCCTTTAAGGTTATCGCATCACAAAGAGATTAGGTTTAATCTTGAGCTTGAGTGCATCGGTAGTCTTCAACTTGAAAAATGCCTATCGTTGCCCTGACTTACTCCTAACACTAGTCGTTCTTAGCCTAAGCTAGGAATTGACAAAGGGAGTTGAGAATTCCCAACCTTTTGTTTCCTTCTTGGTTGCCCTTGAGTGCCCAGGAAACGTGTTCCCAAGCTTGCACTTACTCTTGCTTAGAATGCCCTCTAGTGCTCTTGCTGGATCTGTAAAGGTCCCACGGTTAGCTCAAGACTTAGATTCAAATGACACAATAGACCACTTCATGCATGTAACTCACAGACCAAATTATCCTTTGCTTTGATGGAAAACAATCCCAATGATCCCTCAGTTTTCCTACCTCGGGGTATGGTTAACTTCAAAAAACCCTATCTAATAATCCTGATATTAATTTTCACATAACCAGTGGAAGTTTTGGTTGTACTCCTCACGAGCTTTCCAACAAAACAAGAATCACAGCAAACGGATTTCGTATGAGGAAGTTATGTCAGTTCAGGCTTCAGGGATTAAAACAGGGTTCAAACAGGCCAACAGGGCATCAGGTTTTCCTCGGGTTATTTGCCTATAGCCTCCTTATGTGCTCTAGAGTCCATGATCCATGTCCAAAATTAGCCAAAACCTTCAAATTAAACAACCCTAAAAAATTGGCCAAAATTGGCTGTCAATCGCGATGGACAGGGCAGTCAATCGCGATGGACAGGGCAGTCAATCGCGATGGACAGGGCAGTCGATCGCGACGGACAGGCAGTCAATCGCGACGGACAGGCAGTCAATCGCGATGGATGGGCAGTCAATCGCGATGGATGGGTGTCGATCGCGACGGACAGGCAGTCGATCGCGACGGACAGGCAGTCAATCGCGATGGATGGGTGTCGATCGCGACGGATAGGCAGTCGATCGCGATGGATGGGTGTCGATCGCGACGGACAGGCAGTCAATCGCGACGGATAGGCACTCGATCGCGATGGATGGGTGTCAATCGCGACGGATAGGCAGTCGATCGCGACGGACAGGCAGCCAATCGCGACGGACAGAGCTGTCAATCGCGATGGATTGAAATTTTGCAAATTTTTCAAAAATTTTTGTGGAAATGTGGTGTGCAGGGTCTCTAGTCTACTGTGGTGCACTCAGATTTACCAAAAAGTGAAAATTTCTGTCAATCGCGATCGACAGAAGTCGGCGACTGCGAGACAGTTCTACACATTTCCGTACCTGCGCGACGTGCTGGAGGGGATGATGCTGCTGAAACCTGCAAGAAACTCCAAAAGCATGCAGAAAATAGCACACAACAGTTCGCTCTCTCGCTCTCTCTCACAAGTGGAATGGAGGAAATGAGGTGGAGATGGTGATATGATCAAAACTGAAAATTTTCGTGATGATGGAGATGGAGGTGGGAGATGGTGATGATGATGGTGGTGATGAAGATGGTGAAGAAAGTAAAAGAAAAATAGATGAAGGCGAAGAAAATACCTACAACTCCAACGCGTCAACTCTACGTCTTACCATCACACGCTCGTCCTCAAAGCTCGATCCCCGGCAACGGCGCCAAAATTTGGTGTAGCTCAGCGATGAGTAGCACCTCCTTTAATGTCAATCCGGGAAGACGTGAGGATGGTATGAAGACCTCGAGCAAGTGGCGGCACAAGTGCATGAGTGAGAAGCACACAAGCAAGCACACACATACACACACACGCGCACACAAGGCAAGACAAAGAGAGAGAATCAATGGAGTTCTTTAGATTACTTTCAAAAGCTCTTATAAGTTTGTTTCAATTACAATCTAACACAAGCTAACCTCAAAAATGAGCTCTCTAGCTCCTTTTATAGTTTTTGACTAGGTTTTGGCCCTGTCCAGACCTAGTGTCCGGCCTAGTTAAAAATTAGGTTCCAGGGCTTATTTGAGGGCTCAAACGAGATCTAAAAAATACGAAAATTGGTAGGTAGATACTTCTAAAGCTCCTCAAGCTCAAGGACTCCTTGGCTTGCACAAAATGGAGCTACAAAAAGGTGAAATGATATTTACAATGATTATTAGTGATAAAAATCACTGTTGTTGTAGGGATTTCTTCTAATGATCTGCCATACATATCTTCGAGCTCCCTACTTGCTCTTCCTCCCTGTGTGTCCATCTCTTTGATATGCATTAGTGTCTTTGAAAAAATATTGGCCTACTTGCCAGATCTTCGTCGACTGCTTTGTCTACTTAATCCTTCGCCTTGCTCTGACTCTCTCCGCTGGCTTCCTTGTCTCCTTAGTCCTTGGGTGCCCGTACTGCTCTCAACAAAGGTATTCATATGACACTTCTTACTTGACTCAAAAAAATTATGCTTACATGGTTAAGGAAGATGAAGAACCTCAAAGCTATGATGAAGCAAAGGGTAAGAGACAATGGGAAGTAGCAATGAAGGAAGAGTTTGATGCACTTGAAGAAAACAAAACTTGGGAACTTGTTCCAAAGCCTAATGGTAAGAAAGTGATTGGAAATAAATGGGTTTACAAAATCAAGAAGCATGCAGATGGAACTATAGCCAGATATAAAGCCAGATTGGTGGTTAAAGGCTATGCTCAAACTTTTGGCATAGATTATGATGAGACATTCAGTCTTGTGGCAAAGATGTCAACCATAAGGACAATCATTGCCATTGCAGCATCAAAAGGATGGACATTGAGTCAATTGGATATTAAGAATGCATTTTTGAATGGATATATATCAGATGAGGTTTACATGGAGCAACCTCAAGGGTTTGCATGTAGATGATATTATAATCACAGGTACCTCAAATGAAGGAATCAAGGAGGTGAAGAAGCTACTTGAGAAGGAATTCAAGATAAGTGATCTAGGAAAATTGTCATATTTTCTTGGAATGGAAATCACTTATGCAGAACATGGTATATATGTATCACAAGAAAGGTATCTCTTGAATCTTCTAAAGAAGTTTAACATGGAGAATTGCAGAGAGGCATCAACACCACTAGAGGTCAATCATAAACTCAATAGATATGATGGTGCAGAATTCAAAGACATGAGGAAGTATCAATCTTTAGTGGGAAGTTTAATTTATGCAACTCTAACAAGGCCTGATCTTAGTTATGCAGTTGGTGTTCTTTCTCAATTCATGCATTGTCCAAAGGATCCACATTGGATTGCAGGTCAAAGAGTCCTTAGATATATCAAAGGGACTTTGAAAGAAGGATTGTATTATCCTTTTACATCAAATATAAGATTGAGAGCTTATAGTGATTCAGATTGGGCAGGAAGTCAGGATGATAGGAGATCTACTCATGGCTACATGATATACATTGGAGATAAGCTTGTGAGTTGGTGTTCAAAGAAACAACATACAGTGGCTTTATCTTCAACAGAAGCTGAATACAAAGGACTTGTGGAAGTAGCAAAGGAAGTCATATGGATGCAGACATTATTCAAAAGCTTGGGAATTGATCAAGGTATACCTATTATACATGGAGATAATATGAGCTCATTATATCTTGCAGCAAATCTTGTATTTCATGCAAGGACAAAGCACATAGAAATACAGTATCATTTACTCAGAGAAAAGGTAATGGAGAAAGAGATTGAAGTGGTGTACACTTCTACAAAAGATCAAATTGTAGATATTATGACAAAGAGCTTGGATGGAGTAAAGACAAGTAAGTTCAAAGAGATGGCAGGAATAAAAGAGAAGAAGATTATGTGAAGAAGTCAAAGTATGCTAATTAGTGATTGAGTGGGAGCTGTTGGGGCTTCACTCACTAATTAGGCATGGATACATGAAGACATATGAAGGAAGGAAGGAGGAAAGGAGAAGTGAAGAAAAGACCTACAGAAAATTAAGCCTAAGTGAAGGGATAATTTCACTATTGTCAATTAGTACAAAATTAAAGTCTAGTTTTCATTTTGATCTTCAGAACTTACGAGTTCAAGTCTAGGAGAATGTAAACCGTAGGTATATAAGTTAATTTGAGACAAAAACATGTAAGAGAGAACTCAATTTTGTAATCTGAGTGAGTAGAGAAAAGTCGTGTCTTTTCTGAGAGAGATGTTGAGGAAAAACTTCTGAGTCTGAGAGAGTTTTCCATGGCTATGAGCAAAATTAGGCCAAGCCATTTTGTACACATCTTCTCTGATAATCAACACATGTTTATGTAGAAGGATTGAGTCTAATTCCTCTTGTACATTGAGTTCTAAGTCATTTCATATGACTATGTAAGGTAGTTGACAGTTACGACTTTTCTGGCGCACATTTGTCTGAACTTCTGAAGGTCAGATCTCGAAGTATACTGTAAAGGTTTTTGTAAGTGATAGCTCATTTTAAAGCTACTGTCCTCAACTACATTTGGTCAAAAGATTTTTAAGAAACGGGACGCATACTCAGAGAAATCAGCTTAACAGTGAAGGTATGTCAAATCGATGAAGTGGATTTCCAGTTTTCAGACATAGTGAAAAGTTTGGTACAAAATCAGAAGATTTTGAAGTTATTACTTGAAAGTTTTGCTTGTTATGTGTTACTAAACATTAGCAAGAACCTTTCTTAGTAAATGATCAGAAGAATTTGCAAAGATCAAGCTGATACAGGTCAGATTGAAGGATTGAAGAAAAGGCGCAGATTTCTGTGAAGTGAAATTTTGATTTTCACTAAGTTCAGAGTTGAAGATTCACATTTTGAGTTTTGCTAAGCTAATGATGGTTATAGAGGTCTTCTAATACCACATTAGTTTGGTTCTTGTGGTGTTTCACACACCAACAAGCACATGGTTGTCGCTCGTCGAGGCTTTCGATGTTATTTGCAGATGCTATGGCAGCCTTTGTTAGAAGTATCCATTGGATCCCCAAATGACAATTGATACTTCCTCTTTATAGGGATCCATTTGAGATTGGTCTTTTCTTGTTTAGTGATCTCCTTTGGTGGCTCTATGTTTGGATGCTTTCTTGAGGCTTTGATCTTGTGTGGTTGGCACTGTGGTTCTGTGGGGCCTACCGATGCTTTTGGTTTCCATACCCATATCCTTGTAGAAGAGGTTCTTTGATCTTTTTTGGAGCTTTGTGCTTGATTTAGTCCCTTACCTCACCTTGGTGTCTTTGTTGTGCAGGTTGTTGCCTTGAAGTCCCCCCCTGGATTCTTTCTGAGTTTCAGCTTGATTGCTTTGTGTCCTTCGATTGGAAGTGGTCTTTCTTGAAGATAAGTCATGGTAGGCCTAGACCATAGATTTTGAAGTCTAGTGTGAGGGGGCTGATTTTGTACAAGGGCTTTCTTTGGTACCCATATCATAGTGCGATTCGGTTGGGCTCTACGTAATTTCTTGGCCACCCAAATTTTCTTGATATTACCAAGAAAATGTGATTTATGTTTCTTGATGTACGGGTCTTTTGGGCCTTATATGCGAGTTTTTTGAGAAAACTCATCTTTACATGGGGAATGCAACAAAGGTTGATCTTCTATACATGCATCAGACTTATGCAAGGGGTCAATGGGTAGTGTTGTTGGAGATTGATCTAGAGATTCATCGATACATTTATCCGTATTACACATTGAATCTCTAGATGTACAAATGGGTGATGCATTGTCATGATTGACCATCGATTTGACATTATTCTCCACATCAATGATACCCGGTATTTCTTGATCATCTCCGATCATATGAGTGTAGATCATCCCTGCTTATGGTTTCATGAGAGGAATCCAAATTTACAGGAAGAGAGGGCCCTTCCACATCCCCCAAACACTTTGAGTCCTCCATTTCTCCATTCTCCAAGGTTTCCTGTGATTTACTCAAAGAAGGATTATATTAAAAAACATGAGTAGAAAGAAATTTTTTTTCATGAAAAGCACACTCTTTGAAAAGATGATTTTGCCCCCAATTATCATAAGGTGGATAGTCTTTAGGATTTTCCATAGACATATATGTAGAAGCACGGGTAATAGGTGGAGAAGACACCTCAAATTCTTGATGATTTTGTGTAAAGAACCTTTGGGTGCCAATGATCAAGTCTTCATCTATACAATCCATGACAAAGAATGTTTCCAATTGCATATCATCCACCATAACAGGTAACACAACGTGGCCCATGCAATCATAATGTTCACCATCCATGAGGATAGAAGAGTGAGTTGTTGGTTGAATGTTCTCTAAGATAATGACCACTAGGTCAATATGAATTAAATGCCACTCACAATTAGGATTGATATAAACACCCAACCTTCTATGGTCATATCCTATTCTGATATCCACAAAAGTATTATCATATTCTCTTGTTGCAAATAAGGATCCAACCCCCTTAGACATTTCCCCCGTTTCCTTGACTCCTTGCAATTTTTCTCTAAATGTTTCATCATCATGTGAGATTATTTCATGCACTTCATGTTCATCTCCCTTCTCTTTTCCCATCTTAGCCCCCTTTCTTCTCTCTTTTGCTTTTTTCTTTCCCATGATGCAATTTTTCTCCCTCTTGGTATTGCAAAAAAATCCTTTGGAGCCCCCTTGGTTTCCTGGTCCCACTTGAGGGTCAACTTCAAATTATCCTACCTGAAAATTAACGCATTATTCTTATAAAAAATAGTTGAGGCCATGTAGGATTCGAAACAAGCTTTCCAACGAGCTATAGAGCTCAAAAAATGGACTTTGGATGAAAAAGTTATGTCATATCAGGCTCTTGGGGGTCAAAACAGGCAAACAGGACCTTTTGGGAAAAATCGCGATTTTGTGAAATCAAGAGAATCGCGATTGTGTGAAATCAGAGAATCACGATTGTGTGAAATCAGAGAATCGCGATTTTGTTCCTTGAGAATCGTGTTTTCACAAAATCGTGTTTTTGGCTGAAAATCGTGATTTATGAGAATCACGATTTTGAGCAGACAATCGTGTTGTTGAGAATCGCGATTTTGAGCAGAGAATCGTGTTTTTGAGAGAATCATGATTTTGAGCAGAGAATCATGTTTTTGAGAATCACGATTTTGAGCAGAGAATCGTGTTTTTACAAAATCGTGTGTAAGAGAATCATGTTCTAGAGAATTGCGATTTTGTACCTTGGATGAAAATCGTGTTTCTGAAAATCACGATTGCCAACAGAGAATCGTGTTTTTTGAAAATCACGATTTTGTCTCAGAGAATCATGGTTTTCAAAAATTTAGAGAATCGCAATTTTGAGCACAACCACAGAATCATGTTTTCTCAGAATCGTGTTTTTGACATGAAAATCGCGATTGCCAACAGAGAATCGTGTTTTTGAAAATCGTGTTTTAGAGAATCGTGTCTTAGAGAATCGTGTCTTAGAGAATCGTGTCTTAGAGAATCGTGTCTTAGAGAATCGTGTTCTAGAGAATCGCGATTTTGTCTCAGAGAATCGTGGTTTCCAAAAATTTAGAGAATCGCGATTTTGAGCACAACCACAGAATCATGTTTTCTCATAATCGTGTTTTTTTGGTTGAAAATCGTGATTTGTGAGAATCGTGATTTTGAGCACAACCACAGAATCGCGATTCTGAGAATGACCACAGAATCATGTTCTTTTCAAAAGGCTTTTCGGCGGGAAACAGAGAATCGCGATTTTCAAAAAAAATAAATTTGAATTTTCACAGAATCGTGATTTTCATCACATAATCGTGTTTTTTGGCGAGAACTTCAAATTTCTGAGCGCCGAGCAATGGCGAGCTCCGTATGTGCAGAAAATCATGAAAAAACACAGCGCTTGCACTCTCTTGCACTTCCTAACTCCTCCTCACACAATAATGCATGAAAGCTGGTATGAAAATGATGAAAATGCACTAAAAAACAAGAAATTTCTATGAAGAAGAAGATGGAGATGGTGATGATGATGAAGATGAAGAAGAAAAATCAGAAAATGAACAAAAATGACAGTTTTTTTTACCTTCGAACGTCGCAAATCTACGATCTTACCATCACAACGCTCGTCCTCGAAGCTCTCTCCCCGGCAACGACGCCAAAATTTGGTGTAGCTCAAGCATAAGCAGCACCTCCTTTACTTGTCAATTCGCGGAGACGTGAGGACCGGTATGAAGACCACGAGCAAGTGAAAGCACAAGTGCATGAGTGAATACACACAAACATGCACACACATACACACACACACGCACAAGGTAAGATCAAAGAGAGGAACAATGGAAGGAGTTTGATTACAAAAGAAATCTATTACCAAACTGAAATCTACAAGAAGCTACCCTCAAAAATGAGCTCTCTAGCTCTTTTTATAGTTTTTGGACTAGTTTTGGCCCTGTCCAGACCTAGTGTCCGGCCTAGTTAAAAATTAGGTTCCAAGGCTTATTTGAGGGCTCAAACAAAGTCTAAAAATTATGAAAATTGGTAGGATGATAGTTCTAATACTCCTGAAGCTCGAGGACTCCTCGGCTTGCACAACATGGAGTTGCAAAAAGGTGAAATGATATTTACAATGGTTTGAGTGATCAAAATCACTATTTTTGTAGGGGATTCTTCTGATAATTGGACATGTACCTCTTGGAGCTCCCTACTTGCTCCCTCTTCTTGTGTGTCCACTCCTTTGATGTGCTTCTATGCTCTGTCATTGGTCTTGAGCATCAACAGGCAACCAAACATATTACCTCGTAGCGTAGTTTCTTCACTTCACTTGAGCATGCCCCTTCAAGGAATACTATCACATGCACTGAGAACTCTTCTTATCCTATCACGGAAGTTGATAAGATCATTCTAAATACTACTAATGGTAGTTCTTTTACATTGTCAGATGCTTTATTTCTACCTTGGATGAAGAAAAATCTGTTATCAATTTCAGCATTAGCCACGATCGACTTGGTTGTGAAATTTGTTGATGACAGATGTACAGTTCATGATCTATCAAATGACGATATCATTATTGCTTGTAGAATTTTGTGTTGTGGGTTGTATAAGCTCATAGATTATGCAAAATCTGTGAATGATTCAACATGTGCAATTCAAGATTCTCAGGCTACGTCAGATGCAAATCTTTGGCATGCACACTTTGGTCATCTAAATTTTTCTAGTTTGTTACACCTGTAGAGAGCTGAAATGGTGTCCTCCTTGGCCGAACTTGAGGCACTTGGTAAACATGTCTATGAAGGTTGTATTTTGGGCAAAATGCAACATTCCTCCTTCCCAAAAGATGGTGCACAGTGATGTTTGTGGTCCTACACAAACACCTTCTTTTGGAACCATCTTTACTTCATTACTTTCATTGATGAGTTTTCCAGGCATGCATGGGTATATCCACGGAAAGAAAAGTCTGAAGTGTTTATGTGTTTCAAATAGTTTCTAGTTTTGGTTGAAAATCTACTAGCATGTAAAACGCGCACCCTCTGTTCTGATCGAGGGGGACATATATGTCTTCTTATTTGCATTTGAGGCTAAACGTGGGATAAAATATCAGTGTACAATGTTGTATACACCTCAACATAATAGTTGGTGAAAGGAAGAACTGGTCACTCATGGAGATGGTGACGTGTATGGTCAAGGGTCAAGCTTTACCACATAGTTTCTAGCTCGAGGTTTTCATGTGTGTAGCATATGTACTTAACAGGTGTCCCACTAAAGCATTGCAGTCTATCATTCCATATATAGCTTGGCATGGTCACAAGCCATTTGTTGCTCACCTACATGTGTTTGGATGTTTGGCTTATGCATTAGTTCCTGAAGAACAATGCAAGAAATTGGAGGATAATGCAGTGAAATGTATTTTTGTTGCATACAATTTTGAAAGCAAAGGCTATCGTTTGTATCATCCATAGACTAAATGCATTTTGGTTAGTTGTGATGTTTTTATGGAAGATGTTTATTTATCCATCACTTTCATGCACTAAGGAGGCATAAGTTAGCTCCAAAGATATATATGATACTTTGTTTCCTCTTTTTACATGTGGACAGTCTAGTGCTGGTCCAAATGAGGCAGTTTTCAGCCTTTACAAGTTTCATGTGATGATGTAGATCATTCCATTCCTAATGGAAATTTACATGATGCACTTATTGATGAGAGAACTGATATAGAGGAGGCAAAAACTATGCCTAAATGGCTAGTGCATAATTTGCAAGATAACAAATTAGATGCACTTCTATCATATTGTACTTCTTCACGGTCTCATACCACCTCTTTTGCATCAAATTTCTATGCTATGGCTGCCTCTAGTCTTTGTGATGAGAATGAGCCTGTTTTCTTTGATGAAGCACAAAATTTTGAAAATTGGATGGCTGCTATGTAATCAGAATATGATGCTATTATAAAAAATGATATCTGGTCTTTATGCAACTTGCCTCCTAGCAAGAAGACGACTGGCACTAAGTGTGTATACAAGCTGAAGCGTAAGCCTGATGGAACAATTGGTAGGTACAAGGCTAGGCATGTTGCAAAAGGTTATGCTAAAAAAAGAGGCATTGATTTTGATGAGATGTTTGCACCCACATGCAGAATGACTATTCTTTGTAGCATTTGTGCACTTGAAGCTCATCATGGTTAGAACATTGTGGTCAAGATTGTAAACCCAAGCCTGCAATCCAATTAAATGCAATTAAAAGTCCAATTTAAGGTAAACAATTAAAAGTCCAATTGAATTGAATGAATGTGTCACTTTTGCATGTAGAATGAGAAAGCGATAGCCGATTGAGATGGATGATATCAACTTGTTGATGCTCAATTATCTCTATCCATAAAAGAGTTTTTTTATTGCATATTGATGTGTGATACATTTCGGCCACTTTCATCTTTATTCATCACAAGTAATCATTAATTGATTTCTTGAATGATCATTTGTACCTGAAAATAAAAGTTTGTTTAGAATATGGGAGAAACATAAATGTGTGTACATACGTGTGCATGTATGTACATTCTTGAGTGTGAATATGTATAAACGATGTGTGTGGATGCATGCTAATGTAATGTATGTAAGTATGTATATATATGCATGCTAATGCAAGTATGTATATATATGCGTATGTGCCTTGGACAACACGAGTGTCATTGTTCATATTTACACGATTCTGCATTTTTTCTAACTTTGCCTTTTTGATATGTCCATATGTTTGCTTGATGGTAGGATCTTTTAAGGCAATTGATGCTGCTATACTTTACACGAAGTGTTTAATGCATATATTTAAAAGAGTATTGGAAGCTCTTAGTTACCGTCAACAACAGAGAAGAGTAGACTTTTCCAGGCCGCTTCTTTGAGTTTGCTTGTCACTTCAGTTTCAAGAGCTAAGTATAGCATTATTTCTTTGTAGTTATTTAATGATTGATTATGAGAAAACTTCTTTAGCTGCATATATATATATATATATATATATATATATATATATATATATATATATATATATATATATATATATAATCAATCATTATCAATCATTATTTATTTGTAGTTATTTAATGATTGATTATGAGAAAACTTCTTTAGCTGCATATATATATATATATATATATATATATATATATATATATATATATATATATATATATATATATATATATATATATATATATATATATATATATATATATAATCAATCATTATTTCTTTGTAGTTATTTAATGATTGATTATGAGAAAACTTCTTTAGCTGCAATCATAATCAATCATTAAATAACTACAAAGAAATAATGCTACACTTAGCTCTTGAAACTGAAGTGACAAGGTTATTTAACCTATTGCCATGGTTGAGACTTTACTATGCATTGCAACCGAATTTTGGAATAGGTATTCACATGTAAAGTTTTCGGGTTCATGTTGCTGCCAATAAATAAATAAATATATAAATAAATAAATAAATATATATATATATATATATATATATATATATATATATATATATATATATATATATATATATGCATGAACTTCAAGGGTGGATCCCAGAAATTTTCTATGAGGCTTTACTTTGTCGCTCTTTCAAGATGTTGAATTGTATGAAAGAGTGTACTCCCGTGCATAATGCCAAGGGATTTTACGTATAATGCCAAGGAGATCCGAGATTCATTTTCCATAAAAACCAAATAACTTTGATGATGTGAACATGAACAAAAGTGCATTGCGCTTTAGGCTTTGAAACGGAGTCAAATCAAACTACTCAAAGGAAAATAGATGTAAAGACAAATTTATGAAATATCATTTATGTGATTTGGGAACATTCTTCGGTACAAATGGCCTAACTCACCCAATGCAAGGAGCTATGAACATGCATTTCTAAGTGTTCTCAATCATCCATGTGAAGAAGAGACAATGTTTGGTATTAAAGAACTTGTGCCCAAAGTTTGAAGGTCATCCCATAGGCCTTTGTAACCTTTCCATAAATTTTAGAACTTACATTTAGAATCAAGCTCTTCCCTTTGTTTCCTTCATCCGAATTTGAATTTCACCAAGGGAGAAGATGAAAGTGCAAGGTTGACAAGAATCAAACTTATTTTCTCAAGGATCTAAAGTCTTCTCTCTACTCACAACCAACCTCGATCGAATTGAAGGTTCAATTTCAGATCACCAAACTCCTTTGATTATTTGACGAGAAGGAACTTAATTTGTGGGTTTCGTGAGATCAAAGGTAAACTATTTCTAC
Organism: Ceratopteris richardii; assembly: GCA_020310875.1. NCBI lineage: Eukaryota > Viridiplantae > Streptophyta > Polypodiopsida > Polypodiales > Pteridaceae > Ceratopteris > Ceratopteris richardii. The sequence continues at coordinate 194,075,807 of CM035415.1, read as the reverse complement.
ATTTTCCATCTTTCCATGAGTTTTCCTTTAAGATTCCAAGGTGGCTTATCATTATTGATTACACACTCTATTTTTACAAACAACCACGACAATGTACATCAATTGGATATTAAAACTGCATTTCTGAATGGTGACTTGCATGAAGAAGTGTATGTTTTTCAGCCTCATGGTTTTGTGCAGAAAGGGCATGAAATCAAAGTGTGCAGGTTCAAAAAGGCATCATATGGTTTGAAACAAGCACCACATGCTTGGTATGAAAAGATACATTCCTACTTGATTGCACATGGTTTTTTGAGAACAATCCACCTAAGAAGTGGTACCCGACTGCTTGGATTGTTTTATCCCAAGGAGGGACCACTACCGCCAGATTTACATGCTTTTTCTAACTTTGCCTGGGTTGGTTGCTATGATGCTACTGTGCTCACTAGTAATTTTTACTTCATGGTTGGTAGTTCATGCATATCTAGATTGAGCAAGAAGCAAGCTACTGTGACCGCTCCTAGTTGTGAAGAGATGGATTTGAACTTGGAGAAGATGAAGTGGTTCAGCAAAAATGTTGCACTACACCAGCCAACTAAACTCCAGGGATATGTAGTGGGCCCTTTTAGATTGCCAAAGGATGTATTAGACACCCTCTGTACCTTCGAAGATCACTCTCAAAAAGATAAATCAAAACAGATAGGTAGAAGTTGAATCAAGGGTAAAAAACTTGCTATTTTGGTTCATACACCTATTCAGTGTTTTGAACAATTTTCTGGCCACAACAGCAATTGAATTAATTCCTTTTGGGTAACTCTTTTTAACTTCGTAAGCTCGCAATCATGAGTGATTTTATAAAAAATAATGGACTACATGAAGAGAAAAGAGCTTAGCAAGTCACAACATCCTCCCAATTTTCACGGGTTGTAGCAGTCCTTAGACTAGTGAGCAAAGATCTATTAATATCTCAAGCTTCCATAATGCACTGCTTATGAAATGTTGTAGGCATATAATTTATAGTATTTTGTGTCTAACATGATTTGAATCATGGCAAATGACCGACTACACATTGAGAACAAGCTATGAGAAAATCATTGTTTTGATAGATTACTAATAGAGAAGTAGAGTATGAAGAGACATAGGCAACTTCAAATGAAGATATCTCAGAATCCTGAACTCCAAATGGAATGAAACTTTGTGAGTATGTAATATACTTGCAAAGCTAATTTAATCAAGTTAAATCACTAAAAATAACGAACCATGCTCAAAGAAATCATCTCTGCAAGCTTGTTGAAAAAATTGAGAGATGTGGTAGTGAATAGTACACTCATAAAAGCATGAAGATATGGACACAATTGATCATGAAAATGAATGTATATTGACTGTAAAGTACAATGGAATTACTGATACATATGTGTGCCTTGAAACCACACTCTGATCTAGCATGAATCCTTGCTCATGGAGGTACAAAAATCGTGACTAAAGGCCATGTATATATAGTGATGTTTGGAGCCTAAATTTGAATTTGAATCTCTCCTAAAATCACTCTCCAATCTTTTAGTGATTGATTCTCCTACTCACTCAATCACAAATTTGTGGCTTTTCTCCTTCCTACTCATCAAGTGGACTCAACCACTTTAGATGCTTTCACTTTTTGATATATTTAGGTATTGATGTGTGTGAATACTCTAGGATCACCGGACACTTTTTTTCCCTCTTTAGGAGGTTTTTTTCCCTTTGCTTGTTGTTGCAGAGCTAAAGAGCGCACAAAGCAGAGAAAAAGACGGGCCCCAAAATTTTTCCGATTTGGACATCATCTTTTGTATCATAACCACTCTTATAATATATTTTCCTTGTAAATGCACTAGAGGAGTCCTCTAGATGCATCCCCACAGAAAAGTAGAGATTACCCATGTACAATAGTAGGAAATTAGTCTCTTAGTGAATAAAGTGCTGGTCTCTTGTGTGAAAGGACCAAGCCTAGGGCTCATGTATATAAGTCACTTTGTGACTCTTCGTAAAGGACTCTTGCCATTGTGAAGGAGGAGCTCTTCTGAATTTTCGAGTTTGCCTCTTTCTTGCTGATTTTGATCTTCATTTCGCTCTTGAATGTGTGTGTTATGCTTGAAATGCATGTGTAGGACTGTTGTCTACCCCTTCCCCTTTGTTTTGAGCTGCTGTAGTGAGTGCGTAAGCTAGGAGAAGTTGTGGCGCGGGTATTTATGATTCCCATCATTCACTGTTTTCGCCATAACTTGAAGCAGAGTGGTCAGAATTGAGTGAAACCACCACTGTTGGATGCGTCTCGTCGAGAGCTTCGAAACGAGTACCCTATTGCCTATGTTCGGAGTTCTGGGTTGGGAGAAAAGCTCAAAATACTAAAACTGCTGAAAAGAGGCTTGCGGCAAACACTTTCAGTATTTCAGTGAGTGTGAGAGGTAGTAGTCTTTTCTCATGCATGCTAGCTAAACCACTTCATTTTCCATCACGTGTGCACACGTCTTCATACACTTGGTAAGTCGTTCCTTAGGATTGACATTTAAATGTGTGTTAAAGTACCCACTATACGCACTTGTGTGGCAATTGAGGTGTAGTCTCATTGGCACAAGTCCTTGAGTCGTCTTGGCTCAAGTATACACGTTTTTGGCGCCGTTGCCGGGGAACACTCAACCAAGGTGCCTTCGTGATGGTTATAGATCGAGTGTGATCGAATCGTACTTGTAGAGGTGAAATTGTCCTTTGGCGAGTAGTCAGTCACTTCAACACTTGTTACTTCACATCTCGGAGGTGTGTGTGATAAGTTTTAGGTTTAGGTTTAGAAGGAGGAGTTAGGGTTAGGGTAGAAGTAGAGGAGTAGTGAGGAGAGGAGAAGTTGGAATAGGAAAAAAATCACCAAAAATTACCCAAAATTCAAGTTCTGTCCAAAAAGGTATAAAAACCAAAAAAATTGTTTCATTTGATACTTCACTGCTCACTGGTATCGTCAGAGAGCAGCGATCGGTATCGTGCGTGCAGTATCGTGCAGAGCGGGCCTTCAGAGCTTGTGTGAGAGTTCAAGGAGCAAGCAAGAGTAGATAGAGGTAAGATTTTAACAAGAACACTTACAGAAAACTCTCTAAATTTGCATAAACACATGATTAAGAGCATGTGCGGTATCGCGGGGGAAAAAAATTGATATCAAAACAAATTTTTGTGTGATACAGAGGTCTAGAAAGGAAGAGGGAAGTAAGGAGAACAAGGGGGCTTAAAACTTTGGAAAAATTTCTGAAAAAATCTTGCATTTTGGCTTGAGTATCGCGATCGGTTGAGGTTTGGTATCGCGATACCAAAACTCCCTTGTATCGCGATACTCGCCGAAGTATCGTATCGCTTGATACCGGACTTAGTATCGCGATACCGTTTTGGTATCGTGTCGCTAAGTTGGTATCGCGATCGTAGATTTTCTATGGTATCGTATCGTCGGGTATCATTCTTAGTATCGCGATACCGTTTTGGTATCGTGTCGCTAAGTTGGTATCGCGATCGCTCATACTGAGGTGGTATCGTACCGTCGCCAACCAAAGACTCTATCGCGATACCATCTTGAGATCGTATCGCTTTGGGTCTCAAGTATCGTATCGTCGACCTTGGTAAGTATCGTATCGTATCAATTGGTATTTAGTATCGCGACACCATTCAAGTATCGTATCGTTGGTCTCCTGGATAGTATCGCGATACCGTCATAAGTATCGTATCGTCCAGGTATCGTGGTATCGTATCGTCTGCTTTCCAAAGTAGTATCACGATACCATAGTAGTATCGTATCGCTTCTGTGTCTGGTATCGTATCGTGAGCATAGTCTCGTATCGTATCGTGAGGTGGTCCAGTATCGTATCGCCTAGAATTCTGGTATCGTATCGTCTTGGTGTTTGGTATCGTATCGCGGTCAGAGCAGTATCGCCGAGAGCAGTATCGTCAGGAAGTGGTATCGTCCAGATTGGCCCTTTCTTTTGTCAAGACACTTTAAGTCATAAGGAGAGCCATCCAAGGAGAACCTGTGGGACATAAAGAGAGACTTGGGGAAGTGAATGAACCTGAGATCTGGAAGAACCCTAGGAAGCCGAAGAAGTGTAATTTCTTCTGTAGGTAGTTGTTGGAAGCAGTCAGAGGCACAGACGCCACGGAAGCATGTGAAGACGAAGCAGGGAGCCAGGCGGATCAATCTTTTAAACAAATACATGTCTTATTAATTTTCCCAAAACATTCAACAGTGATTATTATCACTAATTGTAACATATGTATCATAGAAAACCCCATTTTGTAATCCATAGCTCCATTTTGTGCAAGCCGAGGAGTCCTCGAGCTTGAGGAGCTTAGGTAGAATGCTCGTACCAAATTTCGTTCTTTTTAGACATCGTTTACCCTTCCAAATAGCCTCTAGGACCTATTTTTTAACTAGGCCGGTCATTAGATGTGAAACCGGTCAAAACTAGTCTAGAAACTATAAAAAGAGCTAGAGAGCTCATTTTTGAGGTTAGCTTGTTGGAGTAAAGAAGAGAGTAGAGCTAGTTTGAGCTTGTAAGAGTATTCTTGAGTAATAGAGCTAATTTCCTTCCATTGTGTCTTGCTTGTCTCTTCATTGTGTGTGTGTATGTGTGTGTGCATCTTTGTGCTTCTCACCTTCACTCTCACATCATCTCACATTCACGATCTTCATATCACTCCTACCTCTCCCTCGGATTGACATTAAGGAGGTGAAGCTTCTTAACGTGGTACTTACCATTGTGCTAGAGCAACACCAAATTTGGCGCCGTTGCCGGGGATCGAGTCTAGGACGAATGTGTGATGGTAAGAGTATAGCAAGAAGAGGCGTTGGAAGGTAAAAATTTCAGTTTTTGTTGTTGTTTTTACTTAGTTTCTAGTGTTTTTCACCTCTCCCACACTCCCTCTTCATCATCGCATCATCATCTCCATTTCCAAAAAAAATCAGAAAATTCACCATATCCACCCATTCACCTCATTTCCCCTCATTTGTACGTGCGAGAGAGCGAGAGAGAGTTTTTGCGCTTGTATGCACTTGTGTTTTCTTGAGTTTTCTTGCAGGTACAGAGCTTCAGAGCATCAGGAAAGCATCCAAAAGGTAAAAAATGTGTTTTCTGTCAGAGATTTCCGAGTGTGGCGGACCATCGCGATGGTCCGCACTTTTCGGTTTTTGAGGTAGGCGACCACACCACTAGATAGGCGGTCCTTGCGCATACACGGAACCAAATTTGCATTTTGAAAATTCGTCATTTGGTGGACCATCGCGATTGGCTCGGACCATCGCGATTGTGTCGCACCATCGCGATAGGCTCACGCCATCGCGACGGCTCGGCCGGACCATCGCGACGGTTCGTTTTTTCGGACCATCGCGACGGTTCACTTGAGCCATCGCGACGGTCCACTTGGACCATCGCGACGGTTCATTTGACCCCGGACCATCGCGATTGGCCTATGCCATCGCCACGACAGTGCCACGTGTCACGTTGAACCATCGCGACGGTTCGTTTTTTCGGACCATCGCGACAGCCCAAAATCGGACCATCGCGATTGGCTCAAGCCATCGCATCACGGACCATCGCGATTGTCCACCGTTGACCGTTGACCGCGCCATCGCGATTGTCCAAATTCCACGCCATCGCGACGGTTCGCTTTTTCGGGCCATCGCGATTGTCCAAATTCCACGCCATCGCGACGGTTCGCTTTTTCGGGCCATCGCGATTGTCCAAATCCCACGCCATCGCGACGGTTCGCTTGGACCATCGCGACGGTCCCAGACCATCGCGATTGCCCACCCCCATCGCAAATTTTGGACTTCAATTTTTGACCAAATTTGAGGGTATTTTTGAAAAATTTTTGGACCATTAGACTCATAGGAGACCCCTTAGCTCATATTTGAGGGAAAATTGGATTGTCAGTTTTTACCCCCCAGGGCCTGAACGCTCATAACTTTTTCATCCGAAGTCAGTTTTTTGAGCTTAATAGCTCGTTAGAAAGCTCGTGACGAGTACTACGTGACCTCAACTGTTTTTTTCATAAAGAATACATCTACTTTTGGATAAGCTAATTTGAGGTTCACTTAGCTTGGGACTAGGAAGTCAGGGGGCACATATTGAAAATTTGAGCTAAAAAGGTGTATATACTCAAGTGTTTAATCATCTTGTGAATTGGTCTAATATTGGAATTTTCCAGGTCTAGCAAGGGCAAGCAAAGGCAAGCAAGCAAGGTAGTGAAGACAGCAGAGCTTGGGAAGCACGGCTTCTTGGGCAACAGGACATCAGAGCAACCAGAAAAGCCGACTCGAGGTTGGAAGATTACTCAACCCCCTCAGTCAATTTTTAGCTTAGGTTAAACGGTAGTTGTGGATTAACGACGATAGGAACGCCTCAAGTTCAAGATACCTAATTCTATCAAGTTTAAGACTTAAAGTAAAGGTGTGTGTGACGCAAAAACCTAAAGAAAAGAACATAAGTCTGACGGAACGAAAACTTAAAATCATCACGAAAGTCGGATTCCTGACGCATAAATTAAGACAAGAATCCAAAGAAAAATTAAAAGGAACCAAGAATTAATCACAAAGAACCATTGACGATCTAAGTGTGTAATTGAGTGAGCAAGGAAGAAAATTAATGAACCTTAGATCAGGCAAACATATAGGTAAGTCGGATAGAAGAAGCCTTAGATCATCAGGGGCGAGTGTAAGAACCACCGCACGATCTTGGGCTCAGCAATTGAATAGTAGTTATCCCTACGAGTTGAGCTCAGAATCAAGTGAATCAGAAATGGCATTTAGCACTAACAGACCAGCAGGAGGGTCTAATGTAGCATACTTAGAAAAACCTGAAGGACCCTATAGAACGCAGTTAGAGTTTCTCCGAACCAACCGACTAGGTGCTCGCATCTATGAGGATGGTTTGCAGAGGCAAGTGGTGCAACTGCACAACCCTGATCAACCCATTGGATTGGAAAGACCAGTGGTGAAGTTTGAGAGAGACGCGTACATAGACAAAGAAGGAACCATGTATATCTTGAGTACGCAGCCAAACGATACTAATGAGTTTGGCACAATCCAATTAGAGACAGAAGGGAAATTCCAAGGAAAAGAACCGTTAGAAGAACCTAGGACACCTAGAGGGAAATCCGTATTAACAAGAGTAATCATCCCAGAGTGGATCCCTCAAGATAACAGGAGCACAGAGTTGTTCGTAAATAAAGAGACAGATGAAGCCTTTTGGAGGTACAGAAAGGAAAACCCTGGTGAGGTAGGCATCATTACAATCTATGAATTCAAGGACCCAGATACACCTGGAAAGGTTGTATACCTGGATGAGACTTCAGAAAGAGTCTTTGTGGTGCCTGAGCGTGCTAAAAACACATACACATGGAGAGGTGAATTGATATTCCCTCCACCTAGAACAAACGTGAATACAAATCAACAAGGGGCAGGAACATCCTCAGCCCATGGAAATCACGAGAGACCGGAAGTAAGCTTCATTCACCCCATAGGGAGAGATAGAACAACCACGAACACTAATAAGGCGGATAGACAAAGAGAACAGGGAATACCAGGTGGTAGAGATGATTTTCCTCTACCTAGACCACGTGAACATGCAAGAGTATTGAGACCCACACAGTTGGTAAAATCAATGAAAAATTATTTTGATGGGACAGGAGATCCCTATGACCATGTCGCAGAATTCAAGCAAGTACTAAGAGCAGAACAAGTTGAAGACATGTTCACGCAGTACAATGCATTTGGACTAACGTTAAAGAATACCGCTTTAACTTGGTTCCAACCACTGCAACAAAGGCAATTTAGAGACATCCATCACTTTTTAGAGTCATTCATCACTGAATTCTCTAAAAGTGGGGTTAGACATGACACGTCTTCGCTGATTCATAGTTTTAAACAAACCCCTCAGGAAACAGTAAGACTGGCAGGTCGTAGATTCAGACAATATGTTGAGCGATGTCCAATGCAAGAGCTACCCTCACAAGCCAAACAAGTATCACTGTTCCTGGATGGCTTGTTGAGCGCTAAACTACGCTCCTATGTGTACCTAAAAGAACCCAGAACGCTAGAGGAGTGTGTAAGAATATGTATAGACATCGAGGACAACCTAGGAGATGAATTAGAACTCTCAAAGGTCTATAAGGACTCAGATTGTTCTTCTCTAGCATCCACAAAATTGTCTAATTCGATAGAGGACCTAGCAGAAAAAGTGGCCCAAAAACTAGGAGTTTCTAGTAAACAGGTGCCCAAGCTACCTACAAACGTACGTTGTTACACTTGTGGTGGAAATCATTTGGCAAACATGTGCCTCAATGCACCTCAACCTCACGCCAACCCTAGTGGCCAATATTGCACAATTGAGAGAAGATACACGAATCATACGGCTCAGGACTGCCCATACAATAAACAAACTGTGAGACAGAACTACCCACAAACATACCAGCAGCCAGGTAGGTATCAAGGCCAATACAATGCTCAGCCTTATTACTATAGGCCTCCTCAGAACTACCCATACCAGGCTCAACAGAGACCTCAACCCGTCTTAGCTCAGCAGCCACCCCCACCAGCGAATGTCATCTCAGTCAAATATGCGGCTGCAGAAGAGAACCTAAGTAGGGCCTTAGTGCCTTCTTCACCACTGATCACCGAAAGTGACCCGAACTCAAACAGTTTTGACTCTACTCATGTAACTAGTCCACCCGCCTATTACACGGAGTCACCAGAGCATGTGGAGACATATCATTATGATAGTCCACCAATGGAACCTAGTTGGGAGCCAGATTATACTAATGTGATGTACGCAAACCCAAACCCACGGCCCCAATTGAGACAACAGAGACCACAGGGTCCTAGAGGACCATGCTTTAGGTGCCAAGGAGACCATTTCATAAAGGATTGTCCACATCCCCCAATAGTAAGGCAATCGCAGTACTATAGCGTCCAAGGCTTTTGCGCCGATTGTGGCAAAGAACACATAATCAAAGATTGTCCTAAGAACCCAGTTAACACATCAAATGTGACATCGATCAACGTGATAGGTATTGTACACAACGCAGATGGATCTAACCCTACATACGTGCCTATCCAAGCTATAACCAGAGCCCAGACACTCTTACAAAACCAACAGCTTAATCATGAGAAAATAGCCGAAACTAGTGAAGTTGCGGAATCGAGTAGCAAAAAAACGAAATCTTGGAAAGATTCCAGAGAAAGGATGAAGAGAAAATGGAGTAAAAAGATAAGTGAGTTGGAAGGAAGTTTAAGAGAATCTAGAGCCAAAATACAAGAATTGGCTTCACAAGAATCAAACCAAGAAATCCCAGCTCAGAAATCAGGATCAGTCTTAGCGGAACCCATACCGGAAGATCTAGACATGATGTTTCGTGCATATCAGGCTAGAATAAAAGAAGGACCTCAAGTAACGGAAATGAGTAAAAACTACCCTCGAGCTGACCTAGAGATTGAGAGAACTAAACTTTGCATGAAGATGGTAGAGTTAGCACAAGCCTTGTTCGAAGCCTCTAGATATCTTAATTGGAATAACATGGCAAAACCGGAACTACACTTTCAAGGACTAATGGAGAGGCTAGAACAATTGATAGAAAGCAAAGAGAAAAAGGATCAGCATAGGAACCCTATTATCCCAGAGACACAGGACAGGAATCCACCATCCCTGTCTCAAGTACCCAATACAGAGAGTCAAGATAACCTATCTTCCATACATAAGTACTCACATGAATTTTTGAGAGAAATCCAAGAAGAGAAATGGAGAAAAGAACAAGGAACTCATCCTCCTATTCAAGAAATAGACGATTTGCAGGAACAATTTCCCCAAGACATCCCCTCTATTTATGGTGATGTAGAGGTGGAACAACTGAGTGAACCCACAGGATTCGAGTCTAATTCTCTACAAGAATTACCTCAGTTCACAGGGCCTTGGGAAGCTACGTCTATTAGTATGAGAGCACCCACGATAATAGTGAGGAATGAAGAATCAGTGATCCCTAGAAATACGGAAGTGATCAAGAATACCAAAGTACAATGTAATCTCACTCTGGAGGAACTGTTAAAAGTAAAACCAGAATTGTGGAAGCACGTAGCAAATCAATTCCCTGAGCTAGCTACCACACCCTCTCAGATAGGATCACGGAAGAAGGTACCAGAGATACCCGTGGAAAAGATTGGAGACGTAAGCGAAGGAGAGGAAGGTAACACATATCTTCCAATAACCCATCAGGGCTACACCACGAAAGCCATCTTAGATTCAGGAGCCGGAGTAGCTATCGCTACTACCGCCTTATGGAAACGTTGGGGTAAGCCAGCACTCAGACCCACTAGGATGAAGCTACAAATGGCTGATGGACACATAGAAAAACCATTAGGCTTACTAGAAGGCATATCTCTCACCACTTGCGGTGTAGAATTTGAGCATACTTTCGCCATTTGTGACTTTGCTAAAAATCATGTGTATGAGATGATATTGGGACGACCATTCATGCGTCAGTTGCAAATTGTACAAGATTGGGGAACTAATTCTTTGTACTTGCAACATTTAGGAGTGACTACCAAAGTCAATCTTAAAGACTATTCACACAGAGATGTACCCCCAATACAATGGAATACCATCCATAAGACACCAGTAGAGACGGAATCCGTGCACTCATTAGAATCAGATCCTTCTTGGTTGCATGAGGATACCCATTTATGGATGTGTAAAGTAGCCAAACAAGAGGAAGAACGTTTAGAAGCAAGGACCTTAGGTGCAGAACAACATCCACGAACCCTTCAAGATCCAGCATACGCACCGGTAGTATTCCCTGACGAGGAGTTTGAACCCCATGGTTGGGCAGAAATACTAGCAACCATGGATGTAGCCATCAATGAAGAACAATGGACACCCCACTATGACGAGGATGGCTATGACATTTCAGTTTTCACGATAGAGCCAATCATGTGCGATGCACTTTTAGAAGAGTGCGAACCTAACACTGATGCATTTGAGGACGCAAGCGATTTTGATTTAGAATCAATTATCATGGACCCACCCTTTGCATCAGAGGAAGAATATTTCTACGAAGTAGAGACTCACACTCAGAGACACGAGGAAATTACGAACGAGGTAAGGTTAGCCACGGAAGTGACTGCTAAGAGTGAAGACAAGAAGAGAAAGAAGAAAGAAACCATGTCGGAAAAAGAAGAATCTTTGTTTGAAGTACCCGAGAATTTCAAGAAATATGAAATCGAAGATAGAAGAATCATGGTACGAATGCCCAATAGAAAAGAGAAGGATGGACAAGTATATGATAACCGAGAGAAAACCAAGAAAATAATAGTTGCCATAGAAGGAGAAGAAGAAAAATGTACCTACATAGGGCATGATTTGACGACAGAAGAAGAAGGAGAACTAGTTGCCCTATTGCGCGAATATAGAGACGTTTTTGCTTGGAGTTACAAAGATTTGAAGGGAGTAGACCCAGATATATGTTCTCATAGAATCCCTATGACTCCAGATGCAAAACCGACAAAACAAAAACCTTACACGTATAATGATAACTACGCTGCGAAGATTAAAGAGGAGATAGATCGCTTGATAGAAGCAGGATTCATTTACGAAATTGAGCATACCGAATGGGTATCCCCCATTGTGGTTGTGCCCAAGAAGAATGGAAAATTGCGTGTGTGTATTAACCTTAAAAAAGTTAATGCCGCAACGATTAGAGATAGTTATCCTCTTCCTATCACGGAACACCTATTGGAAAGAGTTGCGGGCAAGGAAGTTTACAGCTTTCTTGATGGATTCTCAGGCTATAACCAAGTAGCCATTGCTCCAGAAGACCAACACAAGACGGCTTTTGCCACAGAATGGGGCATATTTGCATTTCGTGTGATGCCATTTGGCTTAACAAATGCACCCGCTACTTTCCAGCGACTCATGTGTCATGTTTTTAAGGAATTCTTACGCAAGAGCTTGGAAGTTTATGTTGATGACTTATGTGCACATTCAAATGTAAGGCAGACACATATCCCAGAGTTAAGACAAATATTTGACAAATGTCGAGAATATCAGGTTTGTTTGAACCCAGAAAAATGCGTTTTCATGGTCAGACAAGGCAAAATTCTAGGACACATTGTGTCAAAAAATGGAATCTCTACGGACGAGGAAAAGGTGAAGGTAATTGCTGAATTACCTAGACCAACTAATGTGAAAGAGGTACAGGCATTTATGGGCCATTGCGGCTATTATAGGAGATTCATACACATGTATGCAATCATAGCCAAGCCTCTGTACTCTCTTCTGACCAATTTTGAATGGACAGATGAGTGTGAAAATTCATTCAATGAACTTAAACGACGTTTGTGTTCAGCACCTATATTGACAACTCCAGATTGGAGCAAGCCATTCCATGTACATGTGGATGCATCCAATTACGCCATAGGATGTGTGTTAGCACAACCCACGAATGAAGGTAACATAGATCTCCCCATAGCTTACGCTAGCAGACAATTGAACGCAGCAGAAAGAAATTACACCACGACGGAAAGAGAGGGATTAGGGATGATCTACGCTGTAAAGAAGTTTAGGCACTACTTGTTGGCCAACAAATTCAAGTTCTTTACAGATCATCAAGCCCTATTATATTTAGTTAACAAACCATGTAACACAGGACGATTAATACGCTGGTTTCTATTACTCATGGAGTATGATTTTGAAGTGGTAGTTAGGAAAGGAAAGACGCATCTTAGAGCTGACCACCTCTCAAGATTAACCTCGGGAGAAGCTCCTCAAGGAGTAGCGGATGATCTACCAGATGCATACTTGTTTAACCTTGAGATAGCTCCAGAATGGGCTAAGCCTTTAGTCCCTATTCTCACATACGGACCCAAGAATCCTAGGATAAAGATCAAGGAAGGAGAGATTACCAAGTCTCAGAGATATCAAATAATGGCAGGAAGCATATACAAACAGGATAATCAAAAGATTCTTTCTTGTTGTGTAGATGAATCAGAACATGCGAAATGGTTGCAATTAGCACACTTAGGTGCACTAAAGCAACATCATTCAAAACATAGAACACTACAGACTCTGCATAGATTAGGAGTATTTTGGCCTACGATGGAAGCAGATGTCTACAAATTGTGTAAGGAATGCCATGATTGTGGTGAAAGACCACCAGTAGAGCATGTGACATTATATGACGTGTCTCTCACACCAGACTGGAGTGAGCCTTTAGTGACATACTTGAGGACGAACACATTCCCTCAAGGAATGACCTTAGCTCGACAACGCAGTCTAGAGCAGGAAGCTCAAGACTATTCACTTATTGGCGATAATCTATACAAAAGAGGACGAGACGGATATCTAAGACAATGTGTTCATGAGAGCAATTATCTGAGAATACTAGAGACTGCACACCAAGGTGTAGCAGGAGGCCATTTTGGACCAGATAGGATAGTCAAAGCCATCCTCTTTTCAGGATTATGGTGGCCCACTCTTCACATGGATGCACATACCTATGTAAAGAGATGTGATGTGTGCCAAAGAACTCAGTTTCCTACTCGCAGAGATGAAATGCCATTGAAACCCATGATGGGCGGACGTGCATTTTCTAAGTGGGGTATAGACTTTGTAGGACCCATTAACCCCCCTGCAAAAGGTACACATGCTGAATACATTATTGTTGCCACAGATTATTTAACCAAATGGGTAGAGGCAAAGGCTACAAAAAAGAATGATGCTCACACGACTGCAAAATTCTTATTTGAAAATGTCTTTACAAGATATGGATTGCCTATAGAGTTAGTGAGCGATCGAGGCACTCACTTTCTAAACCAAGTCATTGAATATTTGTTACAGGATTTTATGGTGATTCACAAGAAATCTGCACCATATCATCCTCAGGCCAATGGTCAGGCTGAAAGCACTAACAAGATATTATGTACCGTACTGACGAAACTCGTGAACAACAAACGTTCAGATTGGGACAAACAGCTACACCACGCTGTTTGGGCATATCGAGTGGCCTACAAGACCGTACTCAATGCAACTCCCTTTCAGATGGTTTTTGGTCAGAATGCAGTGCTTCCTTTGGACTTCTTGATACCGACCCTTAAGGTTGCACAAGAACATCAGTGGACCGGCCATGAATTATCAGCGAGAATAATGGACTTGGAACGATTAGGAGAAACAAGGCTGAGGGCAGCAGCAGGAATATACGCAGCGAAGAAGCGACAGAAAGCATATTTTGATGCACATGTGAAAGATAAAGGCCTAAAAGAAGGAGATTTAGTTCTAGTGTATACGCTGAAACAGCATGCACGCAAGTTAGAAAAGCGAGGTTATGGACCTATGATCATTAACAGACTCTCGACTAGTGGAGCAGTACAGTTAGCCACCTTAGAAGGAGACATAATGCCTAATTACATTAGTGGCTGCAGAGTCAGGTTATATCAAGAACCTCTTACTGAGGATATACTTAGACGACTCACGTTGGCAAAGAAGCGTAAGGAGGAAGAAAATAGAATACGAGCAGAAGCTCAAGCAGAAGCCATAGAACGCATTAAGCGCATGAAGCTAAGAAGACAAGGACTAGGAAGAGAACATTATAACCATCTGGAAACATCACCCAGATATCCCATGGCCATGTGTCAAGTAAAGTCAACCACTCACCCGAGCATAGTGGATAGGAGACCATTCATTACAGTGAGGCTAGAGCACGGTCACCACAGCCAAGAACTCAGGGCTTTAATTGACTCAGGTGCTGCGACTAGTGCGATTAGATGGTCCCACTATAAAGATTCAGGAATAGAAATGCGGCCAATTGAGGCATACCTCATAGGCCTAGGAGGCATGGAAACCCCTTGCATGGGTGAGGTGGACCTTCCTATCCTCATTAAGGATTTGACGATGACAGCGAAATTACTAGTGTGCCATGATGACGACCTGATAGAACCCCTAATCCTTGGCCAAGACTGGCTATACGATCTCTCAGTGGACCTAAATCTTAGACAAGGCTCCTTACAGATTGGAACCTTAGAGCAGAAGCGAGTGATACCGCTTGACTTCCCTAACCGCACTCCGCTTGACGGTTGTGACCCTAGACCCTATGAAACGCATGCGACGGAAGACCGGAAGATCTTTAATCCGACCAGTCACGTTACGTCTACACCAACCCACTCGGGCTTGGCTATAGACAGTTGTCAGTCAGAAGGACGACAGGAGATCTTCCCTGGGACTTCCTGCAAACTAGAAGAGACAACTACCCAACAGCAAGGGCAGAAGGGCACAATCAGAGGTCAGGTGGGTTGCATCAGCGGCCAAATGAGCACGACACCCTACGGTGCTCATCCTTCCAAGCTTGTTGCGGACTGGCCTAGATTAAAGTTACAAAAGGCATCACTTCCTGATGGGCAGGTCACGCAAGTGTTGGAACTCCCTTCCTTTCCAAAGCAGAGTGTCCATCCGACCTCTCAAATCCAGCAACAACAGATTCGACCACGACAAAGGAACCCAGACCGATTGCAGTATCAGAGGAAACAACAAGGAAAGCAGTTTAGGCCTCCCAAAGGAAGCGGCACCAGACAAATATGGGTGCCAAAAGGACAAAAAGCACCTAAGGACTCCAACCAAGCCGAGATCAACCAGCAAAAGGCCGAACAGAAACAGAATCGATCTCCTCGACCTTCTTCTACAGGTCCAAACATCCGACAAATGTGGATCGCCAAGAAGTACCTTACCCATAGACCCACGCCCACGCAGATTTGGGTACCCAAACCATGTATCATAGCTCAACCCATAAGCCATGTAATATATAACCCCCATAACTCATCTCATCCCTCGATACCACCAAAACCGACACCACCTTTTACCCCTCAGCAGAAACCCACCACCCATTCAAAGACTCTTAGGAAATGGATACCGAAACGTATCCACCCGTCTTCCCCTAACCCATTGCCTAACTACCCCCCGACTAACATACAACCTTGTACTCAATTACTAACCTTTAAACCTTGTATAAATTCACACACCATCATCACACACCACTCGTAATCTCATCTCATCAAGAAATGTATGCATGATCTGAAACGTATAGGTGTCTAGAGACCTGCACTAGTGCTGCAAAAAACATTGCATCCATCACATCACAGCACTTGGCTACACGGGTTACGCATCAGTTATGGAAAGGGATTGCGGTCTCACTTTAATGGGATCATGATTAATTTCCATGCTAATGTGTTAATCTTTTGTAGCAGATCTTTCTCACTAGCGCACCAGCCACCATGCAAACTGACGAAGGAACATCAGGAGTAGGCCCCAGTGTAGCAGCAGTACCACTCAACGTGCTACGAGCAGAGTCCCACCCTACTGCTCCACCGCCGGAATTTCAGGGATTTCCAGGACCCATGCCTATCGATAACCCCCCTATGGGCTACACCGAAAAGATACACAGGAACTCTCATTGGTTTCAGGGCCTGGCAGGACCCCTCGCGGACGCAGACTTTATCTTTGAATCCTCTCTGACTTTTGATGACCGCACGTGGGGAAAGTACCAGTTTTTCTCCAGAGAATTCGAAGCCCTACAAAACACCCAAGATTTAACTCATGTTTGGGCCAGAGCCGGTTTCACAGAATATTTCAGTGATCCTCTACCCAAACCAGATTTTTATAGGTGCTATTACTTGATCACTACCTTACTGGCATCAGAGAATAAGGACATCCCAGGAACCTTCATCTTGCCTACCCTAGTGGATGATCCACCTTACAAGAGATTTTATCTCTCTAAGGACCTAATCAGAGCAGCCATCAAGATTCATGGAACCCACACTCCCACAGACCGAGAGAGATTGATTCCAGAACCAATGAAACGTGGGGATGTCACGAAGTGGGAAGAGATTTCAGCCATCACACCTGAGTTGTCAAAGCCACTAAGAATATGCATGCAACATTTTGCATTTCCAGCTCAGGACAGGTTTACCATGCCACACAAAAGAATATGGTTTGGATTATATTTGGCATGTACGGGACCTCAAACAGTTGATCTGGCTAGCTGGATCATAGATCAGATGTACCTGGCACAGCACAGATGGGAGCGTAAAAAAGTGCTTAACGGATGTTGTGCACTCACAAGAATTGTGTATATGTGTTTGGCTTATGACTTGCCCATCGAGCGTGCATTAACAGGAGAGGAATTGAAGGCATTCAAGAGCACAGCGAAGAAAGCTAAGAAGCCCAGTAGGACACGGGCTGGTAAGCGCATGCGAGGCACCATCCCTTGTCTCCAAGTGCCAGAGTCGCCGTCACCACAACCCTCTCCCGAGCGACCACAGACAGAAGCTGAGCCCACTGTACAACCTATTCGCATACGGTTGTCCAGACCAGTAATTACGGAGGCCACCACGAGTACCGCTGTACCTCAGGCAACTACCACCTCACAACCCGCCACCACAACCGCAGAAGCTCCCACCATCATTGGTGCGGAAGCGTTTTCTTTCCCGATACCACATATGGAGAACGACCCCATAAACACGACATTTGATTTTGAGATGCCTGATGCATTCTCAAACGAGTTTCAGTATTCAGAAGCACCACTGTTCTCCCAGGAATATGAGCGCCCCAGCTACCCCACTACGCCGCGAGACTTGCCACAGGGACAAGCTGTGTCGGGCTCTGAAGAAGAAAGAACTGAAACAGACGACGATCAAGGCGACGATGAGGCCAGCCAGGGCTCACAAGAGGAACAGACAGAGGGCCAAGGCCAACAGACTGACACACACGGCGACACCAGCACATATGAAGATGAAACTTTTGAAGCCGCAGCGTATACATTGGCCATAAAGAAATTATATCGTACCATGGAGAAAGTCTGGGCACGAAAGAGGTTAACCGAAGAGGAGAGCCAGGCATTAATTGAACAGGAACTCATCTCCGGAGGATTCGAAGACGCCTATATCAGAGGGTTCCGAGAGTTAGTCCAATCAGTTGGCTCCCATGAAGCACTCAGATTTTTACAAAGAAAGCAACTACCACAGTTCGATCCCCGCCGAGTGCGACTACTCTCAAAACCCGGGGAGTATATTCGTGTACCAACAGGAGCCCAATCTTCAGCACAAGCCAGGGAGGCACGCCTCGCCCCCGAACGTTCAGCAACCGCAGAAACCATTCTTGTAGATTCGCCACCCCGCACCACCGCTGTACAGACCACTACCATCCTCGAAATAACCTCCACCCCTTCGACTCCTCTTTCACCTTATCTTTCACCAACCCATCCTGTATCACCCGCACACCCACCTGCTTTCCCCACATCCACACCTGTACAAAGCAATATAGCCCCAACCTCTTCCTTACCCATTCATACCACCCGGCCCACACCCAGCCCTCTGCATCCCTATGTTAATCCCTTCGCCCCTTCATCCTTCCCAGCGTTTTCCCCACCTCTAAGAACCCCATTTCCCTTCCTAACCCCGCTAACCTTCTCACCCGTCTCACCTCCCCAACCTGCCATAACCCCTATTTCCCCGTTTCACCAAACTATTCCCACCATCCCCCCTGTAAACTACTCTACGTTTGTAAATCCCGTATTCACACCTACGCAACCACCCCCAATCACACCACTGTTCACAGTCACAACATTAAACACGTCCAATGGCATGGACATATCACCACCCACCTCACCACCACCCACTACACTCACAGCACCCTCATATGTAGGCACTTCACAATTTTCCACAATCACCACTGCATCCACAGTCCCAACCCCGATTCCCATTCCCACTGCATCTACCATCACTGCATCCTCATTTAGCACTTCACTACTGCTATCGCCCACCGTAGACACAGCATTTCAACACATGTTCGCATGTATGACGCAAGTCCGAGATGAGTTTGCATCACTCGGCACCAACTATCAACAGCTGCAGAAAACGACGAACGACTTGCAAACGCAGCTTAACTTGTTGTCAATTGAGAACGCCTCACTGAACAGCCGGTACCAGGAGTTACGCGAGGCTTATCACAAGTTAGAAATAGACAGTGAGGAAAAAAGCAAAGAGGCCACCGCAGATTTAGATAACCTACTTAGAGCCCAGACTGTCCGCAACGCGACGCTTACTAGAAATATGGGCTTATTAAGAAGACATTTAGCCGCAGCTAAAGAGGAGAACCAGCGACTCCAAGAGCAGAACAGAGAAAACCTGGAGGCGGCTTTAGACCATCCAGACAAGCCACTAAGTCCGAGCAGATTCAAGGCCATCCCATCTGAGTCGATGCGGATGTTGCTAGACGATCATGTCAGATTGCTCGAGGACTATGATCGGATGAATGAAGAATATCAAAAGTTAAAGGAAGATCACAAACTGCTACAGCTCAGAGAACCAGCCACACAACAGGTACCAGCAGCAGCGGAATTACCAGCGCCTGTGGACCCTGCCCCTGAAGTTTTAGAGGAACTCAACGCACTCCGGGCCCAGGTAGTGAATCTTGAATCTCGAATCGCCATCTATGAAGCACCACCAAGGCCAGACTCCCCACCTGAGCTACCAGCTGAGGAAGAAACTGTCACTATCCCGGTGGAGGAGACCTTCGAAGAGGCTTATGAACCGATACCCATCCCAGGCGGACGTGTCACGGCCGAAGGCCAGATGACCTACGAACTACCTACCCCCGCGTGGATGAAGACAGTAGAAGAACTCGGAACGACACACTCGGCCAGAGTAGAGGCACAGCTACATGCCATGGCCATAATTGAAGAAAAAATTTTACAATCACCATTCTTTGCTCACATGGCCCCGCGCAGATACATATCCGGGCATGAGCTTCAGTATAAACCATACTTTATGTTAATGGCAGAATATCAATTAACCATAGAGAAAGAAACCGGCAAGAAACCTACGCATGCAACTCAATTCGAGCCAGAGGACTTGCCACCAAGGGCGCAGAGAGGTGAAATCCTCCAACCAGACTGGCGCAAAGATTTACTGCAAAATTATCCAGAAATGATGAGCACGTGGGTAAAAGCGCCTCTTCACTTAAAATTTAATCCGTGCTGGGGACCAGTACCACGACGCCGCTCTTGGACTGCCTTCGCTATAAAGCTACAGAACAATAAGCAGTGCCAAGACTGGCTGAACTACCCCTATTTCAAGCCACCAGTCGCGTTACCCACAGTTGGCTATATGATGGCGACGATCCGCCACTGGCTTCCTCGATTAAAACCTATGGATGATATAGCCGCGCAAATGACTGTCAAAATCTTTGACATGATGCAAATGGTCTTTAAAGTCTTCCGGCGCATCAAGGCTCCCCATGTCAACACCCCGGGCTTTGAGCATGGCAATTTGGATTTAGTCTATGATATGAGCACAACGCCATCGCTCCGGGTGTGTTACGCCTGGCACTGCAGGATCAAATATCTACCGGCCTGTTACAAGCAAACATTCGAAGAAATGTTCACCACCGGTTTTTGGGAGTACCATTCAGAAGTATTCATAGGCAGGCCGACACATTTATTGCAATTATTCGCCTGTGAACGAATGGTGTACTCCACACACTATCAGCTCCCACCACCAGACGAGCCGCAACCTATCGACTGGGAGAAACTCGAGGCTGATCTAGCCCGAGGTATTCGTGTATCAGAGCACACCCTCGCTCAAGACCTCCTACAGAATTACATCCGGCAGACCTCACAACAAGGTTCTGTCAGGGACGACAGAAGCGAGAGGGAGGGGGGTGTTGGAAGCAGTCAGAGGCACAGACGCCACGGAAGCATGTGAAGACGAAGCAGGGAGCCAGGCGGATCAATCTTTTAAACAAATACATGTCTTATTAATTTTCCCAAAACATTCAACAGTGATTATTATCACTAATTGTAACATATGTATCATAGAAAACCCCATTTTGTAATCCATAGCTCCATTTTGTGCAAGCCGAGGAGTCCTCGAGCTTGAGGAGCTTAGGTAGAATGCTCGTACCAAATTTCGTTCTTTTTAGACATCGTTTACCCTTCCAAATAGCCTCTAGGACCTATTTTTTAACTAGGCCGGTCATTAGATGTGAAACCGGTCAAAACTAGTCTAGAAACTATAAAAAGAGCTAGAGAGCTCATTTTTGAGGTTAGCTTGTTGGAGTAAAGAAGAGAGTAGAGCTAGTTTGAGCTTGTAAGAGTATTCTTGAGTAATAGAGCTAATTTCCCACCTTCCATTGTGTCTTGCTTGTCTCTTCATTGTGTGTGTGTATGTGTGTGTGCATCTTTGTGCTTCTCACCTTCACTCTCACATCATCTCACATTCACGATCTTCATATCACTCCTACCTCTCCCTCGGATTGACATTAAGGAGGTGAAGCTTCTTAACGTGGTACTTACCATTGTGCTAGAGCAACAGTAGTGTAGCAGAGCCAAGTAACCGATCACACTATTCTGAGACCTCTAGTGAGTCAGAGGAAGAGATTCCCATGGCTTCAGAGGATATGCAGAACACAGTACCCATGATTGGCATGATGTCAATCATTGAGGGAGAGTACATAACCTCTTTGGAGTATGTGAACACCAATCACAATGAGGTACCCATTTATCTGGACGGTCTAAACAGATCTGCGGCCAGGTTAAAGAAAGCGTCAGAGGCTTACATAGTGCCTAGACCCGCAGTCAAATACGTAGGAGGACTTTACATGGACAAAAGGGATATACAATATGTTGTCACAGAACACCCAGAGAACATTAATGAAATTGGTGAAGAAAATAATGCTTCAAACGTAAATGGAGAGGGGAATGAAGAGCAAGTGACCACGCCTAGAGGAAGATCTACAGTTACAAGGATTTGGAGAGGAGATCTAATTCCCAAAGATGACACCTTAATGGATGTATATTTGATCAATGGGATGGAACATCTCCTTAGAGCACATTCCTCAATTTGGGAAGCTGCTCCTAATCCCGTCACCATTTATGAGTTGCAAGATCCCGATTTTTCCACCAATATCACATATCTGGATAAAAATCAAAGAAGATATTGGCCCATAACAGAAGTGGAAAGAGCGGAATTGAAATATCAAAACATCCCAGTGTTCCCACCTAGAGACCAAGCCACTACATCAAGAAACCCGCTGGGAACTTCCCATAATGATTCATATCAACAGTCAGGTCAAACACAACAAACACAACAGACCCAACAAACTCAAATCCCCTTCAGACCACCTGTACAGTTCGCAATGCCGGTAAACAACCCTAACTACCGACCTCAACCAGCTATTGACCCCAGACATGGAGTTCATGCTCCCGTCAGACCGCCGGTAGTAAGAGGACCAGGCATACCTATAGGAAGACCTATTTTTCCAGTAATGCCTAGACAACCCGAAGCAGGAAGACGACTAAGGCCAATCCAAGTTGCCAAATGCATGAGAAATCATTATGATGGCTCTAGTGAACCTTACAACCATATAGCGGAATTTAAACAAGTAATCAGAGCCGAACAGGTAGAAGACTTCCTGATTCAATATGAGTCTTTTGGCCTTACCTTGTCAGACACAGCATTGGCATGGTTTCAGCCATTGGACCCTAATACCTTTCAGAACATGGAGCAAGTATATCAAGAAATGATTGAGGAATTTACTAAAACAGGAATTAAAAACAATTCTTCATCATTAATCCATAGCTTCAAGCAAGCCCCTACCGAGTCAGTGAGATTGGCAGCCAGAAGATTCAAGCAATATGTAGACAGATGCCCAGTGGAAGAGAGGCCGACACAGAATAAAATGGTGTCATTATTTTTGGAAGGGTTATTGAACGGATCCTTAAGATCATTGGTGTATGTAAAAAGAGTTCAGACCTTGCAAGAATGCATGAAGGAATGCATAGATTTAGAAGACAACCTTGCAGAGGATCTGAAAATACCTCAAGGAAGCTCTAAAAGCGAAGATTCGACCAGTAACGCATCCATACCTAAAAACAACGTAGAGGAAATAGCCGACTTGTTAGCGAAAAAGTTGAACGTTCAAGGACAGAGGAACTACCCCAATAACCCAATGAGAGTAGCCATGCTTAGAAGGTGTATGCATTGCGGAGGTGATCATCCTTCTCACTTGTGTACTAGGGGAGTAGTTCCACCACCAGCTTATGGTTATAATAGACCCACTGTCCCAGGACCTCTACAATATTGCAGTGTGGAACAAAAATACACAAATCACAGCACGGAAAATTGTCCCTACAATAGGCAAGCGAGACCTGCACAGCAATACATGAGACCGTACGGGTACCCTCACAATCATCAAGGAGGTGAAGCTTTTAGGTATCCTTCTTATCAGCCACAGGCACCAGCACCACGACCATATGCTTATCAGGGATGCACACAACCACAGCCGGTACTAGGACAACAACCGCCCCACCCTCAGAACGTTGTCCCAGTCAAGATTGCCCAACCTGGAGAAAATCTAGAGAGAGCTATAGTGCCAGCCACACCTTTGACTAGTAGTGAACCATATGACTCGTTTTATGACCCTAGTCAAGGAACGTACCCTAGTTATGAAAGCCCAATGATGGAATATGGACAATTGTATGAACCATATGCCTATAACGGGGAAGCCCCAGATAGTTCATACGGTTATGAGCAGGATTATGTGTCCTTAATGTACACAGCTCCTAGAGCAACCATACCACCCCGACCCATGAACAGACCGCCTGTACCCAGAGGACCATGTTATAGATGTGGAGGTGATCATTATATCAGAGAATGTACATTGCCAAACCCACCCACACCACAACGAGTCTGGGAAGGCTACTGTAATGATTGTGGTAAGGAACATCTTTTCAGAGACTGCCCCAAGAATCCCAACAAGATTACATCTAATGTCCAAATCAACGTAATAGAGGTAATTGAATCATCAGGGAGTGATAAAGAGTACACAGTACCATTGAAAGCAATAACGAGAGCTAAAGCCAGAGAGACCCCTGATAAAATGGAAGAGAACAATCAAGGTGACAAGGAGAGGGACACACCCATCCCTCAAAGAGTTGAAGACTCAGAAGAACCGGAGAAAAGTATTGCCAGTAAAAGGTCCCAGAGATGGAAGCACCGAAGAGAGAGCCTAAAAGAAAAGAAGTTACGGCAGAAAAAGGAAAATGAAAGGAACGAACAAAATTCAAAAGAAGAACCGAAGAAGGAAGAAGGGAACAAAAATGAGAAGTGTAAGAAAGAGGAGGTAGGATCAGTTTTAGCAGACCCAATGCCTGAGGAGTTAGCCATGTGGATTCAGGCATATAAGGCAAGAATAAGAGCAGGACCTACCATAGAACAACACGAGAGAGAATATCCAAGAGGCGACTTAGAAAAAGAAAGACTAGAAATCTGCAAGAAATTGATAGAAATTGCACAACAAACCTTAGAAAAACCTGCATCGCCTTTACCCAATACCCGAATTTCTGAAGGAGAGTTCCAAGAGTGCCTAAACACTCATGAAAAGCCTGAAGTAAATAGACCACAGAATGACGAACGTGGTGTTGAGAGAAAGGAAGGATCCATAGTTCCCGAAGTAGAAGGAGACTGGACTAAGGACCTATGGGCACGAGTTCAAGAGGACAAATGGAAGAAAGTGGAAGGAATCGAACCACCCTTTGAAGAGTTAGAAGCAGAA
The DNA here is from genome assembly GCA_020310875.1 of Ceratopteris richardii. NCBI lineage: Eukaryota > Viridiplantae > Streptophyta > Polypodiopsida > Polypodiales > Pteridaceae > Ceratopteris > Ceratopteris richardii. Next base: position 194,051,181 of record CM035415.1, on the reverse strand, counting down.
AATGAAATGGAGGGTTCAATGCCTGAACTGAATTCAGAAGCAATTTTTCCAATGGATGCAAGTGACAAAGGAGAGGAAGATGTAAAGGAACTGCCCAACTACACCGGGGAGTACGAGAAAAATTCAGAATTGTATCGCATTCCCTCAATGAGGAAACGAGAAACGAATCCATCAGTCCAAACATCTGAGATCATACAACGCCTTAGAGAGGTAAAAATCCCATGTACCCTAACATTCGAAGAATTGTTAAAGGTAAAACCACATTTAAAAGAGAAATTAATCAATCAATGGGAAGTCAAGGAGGAAAAGAAAGAGATAGCTGACGAAGTAAACACAGTGAGAATCCCAGTGGATAAAGTAGGAGACTTTAGTGAGGGAGATGAAGGAAATACCTGCCTTCCAATTACTTATAGGGGTTACACTACCAAAGCCATATTAGATTCAGGAGCCGGTGTTGGCATTGCTACCAAAGAAATTTGGGAGAAATGGGGAAAACCAGCACTAAGACCAACACGCATGAAAATACAAATGGCAGATGGTCATACGAAGAGACCCTTAGGATTGTTGGAACGAGTAATCTTCACTACGTGTGGAGTGGAATTCGAACATACTTTAGCAATATGTCACTTTGAAAGGCCAAGCAATTATGAAATGATCCTGGGAAGGCCTTTCATGAGACAGCTAAAGGTCGTACAAGATTGGGGAAAAGACGCGGTATACTTACAACACTCAGGAACCACCACTAGAATAAACCTACATACGTACACTTATCAAGATGTTCCACCTCTACAATGGAATCAAATCCATAAAGAGGAAGACGATCAATCGATTCATAGTGCAGGTTCTAGTGATCAATCCTGGATGAACGAGGACACTCATCTGTGGATATGTCAAGCTGCAAAGAAGGAAGAGGAGAGAAGAAAAGGGTGGCAGCAAAAACAAGGAATAGCGAGGTCTGTACAAGATCCAACTTACATGCCACAAGTATTTCCGGATGAAGAATTTGAACCTCACGGGTGGATGGAAATTTTAGCTACCCTTGATGTCTGTGTAAACGAAGAAGTAGTGACCATGAACGAATGTATCGATGAGGAGGGTTATGATGTTAGTCTGTATATGGTAGTCCTTCAGGAGGCTGAAGAAGGAGAAGTGATCGAGAAAGACTGGAAGGAGGACTACGAGAGTATTGAAATGGAACCCGAACCCATGGATCTAGGAAATAGTACTACCAACATAAATATCACTGCCAATGAGAAACACCAGGAACCCACACAGAAAGGGGAATTAGAATCTAAAAGGGAATCAGAAGAAGAAGAGAATAAACCCCAAGACCAATTTGAGGTACCAGCTCATTTTAAAAAATATGAGGTGGAGGAGAGAAAAATCGCTATTCAAATGCCGAAAAGAGAAGCACAGCCTTGAATAGCATATGATAATAAGGAGCAAACCAAAAAGATAGTTGTAACTATGGAAGGAGGAGAGGAACGATGTACCTTCATAGGACAGGATGTCTCATTAGAAGAAGAACAAGAGTTAATTCGCCTCATAAGGGAATATCGGGATGTCTTTGCGTGGACCTATAAGGACTTAAAAGGAGTAGATCCATCTATATGTGCGCACAGAATCCCCATGACATCTGAAGCCAAACCTTCGAAACAAAGACCATACACTTACAATGATGTGTATTCAGCCAAAATAAAAGAGGAAATAGACAAGTTACTAGATGCTGGATTCATCTATGAAATTGAACACACGGAATGGGTGTCACCTCTGGTGGTTGTACCAAAAAAGAATGGAAAGTTAAGAGTGTGCATTAATTTGAAGAAAGTGAACGCCGCAACCATAAGGGATAGTTACCCCTTACCAATTACGGATCATCTCTTGGAAAGGGTAGCAGGGAAGGAAGTTTATAGTTTTCTGGATGGCTTTTCAGGGTATAATCAGGTAGCCATTGCTCCTAAGGACCAACATAAGACAGCTTTCGCAACGGAATGGGGAGTATACGCCTTTAGAGTCATGCCTTTTGGTTTAACGAATGCCCCAGCTACCTTCCAAAGATTGATGTGTCATGTGTTCAAGGAATTTTTGAGAAAAAGTATGGAGGTATACGTGGATGATCTTTGTACATATTCAGCTATACGATCAGAGCACATCCCTGAACTAGAAAAGATTTTTGCTAAATGTCGACAATATCGAGTATGCCTCAATCCTGAAAAATGTTTCTTCATGGTTCGACAAGGGAAAATCTTAGGACATATTGTCTCTAAGAATGGAATCTCAACAGATGAAGACAAAATTAAAGTCATCTTAGACTTACCAAGACCCAAAAACGCGAAGGAAGTGCAAGCTTTTATGGGACATTGTGGATACTACCGTAGGTTCATTCACATGTATGCCATAATAGCAAGACCCTTGTATAGTCTCTTGACTCAATTTACTTGGACAGAAGAGTGCGAAAAGGCATTCGCAGAGTTGAAAAAGAGACTTAGTACCGCCCCAATTCTGAAATCACCCAATTGGAGCAAGCCTTTTCATATTCATGTTGACGCTTCTAACTATGCCATTGGATGCATCTTAGCCCAGCCAGCTGATGAAGGCAAGCTTGATCATCCAATTGCTTATGCGAGTAGACAACTGAATCAAGCCGAAAGAAATTACACTACTACGGAACGAGAGGGCTTAGGAATGGTATATGCTGTGAAAAAGTTCAGACATTATCTTTTAGCCAACAAGTTTAAATTCTTTATAGACCATCAAGCTTTGTTGTACTTAGTCAATAAACCTTGTAACACGGGAAGGTTGGTACGATGGTTTCTATTGCTAATGGAATTTGACTTCGAAGTAATAGTGAAAAAGGGGAACACACATGTAAGGGCAGACCACCTTTCGAGGATAACACATGGAGAGCCACCGAGTGGAGTGCCCGATGATCTGCCAGATACTTACCTTTTTAACCTGGAAGTATGTCCAAAGTGGGCTGAGAAATTGATTCCTATACTCACTCATGGACCTCAACACTCAGTTAATAGGAATAGCAAAAAAGAAATTCTTCAATCGAGGAATTTACATATTGTGTCAGGAAGTGTATACTACAAGGAACCCAACGGAGTGTTACTCAGATGCGTTGATGAGGATGAACAAACGCAACTAATGGAGCAAGCCCATGTGAACAAATGGAGAACACACAAAGGGATTCATGGAACTATCCGAGAACTGAAAAGATTAGGAGTATACTGGCCTGACATGCCCAAGAGTGTTCACGACCACGTAAGTAATTGTGCAGAATGCCGAGAGACGGTTCCCGAAGATCATATGTCTCTACCTTTTTCGACCATAGCACCCAATTGGAGTACACCGTTAGTGAAATTTTTAAAAACTCAAGAACATGAATTAGGAACTAGCTTGGCAAGAAAGCGATCCATAGAGGAGATGAGCAAGGACTACATTCTCATAGGAAAACAATTGTTCAAACGAGGGAAGGATAACCAACTAAGATTATGTGTGCATGAAGGAGAACATCTACCCATATTAGAAATGGCACATGCAGGCGCTGCTGGAGGTCATTTTTCGGCTGAAAGAACCGTTAAAATGATTCTCTTTGCAGGCTTGTGGTGGCCAACTCTACATATGGATGCTGAAACGTACGTACGAAGTTGTGAGACTTGTCAGAGAACTAAATACCCAATTCGCAGAGATGACATGTCATTAAGACCAATGATATGTGCGAGAGCCTTTACGAAATGGGGAATAGATTTCATTGGACCTATCAATCCTCTTGCCAAAGGATCACATGCGGAGTACATCATAGTAGCCACGGACTACTTAACTAAATGGGTAGAAGCAAGAGCTACGAGGAAGAATGATGCTCAAACTACAACAAAATTTCTCTTTGAGCATATCTTCACCCGCTTTGGCTTGCCCATTGAGATTGTTAGCGATCGAGGAACACACTTCCTCAATGAGGTGATTGAGTCATTAATGAACGAGTTCCTAGTGATTCATAAAAAATCAGCACCATACCATCCCCAAGCCAATGGACAGGCTGAGAGCTCTAACAAAGTGCTATGCACGGTGCTGACTAAGCTTGTCAATAATGGAAGATCGGATTGGGACAAACAACTGCATCATGCAATTTGGGCATTCCGAGTTGCATATAAAACAGCCATTGGAACCACACCTTTCAATTTAGTGTATGGGCAAAATGCAATCTTGCCAATTGACTTCTTAGTGCCTACATTGAAAGTGGCCCAGCAATATGAATGGAATGGTCATGAATTGTCCCAACAACTAGATCAAATTGAGAAATTACATGAGACTAGATTGCAAGCTGTAGCAGGCATTTATGCTGCTAAACGAAGACAAAAGGCATATTATGATGCACATATAAAAGACAAGGGACTTAAAGAAGGCGACTTAGTCCTAGTGTACACCCTAAAACAACATGCAAAGAAGCTACAAAAACGCGGATATGGACCCTTGATCATAAATCGAATCTCTACTAGTGGTGCAGTCAATCTCGCCACACTAGACGGAGACATTCTTCCCAACTACATCAGTGGATGCAGAGTAAGACGATTCATGGAGCCCTTGACTGATCAAATGCTAGCGCGATTGATAGGTGCCCAAAATAGAAAAAACGAAGAAGAGAGAATACGAGAGGAAGCGAGACAGGAAGCATTGGAAAGAATAAAGAAACGGAAAGAGTGGATGAGAGAGCGAGATGAAAGATATCGTCTAGGAGAAGAACTCATCCCGATGGCTAATTTTAGAGCCACTCAAAACCTAGGATCGCAAAGAACACAACCATATCTAAATTTGGGATCAGGAAGAACGGAGTACCACTTGGTGGATGCTCTTATTGACACAGGAGCAGCTGTGAGCTGCATCAAGTTTTCGTTGACCCAAAATCTCAAGGAGGAAGTACGCCCATCGATGGCCCAGTTGATAGGAATAGGAGGAACAATTACTCAATGCATAGGTGAGATCACCTTACCGTTGCATCTTGGCAACAACACTATGGAACAAAAGCTGTTAGTGTGTCATGACCAAGATTTACTTGAAGAGGTAGTGTTAGGTCAAGACTGCATTTACAAATACGAAGTGACCATTCAATTGGCGTTAGGATACATCTCAGCCAGGATAGGACATCGTGAAGTATTCAGTCTGCTAGACGAGAGACCATTTAAATCTGCGAGCATGGAGCAAACAGTTCATTCTAATGAACAAAGTCCTGAATGTACAATCACTAGCACTATAGAAACACCTTCATCGAGTACTATAGGTGCGGACACATCGAATTCTGCTTGCACACCTTGTTCTAATTTAGCAAGTCTTGAGACTGCCAATCAAACTGAAACCAACCTCACCGAACCACCATGCATACGGGATACTAGTCCTCTGGGTAATTCAAAATCTGTACCCATTAAATTATACCCTATTCCATACTCTAACCAAGCATGGATAAAGAAAGATCAAGTAGAGGAGTATCTTCGACGACAGAAGCACAAACGACATCAGAACAAACAATCAAAGGAGAAACCAACTCAGTCTGAACAACGAAGTCATCGACAAGTTGCTACAATATGGATCCCAAAGAAAGTGGTAGCCGCTCAACAGGATCGTTCGCAAATATGGGTTCCTAAGTCATGCACTACAAAGAAAACAAACCGAAGGGATGATCCTCAGCACAAGAAGAACCAATCTGGTACACAGGCACAACAGCGACAATAGAGGAGTTACTGGAGAAAGAAGGAGTCTGCAAGGGCCACCCGACCCTTTCTGAGATTCACAAAGCAGATCAAGCAGACTTACAACAAGATGGAAAGAGCCACATTCAGTGGAAGTGGGCAACATACAACAAGGCCCAGCACAAGGAAGCAGATTTGGATACCGAAAGACAAAACAAACGGCATGCATACGCCAACTACTTCCAATTGCACACATATGGAGCCTTTGAGATCCAAAGTATGCATGATAGGGCCACATTACAAGGCCAAGCATTCGGCACATCCTTCTTCTATTTCAGGATAGTCAAGCACATTTTCCTCACGGGGAAATAGGAGAGCACTTGTACATATACTAAGAAAATACTCCAAAAAATTTAATAACTTCTTCGGCTATAGACTAACTTTTCTGTTTTCCTTTTCAGATGAAAATATAAAACTACATAAAAACGTGAAAAATTCAGGTATTACCTTTCTCGCACACACGGGAAAGGGACGACACCATTCACTCGGAGCAATATCAAATTAGGGCAAACAAATAAAGGAGGATTTCTGATAAAATATGGCCATTAATTCATGCTCTATATTGAGTGCAGATGGCTTCTGAAGATTCTGAAGCAACTGTACCCGAGGAAGTGATGGATTTTCCTCCTCAAAGTATCACCAAGGCCAAGGGACACTGGTTCCGAGACGACCAGCCTGCAGGGGACTACCTGTTCCTCGCAACAATCAAAATCATGGACACAGATCATATGTTTCCAATAATGTCCCAAGATTTTCGCGTGCAACATACACTTCCTTCTGTTGAAGAGACCATGAAGAAAGCAGGCATACACAAGTACTTTGAACTGCCAATCTATAAGCCTGATTTTCAGAGATGCACTCAAGTCATGAATACACTATAGCCAGCACTACATGATCCTTTGGTGCCGGAAGCTAGAGTAATGGATAAGACAGGAGAATGGGTGATCATTCAATTCACTCATGAATTAATCAAGGAAGCTTTTGGATGGGAGAAGGATGGGGTCACCATAGTAAAAGAAGAAAGTAAAGGTGCAAAGACCCGAACCTTCGTCGACATCAACCGGGTGGACATAGAAGATGAGGTCAGATTGATCCACCAACACTTTTGCTTCCCGAATATGCATCGATACACAGCTCCACAAAAGATCATCGTGCAATTACTGTCCCATGCCATCAAGCAAATTGGAAATCAAATCAATTTGACTCCTTATGTTCAAGAAAGATTGTTCGAAGCGAAGAAGCAATGGAAGAATAAAAAGTTCCTAAATGGCAGTGTGGCACTAACCATCCTGATTTACCATGCCTTAGGAATGAGGGAACATTTACAAGAGATGCCATCATCAACCTTCATTGCCCAATATGCCAAAGTGGCGATAGTTCCTAGGAAGAAGAAAGGAGCAAATATTGTGGAAGTGGCAGAAACGAGCTCTCAACCTAGAATGAGAGGTACTAAAAGACTCCGGGAAGTCAAGCTAAATGATGAAGACACACCAACTACTAAGAGGATTCATGTACTGCCAAAAACTACTATTGAAGGAAGGAAGGAAATAACGGCCCAAGACTTGACAGATGCTCTGGAAGAGACCCATCAATATACAGAAGGACAAGTCAATTTATCGGTCCAGGGTCATCATTATCAGCAGTCCGAACGAGCTAGGGAAACAAAAGGTAAACTCACCAAAGTACATAGATATCAGGAAATTGGGCTCGATAACTCTAGTTCTGCATCTGACGGCCAAGAGGAGCCCAATACATCATTATTGGATGTAGAGATTCAAAGCAAATCCAAGGATGACGGTCAATGGGAGGAATTAAATGAGGTAGACTATAATGAAGAGCAAAAAGACCTCAAGAAGGAAGATCACGAGACACAAGAAGATCAAGGTACCAGGAGCAGGGAAGCAACCATGGCAGGTCACCTCACTTTAAAACTTAATGAAACTTCCAACATCCAAATCAAGGAGGCCACACCACCCCGGAAATTACGCCTGAAGACACCAAAGCACGAATGTCAGGAAACACAAAAAGAAGACGAAGAACCCTTTACACCTATAAGGGTTGTGGCAGAACCGTCCCCCATGGATGTCACATTTCAAGGGAGTGCCACGAAGGTTCTTGATGTGGTGGAAGATGACGCAGAACCGCAAGTACATCTCCAAATCAGGCAACCACACAATGAAACGATCCATAGCGGAAAAGGAAAAGATGTACAAACAGGAGAAACCCCGGATATACCAAGGACATGGTTAAATGTGGATATAGCTCAGCTCAAGCCTGTGGTGCAGGACATGATCAGAACTGCCCTAGATACACAGCAACTTATGGCTGATGCTGATGAAGATTATGACCAAGCCATGCGAGACAAAATCGAACTTCAAAAATGGGGTAAGGACCTCTCTACTGAGCTAGAAACAGTAAAAGAACAGGTAGTACAAAAAGAATCTGAAGTAAAAGAAATAAAAAGCAAATATAGCCTGCTAGAAACAGAAAATGAGCAATTAAAAGCACAACTACAACAAATCGCCAAAAAGCTACAAGCAAATGAGGTTGAAAAGGCACGCCTGACATCCAGAAGTAAAATTCTGGAATCACAGATTAAAGTATACATGGATGAGGCAGAAGCATTAAGACAACGAAACAAAGAGCTTTTGGCCGCTCTTTTAAATGATCAACCGGTCGAAGTACAAGACAAACCGGAAACAGACATCAAAGGATTAGAAGAGAAAGTGATTATGTATGCAGATCAGCTTAAGAAGGAGCAAGAGACAATTGCAGATTGGGAAAAGAGATACATGGAGGACACAGCTGCACTCAGAACGAAATGGAAAAAAGCAGAGAATAACTACCTACGACAGTGTAAGGAAGACACAGAGCACATGAATATTGTGGCACAGGAACTAATTAAACATCAGGCAACTATTGCTAAGGCCGAAGAAGAAAACAAGAAAAAAGATAATGTAATCAAACAGCTTCAGGAACAACTAGAGCAGAAAGCAAAACAGGGGACACCAGTAGGTCTACCAGAGACCACGGCTGCTGTGGAGGAAGAGGTATGTCCTCTCTCTCCCCCCTCGTATCATTCACCAATAAGGGCGGAAAAGGAGGTTCCATTAGAACCTAACACACGAGAAATTGCAGAACTGAGCAGACCAGACAGGGCACTACTGGTGTCCCAACTCACGACGGAATTTGAAGATCAAATCATCAAATTAATGAAAGAGGCTCAAATCGACAGCAAGCAACCCGAGCAGATACTCAGGCCATTCAATGTACCATACGGGCTTTTGAAGGAACAAACTAGGCATTACATAAAGCATACGACAAACAAGGAACCTGATCACAATCTCCATTTTCGGTATGACACGTTTAACTATACTCAAGAAGAGTTTGAGGCAGCATATCCAATATGGAGAAGAAAGCTACTGGAAATGAATCCTACACTAAGGGTACAGTGGGAAGCATCCCCGTATGAGCTTCAAGTCAACCCATCATTTTGCCCACTACCCCGTCGAAGAGCATGGATGCAATTCTGGGAAGGCCAGCGACAAGGTAGCATTAATAACCAGTGGTTAAATTATCCGCTATTACCTAGTCCACCACACAACTACCTACCGACAGAGGAATACATGGTCAAAACCATGGAATTTTGGCTTGCAAGATACGCTACCGTTCCAGATTTAGCAGTCAAAATGACAAATAAAATATTTAGCATGCTCCTGACGGTACTAAAAGTGTTCCAACATGCACAGTATACATTTTTGAACTTCATCGGCATTACGCAAGGATCGGAGGCATTAATTTTTTATTTATCTACTATTCCCAGCCGGTTAACTATTATGGCATATTTCTCTCGTCTCATGTTTCTGCCATCGATATATATGCAGACTTTTGAAGAAGCATTTTTTACAGGCTTCTTTGAAATGGATTAAGAGATTTTCATTAAAATGACATCAAATTTGAATGCAAGACTGGTGGCCTATGAGACAAGTTTCTTTGCTGATCATAGACAGGCGCTAGAGGACGGAGTAAAGTCTCAGCAATGGAAGGAGTTCATGCTATGTCACGCTAATCTGCTCAATCGAAGAGAGCAACAAGCCATTCAAACCTACACACGTCGCCACAAAAAGCCTGTCGGGGACGACAGAGTCCAGGAGGGGGGCAGTGTTGAGGGAGAATCAAGTAAAAAGAAGAAAAGAAGAAGACAACGAAAGAAGCAGCTTCAATAAAAAGCAATATCTGAAGATATATCTCTGCAGGAAGCCCCGCAGGGGCGCATTACCCATCTCTGCACAGAGCCCCGTAGGGGCACGCATCAGGCAAAAAGAGAAAACAGCCAGGTCAAGCACGGTGGAAAGAAGTAAACAGCCTCAAAGCAATACAACAGGGTCCGATGTGTGCAACCAGGACAAATCAGAGGACCAAAAGTTATAAAGGGGTAGAGGCTGAAAAGTTTGAGAGGGTGACTAAGAACAGCACATTCCTAGTCACTGGTGGCGTGCGTGGCAACCCAAGTCAACAGGCAAGACAAGTGCAACAGACTGTCGAGTAGTAGAGCTTGAATCAAGAAGGCCATCAAATCTGCATGTCTGTTTAACTACAGACAACACTGACCAAGGGAAGCGTGCGGAGAAAAGCAAAGCGCCTCTAAAACGTAATGCAAGATCAAGAATCAGGCAATGCTGACCACTGGTACGTGCGGACAACAAACTGATGACAAGAAGCAAGCCTGTCAAGGGACGACAGAGACGAAGAGGGGGAGAGTGTTGCAGAGCTAAAGAGCGCACAAAGCAGAGAAAAAGACGGGCCCCAAAATTTTTCCGATTTGGACATCATCTTTTGTATCATAACCACTCTTGTAATATATTTTCCTTGTAAATGCACTAGAGGAGTCCTCTAGATGCATCCCCACAGAAAAGTAGAGATTACCCATGTACAATAGTAGGAAATTAGTCTCTTAGTGAATAAAGTGCTGGTCTCTTGTGTGAAAGGACCAAGCCTAGGGCTCATGTATATAAGTCACTTTGTGACTCTTCGTAAAGGACTCTTGCCATTGTGAAGGAGGAGCTCTTCTGAATTTTCGAGTTTGCCTCTTTCTTGCTGATTTTGATCTTCATTTCGCTCTTGAATGTGTGTGTTATGCTTGAAATGCATGTGTAAGACTGTTGTCTACCCCTTCCCCTTTGTTTTGAGCTGCTGTAGTGCGTGCGTAAGCTAGGAGAAGTTGTGGCGCGGGTATTTGTGATTCCCGTCATTCACTGTTTTCGCCATAACTTGAAGCAGAGTGGTCAGAATTGAGTGAAACCACCACCGTTGGATGCGTCTCGTCGAGAGCTTCGAAACGAGTACCCTATTGCCTATGTTCGGAGTTCTGGGTTGGGAGAAAAGCTCAAAATACTAAAACTGCTGAAAAGAGGCTTGCGGCAAACACTTTCAGTATTTCAGTGAGTGTGAGAGGTAGTAGTCTTTTCTCATGCATGCTAGCTAAACCACTTCATTTTCCATCACGTGTGCACACGTCTTCATACACTTGGTAAGTCGTTCCTTAGGATTGACATTTAAATGTGTGTTAAAGTACCCACTATACGCACTTGTGTGGCAATTGAGGTGTAGTCTCATTGGCACAAGTCCTTGAGTCGTCTTGGCTCAAGTACACACATATACACACACATACACATGCACATGCACATACACATACATATCCATATACACTTACACATGCACATGCACATGCACATACATGCATATACACATACATATATACATACATACATATACACACACATATACATGCACATGTGTACACACACATATGCACATACACACACATACTCATGCACATACATACATATACACACATACACATGCACATAGATACATATACACACATATACATGCACATACATGTTGGAGCAAGTCTATGACAAGCCTAAGTATTGGCTTGAGTCCCACGAAGTCATAGAAGAAGCCTTAAAATGAAGACAATGTAGAGTTCACTTGAACTACCTCTTGTAACTTTTGAAGACTTTACTTAATGTAATAGTGAAAGAGTGTTAAGTGGTTGAGTCCACTTGATCAAAAAGGGAAAGAGGAGCCACGAATTCATGATTTGTGGTAGATAGAGAATAAAATCAATCACTAATTGATTGGAGAGTGATTGAGGGGAGTTAGCCTCCCAAGATCAACTATAAATATATGGTAGTCTTAGTCGTGGTTATGTGAAGACCTCCAAGAGCTGAGCTTTATGCCATATTAAGGTGTGATTCCAAGGCACACATATGTATAAGTAAGTCCATTGTACTGTACAAGCAATATACTTTCATTTTCATGATCATTTGAGTTCATATTTCCATGTTCTTGTGAAGTGTACTACTCACTGCCATATCTCTCAGTTTTCTTAGTCAGATTACAGAGATGGTTTCTCTGATCTTGGTGCATTATTTTCAGTGATTTAACTTGGTAAAGTTATCTCTATAAGTCTACTATATGCTCACCAATTTTCATTTCATTTGGCTGTTTGAATCTTCAGTTATGTTCAATTGAAGTCAACCCTGTCTGTTCATTTTCACTTCTCTATCAGGTACCCGACTTTTTTACTCATCTTGTCAGAGATGTTTCTCAGTGTGTACTCACCCAAATTCAATGATTTAATGCTTGTTTGATTTCACATACTGTCTAGTATAAGCATACAAATTTTCATAATCATTGGATTCTTAAATCTTGAGTTATGTTCATTTTTTGACTCACTGGTCCCATTACTGTAGTAGCGCGTGAAAATCGGGATGATGTCATCACTTGCTAAACATCATTCTCAGTGTGTGGTTCATTATTTTTTATGAAGTTACTCTTGAAAGTTAGCTCTTTAAGTTAACTAGATTTCCCAAAAGGAATTAAGCTAATTACTATTGTGCTCAGAGAATTATGCAAAACACTGGACAGGTGTATGAACCAAAATAGCAAGTTCACCTCTAAGCTAACTCCAAATTATCTGTTTTGATGTATCTTTTTGAGAGTGATCTTCCAAGGTACATAGGGTGTCTAATACATCCATCGGCAAGCTAAAAGGGCCCACCACATACTCTTGGAGTTCATTTGGTTAGTGTAGATCAAGGATTTTGCAACACCTCTTCATCTTCAAGCACATACCTATCCATCTCTTCACAGTGGTATCAGAGCAAGGTTGGACAACATGGCATATGGATTTCCTTCATCAATTGACAAATTGGATAGATGTAACTACTCAACTTGGTCATTAAGAATGGAAGCTTATCTCCAAGGTAGAAGTTTATATGGTTATGTGGCTGGAGATGAAGTTATGCCAAGTTTTAGGAACAAAAGTCAACCAACACAAGAAGAGCAAGAAAGATTGAGCACATGGTGCTCCAAGGATGCACTTGCAAGGTCTTATCTCCTCAACTCTATCTTAGATTTTTTGTTTCCTCACATTAGAAGTTGTAAGACATCTCAGGAACTGTGGGATGCACTTGAAGCCTTCTTCTCTTCAAGTACCAAAGCTAGGAAGCATCAACTATGGCTGGATTTGACAACTCTCAAGGAGGCTCCCAAACAAAATGTGACTGATTTTGTCACAAAGCTCAAGGACATAGCAAATAAGTTGGGAAGCATTGGAGAGGTAATAGATGAAGAGCAAATTGTAAGGTAGGTCATCAATGGCTTGAAGGCAGATGACAAGTGGGAAGCATTCACCACAGCTATGGATTTGTACATGGACATGCATGTACCTGATTTCAATACACTCATTGGACAATTACTTACTCAAGAGGCAAAACTTATCAAAAATGGAGAAAGCTCTAAAGGTAATCAATCTTCAGCTTTATACACTGATAAAAGCAAGTCCAAAGATAACAAAGGAAAGGCAAAGAAAGTGGATGATGAAGCAGGTACATATCAAGATAATTGTGCAGGTAGAGGAAGACATGGTAGAGGTAGAGGAAGAGGAGGTAGACAAGGCAGGGGGAGATCCCAAGACTCCAACCCATGTTCTATTTCTGGACTATCCTATTCTTTATGAAACACAAAGATGAAGTTTTTTCATGTTTCAGAAGATATTTGGCTCTTATGGAGAATCAAATAGGTAAAACACTAAAAAGGCTAAGGTCAGATGGAGGGGGAGAATACTTCTCTCATGAGTTTAATTCTTTTCTTCAAGAAAGAGGAACCAAAAGAGAGGTAACTACAAGGTACACTCCTGAGCAAAATGGAGTGGTAGAAAGGAGGAATAGGACAATTGTTGAAGCTGCAAGGTCCATGTTAAATGAAAAGCATTTACCTAATTATCTATGGGCTGAGGCTGTATCTACAGCCACTTACTTGATTAACAGGTTGCCTTCAAAATCCCTTGATGGGATGACTCCATATGAGGCTTGGAATGGAAGAAGACCAAGCTTAGATCATTGTAAAATTTTTGGATGTATTGCTTTTGCTCATGTTCCTTCACAGGTTAGAGGCAAGATGGATCCAAAGGCAGAAAGGTGTGTATTTATTGGATATGACAACAATCAAAAGGGCTACAGGTTATACAACCCTACCAACAAAGGATTCTTGGTAAGCAGAGATGTAGTTTTTGATGAAAACAATTCATGGTATGAAGATTCATGCAGGAAGGTCAATTTACCATATGATCTTGAAGAAGATTTTCCAAAGTTTGGTAGAGAACAACCGAAGATTGAAGAACAAGACACCTCAGAGGATGATGAGAATCTCAGATGGAAAAGATCAAAGCATGGAAGTCTAAAGATAAAGCAAAATTGCAGGAACTTGGACATGAGTCACAATCATCACATCATGGCTTAAGAAGATCTATGAGGGAAAAGAAAAGACCAGAAAGGTATAGGTTTGACACCTCATTAGTAACTAAACATTCTATCTACATAGCACAGGACATAAACCAAGAGGAGCCATCATCCTTTGAAGAGGACAAAGAAAAATCAGAATGGAAGCATGCAACGAAGGAAGAGATTGAAGCACTTGAGGAAAACAACACTTGGGATTTGGTGCCCAAGACTTCATCCATGAAGATAATAGGCTCAGGATGGGTCTATAAATTCAAGAAGAATTCTGATGGTTCCATTAACAAGTATAAGGCAAGGCTTGTAGCAAAAGGCTTTGCACAAACTCATGGAATTGATTATGAGGAGACCTTCTCTCTTGTGGCAAAGATGCCTACTATTAGGGTTTTTCTTAGTATTGCCTCTTCCAAGAATTGGAAGATACTTCAACTAGATCTAAAGAATGCATTCTTGAATGGTTGGATAACAGAAGAGGTATATATGGCACAACCACCTGGTTTTGAGAATCAAGTTTATCTTGATTATGTGTGTAAACTTAACAAAGCATTGTATGGTCTCAAGCAAACTCCAAGAGCTTGGAATTTCAGGCTTGTTTCATTCTTGTAGGACAAAGGCTTTCAACCAAGCAAGGCAGATCCTTCACTCTTTATTAAAAAGAGTAATTATGAGATCGTCATGATATTATATTGACAGGAAATGATGCAGATGGTATGAAGAAGATCAAAGATCATATGAGAGAAGAGTTCAAGCTAAGTGATTTGGGTTCACTTACCTACTTCCTAGGCTTGGAAGTTGTCTACAAAGATCATGGTTTGTTTCTCACTCAAAGAAAGTACATTAAGGACATGTTTGCAAAATTCAAGATGCAAGATTGTAAGATTACAGGTACTCCAATGGAGGTCAATCACAAATTGAGCTCACATGAAGGTGAACTCATAGAGGACATCACATCATATCAAAGTCTAGGGGGTAGTCTCAACTATGCCACATTGACAAGAGTAGATATATGTTACAGTGTGAGTGTGCTAAGTCAATTTATGCACACACCAAGGAAACCACATATGGATGCTGCCAAAAGGATTCTCAAGTATCTCAAAGGAACCATAAATGAAGGACTTTATTATCCTTATGTACCTGATTTAGGTTTGAAGCTATTTTCTGATGCAGATTGGGCTAGCTCCAAGGAAGATAGAAGGAGCACTTCAGGTTATCTTACCTTTGCAGGTTCAAAGCTTATTTCATGGTCATCCAAGAAGGAACCCACAGTTGCTCTCTCTTCTACTGAAGCTGAATATAGAGGTCTTGCCATAGCTACACAAGAAGCTATGTGGATGAAGACATTATTCAAAGATCTTGGATTGGAGTTTGGAACTCCAACTATTTTTGGTGACAATATGAGTTCTATTCATTTGGCTGCTAATCCTATTTTTCATGCAAGGACTAAACATATTGAAGTTCATTATCACTATGTACGAGAGAAGGTTCTAAGCAAAAAGATTCAAATATCATATGTGTCCACTCATCAACAATGTGCAGATATTCTAACCAAAGCATTGGATGGTACAAAGCTCTGCAAGTTCAAAGCTATGATTGGTTTGCAGGTAATCTTGGAAGATTGAAGACCTCAAGCATACTTGGCTTGAGGCGGATCTTTTAGAGCAAGTCTATGACAAGCCTAAGTATTGGCTTGAGTCCCACAAAGTCATAGAAGAAGCTTGAAAATGAAGACAATGTAGAGTTCACTTGTGAACTACCTCTTGTAACTTTTGAAGACTTTACTTAATGTAAAAGTGAAAGAATCTTAAGTGGTTGAATCCACTTGATCAAAAAGGGAAAGAGGAGCCACGAATTCGTGATTTGTGGTAGATAGAGAATCAAATCAATCACTAATTGATTGGAGAGTGATTGAGGGGAGTTAGCCTCCCAAGATCAACTATAAATACATGGTAGTCTTAGTCGTTGAGCATCAATGAAAGATATATTATGGTTCGTGGTATTGTGGCTTGGAGTATTCACGATTTTCCAGGATATGGTGTTTGTTCAGGTATTGATGTAACTTCTTTATTCAATAGGCATGCAAATAAATGTGAGTTGATCTAATTATATTTTTACCGTTTTCATGATGCAGGAATATCTACTAAGGGTTATAAAGCTTGTCCATAATGTGGTGATTGGTTGAGATCAATCTATAATAAGAATCTCAACAAAAATATTTATCTTCGACATCGAGGATTCTTGTGTGATGAATATCCATTAAGATGTAAAAGAGAATCAATACATTTTAATGGAAAGCTTGAAACAGGGCAGTGTCCAAAACCAATGATGCCTATGGATTGGTATCGAAAATGGACAGATGGATCTTTGATAGATCTAGAATCAAAAATCTTCAGTGATGATGAAGATAATGAGAATGTGAAGAGAGTTTAAGGAAAATTGGCACTCACAAAGAACATATCAATATAATATTCTTTGGAGTATTGGAAAGAGTTAAAAGTATGTCATCTTCTTGATCATATGCATATATTCAAGAATATTGATTATTCATTATGGTAGCATCTTCCTATTAAAAGATACCATAGCATCAAGGAATGACTTGAAGGACCAAAACTCAAAACCAAAGTTATGGCTAGTTTTTGATAGACATCGATAGGAAATGACTTATGCACCTGCTCCTTGGGTACTTACGAGCTTATCTGGGTTAAGAAACCATGATTGGCATAACTTTTTGAAGCACATTTTACTTTTGGTTATCGATGGATGTACAACAAAAGGAGTACGAGATGTGATCTATCGTCTTGGATCGCTTATAAGGTAATTATGATACTTTTATATTTAATATATATGAATATTTGATGTATTTTATTTTTTAATTAATTTCTTTTTAATTTTTTTTATGACGTGTATAGGTGGATTACATCAAAAGAGATTGACAAAAACTCGATCCCACAAAAGAAACGTGAATGCAAAGAGCTACTATGTTTGATGGAGAAAGAGCTTCCTACTTCATTTTTTTATATTCAGGTTCATTTATTAGTCCATCTTGTAGATGAAATAGAGATTGCAGGTGTTGCCAACACTCGATTGATGTTTTGGGTCGAGCGATTTATGGGAATATGAAAAGGTTATGTGTGGCAAAGAGTGAAACTAGAAGGATCCATGGCAAAGGGTTGGATGCTTGAGGAGTGCATGTACTATGTTAGTGAGTACCTTGAAAGAGTTCATGAAGAAGATCCGCGTGCATGGACCTGTTGAAGTTAGATGTCTACAGGAGCACGTGAAAAGCACAAGGTAGAAGAAGAAGCTTGGAGCACAACATACAATACTGAATATATTACCACTAGAATGTACAAAGATAAGTAGCCCATTAGCACAATAGGTGTATATACAAGTCGGAAGGAAAAAACCTCCTAAAGAGGGAAAAAAGTGCCGCGATGGTCCTAGAGTGTTCACACACATCACTACCTAAATATATCAACAAATCCCCCTTGGGAGTGATGCAGTGAACAAGGAGCTGGCACTCATGTATAAGGAACTGCTAAGCTATGTCTTTGCGAAAAGCTTCAAACTTCTCCCTAGGCAGAGCCTTCATAAAAAGGTCTGCAATGTTCTCCTGCTTGGGCACATATGCCAAGTTGATCTCCCCAATAGAGAACCTCTCCCTAACATAATGATAGTGCACCTCAATGTGCTTAGTGCGAGCGTGGAACATAGGGTTCCTCGCAACTACCAATGCACTTTGAGTGTTAGTGAAGTTGGTGGTGGCAGAAGACTGACCAACACCCAAATCATCCATAAGGCATCTAAACCACACACACTCAACAATCACTGTGAAAGCTGCCCTATACTCAGCCGCACAACTAGAAGTGGCCACAATAGGCTGCTTCTTGCTCAACCAAGATATACGTGAGCTACCAAGCATGAAGGAAAAGCCACTAATGGACACACGAGTGTCATAGCAACTAGTCCAACCACTGTCAGAAAAAGCATGCAAATCTGGCGGTAGTGATCCCCCTTGGGATAAAACAATCCAAGTAGCTGGGTACCACTCAAGTAGCGAAAGATGCGCTTAACCGCTTGCCAATGCTTGACACCTGGGCAATGCATAAATCTGCTCATCTGTGAGACAACAAACTGAATATCTAGTTGAGTAATGCATAAGTAAATCAAGCATCCAATAGCCTGCTGATAGAGAACAACATCAAATGCATCTCCAGCATCATGAAGACTCTGTCTCCATAGGAGTGGCAATAGGCTTACAGTCTTCAATGCCAAAACATTGCAATAATGTGTCAATATACTTTGTTTGATGCAAAGAAACTCCACCATCAACTTGCATAAATTGAATGCCTAATAGTGATGCAAATGCCCAAATCAGACATCTCAAATGAGGCATGCAAATCAGCCTTAAAATCAGCAATATGCATGTCATGAGGACCAATGAGCAGCATGTCATCAACATACACACCATTGATCAGAAGCACATCATTAGCACGCTTAACATATAAGGTGCTTTCAGTTGGACTATTCTCAAAACCATGTGCAATGAGATAGGAATGTATCTTTTCATACCAAGGACATGGTGCTTGCTTTAAACCATATAATGCCTTCTTTAACCTGCACACTTGGTTTTCATGCCCTTTCTACACAAAGCCACGAGGCTGAAAAACATACACTTCTTCATGCAAGTCACCATTCAGAAATGTTCTTTTGATGTCCAACTGATGTACATTCCAACCATGATGACTTGCAAGTGCAGAGATGCTACGCGCAGTAGTCATTCACCATGTAGGTGCAAAGTTCTCATCAAAATCAATGCCTCTTTCATGCGCATAACCCTTTGCAACAAGCCTAGCCTTATACGTGTCAATTGTTCCATCAAGTTTACGCTTTAGATTGTATACCCACTTAGTGCCAATGGCCTTCTTGCTAGGAGGCAAGTCACATAAAGACCAGGTACAATTCTTCATGATAACATCATATTCAGATTGCATTACAGCCATCGAATGTTCAGAATTTTGTGCTTCATGAAATGAAACAGGCTCAGTCTCATCACAGAGACAAGATGCAGCCATAACATAGCAATCTGATGCAAAAGAGGCACTATGAGAGCCTGAACAAGTATGATATGACACGTGTGCAACTAATTTACTATCACATAGTTTGCACTAGCCATTTTGGCATAGTTTTTGCCTGCGCATTATTAGCTCTCGCATCAATAAGTGCATCATGTAAATCTACATAAAAAATGGAATGATCTACATCATCATATGAAACCGGTAAAGGCTAACAAGTTGCCTCATTAGGACTAGCACTAGAATCTCCACCTATAAAAAGAGGCAACAAAGTATCATACATGTCTTTGGAGCTAATAGATGACTCCTTCATACATGAAAGTAAGGGCTGAATAGAATCTTCCACAAAAACAACATCACAACTAACCAAAATGTGTTTAGTCTATGGATGATACACACAATAGCCTTTGCTTTCATAATTGTACCCAACAAAAATACATTTTACTGCTTTATCATCCAATTTTTTGTGATGTTGTTCAGGCACTAATGCATATGCCAGACAACAAAAAATGTGCAAATGAGCAACAGATGGCTTACAACCATTCCAAGCCTCATATGGAGTGATAGAATGCAGTGCTTTAGTGGGACACCTGTTAAGTACATATGTTGCACAAATAACAGCCTCAAGCCAAAAATTATGTGGTAAAGCATGACTCTTGACCATACACCTTGCTATCTCAATGAGTGACTTGTTCTTCCGTTCACGAACTCCATTTTTTTTAGGTATATACGACACTGTACACTGATGTTTTATCCCACGTTCAAGAAAAAATGCATTAAAGTCAGAAGACATATATTCCCTCCCTCCATCAAAACAGAGGGTGCCCATTTTACATGCTAACACATTTTTAGCCAAAATGAGAAACTGTTTGAAGCACATAAACACTTCGGACCTTGCTTTCAATGGATATACCCATGCATGCCTAGAAAAATCATCAATGAAAGTCATGAAGTAAAGATAATTTCCAAAAGAGGGTGTCTGCATAGGACCATAGACATCACTGTGAACAAGCTGCAATTTCTGAGTAGCTCGAACTGAACCATCTTTTGGAAAGGAGGAACGTTGCATTTTGCCCAAAATACAACCTTCACATACATGTTTACTGGGTGCCTCAAGTTTGGGCAAAGAGGATACCATTTTAGATTTCTATAGGCATAGCAAACTAGCAAAATTCAAATGAGCAAAGCATGCATGTCAAAGCTTTGCATTTGACATAGCCTAAGAATCATGTACTACACATGTTGAATCATTCACAGATCTTTCATAGTCTATGAGCTTATACAGACCACGATATAAAATTTCATAAGCAATAATCATGTCTCCATTTGACAGATCAATAATCATGTTGCCATTTGACACATCATGAACTGTACACCTATCATCAACAAATTTCATAACAAAGCCAATCTTGGCTAAAGCTGAAACTGATAAGAAATTCTTCTTTATCCCTGGCACAAATAAAACATTTGACAAAGTGAAGAACTACCATCAGTAGTCAGAATGACCTTACCAACTCCCATGACAAGATAAGAGGAGTTTTTAGCGCATGTGATAGTATTCCCTATAGGGGCAGGCTCAAGTGAAGTGAAGAAACTGCACTGTGAAGTAATATGTTGGTTGCCCCACTATCAAAGTACCAAACATCTGAGTCTACTACAAACATACATTGCTCATGAGAAGATGGGTCAAAACTGTGAAGTGTAGTAAATGCCCATTCTTCATTCTGCATTAGCTTAGTAGACTCTATTTTTTATGAGGAGACCTCTACAACAACCATTCTAGCCTCCTTCTTCTTTGCGGCTTTAGCAGCCAGTTTTAGACAGCTCTTAATAACATGATCATTTGCTTTACAATATTTGCAAAACACTTTTTGCTTTTATGATTTCTTCTCATCTTTGTTTTCCTTCTTCGAATGTGCAGCATTTGTAGATTTCTGCTTACTGGTAGAAGAGCTCCATTTACCTTTGCCCTTTTGACTAGCCATGAAAGCTTGATCTATAACATGCATAATAGACCTGTTCTGCCTAGACTGGTCTTCCTGCAACAAAACAATATCTAACTCTTAAATGTTAAGGAATTTGGATTGCCTTTCATCATCAACTAAAGAGTAGAAGCAAAACTCTGATATGAGTCACGAAGACCATTCAAAACAATCTGCACAAGTGAACTGTCAGGAAGGACTTCATCTGTAGAAATCAATTGTTCCTTCATATCCTTGATATCTGTCAAAAAATTGTCCATAGAATCATCTTCATTCATGTGCTCACTCTCTAAGTGATTTCGGAGGTAAGCAACATGAGCCTCATTCCTAGCCTGGTACAATGTGGTAAGTGTATCCCAAGCATCCTTAGCTATTCTACAAGAGTGAATGTGAGGAATAATGGCACGTTTGACAGACGAAGCTATCAATGCATGTGCCTAAGCATCTCTGCCATCCCAACAAATTTGCTATGTAGTAGGTGCAATAGAAAGAGCATCACAAACAGGAATTTGTAGAATATCACCATCTTTGATACCATCTGCATTAGCTTCAGCACTTGTATTTGCAGTACCTGTGTTCAGAGATATAATAGGATGTTTTTCAACACCGTGCACAATATTCCACAGTCCTTTTGTGAACAATACATGACACATCATATCAGCCCACAATGGATAATTGGTATCATCCAACATATTCTCAATAGCCAACATACGGAATACATCACTACTTTCAACCATGGCCACTGAATAAAATACCTTGATGCAGAAAAATGATTGTATCTGAAAAAGTTGAACAAAAATACCCAAATAAGTTTTGCTAGACATGTAGTAGACTTTGAGACACTTATATTGGCGAACTAAAATTGGTATATATCTTTGGCACAAAAAGATGAAATAGCATGCACAAGCATTGTGATAGTGCATTCAAAGGCCAAAGTCATAAGCTCAGATCGTGATTTCGGCACCACAAAGAAAAGCCATTTTGATCTCTTAATCACCTTGAGTATGTGTACCAAATTTTGTGTGATTCTGAGTGTGACCGGAGGAGTGCCAACAATGCCCTAGATGAAAGGGTGACCTGCTCTGACACCAATTATTGGAATTAGATGTCGGTGAAAGAACGTGAATAGCACAAGGAAGAAGAAGAAGCTTGGAGCATAATACACAATATTGAATGTATTACCACTAGAGTGTACAAAGATAAGTATCCCATTAGGGCAATAGGCGTATATACAAGCCGGGGAAAAAGACCTCCTAAAGAGGGAAAAAAGTGCCTCGATGGTCCTAGAGTGTTCACACACATCACTACCTAAATATATCAGCAGAACCAACGAGTCTTCTTCAAAAATAATAGACGAGGTATTATCAGCTAAGGGAGTTTCATTTTTATTTACATTTCAAGAAAAAAAACTTTTGTAGCATGTAATAGCGAAGGCATAC
Source organism: Ceratopteris richardii (assembly GCA_020310875.1). NCBI lineage: Eukaryota > Viridiplantae > Streptophyta > Polypodiopsida > Polypodiales > Pteridaceae > Ceratopteris > Ceratopteris richardii. The sequence continues at coordinate 194,028,134 of CM035415.1, read as the reverse complement.
AAGCATTCATTAGTGAGTATGAACAAGAACTTCAAAATCTCCAAAGTAAAAGATGAAGAAACAAAAGATATAAAGGTAATCTCGATAATAATGAGATTACAAATATATCTTCTTTCACGGATTGGTTATATACTCATTTGCAAGAAGCCAATGCAAATAATGAAGAAATCTCAGATGAGTAGAGAGATTTAATGATAAGTTGTGAACAAAAGGTAATTTTACTTTAATAATATTTTTTTTTTCATATATGTATATTAGTTTCACTTGCCTAATTTAATTTCTTTTGCAGGTTCGAATGTTCACTAATATGTGGGCTTTTGGACAGCATATTAGAATCAAAGCTATTGATTCTTTACGTAAAATAGAGGATTCTAGCATTGTTGCTTCTTTCAAGCAACTATCACGTGCTAGCTCAAAAGACACGAACCTTATAGATGGCAAACTTAATTATGTGGGAACTGTTGTTGGTATCTATGAAATATCGTTTCGTACATTCAAAGAGGTAGAAAAAAGTTTATATTTTTTATGATGGAGTTTTTTTTTAAAGCACCTAATAATGGTTTTTTGTTTTTGTACATTTTGATAGGTCATTTTGAAGGTTCACTGGTTTCGAGCCGAGTATAAAGGTAGTAATTCCACATTGAGAAAGGAATTATCTAGGTTTTGGGCAATTGATTCTTCCAAGGTAATGCGATCTACTAGAGAACCATATATTCTTCCTAGGCATAATGAACAAGATTTTTTTTATAAAAACATTGATGCTCATCCTTGGTGGTAAGTCATTCATGTTCAACCTAGAGGTGGGTCATTGTTTGAATAGTTTATTGTTACAAAGATCGAAGAAAGTCCTCTTGATGATTCACCATCACATACTGATACATCAACATCTGAAAGAGAAATTAGAATCATTGTACATGACAATGATACTAATCTTCTTGATGAAGAGGATAATACTCTACATGATGATTCTACTGATGATGAAGAGGAATTACCAGAAATCGATATTAATCCATCAATAGATGATGTCATTCATGGAACATAGATTTAACAATAGAAGAAATAAATGAAATCAATAAGGATAATGAAGATGAGAGTATATTGATGCCTTACCAAAATGATGGCAATAATGAAAACATATGAGTAGATTAAATAGTAAATCCTACTCTAGTCATCAATCAATAACTTGAATCATTTGAATGGATATCAGATAATAGATTTTTCTTTATTCAATTAGAATATCGATGAATTCCACTAGAGAGATGAAATCATGTTCTTTTAAGTTTGAACATGAAGCTCGGGGGTATGCCTAAAATTTTATATATAGCTTTACTTTCAAGGAGCAAATTTGTGTCATCTATGTATGCATATGTGTGTGTATTCATGTGTATTATATGTATACATGTGTTAGTATGCACATATGTGTCTTTCATGTATATGTATGTGTGTGCATGTGTGTGATATATGTATACATGTGTTAGTATGCACACATGTTTGTATGCATATGCATTTGTGTAATATATGCAAGTGTGTTTATAATTGTGTATGCATGTATAAGTATACATGTGTGCATGTAGGCATGTATATGTGATGTGTATATATGTATATGTGTATATGTGTAAATGTGTACATGTAAATATGTATGCATGTATATGTATACATGTGTGCATATAGGCATGTATGTGTGATGCATATGTATCTACTCCATCATTTTATATCTATGTATGTGTACCTACATGATGTGTATGTATCTTTATCTATATTATGATCCTCATTGATTCGAGTAGCTATATATGGAGGCATAAGGTTAGGAGGAAGGACATCTCGCTAGTAGGTGGTGGGAGGAATAGATGCAATGTGTACATATACTTCAACCATATGGCTAAAAGGCTGAATTAGGGTTTCTAAGTTAGGGTTTGTAAAACCCTAATATCAAAATTAGTGTTTTCGAATTAGGGTTTTTGAAATAGGATTTTTGAATTAGGATGTGTGTGTGTGTATATATATATATATATATATATATATTCTTCAGGTCTAGAGAGAAATTCAATTTTTGGTGGATTGTGGTAGTGAACTATTTGGTCCTATGAAGGGCCTATCATTCTTCTGCTGCAACGAGGAGTGGATATACTCCATTAGTGGTATCAGAGCTCATCATTGAGCATTGCGGACATCAAAAGGAGGCCTTGAAGTTGCTTGAGAGCCAAAGATTGAAGCAAAGGCCATCAAGATTTGAAGAAGGATTTGAAGCAAGGGGGAGCTTCGACTATCATCATTGAAAGTTCACAAGTGGTGACTCTTGTGGGAAGGTAACATATCATTCTTTCTCACATCAGTCACAATCCAAGGAGGGACTAGGATCCACATATAGTCTCATACACAATGGGAGACTATAATACTCAGATTGAGAAGCTTGAAAAGAGCAATTACCAACCTTGGAAGTTTAGAATATCTAAGTTCCTCATTGGAAAGGGTTTTTGGGGGTTGGTTAGTGGTACTGAGGTGAATCCATACATAGATCCACATACACCTACTGAGAATCAAAGGAGATCCATTAGAGAATGGGAAGAAAGGGATAGGAGAGTTATCTTCATTCTTTCTCAACACATAAGCAACTCCATGATAGGTCATATCCAAGACCTAGATACATCTAAGAAGGTTTGTGAGTGTTTAGAAAGGTTGTACTCTACCTCTACAAAGGCTAGAAAAATTCAACTCAAGAATGAGCTCAACAACCTTAGGAAGTCATCAAACCAGAGCATTAATGACTTCATACTCAAAGTAAAAGGGATCTCGGATGCACTTGGTTCAATACGATGTGTTGTAGATGATGATGACCTAGTTGCCCACACACTTAATGGGCTTAGAGAAGATGATAAATGGAAGGCATTCACAATCTCTGTGTATGTAAGGGATTCATTATGGTGACTAAGGAGCTCAACCATGGAGGCAACAAGTCAAAGGGCAGCCAAGACCAACTCTTCTATGCAGGCAAAGGAGGAAGAGGCAAAGGCAATAGAGGTGCTTCAAGGGGAAGAGGTAGAAGCAACTACTAACAAGTCATTCAAAGCTATCAAGGGAGTCAATAAAGCCAAGATGAAGGTCAGTCATCAAGAGGAAGAGGAAGAGGAAGAGGAAGAGGTAGAAGAGGAAGATATGGAGGTCGACGCTACTCCAACTCAAATGGATGCTTCAATTGTGGGAAGCAAGGACACTATGCCAAAGATTGTTGGCAAAAGCAAGGTGGGAACAATTACAAAGGGCAAGGTAATTATGCTAACTCCTCAACAAATTCACAAAATGAGCATTTGTTAGCTAAGAAGCATAAAAGTGAAGGTCAACCACATGATGAGGTGTGGTATATAGATAGTGGTTGTAGTAACCACATGTCAGGTAAAGAGGAGTACTTCAGCAATCTTTAAGCACCCAAGCAAAGAGGCTTTGTGGAGACAGGAGACAACACAGAGCATGAGATACAACAAATGGGAGATGTGAAGCTTGAAGGCAACCACAAAGCAAGAGGACTATCTGAGGTATTGCATGTCCCTACTATTACAAAGAACTTAATCTCTATTGGATAGATGGTTGAAAAGGGATACCAAGTCAAGTTCAACCACAAAGGATGCTTATTGACGACCCAAGGAATGGCTATGAGCTGATAGCCAAAGGAAAGAAGGAAGGAAGGATGTTCACTCTTGAGATTGGCAAAGAACAAAAGCAACAAAGCAATGTTCATCACCTATGGAGACAAGAAGATTGGAGATTTGGATTTGTGGCATAAAAGGTGTGGTCACACCAACATTCAAAGGTTGAAAGACATGGAGAAGAGGCAATTGGTAAGAGGTTTATCACATTTTTCATTACAAATGTTGCATGAGATGTGTGAATCTTGTCAACTAGGCAAGTCTACTAGGCAGCCCTTCAAGAAGAGTGGATATGTAGCACATGATGTGTTAAACCTTGTGCACACATATGTGTGGGGACCAACCAAAGAGCCCTCTCTTGCAGGTAATAGGTACTTTTTAACCTTCATAGATGACTACTCAAGAAAAGTATGGTTCTATTGCACAAAGCAAAAATCACATGTGTTTGATGTATTCAAAAGATTCATGGCACAAGTTGAAAAGGAGACAGGTTGCTATATAAGAACCCTAAGGTCCGATGGAGGGGGAGAATACTTCTCCCATGCTTTTTGTGATTGTAGGACCAAGGTATAAAGAGGCAAATCACTTGCAGGTATACTCCCCAATAGAATGGGGTAGCAGAGAGGAAGAATAGGTATATTGCTGAAATTGCTAGGAGTATGTTAAATGAAATGAATGTGCCTTTAACATATTGGGCAGATGTTGTATCTACTGCTATGTACTTGATGAATAGGTGTCCAACATCAAGGGTACATGACATGAAACCTGAGGAGGCATGGAGTGGAAGGAAACCAGACCTTTACGCATTAGAATCTTTGGTTGTGTATGCTACACACATGTGCCACAAGAGTTGAGAGGTAAGATGGATGCAAGGGTTGAAAGATGTATATTTATTGGTTATGCTATGGAGCAAAAAGGTTATAGGTTCTATAATCCTAATACAAAGGGGTTAAAGGTATCAAGAGATGTAGTGTTTGATGAACTCAAACCATGGTATGCTTCCAAATTTCCATTACAAGATGAAGACATTGAAGAGGCAGAGAGAAGATATGAAGCTAGGTTTCAAGATAGCTTAGAAATCAGTGGTCCAAGCATGCAAAGGATTTCAAGCATGGACTCAGGCCATCAATTAGTGAATAAAGGAAAGGCAAGACTGGTAGAGCTTGATGAAGATGGACATGAAGTTGAAGACTTTGAAAAACCTCTGTTAGAAGGGGGAGCTACATCAAAAGCAGAAATCAAGGCACCAAGGCAAAGAAGGTTCATTCCACTAAAAGGAGAAGAAAGGAGTTCAACAAGGGTAAAACATCCAATCTCAAGGCTTGTTTATGATAGTTATATTGCTAGGCATTATGCTTTCATGACCAAGGTTATCAAAGATCATGAACCTTCTACCTATGAAGAAGCCAAAGACACAAAGGAGTGGCAAGAAGCTATGGAAGAAGAGTACAAAGCCCTTGAAGACAACAACACATGGAGTCTTGTTCCAAGGCAAGAAGGGATGAAGGTAATTGGCAAAAAATGGGTCTATAAAGTGAAGAGAAATTCTGATGGTTCAATTGCTAGGTACAAAGCAAGGCTTGTGGCAAAAGGATTTGCTCAATCCTATGGGATTGACTATGAAGAAGCATTCAGCCCGGTTGCAAAGATGACCATAATTAGGGAAATCATTGAGGTTGTCACATCTAGGAGGTGGAAAATATTTCAATTGGATGTAAAAAATGCTTATCTTAATGGTGATTTGCAGGAGATAGTCTACATGACTCAACCATTAGGGTTTGAGAAACCAAAATATTCATATTTTGTTTGTAAACTTAGAAAAGCATTGTATGGTTTAAAGCAAGCTCCCAGGGCATGGAATCAAAGGCTTGTGGAGTATTTGTGCAGGTGTAGATACAAGCCAAGTGATGGAGATCCTTCCTTATACCTCAAGAAGGAAGGAGGACTAATTGTCTATGTATGCATATATGTGGATGATGTGACTATAACAGAAAGTGATGATGTAGGTATCACATGGATCAAGGCCAAGCTTGGAAATGAATTCAAGATTTTAGATCTTGGAGTTCTTAAATAATTTCTTGGGATTGAAGTTATTTACATGGAAAATGGTATTTACCTTGCTCAAAGGAAATACTTTCTAGATGTACTTTATAAGTATGGTATGAGTGGATGTAAGCCACTCACACAACCTGTGGATCCAAACACTAAGTTATGTGCAGGTGAAGGACAACCTCTTGAAGATATTTCAGCATATAGAAGCATAATTGGAAGTCTTAATTATGCTACCATCACAAGAGCTGACTTGTCTTATGTTGTAGGAGTTCTTTCTCAATTTCTAAATTGAGATTGAAAAAGGAACTAAGCTTAAGGCTTTACATTTAGATAATGGGGGTGAGTATACCTCACATGAATTCAACCTTTTTTGTCAATCTAGAGGAATTCATAGAGACTCTACAACCCCTTATACTCTAGTATAGAATGGTATAGCTGAAAGGATGAATAGAACTATTCAAGATAGAGTAGTTTCTATGCTTCATCATGCAAACCTTTCATAAGGCTTTTGGGAGAAGTAGTATTGAATCCAGTTCATGTGATTAACATTTCACCTAGTATTGACTTTTGGGAGAAGTAGTATTGACTCCAGTTCATGTGATTAACTATCAAATGTCTGAAAGTGGCACAAGAGTTATGGACAGGGAAGCCACCATATTATGATCATCTTTGAGTTTTTGGATGTGAAGCATATATTCATATACCCAAGAATCTTAGACAAAAGTTGGACCATAAGTCAAAGAAATGCATTTTTCTTGGATATGGTCGAGAAGGACAACTTGGATATCGCTTATGGGATCCTATAACACAATCAGTGATTAGAAGTAGTGATGTCATTTCCAATGAGTCTAAGATGTATACATTTCCCATTAAGGAGGTTGAAGTGAGAAGAGCGGTTTTTAAGGATACTAGTCCTCGAGTTAGCACGCATAAAAATGTTGCACATAGGGATGTTCAAGAGAATGTCCGATGGGATCAATCTGCAAATGTTCCTGTTCAACAATCATTGAGATGCTCTACATGTATCTCACATCCACCTAATGGATATGTTCCATGTTTGGATTTTGTTATGCTAACAGATGCTGGTGAGCCTTCTTGCTACAAAGAGGCTATGCAGACAATGGATCATGTCAAGTGGGAGTGTGCCATGAAGAGTGAGTTAGATTCTATTCACAAGAATGGTACTTGGTATTTAGTATCTTTGCCAAAGGGCAAGAAAGCTTTACCATGTAAATAGGTATATAAGCTGAAATTCACATGATATAGTGCTTCTCCAAAGTATAAAGCACGACTTATTGCAAAGGGTTTTAAGCAACAACATGGTGTTGATTTCGAGGAAATCTTCTCTCTAGTGGTCAAGATGACTACCCTATGCATGTTGCTTGGATTTGTTGCAATGGAGGACTTAGAGCTAGTCCAAATTGCTTTCTTGCATGGAGATCTTATAGATGAGATCTATATGGAACAACCAAAATGTTATGTAGTTCCTGGCTCTAGTTTGTACTCTCAAGAAGAGCTTATATGGACTTAAACAGAACCCTATACAATGGCACCAAAATTTTGATGCTTTTATGAAGTCTCAAGTTATTCTCAAAGCAACGAGGATCATTGTCTCTACACAAGGATTTGGGGGATGCCAAACATATTCTTGGCATGCACATTACTCATGATAGGCATAAAATATGCATATACTTGTCTCAAAGTGAGTACATATCCAAAGGACTTCACAGGTTCAATATGCAAGGTGGAAAGGCATTAAGTACACCTTTATGCACATATGTGAAATTCAACAAGGATGATTGCCCCAAATCAAATGAGGAAAAGAATTCATGACCAAAATTCCTTATCAGTCTATTGTTTGTAGTCTCATGTATGCTATGGTAGCTACGAGACCAAATTTTGCATTTATAGTGGGCAATGTGAGCAGATATATGTATAATCCTAGCAAGCAACATTGGGAAGCGGTGAAGATGATTTTGAGATATCTGAGTGGCACTAAGGACAAGTGTCTATGCTTAGGTAGAGGAGAAGCTTTCTTTATTGGTTACACAGATTCTAACTATGCTAGTTGTGTAAACAATCGCAAGTCTACATCAAGGTACATTTTTCATTTTGATGGAGGTGCTATCTCTTGGAGATCTCTTCTTCAAGAATGTGCAATTGTTTCCACCACAGAAGCAGAGTATGTTGCAGCAAGTGAGGCATGTAAGGAAGCATTGTGGCTTTCTCGTGTTGCTTGTGATATGGGTTTACTTCAACATGTCCCTCGTTTGCTCAACAATAGTCAGAGTGACATTGCTTTGGCTAAGAATCCAATCTATCATGCAAAGATCAAGCACATATAATGTTGCAGATCGACACTATTGTCACTTGATGGGGGTTACTTGATTCATGATCTTACATAGTCACTTGTGAAGTATTTCATTGGTGATGCAGCACAGTGTGCTCTCCTTCTCGAGAGCTCCATGACGATAACCTCAGAGTAGAGAACTGAGCTCCCAAGTCCACACACAATACTCCTCACAAAGGCTGCAGAATACATAGAAAACACAGTACACAGGGGAAGCATGAAGACAGACTTCCTACGTCTTACAAATGCGGTCGAACTTACAGTACGTGGCTGACCACACCACTATATGTTTTATCTAAGAACATATACCAAGAAGTGTCCGGTGGCCATTTGGCCTTTCACATGGACACTAACGATAACAATCTCTCACTAGAGTCCAATATGGCCAAAGTAACTATGGGAGAAAAATAAAGAATGATAAAGAATACTTTAGTGTAAGCATACAAACTATACCTCCCACCTGATGGGCATGTTACACAGTATACAAGTGGTTGTGTAAGATCATGAATCAAGTAACCCCCATCAAGTGACAACAGTGTCGAAAGTTATCATGTGGTAGAGCTTTCAAAGCATCTACAACATTATCTCGAGTATGAACTTTCTCAAGACTAATGGTCTTAGTGGCCAAGCAATCTCGAATGAAGTGATACCTCACCTCAATGTGCTTGGTCTTTGGATGATAGACTGGATTCTTAGCCAAAGCAATGGCACACTGACTGTCACTGAGCAAACGAGGTACATGCTGAGGTAAACCCATATCACAAGCAAGACGAGAGATCCACAATGCTTCCTTACATGCCTCACTTGCTGCAACATACTCTGCTTCTGTGGTGGAAACAGTTGTACATTCTTGAAGACGAGATCTCCAAGAGATAGCACCTCTAGCAAAATGAAAAATGTACAGTGAAGTAGACTTACGATTGTCTACACAACCAGCATAGTCAAAATCTGTGTAACCAATAATGGATGCTTTACCTCTACCTAAGAATAAAGCTCACAACTCCCACTACAAATGCAATGTCTCGTCTCATAGCTACCATAGCATACATGAGACTACCAACAGCAGACTGATAGGGAATTTTGGTCATGAATTCCTTTTCCTTATCTGATTTGGGGCAATCATCCTTGCTCAATTTCACATATCTAGGTAAAGGTGTACTCAATGCCTTTCCACCCTACATATCGAACATATGAAGTACTTTGGATATGTACTCACTTTGAGACAAGTATATGCATCTTCTACTCCTATTACGAGTAATGCGCATGCCAAGAATATGTTTGGCATCCCCCAAATCCTTCATATCAAATTTTTTACTCAACTTCTTTTTGAGAATTGACAAGTCATAAGAGGACTTCCGAGCAATCAACATATCATCGATGTAAAGTATCAAGCATATCAAGCTGCCATCTGAGCATCTGTTTGTGTAGAGACAATGATCCTCATTGCTTCGAGAATAGCCTTGGGACTTCATAGGCATCAAACTTTTGGCACCATTGTCTAGGGGACTTTTTAAGTCCATACAAGCTCTTCTTCAGCTTACATACTAGACTTTCCTTGCCAGGAACTACATAACCCTATGGTTGTTCCATATAGATCTCATCTGTAAGATCTCCATGCAAGAAAGTAGTTTTCACATCCATTTAGACTAGCTCTAAGTCCTCCATTGCAACGAATCCAAGCAACATATGCAAGGTAGTCATCTTGACCACTAGAGAGAAGATTTCCTCGAAATCAACACCATGTTGTTGCTTAAAACCCTTTGCAACAAGTCGTGCTTTATATTTTGGAGAAGCACTATCTGATGTGAATTTCAGCTTATATACCTATTTACATGGTAAAGCTTTCCTGCCCTTTGGCAAAGGTACTAAATCCCAAGTACCATTCTTGTGAATGGAATCCAACTCACTCTTCATGGCATGCTCCCCCTTAACATGATCCTCTGTCTACATAGCCTCTTTGTAGCAAGAAAGTATCCCCAAACACCACTCTTCTCACTTCAACCTCCTTAATGGGTTGTTTATGCATCTTAGACTCATTGAAAATGACATCACTACTTCTTATCACTAACCGTGTTTTAGGATCCCATAAGCGATATCCAAATTGACCTTCTCGACAATATCCAAGAAAAATGCATTTCTTTCACTTATGGTCCAACTTTTGTCTAAGATTCTTGGGTATATGAGCATATGCATCACACCCAAAAACTCGAAGATGATTATAATATGGTGGCTTCCCTATCCATAACTCTTGTGCCACTTTAAGACCTTTGGTAGTACTAGGTGAAAGGTTAATCACATGAACTTCAGTCAATACTACTTCTACCCAAAAGCCTTGTGAGAGGTTTGCATGATGCAACATAGAAATTACTCTATCTTGAATAGTTTTATTGATCCTTTCAGCTACACCATTCTGTACTAGGGTATAAGGAACTGTAAATTCTCTATGAATCCCTCTAGATTGACAGAAAAGGCTGAATTCATGTGAGGTATACTCACCCCCATTATCTGAACGTAAAGCCTTAAGCTTAGTTCCTTTTTTACTCTCAATTGAAGCAAGCCGTTTTCTGAAAGTAAGGAATACCTCATCCTTGGATTTGATAGAATATACCCAAATTTTTCTAGTAGCATCATCTATGAAAGTGACAAAGTAAAGAGAACCGCCTAAGGACCTAGTGGGCAAAGGACCACATACATCTGTATGAACGAGATCTAAAGGCTGAACTGAAGAGTCAATGTGCATTCTATGCAGATTTCTGGTTTGCTTTCCATATTGGCAGTGCTCACAAAATGAAAAATCAGAGAAAGATAACACAGGTAAGTAGCCAGAATGAGAAAGATTTTCCATTCCACTATGAGATATATGGCCCAAACAACCATGCCAAATACAAGCCATAGGTTGTTCAGTAATAGCTAACAAGTGTTCTTTCTGTGATACAAATAAAGGATAAAGTGATCCAACTTTGCTTCCTTTTGCAATAACCATATTGCCCTTTGATATACGAAAGGATTGAGCATAGAAGACCACCTTGTAACCAAGGTCATCAAGTTGACCAAATGACATCAAACTGCATGATATGACATCAAACTGCGTGATAACTGAGGTACATGGCATACATTATGCATAGTAAATTTTGAACCATCAATGAACTACACGACCACATCTCCAATCCCCACAACGTCACACTGGTAAGAGTCACCAAGTCTCATAGTACCAAGAGACTTTGCTACATAATTAGAGAACCATTCTCTGTATGGTGTCACATGAAAAGAAGCACCAGAATCTAGAAGCCACGTATGGGAAAGAGAATCAGCCATACGAGGCTCAATTGGCACAATACTATCAAGTGTCAACACATCATCATCATCATCAAAAATAGCATTAATTCCTTCAATCTTCACAGTCGAAGTAGATGGTACAGATAATTGTTTAACATGCCCATCAACATTATGTCCTTTAGCTTTAGCATTGTTTAATGCATAACAATCTTTCTTCATGTGTCCTTTCTTATGACAATAATGACATTCAATATCCCTCTTCCTTTATTTACTTCTACTCTTATTCCATTGACCATTATTTCCTTGTTCTTGCTCCTGCCACATTGCTGATTCTTTCCTTGGTAAGAATCACGAACATTATATGCATCTCCACTCTAAGTACCAACCATAGATTTCCTATGAATCTCATCACTCTAGAGTGCTCCACAGGTTTGCACTTGGATTTGTTAGTCACTCAATCATTAACATGGACATAGAGAGTCGAAGCCTATATAGAAGCTTCAAAAGTTCTTGAGTCAGTCACATATGAGCTCATCTCATGTCAACTTGAGTCTTAAGTAGTTTGAGATGCATGGATATGCCTTGCTTGAGGTAGTTGGTGTAATGTAATCTGTGTGGATTGAGATCCGTGGCTCTTCCTACACATTTTTGTATATTCCTACATATTTTTTTGTATTTTTGCCACTTAAGGTCACACTGAGACTTAAGTGGGAGATTCTTGGGGAGGTTAAGGGTTATGTAACCCTCCCCCTATCTGCACACACATCTTTCTCTCTCTCTCTCTCATGTATGTATGTATGTATGTATGTACATACACATACGTACACACACATATACATACACACAAAAATACATATATACAGACACATACTTTCTCCTTTATTTCTCCTCTCTCATGTCGACATGCCATTCTTCTTATAGGTATGAGTAAAAAGACGTTTGCTTCTTCTTCTTCGGGCCCAATGGAGGTCATCATAGCATATGATGAATTGTTTGACCATGAATAAATGAATGCAAATATGCGATACAATAGAAAAACGGGCATGAATAGTTTAGAGTGTGCTAAATCAAATGATCGTTTTTTCATACTTTCTTAGCATTAACACATGTAAATTCTGAAGAGAGGCAACAAACCAAGGAAAGGGATACCACCTCTAAACAAACCCTACTTAGAAATGGCAAGGTGCTCTATACCAATTTGGAGTGCCATCATAGTAGAAGTAATCAACCTAACTGAACTTATAAATTACATATAAGATTAAGTATAGAGGATGCTCCGAAGAAGAAAGATAGTTCTATCTTCTTCTACGAGTGCATTTGAAAGACATGGTGGAGGAGCTTCATGCCTTCAAAAATCACATAGTTCTATTAGCGTAGATAACAACCTTAGCAAATGAAGCAATTATTTGCATGCCTATAAATTTATTTTGAGAGAAAAAGGTTGTCCAGAAGCCTAGTGTAGCCTAGCTTCATTTAAAAAGAATAAAGGAAATTACCGTATTTCAATGTGAATCTGTCCTCACTGAAGAACAAATAATGCAATCCATCTCCTCATGAATACCCAACATATAACCAAACATGAAAAGATTCCGGAAATTCCAAGCAGCATTGCTCTCCTATTATGCACCTGTAGTAGTTCTTAGCACTTCTTTAATCATATCATTATCTCCCTGTAGAAATGCTCTGTTTCTGCCACTTTCGAAAGTAGAAACCCAAGGGAAAGTGGAACTACAATTTTCATTGACGGTTCTGGTTTCAACCGGTAATTCCGTCTGGGGATGGTGGGTGGCACGAAGAAGCTCTTGCCTGTCGTCTTGCTGGGATGTGGGGGCGTCGGTCAGCAGCTCCTCTCACACATTTTAAACAATCGATCTCTTCATGCTGCCCAGGTATCTTCCCAGCACTCAGTTCTATAACGTCTTCAATGTTATTATTATTATCATTGTTTAATGTAAGGAAGGTTAGGTAGTAGGCATTCATACCCCAATTTTCATCTTAGAGGTTAGGGGAAATATTTCTTATTTTAATCTTAAAAGTTTCTACTTATTGCTCATAGAAGGTCACGTTGACATGGGGAGTCGATTGCTGATTTCACTTTGTTCTAGGTATTGGCCATAGTATAATGGGCTAAGGGCCACAAGAGCTCGAGAAAGCTAGGATGATATGATTTTTTTTTTTTTTGCTAGAGATGGAGGTGGTAATAAGGAGTCCTTGCACGTTGAGATTAAGACCAAATAAGGATTCTTTCCATATTGGGATTGAGCAAGGTCAAGCCATAGTTGTAAGGTAAGGGAATGAAATATTAGTACCATTTGCTATTGGTACGATACTACAATGAACTTTTGAATTTGGATGGGAATCACACAAACATGTCATTGTCAAGTATGTTGTTGCTCCATGCTTCCTCGATGAACTTTTCTATCATTTGGGAGAAGAAATCCTTGTATGCACACGACATCATAGTCACTAGGGGATGGTGACGTGTCCTTGGGACAAGGGCTTCCTTGGGTCGGAAACGGGACTTGGACCTTCCTCGAGATGCCAATTGGGATGACACTCAAAATATGTTGATTTCAAGACCAATTTTGAATGAAAACCATTCATAATGGGTTTGTTAACTTATAAAAACACAAGTAAACAAAGAAGTGGTAAAAATAAGTCTTTTAAAGTGAAATATGTGAAAACATGTGGTGTGTCGTTGCCGCACTCTAGATATATACTCAGCACTAACTTATGTCATATACTAGATATATACTCAGCACTGACTTATGTCATATGATCTTATCACTGATCAAGCTATCACTTATATGGGAGACAACATGGAATAGACCATAGCATAGTACATGCACCGTAGACAATATTTAAGGGACGGCTCGGGATGATACTCAAATATGCTGATTTTTTTGCCAGTTATGAATGAAACTTGTGCATGATTATTTTTTAGATTATAAAAACATAAATAAACAAGAAATTACTAAAAACAAATCTATAAGAACACAAATAAACAAACAATTAGAAAAAACAAATCTTTCTAATTGAGATATACTAAAACATGTCGTGTTGCTATCGTGTAGGAAACAAGGACCTATCACTTAAAAAGTGAAAACTCAAAAGTTAGATCTGATTATATTAGAGACATCCACCACATCATACACTAAAGAGAAAATTTTAAAGGCCAAAGCAATGAAGCACGTCTACATTACCATGATCTTGTCAAAAAATATCACATAGATTTAGGATGATCAATGATCAAAACTGATGCATGTAGCATGCATGTACTGATTCTCTTTTATGGATGCCACTGCCTCCGTGTATGCCGAATATGACTCCTCTAGATATGAATGCGACTGACTCTATAAACTCCAAGTAGTACCTATGTGCATAAAGAGAATATGTACCTGAATAGTTAACATAAGATGCAATCTTATGTTAAGCTCCATCCAATGTCTTTGAAGTACTCCATAATCTTCATGTAGAAGACAATCTTCAAATACATCATGTAGATGGCTGATCCAAACCATCAAGCTGCTTATAGGTAAGTCTTCTCCATAAGCAAGAGTATGAGCACACTCTTCTCCTAGAAGAACTTCATGGCTGCTCTTCATGAGCTTCAAAAGCTCCTCCATAGCTGCCCATATGTGCACCATGGCTGCTCCATGAGTGCATAAACTCAACAACCCTAAACTCCACCAAGAGTTGGCGTTGGATGATCCATAAAGTGACCACAACCTCTTGTTTTATAGTCTTCAAGATCTCATGCGATAAAATAAAGCATAAAGCTGATTTTTGCGAACTTATTTGAAATCGTGAGTTCTTAAAACTCCATCGCTTTTTTTATAACATGTTTTGCTTTATTTTAAAGTCATCGTTGAAAGTTGCTTTTGACTTGCTTTTTCACACCTTTGACCACTTGATGAATGAACTGAAGACATTTTTATGACCTGCAAGCTGAGAGCTATCAAATGAGGTAAGAACCCTAAATTCAGCAGAAAATTAGGGTTAGGGTTTTTTCCTAAATCTGATCTCTGATGACTATGTTGGGGATAAAGGCCCCAAGGACTCTCCTTTTGTATATTTTGACCCTTCCATGTGAAAGCTCTCTTCGAGAGCTTTCCAGACATATTTTTGTTGTATTTTTTGGACCCCAAATTGGGGAGTTATAGGCATTTACATTATTTTTATGACTTTTGGTCATTGGCCATGTGTGAACATGCCCAAATGACCTAAAAGTCACTTATCAATAAGACTTGGTCCCAAATCTCTCATAACTTGATTGGGACTTCTTCAACTTCAGCTTCTTCATCTTCTTCTCCAAATTTCTGCGCAGGTTTCTCTCTCTACTTTCTCTCTCCTCACGCAGCAGCCCACTCCCTTGGTGTTTGGAGCAACCGAGCACACCACGACGTAGCTCTCCGCGGCCTCTTTCAACTGGTATCAGATCTTTGAGCTGTTCCATCGCGACAAAGTTGCTCAAACTGTTTTTCTACTTCAGCCTATGTTGAGCTTAAGGTGTTTTCTTGCATTTGGGAGAATTTCATCGCGAAAAACCTTCTTTTTTCGCGATAAAAGGGCTGTTTTTGGAGGATTACTTCAGCCCGGAGCAAAGCTGAAGCAAATTTTGTGCTTTTTAGAGAGTTTCATCGTGAAGAATCTCTTCTATTCTTCTTTTTGTATCCCCACATGTCTTTTTCAGCATCCACATTGCTGATTTTTTCATCTACAGGTCTTTTGTGGCAGAAATTCTCTCATTTTTCAAGTGGGAGGACATGCACAAAGATTGAGGAAGTGCACACTTGCTGGAAACTTATTACAGTAGGTCATTTCTTTGATTTTACAGGTCATATTGCTGCAAAAATTGGGGCTTTTGTGAAAACAAGCACCCATTGCCTTGGTTTTACATCTATGTATGCCTTTTGTGGTTGAAAAACAACAAATTTGTTGTTTTTGATGCAATTAAAGCTTGCTGGAATTTTCTGAAATTTTCTGCAGAAAATTTCAGAAATTGTTTTTTTGGCAAGTTTTGAAGAGTTTTTGGGCTTAATTTCTGAGCTATAGTCTCCTAAGGTAATTGCGCACAGGACAGCAGGTGAATTTTACCTTTTTTGGTGAAATTTTGAAGCTCTTAGTGTGCAAACATTGCCTCTACCTCCTCTGATGTCAAAAGCTTGTTTGAGATCAAGAGATTTGAAGGTAATGGTTTCGATTTGTGGAAAGAGAGAATGTTGGGCATCCTCTTTCTTAAAGATTGTGAAGGGGCTCTTGAGGAAGTCAAGCCTGAAGATATGACAGATGCAGCATGGATGAACCTAAACAAGAAGGCCATCACTTACATCAAGATGGCTGTATCAGATGAAATCTTAGTGGATTTGAAAGGCCTTACAACTGCTTTTGAGGTATGGGAGAAGCTGAAAGCCACTTATGAAAATACCACGCCTGTAAATCAAGTGCATCTTATGCGTAAGCTAGTGTGTATGCAGCTTGATGAGTCAAAAAGTGCGGTTGAGCACTTATCTTTGTTTACAGGTACTCTTTCACAATTGCAGGACTCTGGATTACCTCCATTTGATGATAAGCTTAAGGCCATCTTCTTGTTGATGACCTTACCTGATTCGTGGGAAACATTAGTTGTTTCACTTTCGAATAGCCCCAGTCTTACCTTTGATGGTGTAAAGGGTTCTATTTTGAATGAGGAAATTAGGAGGAAAGCTAGTGGAGAGGGCAGTGGTTCAGCCAATGTGGTTAGAGGAAGAACAGAAAAGAAAAGTGGAAATGTACAGAGGAACAGGAGCAAAAGCAAAGGCAAGGCTGAAGTGACTTGTTATCAATGTGGTAGGAAAGGTCACAAGAAGCCTGATTGCAGATTCTATAAAGCTGAACTAGAAAGAAAGAAGAACATAGGTGACAGGAAGAAAAAGGACACCAAGAATGAAGCACATGATACCTCAAAGGACAAAGACAAAGAGAAGGCCAATGTGGCCTCTAGTGTCATCATTGAGGAGCTATCAGATGCAGAAGATATACTTTGTGCTACTATGGAAGCAGAGCATGCTGAAGTTATTGATCCTTCTATTAATATTCATGCACAAGATATGCAGATCACAAAGAGGGATTTGATTGATGCCTTGCTTACTGTGAATGATGCTTTGTCACAAACATGGATTGTAGATTCAGGTGCATCGTTTCATGTAACTCCTATTAAGGAGTGTTTCACTACCTTTCATGCAGGCAGCCATGGACATGTATATCTTGGAAATAACCATGCTTGTTCAATTGAAGGTATTGGCACAGTGCATCTCACAGTGGATGGTACCAATGAGCTGGTTTTGCATGATGTAAGGTATGTACCAAGCATCAAGAAAAGCTTATTGTCTGTTCGGCAAATGGATATGCATGGATATAGTACCCTCTTTGAGAAGGGGTCATGGAAGCTTATCAAAGGCTCTAGGCTGATTGTTAAAGGTACAAAGAAAGGGACTCTTTATTGCTTGCATGGTAAAGCCTTGCTGGGCAAGTTTATTGCTTTGGCTGAAATCCATTCACATATGGAATTATGGCATAAAAGGCTTGGTCACATGAGTCAAAAAGGCCTTGATAAACTATGTAATTTGGACAAGTTTGATGCTAAAGGCTCAAAACTTGATTTTTGTAATGAATGCCAATATGGTAAGCAAGTAAAGAATTCTTACTACTCTGGTGTCTCTCGTAAGTCTAATGTGCTTGATCTTGTTCATTCTGATGTTTGTAGCATGCCCACAAAATCTATGGGGGGTGCTCTTTACTTTGTTTCTTTTGTAGATGATTACTCTAGGAAGCTTTGGGTATATTTATTAAAATCTAAAGATGAAGCCTTTGCTGCATTTAAGAAATTTCATGCATTTGTGACCACTCAAACAGGTAGAAAGCTGAAATGCTTACGTTCAGATAATGGGGGTGAGTTTACAAGTGCTGAATTCAATAGATTTTGTGAAAATCTTGGTATTAAGAGGGAGCTAACAGTCCCATACAGCCCCTCTTCCAACGGTGTGGCTGAAAGGTATAATAAGACTTTATGTGAGAGGGTGAGATGCATGCTGTCCACAGCTAATCTCCCTCATGGATTTTGGGGAGAGGCTTTGAAAACTGCAGTTCATGTTTGCAATCGATCCCCTCATATGTCCTTAAAAGGTGGCATTCCAGAAGAGGTTTGGTCTGGCAAACCAGCTTCATATGACCACCTACGCATCTTTGGTTGCGATGCTTTTGTGCATATAAGGCCTGAGTTGAGAAGCAAGTTAGATGCAAAGTCCATGAAAGGAATCTTCATGGGTTATGGAGATGAAGGTGAAATGGGCTACAGGATTTGGCTACCTCAACTCAAGAAGGTAATACGCAGCCGAGATGTTGTATTTAATGAGGCAAGGCTGCTCAAAAACAATTGTGCCTCTAAAGATGACCATAAAAGAGTCAAATTTCAGCATGTACAGCCACCAGTTAAATCTGATATGGACCCTCGGGATGCACCACATATGGCTGGAAATGACAATGAGCCCGTGGTTATTGAGCCAGATGATGCTGGACAGCAAAATGATGCTCCTGAAGGGCATATGCAGCCACCTATTCATGCTGAAAACAGGGCTGGAAATGATGTACAGCAGCCTGTTAACAATGAAGAAGTTAATGTACCTCCTGATGTAGATCCATTGCCTGGTAATGTTGATCATTGGGTAAGAAGATCTATACGTCCTAGGAGGCGAGTGAATAGATATGATCCCTCTATACATTATATTATGTTATCAGATGAGGGTGAGCCTCTTACTTATAGAGAGGCAAAGCTATGTGAGCACAAGAAGAAGTGGGAGTTAGCCATGCAGGAAGAGATAAAGGCCTTGCATGCAAATGATACTTGGGATTTGGTTGAGTTACCCAAAGGAAGGAAAGCCATTCCAAACAAGTGGGTGTACAAAATCAAAACTGTTGATGGCAAACCCAAGTATAAGGCAAGGCTGGTTGCTAAGGGATATGCCCAAAAAGAGGGCATTGATTTCCAAGAAGTGTTCTCTCCAGTGGTGAAAATGACCACTTTACGTGTGTTGTTTGCTCTCACAACTGCCTTGGATTTGGAATTTTTCCAAATGGATGTTAAAACAGCCTTTTTGCATGGTGACTTAGATGAAGAGCTGTACATGAAACAGCCAGAAGGATATGCCATTCCTGGAAAAGAGCATCTGGTATGCAAACTGAAAAGGAGCTTGTATGGGCTGAAACAGGCCCCCAGACAATGGTATAAGAAGTTTGATGCATTTATGCTCAAACATGGGTTTAAAAGAAGCCATGCAGATCATTGTTTGTACACGAAAAAGGATGAAGATGGCAGCCCAATTATTCTTGTACTGTATGTAGATGATATGCTGCTGGCTGGGAAGAAAAAGAGCACTCTGAATGCTCTAAAACAGCAGCTGAACTCTGCATTCTCAATGAAAGACCTTGGGGAAGCTGAGCATATTCTTGGTATGCGTATAAAAAGGGATAGACAGCAGCATACTTTGCAGGTATCCCAAGAAAAGTACATTGAAAAAGTGCTGGACAGATTTAATGTGGCTGATGCTAAGCCTCTTGGAGTGCCATTGCAGCCACATGTTAAGCTTTCCAAGGATGACTGTCCCAAAAATGATGATGCAGCCAGTTACATGAAGAGTGTTCCATATGCATCAGCTTGTGGTTCACTTATGTATGCTATGGTTGCCACTCGGCCAGACATTGCTCATGCAGTGGGAGTTGTTAGCAGGTTCATGGCTAATCCTGGTAGAGCTCATTGGGAGGCAGTCAAATCTATCTTGAGATATTTGAAAGGGACCAAAAGTAAATGCTTATGTTATGGAAAGGGTCCATTGGAGTTAAAAGGATTTTGTGATTCAGACATGGCAGGTGATGTGGACACACGCAAGTCCACAAGTGGCTATGTATACATCCTTGCAGGTGGAGCTATTTCACGGTGCTCTAGACTTCAGAGGATAGTTGCACTATCTACTACAGAGGCTGAATATATTTCAGCCACAGAGGCTTCCAAAGAAGCCATTTGGTTAGCTCGGCTCTGCAGTGAGTTTGGGATGCTTGAAAAGGCACCTCTTCTTGGATGCGATAGCCAGAGTGCCATATGTTTGGCAAAGAATGCCATGTTTCATGCTCGCACAAAGCATATTGATGTGAGATATCACTTCATCAGAGAGGTGTTAGAGGATGGCCTGATCACTTTGATCAAGGTCAATACTTCACAGAATCCTGCAGATGCTCTCACGAAGTGTCTACCCAAGGCACAACATCAGCTATGTATACAGATGGTGGGAGTTACTTAGCTTAAAGGAGCCTCCTTGGTCCTTTAAGTGGGAGGTTGTTGGGGATAAAGGCCCCAAGGACTCTCCTTTTGTATATTTTGACCCTTCCATGTGAAAGCTCTCTTCGAGAGCTTTCCAGACATATTCTTGTTGTATTTTTTGGACCCCAAATTGGGGAGTTATAGGCATTTACATTATTTTTATGACTTTGGTCATTGGCCATCTGTGAACATGCCCAAATGACCTAAAAGTCACTTATCAATAAGACTTGGTCCCAAATCTCTCATAACTTGATTGGGACTTCTTCAACTTCAGCTTCTCCATCTTCTTCTCCAAATTTCTGCGCAGGTTTCTCTCTCTACTTTCTCTCTCCTCACGCAGCAGCCCACTCCCTTGGTGTTTGGAGCAACCGAGCACACCACGACGTAGCTCTCCGCGGCCTCTTTCAGACTACATGTCATATACCATTAGAAAGCTCTCTTCAAGCTCTACAAGATAGGCTCATAAAAAATTTACCCAAATTTTATGCCAAAAATAATTAAGTACCAAAATTAGGGTTTCTGCCCTAATAGGATTTTGGATTGATGTGACATTGATTTCCAACAGTAGCATCATCAATGAAAGTAACAAAATATACATGCTTCCCATAAGATGGAGTTTTGACAGGATCACATATATCACTATGAACAAGCTCCAATTTTCTTGTAGTGTGTGCACGACTATCTTTTGAAAAGAAGAACGATGCATTTTTCTAAGAATGCAACGTTCACATGCATGCTTTTCAATGGATTCGAGTGTTGGCAAACTGATAACCATGTCCTTCTTTTGTAAGTAAAGCAAACTATTGAAGTTCAAGTGGCCAATACGAGCATGCCAAAGCTCCATTTCAGCCATGGAAGAAGTATGAGCAACCAAGGCATTTGAGGAAACCCTATTTTATATATCCAAGCGATATAAACCATTACATAATGTACCGGTGTCACGGATATCGTGGAAAGGAGGGAATTGCGACGGCCGGTGGATCAGGAGGACCGCCAAAAAATACGGCGCACGCCGGGTGCTTGTAGCAATCTCAGGTAATAGCAAAGAGCTCAAAGAGTTTATCAATTTCAAACATATAAAAGATGATATCACCGTAACCAAGTTCTTTATCAGAAACTATGCAAAACAAATTCTTGCTAATGACTATTTCTGAACAATTTCAAATACATCTTAGCATCTTTAACTTAGGTCTTTAGTGATTTCAACTTTCAATGTATACAATCAAACAAATGTAAAGCAAATGTGCGAAGCAAATGTATACATTAAGTATGTCGAAAAAGTATATTTTCACTCGGTATAGAGTGTGCAAGATTTCATACATCATAAATATTCATTCATACGATTTGCTGATCAGGGAATCTTTTGACTACCGTAAATCATGTGAGAAGATGCTATTAGCTTTATTAAATCAATCCAATTGAAATTTCAAGCGCAAGAAATTCACAAATTTATCAACATTAAGGATACATCATGACCTAAGCCAACATCATTTTTTTTATGGGCTATATGATGTAAACGGTTCAAGACAAACTTTACATCAAGCATATCATTTTTGTGAGGCGACAAAGTTCAAAGCAGTTTCTTGCTAAGTCAATATTCGTCAGTAGTCAGCAATCCTTGGGATCAAGATGTCTAGAGATGTAGGATACCAAGATTTTGCACTTTTGTACTCAAATCTAAAGAACGTACCTGATACTAATTCCATGCGCAGTTTCATGTTTTTACCTAAAATAACTCGTTAAGTTTTTGGAGATCTCAAAATTTCATCTTTGATCTCTTAAAGTATACTTCGATGAAGGTATAAATCATAGTTAATTGTGTATGCAATGATCTCAGCACTTCGTCATACAAATAAGATTTCCTGCATACCATCCGTCCAGTAATGCTCGCATACTGTTGTTCAGACAGAGTTTATTATCTTTGCAAAGCCTGTCAATGCTTGTAAATAACGCTGTATAAATTTATGATCACAAACTCAGTTTATAACAACATTATGAATATAAGAGTCTGATTAGTAATTTTGAACAGAAATCATATTCTTTCACATTTATCGGAGCAAAAGTGACGCTAAATTTTGTGTGTACAACGGAAATGAAAAATACACTTACCTGTCTCCAATTAATCACATCTCTTTAATCATATACATCGAGCTCCAAATGACTTGACAGCGCTTCAGCTTTCTTTGAGGTTGCAAACTCAAATGTCAAATCCAACATGCCCGTGCAGCCCTCATGAATTTCTGCCATGATCCACCTTCACCTCATACGGTTGACCCTCTGCATGAATGGGCTGCTTTCTTTTGGTTATGCACTTCTTCTTTTCCTCCTTTATAGGTGACTGCAGTAGACCAATATCAGTTCAGGAAATCATCATGAAGAGCGTTCGAGGGTGGAGAAGAAGTTCTGCTAGTGTCGCTGCTGAAAAGCTTTTAAATGCCACCATAAGTTCTGGTTGTTGTTCCCTTTTCCTCGAAGATTCTGTTATGCTAAACTCAGGCTTTTCTCTTTAACTACAAGCTCTCTCCCTCTCTGCCATCGTTAATCTACAGAAGAAGAACTATCATCAAGTGACATACATGAATAACTATCTGTGCGCGTCCATTCACTTTTGGCTCAGATTCAATGGTGTTAATCGATATTGTTGAAGGATGTAGGCATCATAATCACAAATCATTACATAATAGCGTTGTTGGCAGATTACGAATCATAATAGAGCAAAAACATTGACTAATATGCCGCATCTTCATAGGTCCAAGGATCTTGTATCACAGCCTCGTATGTGTCATAGACTTCACCGAACGCACCGCCAGCTATACCTTTGCATATGAATTGAACAGCAACCCTCATGATTCAACTATGCCTAGAGCTAGTGTTAGAATTCAAGTCTATTGTTGGAGCGAACCTCCTAAGGCCCTGGCTGTGCACCGCCAGAATAGCATCCCCTTGAGTCGGTGCTTTTTCCCCTTTCATACAAATTCTCCCCACGCAGCCTGCTGCCCAAAATTTTCTTGTAGAGCCCGTTGTCTATGGATGAGCCGCCATTTGATCTTCTGCGCCGGGTTCCTTTTTCGCTCCTGCCTCCCCGTTTGAGCACGTGCCACATCCACGTAAAACATAGAATTTGTACTTTCCATTAAAAATCTTGACCACTGATAGGGCATTGGAACTTAGTATCTGATGTATCATCATGAGCCTCGACCCCTGGAACAGACGTGAGATATATGGGAATCATATCACGCAAGCCTTTGATGTGCTTTAGTTCTGGTGGCATATTTTTTTGATAAGCAAGGCGGAAACAAGGGCTTCTTTGTTGTAGAGATTGCCAAGCAGATCAATAACACACGGCGGCTTCAAGGTCTCAGCTGAAAGGGCACACCGTGTCCACTTTGCAATGCGAGCTTCATTTGGATCGACCTTGTCCGGCTTCTTCGTAGCATACATATTAAGATAGCAATCCCGAATGGATGCGGTTCAGCCTCTTCAAAACATCTTATGCCGAAAGCAATGGCTTCAAATCGTGACCACATCCCCCCCCTCTGAACCTGTACATCCTCCGGATGTACCACCATCGATCTCGGTATCTGCAAGTCTTCAAGAATCCAAATGTGAGTGAAATCAAGTGCATGGGTTAAAACAAATGTGCCTATGCACGGCCATGTAATGAGCCCTACATATGCATACTCTAAGTGCATAAAAGACAGCATGGTGCAAATAGGGGAGGTATCAGGCATTCGGTGTTGAGGATTTTCACTCAATTTTTATCATGGATATACAATTCAATACAAGTGCAATCACTCGTGCAACTATGGGTTTTAACCAAAATATCACTCGTGCTCTTTACATTTCATTTATGCATGCGTTAGGTGCATGAAGAAAAAACAAAATGGTGCGAAAATCAAAGTTTCATGGTATCTAAGCAAGGAAGCTCACATCACTCACAACTCCACTCTCTTATAAATGCAATCACTCTCCCTTACTCAGAACTATTCTCTCTTATCACTCAAAACTTGCTTCATTATTTTTCAATGATATTTACCTATCTAATTGTGCAGATGGACGTGCTTCTACGGAATTTCAAAGACGTGGTTTCTATATATTTTTACATGCATATTTGGCATGCAATGCATCTCAAAGATGGTGCAAAGAAAAGATTAGGGTTAAAGCACGATAGCTAATGAAAAAGATTTTCACGGCTTTGTTCTTTAGTCATCATCTCTGTTGGCTTCGCTTGATCATTCCTGCACTCATAGAAACTAAACAAATCATGAGAAACATCAAATCACATGACACAATATGTACATGCAATCCATGAAAGAACTTCGGGAAACCATTTGCAGTAAACCATAAAGATGTAATTTGAAAGTGGTTGCCTCCTGCACAATCCCTCAAAACTCTAGATCTTCGATCAGCTCCATATCAACACCTGTTCTCAAAACTGCATAAGAGAAATTAGTAGCATCACATTCAAGAATCACATATTAAAAAACTTCATTTATTTGAACATTAAAAATATCTATTTGAATTATTTTGACTTCAAACCACTCATCCAACATGCATTCATTACCATAGGTGTTCCCACTTTAATTTCTTGCATTTTTAGTTTTATTTGGTTTCTTCTATCTATCTTAAGATTAAAGCAAAAAACACAAGTTATATACATTTTTATTTACAAATTTCCTTTTGGTATTATTAATTCTCATTTATTAGGGTTTTTCCCTTCAGACCCATCTCCCTTGATATATGGTCACCAAAGAAACTGTGCTTCTTAAGAAGCCACCTTTGGATCGCATCAATCCGTGAATCATTTTTAAAAAGATTAGATATGTGGACAAGCCATTTCATTTGCTCGTCCATTCCTTGTAGGCTCGACTGGCATACATAGCTTTTAGAAAATTCAAACATCCATGTTTCAATCGTTTGGGCATAATCTCCTTTATTCATGATCTTCTCATGTGAGGTTACTCTTGATGAGTCAAACACACATGAATATAGAGTGTTAATTTTTAATATGCTTAAATCATTTTTAAAAATTCCGTGCAAGCATGGATTTTGATTCATTTCATGCTTGGGATCATTTGAGGAAATATCTTCAATTGCATCATTTCGAATATGTTCTTCATCTTCATCGAAATAAACGTATTGATTAGATTCATTTAATTCCTTCATCAAGTAGAAGTGAGCATCATGCTCAGATGATATTACATAATCATTTTTATCTTCCAATCTATCATGATTCCTTTCTACTTGAGTCCCATTAATTATGGTATCTGCTTCTTGTTCTAGTCTTTCCAGGAACTCTTCATCATTGTCTTTGTTATGTTCCCAGAATATTTCTCCCTCAATGTGAATGGGATCCATATCCTCATAATCAAGAAAATCTTGATCTTCAATTTCTTCATCCAAAATGTCATCACAGGATTCTACATCCATCTCCATCGATTCTTGCTCGTTCTCTTCTGAGGATGTACTTAGACCACCTTCTTCAAGCATTGATTCTTCAATCACTGATTCTTGCTCAAGAATCTCATCATGTATGAGAATCTCAACACACGCATCCAAATCAACTTGAGCTTCATCGTTGCAATCGTTTGACTCAATAGTTTTACATTGGATATTCTTCAATGCTATACACGCATCAGATTTATCATATGTCACAATAAACATTTCATCTTCCACTTTATGCTCAATTTCTTCAACGTGTGGACTCAACTCAACATGATTATTTTTGACATACATATCAGTATTTAGAGGAATGATCAATGGTATTTTCCCATCCTCCTCATGTTCATTCATATTTCTCTCTTCATGGAATGTGGCATCATTTACATACATATCATTATTTTGAACTCCATCCAACTTATCCTTTTTTTTATGTGTAGGATCTTTGTCCAATGTGACATCGCTCAAAAGAATATCAGTATCTTGATCTTGATCTAGACTATCGGTAGGATTAGGATCATGCTTATCACCATCGCCAAACATATCACTATCTAGAGGACTTATCATTTGTACATCCTCTAGATTAGCATCATACTCATCTTCGTCATCACACATTTCAACCTCTAGAGGACTCATTATTTGCATGTCCTCCTTCATATAAGTAAGTTCGTTTTCTTGCATCTCAGTATGCATGTATAATGCGGATTCCTGCATATCCATTTTCTTACCCATCGGATCTTCTATTGACAGGTCCTTAGATTCAACATCATGTTCCATGGGAGTTCCTTCATGTAATTCAGTCATTAGATCAGAAGTTCTATCCGAATCTTGTGTTAGAAAAGGATCATCACCATCAAGTGACATCCAATCATACTCTACATCTTGCCCGATGTCATCATGAAAGGATGCATCTCGAGCTCGATCTTCAGACATATTTATTAGGTTCTCTATTTGTATCTCATCTTTTATCTCCATTTGGTCACCTATGAGCCTTCTAGATATCTCTATCTCTTTGTTTGCATCTTGATATGTTTCTTGATCTGTTTGATTATCTTTTATTCGATGTGAGGAATTTATCGGAGTAGAGGAAGCTTCATCTTGATTTCTTGTTGGGTTTTGTTGGTTTTTGTTTTGTTTTATGTTTGTTGTTTGTTTGGTTTGATTTTGATTTAGTTTGATTTGATTTTGATTAGCTTCCACCTGCTCTTTTGATCCTCCCATCTTCGGGCTTTGTCCACTTATGGCACCTAAAGATATAATCATTGTAAAGAAATCTAGGGGCTCTTGGCACCTTGTAACCTTTGAGGTTACATCAATCGCACTTTTAGAAGTTTCTTCATATTTCCCATCATCACTATGGATATCAAGCCCATGCATGTCTACTTCATGCCCAAATGGGGTCTCTACAACCTCATGGACTTGAACATTATCCACGATTGGTAAAATGCTTGGAACATGGTTATAATTTTCATCTGTTTGAAGATCTGTTCTCCAATCATTTAAAAATTTCTCTATTGTTTGTTGTTTCTTTACGTATTTCATCACAGCTTCATGGACGAGCATCCAATCCTCTGTGAGTCCTGAGTCGGAGTCTATATCTTGTAGAAGTGGAATTAACTCCTCTCGGGCATTAACATCGATTGTTCGAAGAAACAACGAAACTCTTTCATGACTTATGCACCTCTTATCGTGCTCAGAAAGATCATCATATTGTCGCTCAAACTCTTCTTTGATCTCAAGAATTGGTTGGTCTTTGGGCATATGAACCCACCTCAGGAAAGATCTACGAGTTACTTTATCAAGATCCTCTAGCATAAACTGCTTGAGGAGTGTCGCTTTGTATTGGGACCATGTCGTTTGATT
Source organism: Ceratopteris richardii (assembly GCA_020310875.1). Classification (NCBI taxonomy): domain Eukaryota; kingdom Viridiplantae; phylum Streptophyta; class Polypodiopsida; order Polypodiales; family Pteridaceae; genus Ceratopteris; species Ceratopteris richardii. The sequence continues at coordinate 194,000,161 of CM035415.1, read as the reverse complement.
TATTCGCATTATTTGGTCTCGCACGTCGTAACCCGACACATAGATAAAGTTTTCGCATAGTTCTTTTTCCGTCATCGGACTTAATCCGACACCTAGATATTTGGCCTCGAGTTCATAATCTTTGCAGAACTTTGAGACATTCTTACCATTGAAAAAGCCACACCGATTGACTAGACGTTCATGAAGTGATTGGATGGCTTTTTGACGCCTATCTTCTTCTTGAAATCGTAGGAATTGAGCTAGGATCTCTTCCATTTTGATTATGCTAATCTTTGTGGCTCTATAATTCACTCACCCCCTCCTTTCACGTCGGGTTCACCAGGTATGTCACGGATATCGTGGAAAGGAGGGAATTGCGACGGCCGGTGGATCAGGAGGACCGCCAAAAAATACGGCGCACGCCGGGTGCTTGTAGCAATCTCAGGTAATAGCAAAGAGCTCAAAGAGTTTATCAATTTCAAACATATAAAAGATGATATCACCGTAACCAAGTTCTTTATCAGAAACTATGCAAAACAAATTCTTGCTAATGACTATTTCTGAACAATTTCAAATACATCTTAGCATCTTTAACTTAGGTCTTTAGTGATTTCAACTTTCAATGTATACAATCAAACAAATGTAAAGCAAATGTGCGAAGCAAATGTATACATTAAGTATGTCGAAAAAGTATATTTTCACTCGGTATAGAGTGTGCAAGATTTCATACATCATAAATATTCATTCATACGATTTGCTGATCAGGGAATCTTTTGACTACCGTAAATCATGTGAGAAGATGCTATTAGCTTTATTAAATCAATCCAATTGAAATTTCAAGCGCAAGAAATTCACAAATTTATCAACATTAAGGATACATCATGACCTAAGCCAACATCATTTTTTTTATGGGCTATATGATGTAAACGGTTCAAGACAAACTTTACATCAAGCATATCATTTTTGTGAGGCGACAAAGTTCAAAGCAGTTTCTTGCTAAGTCAATATTCGTCAGTAGTCAGCAATCCTTGGGATCAAGATGTCTAGAGATGTAGGATACCAAGATTTTGCACTTTTGTACTCAAATCTAAAGAACGTACCTGATACTAATTCCATGCGCAGTTTCATGTTTTTACCTAAAATAACTCGTTAAGTTTTTGGAGATCTCAAAATTTCATCTTTGATCTCTTAAAGTATACTTCGATGAAGGTATAAATCATAGTTAATTGTGTATGCAATGATCTCAGCACTTCGTCATACAAATAAGATTTCCTGCATACCATCCGTCCAGTAATGCTCGCATACTGTTGTTCAGACAGAGTTTATTATCTTTGCAAAGCCTGTCAATGCTTGTAAATAACGCTGTATAAATTTATGATCACAAACTCAGTTTATAACAACATTATGAATATAAGAGTCTGATTAGTAATTTTGAACAGAAATCATATTCTTTCACATTTATCGGAGCAAAAGTGACGCTAAATTTTGTGTGTACAACGGAAATGAAAAATACACTTACCTGTCTCCAATTAATCACATCTCTTTAATCATATACATCGAGCTCCAAATGACTTGACAGCGCTTCAGCTTTCTTTGAGGTTGCAAACTCAAATGTCAAATCCAACATGCCCGTGCAGCCCTCATGAATTTCTGCCATGATCCACCTTCACCTCATACGGTTGACCCTCTGCATGAATGGGCTGCTTTCTTTTGGTTATGCACTTCTTCTTTTCCTCCTTTATAGGTGACTG